>CM040755.1:34187920-34787920 GCA_022829145.1 Albula goreensis
CATGTGAATGTGGGTATTGGTGATGATCAGCATGGCTCCACAATTAATTTACTCCTCGGCCTGTTCATCTTGGTCCCACCGATAGTGAGATTTACCCAATTACGGCTCGCCTATCTCCCCTATGTGCGTGTCTGGGGTTTTAATTGGGGTACGTGAGTACGGCATGCTGCCATTTGATAGGCTGGATGCGCTGTCAGCATTTAGCTAGTGTCCATGCTACCCAATCAGCAGCCCTGGGGGGCGGGGTCATCATTGCAGCTTCAGCATGTGAGCATTTGCAATTGACGAAATTTCAGTAAGCATTAAATGTACCTGAAAATCTTATTTTCTTTACATAACCTCACTTCTTTTTTTTTAAATGAATGTCGTTTACCGGTCGGTCTAGCCTGGCTGAACTTTCCGGATAACAGAGCAGTGATTTATTTTCAGCTCCCCCCCACTACCCTGCGCTCTCCAGCTCTGAGCGGGGTGGCATTTCACCCCCCACCCCACCCCCCCCCCCCACCAACCTCCCACTTCTAATAGGAAATCTCGCCATTCAGGACCCAAATCTCTTTTCTTTAACTGGCATTTGAGCAGCATGGCCGTCCATCCTGAGGGGGCATGGCAGGCGCACTGCACCCGCATCCAGCAGCTGGAGAGCTGCTGTCGTCTCTCGGGAAACAATTAAACGAGTCGGAGGGGGCCGCTTCTGTCACTGGCTGTGAGGCTGCGCGATTGGGTCGTACAAAAACAGAAAAATAAAAACCGGTCAAAATATCCCCATGTATTGTGAGAGACGTTCTCAGATGCTGCAGAGACTCTGACGGCCTTTTATCTTCTGTTACGATGCCTTCAATTCGTCTCCGCCTCGGTTAAAGCCCGGCACCTCTTTTGTCTAAAAATAAGATTCCGATTCCTCAATATAAACCTAAGCATACAGACTGACACAGGCGGCGAGATTTGAAGGCCTGTTTGCGGCGGTAAGAACAGAGAGTGACAGAGGAACTGAAAATGCATCTGTGATGACTTGAGAGTGTCTGCTTGGGTCGAGAAGGTGGAAAACTGGTGGAGAAAAGACACTGCCGTTCGCTAGAACACCAGACTGTGAAAAACAGCTCTGTTTAAATAGGTAAGCCTTTTAACACCATTACAAACACCCACAAACACTGAATACAATAACCCTGAAAACAATAACATTACATAATACAATGTAAAAGAACATTGCAATAACACTGAAAAAAAGGTCCATGTCATTCACTTTCATGACACACACTCACACATACACATGCATACATATGCATGCTCACACACTCTTACACACTCTTGCATGCACATAAACACACACAATGTGTGCATAAGCATACACATACAGAATGCATGCATACATTCACATATGGGGAATGCAGGGACACACATAAACACATATATATATATATATATATATATGCAAATACACACACAGAGTACACAGACATGAATACACACATAATTGACACAAACAAATATACACACACAAAATGCACGCTCACACGTTTGCACACAGACACACATAGAGAATGCACTCATGCGTACACACGCACACACACACACATTCCCCAGGAAATGGGGGGGGACATACACAGATCAACATAATTAGTCACATACAGGCCTGTTCATGAATTATAGGCCCAGAACAATGAAGCCAATCTAAAACTATGTACCAGACATATCCTGCACAGTCAACCTCAGAAGAACACAACTCTGCCCAGACAGCTAAAAAATCCCTTAACTTAAAAGCCCCTCACAGACTGATAGCCAGACGATCTCTTTGATTGCATTTAAGAGTTTAAAGAGATAATATTTTCAGCCTCTGAAGTGAGAAACTCTTTGCTGGAGGGAGTTTCCCTTGGGGGAGAAGACTGGAGGGTGAACATGCTTTTAACCCTGATCTCATCTGCAACAACAGGAGAGAGTGGAGGGGGAACCTACAAATCGTGACAGCTCAATCACTTTCCCTATTCACTACCATTAGACTGGGTGTAATGAGGTGGGCCGGCTGCAGGGAGAGAGAGGGTTAAAGTGGGAGCCGATGTCACCGAGTCCCTCAAAAAACCGGGACGTGTGAGAGAGATGGATGGAGAGAGGGAGGAAGACGGAGACAAAGAGAGAAGGAGACAAGGTAACACCTGCTGACAGGGCAGATAACCTCTGCCAGTGAGGTTTTCACATGTCTATAACCGGAATTCAAGGCTGCCACGGTAACTGCTTTCGCGTTCGGCCTTTGGGGGAGTGGGTGGGGGCAGGCGCTAGGGTTGGCCTTTGTGTGCCTGTTTGTGCACCATGACGCTGATAGATTCGGTACTCATTTGTTTAAACGGGGAAGGGGGTGGGTGAAGGTACCCCACACGCCCGTCTGCCTCGTCATTACGGATTAGCAGAGCAGAGAGGGCTCCTCACAGCCTGAATGAGGATCCTGGTCCCTGGCATCCATCAGGCTCAGAATGGCACAGGGAACACACTGAGTGAGGAGAGGTGTTAGACAACAGACTCAATCACAACCTGACAGACTGCGTTGGCGGCTCTCGCTGACAGCACAGGGAAGTAAAATGAATGGAAAAAATAAAGTTTCTGGATTCTTGGTTGGAGCGATGTTGTTTTGCCCTTCAGCGGATGCTTAATGCGGATTGCTTCAGTGAGCACCCAGCTGTACACACAGATATTATGTTAAAAAGCGAGCAAGCTAACGTTCCTCTGAATAATGAAAGAATAAACAGCGTGATACCGTGCTAGCCCCTGGTCACCAACAATCTGGGCTATTCACAGGAAACTGGGTATCTAACCTTACAGGGGGTCCAGCTGATCAGATGAGCACAGACCTAAAGGAAAGAACCAGGGCCAAAATCATCATTCTCTGGAATCTACAGCCAATGCTGGGACTGCCTGCGGTCCTCACAACTCCTGTGGAATTTCCGGCCATTGATTTTCACTTTGGACTCCATGCATTTTCAATTACCTTTATTCCTTTTTTTCCCGATGTCCAATTTATTTAAATCAAATTATTAATATCAATTTAAATTTGACTGATCTTCGTCCTCTATGCTTACATCACAGTACCAAACAGCCAATCTCAGAAAGAGTATTGGTTTTCGCTCTGCTGTACAATCATTACAATGAATTGTTTTCTGGCCAATTAATAAAGAATGACCTGACTTTGAGTTTTAAGGTTTCAGGTTCTGGTGGAAAAAAGGAGCTTCTGAGACTGATGCCCTGTTATAAATGAACATGCCAAATCCGCTGTACCTCAAAATAAAGCTTGTTAATGCAGACTGTGAATTAATTCTCCGAGCTCTCGAAACAAATGGATTGTGGACAGCTGTTATTTGAGAGCTGTGCCGGTCCCATCGAGTGAATTTCTCTGGTGGAAGAGAATGACTTTGATCTACAAAGAGCGGAGGGGAAAAAAACACAATCGCATTAATGGCCCTTGTCAATCGGTGAGCGCTCTCCTGTGTTTTAAACGGAGGCACATATGAGCTGGTGGGGAGGGGGGGCGGAAAGGTTATTAACCCAAAACAATTGCCACATCTACCCACTCAAGCAAACCGTACAACAGTAACAAAGCTGGCCTAGGCTGCGCACAAAGCATGGAAATTGAAAATCAAGTGTGTAGTTACCAGAACCTTCTCCACTGAACGCCTACATAAACGGACCATTTCATTACTACAAACAACAATTTAATTTCTGGAGGTTTAATTGCATTGCTGAACATGCGGGGAGCGGCCCTATCCGCAGTTACAGAGACCGGTAAATTGATCCGGGCAGCCTTATGAAAATAAGCCCTTTTTAATTTCCCATAAGGGCCGGGATAGGGAAGGAGAAAGATTATCTATGCCAAACTCAGAAAGGTAAACCATCCACTTAATCAAAGGCACAGGCAAAGACTTGTGTGTATGTGCCTGTATGTATGTATATATGTATACGTGTGTGTGTGTGTGTGCGTACATGCGTGTGTGTGTATGAGTGTATATGTGCATGTGTGCGTGTATGTGTATGTGTATTGTAAGTGTGGGTGTGTGTGTGCGTACGGGTATATGTGTGTGTATGTGTGTACTGTAAGTGTGAGTGTGTGTGTGCGTATCGGTATGTGTGTGTGTGTGTGTGTGTGTGTTTGGGGCTTGGGCTAGGGGTACAGCTGGTTGCTGATAGGTTTCCATGGCGGCGGTGGAGCTAGCAGATGTTTCCCCAAAGGGACAGGGAGTAGACGCTGTGCCACCGAGCCGCTGGTGGTGGTACAGGCCTGCGCTAAAGCAGATTACAGGGAGAGGTTTGGGATTGTGGCTGGGGCCGGGGCACATCCCAGATTATCCATAATCCAGGAATCAGAGACATTGAACTCACACCAGCAGGTCAGCAGGACTGTGATCAGTCAACTTTCACATGTGCAGACAGTGTCCTTCTGCCTGTGATCAGGGCCCACGTGCAACAACACACACACACACACACACACACACACACACACAACACACACACAACACACACACACACACACACACACACACACACACATACACACACCACACATACATACACATTGCATATACACACCACACATACATACTTGTGCATGTACAGTACACACACACACACACACACACATACACACAGTACACATACAACACATACGTACACACACACACCAAACATACAGACATATACACACACACACGCATGCATATGCACATGCATACAAACAGTCCACATATGCACACACACACATGCATATACACACATATACACACAGTCCACACACAGACACACACCACACATACAAACACACACACATGCATATGCACACACATACACACACTAGCACACACAGACGTTTAGTATGCAGACATACATGTGTCGTACACACACATACATGACGTATGATTCAGCCAATATATTGTGCATTCTAATCACGTGATGTGAGTGGAATCTGAGCTCTCAGGATCAGGACTGGGAGATAATGAAGGTCGCTAGGGTGCAGCTCTGTGATGACGTCTTACTGTCCATGGGCCCTGTGTTTATGGGATGGGGGCAGGGTTTGTGTGTCTGAGATGGTGCTGAGTGTGTGATGAGAGAGTGTGTGTGTGTGTGTGTGTGTGTGAAGGGGCTGGGTGTGTGATGGGAGTAGGAGTGCGTGTGTGTGTGTGTGATGGAGCTGGGTGTATGATCGGAGATAGTGTGTGTGTGTGTGTGTGTGTGTGTGTGTGTGAGAGATGGGGCTGGGTGTTTGATTGATGTGTGTGTTTGTGTGTGTGTGTGTGTGTGTGAGATGGAGCTGGGTGTTTGATGTGTGTGTGTGTGTGTGTGAGATGGGGCTGGGTGTTTGATCGGAGTGTGTGTGTGTGTTTGTGTGTGTGATGGGGCTGGGTGTTTGATTGGAGTGTGTGTGTGTGTGTGTTGTGTGTGTGTGTGTGTGTGCGTGTGCTTTGGGGGGTTGGGTATGTGTGTGTATGATGGTGTGCCCAGAAGCATTCCATGTACTTCAGGAATGCTGTGTGATGTCACCCAGCCACAGGGGTTTCAGTAAACCCAGAGGATGTATTGGGGGCTTCCTCCAAGCTGGGAGACCAGCCGGGGGCAAGGGGCGGGGCCACAGAACTCAAGACAAGCTCGGGGACTAGGAGCAGTGGAGGTGTGCAAGAGCACCATTAGCCTGTGCTCCTATATCAGCCTCCATCTGTCTTTCTGTCTCTCTGGAGCACTGTACACATGTTCTCACTGCACCCTCTGTGCGCACCGGATATACGCAGTTCAGCTTAGTGGGCTCATCACACTTTCAGCAACACACTGACCATAGATGAGAGTTCCCATCCAGATGCAGAACCCCACAGTTATACAAAAGAAGTCAGACCATACACTAAATCCCCCGACTGCTGTCCCCTGACCTTTGTGAGAAGAATGTGGAGAATGCTGGGGTAGAGTGACAAAAGAGGCAGAGATATTCTGTCTGGTCACACCAGGCGAACGCCTAGTGTGGTTTAAAAAGGAAACGGCAAGGCAGCCGGGTGATTTTACAACCTGGGACAAAGCTGCGCCCTGTGAAAACACCTCCCAAAGCACGATTGGGTCCTGACGCTTCAAACAGAACATGAAGAGTATTCAAGAGGGTGAAATGTCACTGCACCCAAAGACCATATCCCACCAATCAGAGGTGAGGGAAGTGTGAGGGGGTGGGCTCTCCATGGGACACCTACATTCTCTAGGATCTGAAGAATAATTTCAGGCTCAGCAAAAAGCGCATCTATGCCCTTGTCCCGGCACTTAAGAAAAGCCCCTTACTGATGTCTGCCTCCGAAACACCAATGCTGAAAAACTTAATTCCAGGCTCCCCGCTTTGAAAACGACCCATTTCTAACATCTGACAAAAACCATATCCTTTTTTCTCTGTGGTAAGTGGTTTAGCATTAGCATCCAAACAGGTTGAGGAGAAAGAAAAGCACTTTTCAAAGCTTGTTCCAGGGAGCTTTCTTCCCTTTTCTCCTCAGCTGTAATCAGGAGGCAGAGGCTAGAACTACAGCAGGGTGCTGCACTGGGAGCTGAGAAGTTGTTCTGTCTTGTTTGAAATATTTACCGTCGCAGGGAAGAAAAACAACTTTTGCTGAGGGGCCTGTGTCTGTGTGTGATGTCTGGGACTGTTGTGCAGGGTTTGGACTGGGGCTGGGCCTGGGGTCGTGTACCAGGGCCAGGGTCACCCAAGGGACTGACTCTAGGGAGCACGCTCGGGGACCGCAGGGTCTTTACAAGGCACGGCCTGAAATGACCCGGCCAAGGTGCTCCCCAGGAGCAGAGGAGGAGAGACTGAAATGACCTGGTCAAGCTGTACACACACACAAACACGCACGCACACACAACACAAACACACACACACACACCACACAAACACATACGCACACATGTGCAAACACCACACAAACACGCACGCACGCACACACAACACAAACACACCACACAAACATATGCGTACACACGTGCACACACCACACAGACACACATGCACACACACACACACATGCACATACCACACAAACACACGCTCACACACCACACAAACACACACCCACACCACACACGCACACACACTCACATGCACACAGCACACAAACATGCACACATACACATGTACACACCACACAAACACACACACCACACAAACTCACATGCACACACATGCACACACCACACAACCACACACCCACACCATACACGCACACGCACTCACATGCACACACCACACAAACACACACATCACACAAACGCGCACATACACACACGTGTGCACAACCATAAGTGCACACACATACACACACATGCACATACACACACACCACACAAACGCATACACGTGCCTGCGCGCACACAACGCACACACACACACACACACTTTCTTTTTGTTACTGTGGCTTTCCACAACTCTATCAAGCAACAACTAAAAATAGCCTACCCAAGACAGGGATGTGAAAAAAATTTTTTCTATTTTTTTTGTTCATGTTGACAACTAATGCAGACTAGCAGTAGGAAATTATAAGTGGCAGATCCTCTGTATTGTTTAGGGTATAATAGGATGCGTCCAGGAGAAACAGAATGAGCTTCAGATTTGCATTAACGGAGAAAGACACAGGGATAAAGCATTTGCACAGACAGTCTTACAGGAAACAAACAGCCTTGATGCTTCTGGCAATAGGCGTTTGATTGTGAGAATTTCATGAACTCACACACAAAGTTCAAAGGTTCAGGGTATTGATTTCTCAGCGTTTCCAAGGAGATCTATCCACGCTCAACGTGCCAATCACCTCATCTGCGGTCTCCCTTGCTCCTCTTCACCCCCAGTGAAAGCCCAGGGTACAGGGGGGCGTGGGATTAAACGATCTTAAATAATCAACTCACCACACGTGCAGAAGAAACCCTGTACCAGAGGCCACAGTGGGCCTGGGCCTCTAAAACGGCGGGGAATTTTCCCATCAGCCCCTGCCGCTCGCTGTTGATTACAGAGAGTGAAAAAAAGAAAAAATGGAGCCAGGCTCCATGTGAAACTCTGCTGATCCTGAAGAAAGTGCGGGAAAAATACTCAGATCCCCCGGCGATCCGCGGCGCCTTTGGCAGAAAGTCAATACGGCCGCGGGGCAGTTTGGCGCTGGCCGCTGTGAGGTGTTCATTAATTTGTAACGTGATTGCGTGCTTCTGAGAGACCTGCATCGGTCAAATGTCAGTCTTTTCGGTGAAGAGATGGATGGAGATAGCTGCCAAACATCAGCAATTTTGGTGAGGAGACAGATGAAGGTTGCACCGAAAACACTGACGTTTGACAGCTATCATCTCTCTCCTCACCAAAATTGCTGATGTTTGGTCGTAATCTCTGTCTGTCTTTGCACCAAAAACACTGACGTTCAACAGCTAAGATGGACAGAGATGATAGCTGCCAAATGTCAGGGTTTTTGGCACAGAGACAAACAGAGCTGCCAAATGTCAATAATTTTGGAGAGAAGATGTGTGGAGACAGCTGCCAATTGTCAATAATTTTGTGAGGAGACAGACATAGATAGCAGCTAAATGTCAGTAATTTTGGTGAGATCTACAGACATGACGAACACCAAATGTCCATGTATTTGGAGATGCAAACAGAAAACAACTAGTTCCAGACCAGCTGAAGCCGCCTCTATCCCTGTTCAAGGGTGCAGCCAACATTTCCACGCCTTTTTCCACATTGCTCAACCATCACTCATTTCGCTGGTGTTTTTCTTTATCGCGCTGTTCCCAAAATTTATGGAGGTTTTATGTTTTTTCCCCAACTTCTCAAACCAACCACAGCGATCATCCCAAGGAGAAACAAACTCTGAGGCCAAATTTACTAAGGAATAGTCGCAGCGCAAAAATATTTGTTATATAGTGACACCTTTGCGGTCACAAACACTGAAATATTAACGACCGTTTTGCCAAGACCACTTTTAATTACGCAATCAAAAAATTTAACTTTACTGAAAAGACCCAGATGCAAGAACAAGTATGTACAGTTAACAGCAACACCTCAGCAGACGGAGAATTTTCTTTGGGTTCCTTCAGAATGCCATGACTGTGTAACCTGTGTAATATCATGTCAGTATTTGCTGTTAGGTTAACTGAAATAGGGTAAAACTTGGATGATGCTAAGTTTACCACCTGGTTTCAGAAGTCATAAGAATTCCCACACAAAGACAGGAGATGCAGTTATTGCAAGGTTTAGTAAATTAGACGGAATACTTACCCTAAGGTATACATATGCATGAACAGATTTTACTAGGTATCAAGAGGAAAGTTGCAAAGTTATGAAGTCACTGCAAATCCCATTGTAATAGCGAATTTCACCCATTGCGACTGTTTAGTAATTCACATGTAAATACCAAGGCGTTTTAGCGGCTTTTTTCGCCCGAAAACCTGTCACAATCCTTCAGTAAACCTGGCCCTGAGTGCTTATGTGAGCTGTGGAAGGTAGATGGGCAGGTCGGTGATGGATACCGAGTTTCAGATGACAGCATATGAGATGTCTGCCACTGAAGCATGCTCCTTACGGTGCTCTATTCTTCTGGCCGATAACCAGCCTATCCCTCTCGCCCCACAGCACAACCATCAAGGGAACTCCTGGGGCAGTCAAAGACACGCTCGAAAGATTTTCCTCCGAAGCCCAAACGCATCCCCAAAGCGTTTAATTTATGTGGGCCAGCCTGATCCTGGGGTTTAACACCTCGCCTAATTGGAGAGTTCTAAAGCTGAACACCTAAGCTCTCAAGAAATTAAAGAAAAACAATCAGTGATGAGTTCACAATATCAACCAAACTTCATAATTCCTGCGTAACTTTTGCTGGGGCGTCTCGTTTACATTTTCCTATGCTTTTGCCATCTTTGTTCTACATTTATTGGCCGAGCTAATTCCACGACATGGAGGCGACCATTTAATTAGCCACCAAACTTTCCGAAACGCCACCATAGCAGCGTGTGGAGACTATGCAATACTCATTAACAGGATTATGGTCCTGATATCCATGTAAAGAAGTCTTGTCTAATGATGTGACTCAAATTAAAATATAAAAACGTAACAGATCAGACTCTCTCTCATCCCAACCTGACCATAAATTAAATAAACACAGGAAACACATTAAATGTTAGTCTCTGTGGAGCTTCCCTTACTTTGATTTTCAAACTTCTGTAGTAATTACCTTTTCAAATATATTTAATTCAGTGTTTGTGAAGGTAGCTGAACCAAGTTGTGTAGATTAGAAATATGGTTTCCTCTTGGTATGGAAGTGTCTTCTCATTTTGAATCTGACTATCTGATTTGAGAGTTGTAAATTTTGACTAAAGTTGACCCTGCAGATAGCTCTTCCTAATCAGCAGTCAGTGATAAAACTGACTATTAGCGTTATCTGGTGTTCTGTATTATCCAGTGTTCTGTATTCACATGGCCATAATTTGAACAAAGTCATTAATTGAAATGGATAACTATGTTTTTTTGACCTAACTCTCATTATCTTGGGTAGGATGAGGACATACACTTACATACACACACGATGCTTGAACGTGCATCCATACACACAATGCATGCAGACACACTCGCATACATACACAGAATGCACACAAGCATTCACCCTCACTTACAATCTAACACCACCTATCAATGATGTTACGAAAGGCGTGGTTAACAGCGGGAAAAGGGTGGATTTAAAAACCCATTGATGATGCAAGGTAAGATCGTAACTTGGGGTCTAGGGTAAGCCCTGGCCATCTGTGTGTGGTAAGGAGGCAAAGCCCCCATGGCTGAACTCATTTAAGAGGAGATAACTGCGCTCTCATCATCCTCTTCCTCCTCATCCCCTCCCAGCAATCAGTCAATCCGGGCTTGAGCTCAATCAGCTACAGGGTCTTCGTTCGGGCCGCCCCTGCGCCTCCACGCTCGCAAATCTGATCGCGTCCGATTGACTGATTAAGGACCCCGGCGAGCGTGTGTGGTCATGGCACAGGATATAAAAAGTTGGAACATGATTAAAGAAGCAGGCCTGGGATTGGGGGGTTGGGGTTAGGTGTTAAACCGTATGGCTGATGAAGACGATTTACATGCGGAGAAAGTGGGGTTAAGCTGTGACCGGACTGTCGGTTGCTTCTGACCTCCGACTAATGAAGCGTTGATGAGTAATGAGGGGGAAAATTAGGTGGAAGAGACCTTCAATCAGGGAAATGTAGCACTCTGCTCCACTCATCCGCTGTGTTGGCAGCGGAACTGCACGTGCTAACACAGATGAGATCTTCAGGTCCTCCCATGTGGGAACATTCAGTGACTAGGGCATCACTTCAGAGGTCTTCCCTTCAAGGTTTTGTCCTCAACCCTGGTGCTGAAGAACCACCACCGACAAGAGACTGCCAAACTTTGGTTTCATTTGGAAACCAAGACTGGAAAGTAGAATAGTTGAACAAAAAAAGCCCACACGCCCCGTTCCATTAACTTGATCAAAACAGCACTTCATTCTCCAAGGTTCCAGTCATAAAAACACTTTCACAGAGGTGTCTCAAAATCAGTAGCTTATACAGTATCCTTATACTAATACAGTATCAACACTCATCATTCATTGATAAAATCATGACCTCTGTAGGGTACAGCAGACAATCCAAAACATACCAGCTGCCTATTGAAAGAATACTTTGCCAAATAGAAAATTAAAGTCTTACAATAGCCTTACCAGAGCCCTGATCTAAACCCAATATAGCACCTATGGGATGCAATGGAGAAGACGATGTCAGACTGTCGATGCTCTCGTGCGGATGACCTGAAAGTTTTGCTGACTGAAACTTGGAGGAAACTTTCACCACAGCTGTTACAGATTCCAAGCCCTGGTTCTCCTGGTCCCGAAGAGCCATCACACACACAGTGTCTGCAATTCTACATTTCCAGTCTTCATTTAAAGTTAAACCAAACTTGCAGCCACGTATTCGCTTGATATTTAAAAAAGAACAAAGCAACGGCACACTCAGTTCCAATAACTACATCAAAAGAGCACTTCATTTACTAGGGTTTCAGCACAAGGCCTATGTAAAAGGTCATAATAACGCCTTCACAAATGTGTCTGAAAATCAGCTATCAATTCCAAGGCACCAAGTGAGGCAAGTTAACTGTGTAATTCAAATGCAACAAAAAATTGATATTTGCTCTCCATAACAAAACACATTTAGCACAATTCTAGACAGAGAATTTCAATTTAATTAAAAAAAAAACAAGTTGCTACTTGAGAAACAAAAAGGTATTTGGACACTTTCTGGTTGTCTAACATAGAGGAACATGTCCATCATTAATGTGATGAACTACACCTGTGGTTACTCTGCTAGGGGCACCTGTGTGAACTGGAGGGTATTTGACTTTATACATCACCTTTAAATTACCTGGGGACCAGTTAGCAAATGTTCAGTTGGAAAATTGCTGAAAAAAGTGAAGTCAGTGTTAAGACAAGATCTAGCATCACTTGTCTGGACAAAGAAGGCCACGCTATTCACCAGTTCAGCAAAAGCTTAATCTTGTATCCTCTACAGATCGGTATATTGTAAAGAAGTTACAAAAGATGAGGGACTTGCGACTGAGAACAGACAGCTCACAGGCAAACCCAGAAAGACCACCAGCAGACTGGACAGGATAATTGGGGATAAAATAAAGAAAAACAGATGAGAAACAGTGACAAAGATTGCTACAGACATCAATGAGAATCACCACATGCAACTTCTTGCCCAAACTATTCGAAACAGAATCAACAAACATGGGTACAGAGGGAGAGTAATGCGGTGAAAACCACTCCTCTGCTTAAAGAATAACAAAGTCAGGGTGAAATTCAAAAGAACGTGCACAGACAGACCGATGTTTTTGGAGAGCTGCCTTATTTTCAGATGAGTCCAAACTTAACCTACATGGATCTGACGGAAGAATGTTTGTGTGGACAAAGCCAGGGAAGAGGTCCAACCACACTGGACTAAGGGTAGCGTAAAGCATGGAGGTGGAAATATCAAAGTCTGGGTCTGTTTTTCTCACAGTGGTGTTAGTGAACTTGTATTCATTGATAAAATCATGATCTCTGTAGGGTACAGCAGACAATCCAAAACATACCAGCTGCCTATTGAAAGAATACTTTGCCAAATAGAAAATTAAAGTCTTACAATAGCCTTACCAGAGCCCTGATCTAAACCCAATATAGCACCTATGGGATGCAATGGAGAAGACGATGTCAGACTGTCGATGCTCTCGTGCGGATGACCTGAAAGTTTTGCTGACTGAAACTTGGAGGAAACTTTCACCACAGCTGTTACAGATTCCAAGCCCTGGTTCTCCTGGTCCCGAAGAGCCATCACACACACAGTGTCTGCAATTCTACATTTCCAGTCTTCATTTAAAGTTAAAACCAAACTTGCAGCCACGTATTCGCTTGATATTTAAAGAACAAAGCAACGGCACACTCAGTTCCAATAACTACATCAAAAGAGCACTTCATTTACTAGGGTTTCAGCACAAGGCCTATGTAAAGGTCATAATAACGCCTTCACAAATGTGTCTGAAAATCAGCTATCAATTCCAAGGCACCAAGTGAGGCAAGTTAACTGTGTAATTCAAATGCAACAAAAAATTGATATTTGCTCTCCATAACAAAACACATTTAGCACAATTCTAGACAGAGAATTTCAATTTAATTAAAAAAAAAACAAGTTGCTACTTGAGAAACAAAAAGGTATTTGGACACTTTCTGGTTGTCTAACATAGAGGAACATGTCCATCATTAATGTGATGAACTACACCTGTGGTTACTCTGCTAGGGGCACCTGTGTGAACTGGAGGGTATTTGACTTTATACATCACCTTTAAATTACCTGGGGACCAGTTAGCAAATGTTCAGTTGGAAAATTGCTGAAAAAAGTGAAGTCAGTGTTAAGACAAGATCTAGCATCACTTGTCTGGACAAAGAAGGCCACGCTATTCACCAGTTCAGCAAAAAGCTTAATCTTGTATCCTCTACAGATCGGTATATTGTAAAGAAGTTACAAAAGATGAGGGACTTGCGACTGAGAACAGACAGCTCACAGGCAAACCCAGAAAGACCACCAGCAGACTGGACAGGATAATTGGGGATAAAATAAAGAAAAACAGATGAGAAACAGTGACAAAGATTGCTACAGACATCAATGAGAATCACCACATGCAACTTCTTGCCCAAACTATTCGAAACAGAATCAACAAACATGGGTACAGAGGGAGAGTAATGCGGTGAAAACCACTCCTCTGCTTAAAGAATAACAAAGTCAGGGTGAAATTCGCAAAAGAACGTGCACAGACAGACCGATGTTTTTGGAGAGCTGCCTTATTTTCAGATGAGTCCAAACTTAACCTACATGGATCTGACGGAAGAATGTTTGTGTGGACAAAGCCAGGGGAAGAGGTCCAACCACACTGGACTAAGGGTAGCGTAAAGCATGGAGGTGGAAATATCAAAGTCTGGGTCTGTTTTTCTCACAGTGGTGTTAGTGAACTTGTATTCATTGATAAAATCATGATCTCTGTAGGGTACAGCGGACGATCCAATAGCTGCCTATTGAAAGAATACTTTGCCAAATAGAAAATTAAAGTCTTACAATAGCCTTACCAGAGCCCTGATCTAAACCCAATATAGCACCTATGGGATGCAATGGAGAAGACGATGTCAGACTGTCGATGCTCTGGTGTGGATGAGCTGAAAGTTTTGCTGACTGAAACTTAGAGGAAACTTTCACCACAGCTATTACAGATTCAAAGCCCAAACATTGTCTAGAAGCTCTGCGTCATAAAGGATGGCAAACTAAATACTAACAAGACATTAACTGTGAACTTTAGTGAAGCACAGTACATCTCTTGTTTTATAAATTAAACCTAACAATCTTCCTTTTGTGACATCTTTTGCCTGGAAAGTGTGCTTGTGATATCGTTCTTTAAAATAAATGGCACTTGGTTTATATTTCGTTATCTAATGCAATGAAGTTTTCACTTTGATAACCAAGCATGTTTCCCTGAACGGCTCAAGCACCGCCATCTGCTTTGCAGCCATGTTAAAATGACTGACAGGGCCGTCCTCTGAAATGTACTTGGAAAAAGCCAACAAGGATTTGAAATCGTGTCCCGGGGGAAGAGTTTTGTGAAACGCACAGCGACTCTAAGGGACTGAGAGGGCTGACTCATAAGGCCTAGGCTTGTTCAAAACACTTTCAATTCATTTTACTCTTCAACATGTCTGCCATTATAACCAATGCATTGTTATGTAGGTAGTTTTTGGAATTTTCCTACAGTCACACTTTGGTAACATAGGTAATAGGGATGGGACAATAAATCAAGCTTCGGTATATCCAAAATATTACAATCCATTTTGTAAGTCAGATAATGATATTGCAATATTTGCTACTTTGTATTGTACCCTGGTGTTTAACCACAATCGAGATGATCTGGGATGATCTTACAACCACCAAAATCTCTCTGTCTCTCCTCCAAACGAAGAATACATCGGTGTATCCTACTGTGGAGGTCTTTTCACATTACTGTGTGGATGTGTCCGCAATATGAACCAAAGAGTGGAAAGAACTAAACAGGCAAGCAGAAAAGAGTATGATGCAGCTACCCTCAGATGCTTGCATTCTTCCGGTTTCACACCAGTCTCATGATAGAAACGTCATCAACAGGCCCTCTCGCTCACTGTGAATTCTCCGTAAAATTACCTGCTGTATTCACGCATGGCCTCAACCGGACATTACCCGGACCTTGTACTAGGGAGCTAGCAGGATAAAGTCTGTTTAATGTCCGGTACGACTGATTTGGACATTTGCATTCACACATACATCTTCTCTGGGTAATGGCCGGGAAAGTTCAGGGTTGCAGTGTGTGTTTGAAAGGGGCTTCAGCTACTTGTGCTTGAGGATGCTGGCCAACACTCTGCGGCTCCTGTTCCCAGTATGAACAGGGGTGCATGCTGCCCCCTGGATCCATGGAGGATAAATGGCAGCACAACTCTAACTGCCCACATGTGCAAACCAAAAACTCGTCATACATGGCTTATGATGGGCACGGTTATATCCTATGTACTCTTATGTTGACAGTATTTTTGAGATTCACTAAGATCATATTTTCCTTCTGGGACAATAGAAATCTTCTCAATTTAGCTGGATTGGGTTGTGAATTCTCACAGATACACCCTGGGTTCCATTTCAGCAAAAGCTTGATTGAGAAAGGGTGAAAACTCTACCTTTGGTCACAGTTCTCCCTCGTTCTGGAGGTTCTGCTCAGGTGTCCATAAAAGTGATAGACCAGATTAACCCTAGAGACTGCCCACATCCCCTCTGGTCCGTGAGAAACTCACCTGCCGCTGGTGTTGCGCAGGATGGCCAGAGCATCCGGGAAGCCGTCCAGGTTGTAGTCCCCCAGGTGCAGGGTGATAGGGCCGTGGAGCTCCCCTACGGAGGGCGGGACGAAACCCCACAGGGTGTCCTTCTTCTGGAATTCAGTCAGGACAGGCACCCACTGCAATGAGAGGGAAACAGACAGAGACGATCACCAGGCTGGAAGATTACAGCTCATTCCATAGTGGTATTGCATGTTTCTTTAAACAACCATTATTTTTACAGACAAAAAGCCTCAACTAAAGAAACCACAAAACAGGAAGGTGAGAAACTATGCTGTAAAATAACACAGTTCACCTTAGAGCATATTCAGCACTTTTACTTTCACTTGCAGCGGAGGAGGTGTGGAATTATGCATGGTCTGACGATCGATCTTTCAGATGCAAAAACTCAAACGGACGGCTCATTTATTCATGTCCATTCGCAAGCACTTCCACTCTGTGTTTCTTATGGAAACTGTACATGTCTTTCCCAGTTCCTCATATGTGTGAACATGTTTGGAAGGGTTTTTATATTTGGTCACTGTTATAGAGGTTGCCCTTGAAAAGACTTAAAAAAACACACAAGAATTAATGAGCTTAAGTGGCCGGAGGGATTGAGTTATTCAATTTAGGACTGAATGTGGCTCATTCATTCTGCCGCGCGTCCGAATTAGCTAGTGTTAAGAGAGGAGGGAAGCCAGATGCTGTTGGTTAACTATTCATGAATGTTAAACAGTGCAGCAGGTGCAGATCGCTGCCGTTTCCTTCAGAGGAACCGGCATCAGCACAACCATAATAGTTACTAATGTGTTTTCCTGCAAGACGAATACATGGAGGAGATCAGTGCTTGTTGGACGGTCTGTATGTTCAGACTGGGAGACAGAGGGCGTTTGTGGGGGGACCTTGAGACACCCTGAGTGAGGGTAAATATTGTAAATCCCAGCTCTTCTCCTCCTGGTGGATGCTAGCAAGAGCTGGGGCCTACCATACCGAATGTTCTGACACCAACGCGTGGGTGAGGGTTACTGAAGGGAAGGAAGTGGCGGACACTGGGTGGATGCAGGCCTGATGGAGGGGGGGGCTGAAGCTAAGGTACTCTTAGCGGCTCCTCCAGGCAATACAGCTGAACAGGGCTGCATACTGCCCCTGGACCCCTGGAGGATAAATGGCAGTACGCCTGCAACTGCTCGCACGCCCACGCCGAAAACCCCTCATATACCCCGGCCTCCGAATCAGAGAGCACACAAAAGCTCCACTCTGGCAGGACGGGGGCGGTGACAAAACACTTCTGGCCCTCTCCAGTCCCCAAGGGCGCTCAGGTGGGAGGGAACATGGCTCTCAAAAAAATTCAAACCAAAAAAAACATAACAAAAACGGACTTTTATGAGAGCTAAAACCATAAATCCCACGCACAGGCTCTTTAAGTGCTCCCAAATGTGTGTGAAAATCAGGTGTACTTGAGCTGCGAAACCACAGAGCAACAAATTAGAAAATATCACAGCGCTTCAAAATGGCAGCACTCACATTCTGTGTTACAGCTGCTGTCTTCATTCTTAATGTCAAATATGATCTGTCACAGATCCCGCTGGGATCCCAGGTGATCACGGCTCATGATTTACCCCAGTTAAAGGCAGATCATCTCTCTGCAGATCGCTTCCCTGCAAACTTTATCACAGTCCCATGCCTTATAATGAAGAACAGTCTGTTTCTGCCTGTTCTGCATGTGGCAAAATAAGAATATAAGAACATATTATGAAGAGAACAGGCCATTGGGCCCAACTAAGCTCGCCATTACAATTAAAGAGTATCCAGAACTGCATCATGTCTGGACTTGAACACAGCAAGCCTCAACTACATGGCCTGGCAACCTATTCCAAGTATTGATAACTCTTTGTGTAAAATAATATTTCCTTACATCAGTGCGGAACTTACTCTTAACTAGTTTCCATTTATGTCCCCTTGTCCTACAGCCTGAATTCACCCTAAAACAATGTATTGTAGTTAACCTTTATAATTTATTTATCCTTTCATAAATTCAAAAACCTCTACTAAATCACCCCTTAGTCTCTTCTCACTAAGTCTAAATAGGTTGAGTAACTATCATACTTAAAAAATGGCATTGACTGCCCAGACCATAATAATACCAACACTGGCATCTGGCTCTACACACCCATGTAAAACTGGCAGAACAATAAACCAAAAGGCACTTAAAAAATGTCACTGCAATTAAAGATGTAAAGATGCACAAGTGAGTGATTCACTATTAATTAAAATAGTCTGGTTAAAAATCTGGTTACCAAATGAAATCACAGTTTCCATTATATATTAATATAACAATAAAATAGACTAAATCATTCTCTGCTTCATAACTCTTGTGAGAGTTTTGAAAGAGCATAATAGATAATGGTACAAAACCAACAGTAAACTAGTTAAGAGTAAGTTCTGCACTGATATGAGGAAGTATTATTTTACATATAGAGTTATCAATACATGGAATAGGTTGCTAGGTCATGAAGTTGAGGCAGAGGCACTTGCTGTGTTCAAGGCCAGACTTCATGCAGTACTGGACACTCTTTCGTTGAAATATTGAGCTTAAGTAGGCCATATGTTCTATTCTCATCGTAATGTTTTTTTAAAAGGAATCATTTCTTCTGAGTTGTATGAAGCATTATTGAATGAGTAACATTTGTTAGTAGAAGCTGTAGTTGAGGTGGGTAAGTCAGAAGCCATGACAAATCCACATCATTGCTTTATTACTATGCAACTTAATTTATAATGCTTTTTTTATACTTCAATCGTAAACAGTTTATTTCCCTTCTGTTTTTGCGCCTTCATTGGCTAGCTCAATGCCTTGTGTGCTTTCCTCTACTGGTTAAAATATTGTCACAAATTTTTACAACATGTCATAAAATATAGAATTATACCATGTATTTTGTATAAACCATGCATGTATATTTATGTATACACAGTCTATACAGAGAGACAGGGAGTGAGAGAGAGAAACATATGAAGATGTTGCGGATGTTTCCTGAGGCTCTGTGTGAGATGGATGGTGGTCGGGCACCTCCCTGCTGTGAGCGAAAGCTGCTCCTTGTGTCTGTAGCTGCTGTTCTGACCAGAGCTCATGCAGGGGGAGCGGTGGTTGCATATACAGCCAGCCCTTACACTGCACTTTTATTGGGTTTTATCAGGAATACTTCAGCTATAAAACAAGCAACTGAACTCCATTGGCAAGGCCTGTTCTTTCACACCGCGAAGGGAAGGAGAAAACGGGGAGCGGCCATTGATGCCAATCACGACGAAACGGCATCTGAGGATTTTGAGCGCCACTTGATGACTGAAATTACTGAAGCCCGTTTGTAATTTACAGTGCAATTTGCCCCGGAGAGCACGCCGTGCTGAGCTCGTTGCTGATTGATGCAAAGTAAGGATAATTAAAGCTGATCTCCTTTGCATTTTCATCTATGCAAATCATCTCTGCCAGGCCCGGAATGAAGATGAACGAGACGGAGAGAGAGAATGGGGATAGAGCTGGAGGCTTGGCTGCTGTTTGGGAACCCTATGGACGGGCTTTCATAGTGAATAACGCTGACATCAAGGCTGAAGGTCCGTTCTGGGGACTGTGCTATTGTGTTACGGCTGATGAGCGATTTCACTTTTTATCGACTTTGGAGAAACAGTGCTGTGACTGCATAAGGAGCCAACTCACATTAAAGAAGTAAATAAAAAAAAGTCTTCTTTCAAATAAACCAGGATGTGGCTGATAAGGGAAGAAGTAAGTAAGGATGAAACGGTTCCCGGTTTCCACGATAAACCGCAATACAATTCCAGACGGTTAGTATTACCGTTTCAAATGTTAATTATCATTAAAACCGTGTCTGATTACCACGGTTTGAAACGGTAAATACTGTCAAGCATCAACCAAAGTTAGCAACAGTCTTCCAGGCGCGCAGGCATAGCATGTTACGCGAGTTTGTTTTGCGTCAATAGCCCTATTCGGACAGGATTAGTTTTACATGGGGAGTTGAGGTAATTTTGTGTTCTACAGGTGCTACTTGGTGATTCTAGTCCCGTCCGGATCGGCAATGTCAGCGTTTTTCTCTCTCCTTCCTGGAGAAAATCACAACCAGAATCACCTACTATTTTTTTTGACAAACTCAGCAGTGGTCCAATAATTTCAATCCCGTCCGTACAGAAATCTCTGTAACTGCAGAACATGCAGAAAGAAATTTGCGGCGAAAGGGGGCAACACTTCGAATCTTATGAGTCATCTTCGTGACCACCACCCACTACTTTATAGCGAATGCATGTTGTTATTTTAATGTTTATGCAAACAAAAAGTGCATAGTGCTGCTAATTTTATTTGTGGTTTTGAATATAAAACTTGGTTAAATTATTTCAGTGTGTGTATCAGTACTTCTTGAAGATTTTCAGCACATTTAAACGATACCGCTATAATACTGATGACTTTGAGAATTTGGTCACTATAATCGTAATATGAAATTTTCATACCGTTTCATCTCTAACTGAAAGAACACTGAAGATGCTTGCACAGAGGTGCAAGGACATGCTTTGAGGAAGCGTATTGAAATCCATTCAACTAATGTAGATCCATACACCAGAACTAGTAACTTCTCATAATTTTCATACAGCAATGTATCCTATTAAAACTTAACAGAATGCCCAAGTGAATAAAAAAACTCAAGTATCACTGTCAAAGGGGCAGTGTGAATAAAGCCCTTACTATGACAAATGGCACAATGCATTGCAGCAAATACCAAGACATTTTTGCTCGAAAAGCTGGTTGTCTCTGCTAGGAGGCAGAGACTTGGTTGTGACAATGACCCCAAACACACATCAAAATCCACACAGTAATGGTCAAGTGTTCAAAAAATCCATGTTCTGCAATTGCCATTTCACACACACACACACACACACACACACACACACACACACACACACACACACACACACACACACACACACACACACACACAACCTAAAATGCAAATTAAACATCAGAAATGTGCATTTAACCAACAGTCAACATGTGACATTTTACAGCATTCAACAGATTAAATGTAAATGAACAGCACTGCCTCACTGAATGTGTTAAAATGTATAGAGTGAATTGCATGCTCTAAAACAGCAAACCTTCACCAGTTCAATATGCACAGAATAACTTATCTCAGGCCTAGCCAATCACATGGCACTGTTATGCTAAAGCCTACTTGCAGTATCCTGACATGGCAGTGGAAAACAATAATGTTCATATACTGAAAGACTAGAGGGTTCACGATGAATTCAAATTCAATGAGCTTTCCTTGCCTATGTTTTTTAATAAATAAAACACAGGAAAATTTGAAATTCTGAAAATCTTCCAGTCTACTTCAAGCTACCTAATACCTATAAAACCCTGAGGGCCAGATTTACTTAAGGACTGCCAGTGCTTTTCAGGTTGTAAAGGCAGCCGCTAAAACGTCTCGCTATTTACATGCGAATTACTAAACAGTCGCAATGGGTGAAAATCGCTATTAAAACAGGATTTGTGGTGACTTTGCGACTTTCCTCTTGATACTCAGTAAAATCTGTTCATGCATATATATACCTGGGGTGAAGGACCAAAAACAGGGTGGAGATTTAGCAAATGAAGCCAATTAGCCTAATTATTCCACCCAATTTACTAAACCTTGCAGTTACTGCGACACCCGTCTTTGCCTGGGACTTTTTATACGACTTCTGAAAGCAGGCGGAAATTTTGCGCCGTCAAAGAATTACCCTCTGTTAGTTACAACAATAGCAAATGCTAACGTGATGTTACACAGGTTACAGTCACAAAATAATTGCACATCTGGAGGAACTTGTCCAACGCACCCAAAGATCAAATTCTCTATTGGCTGTGGTGATACCGGAACTTACAAGTGCATTGCTCCTTCATAAAACGTTTTTTGCGATGCAAAACAAATGTGAATTACCGCAGTTGATGTCATGCCAGCTTTATTTTAAGGAATAGCTCTATCTACAGAGATTGAACAAGTGGAATGTGTTAGCTGCGCTATAATAACCTTATTCCAAACAATTAATATTGTTCCACCACAAGCTGTTTTTGCCCTTCTGTTGGAAAACCTTTTTGTAATAACATCATCCCATATTTTCTTTACTTCCTAAAATGTTCGTTTTGTCAGCCCTACACCTAATACATTAATTTTGAACATGTTACCCCAAAACTTTCTCCTCTCCGTTGGTGTTTAATTCCTATGCTGTAATACGGCATTAAGAAGCTTTGCCTCGTTGGCCGTTATATCTATTACCTGATCAGCACATTTAAGTTTCATTTTTCTTAGGTTCCCTCATTACTTGCGCCTGGTTGCTTCGTATCCATTTCGCATTGACTTGTAATCTGGATGTGTAAGCATGTCACATCTGGCCTTTTTATAGGTGTCGCCAACCACAGAATTACGACATGACGGCATTTAATTTTTTGATTGCGTAATTAGACCAAGGCTAGGTAAATCGGTCGTGAATATTTCTGTGTCGTTGTATAACTGCAACTATTCCTTAGTATACGTGGCCCTGGGTGTTCTTCACTACTCTTATTGGACTGCAGCAAACTACATGTGGAAATTTTACACTGTTTATTCTTTACAAATCTTTTTTACCACGAATGTAAAAAGGCTACAGACTACAGTCTACTAATTCTATTCAAATGTTTTCAAGTTGTGTTTGACTATTGGCTGAGAGAAAAAATAGTGTGCAAAGATATTCATTCCCAACTACCTTTTCTCTTCCTGCTACAAATATCAGTAATTTCCAAAATAACGGCAAAACAAAATATATCCCTACCCTAAGATAAAAGCCGTGTATACGTGTATCGAAGTAGTCTATGTACTACAAGATATGGCAAACATCATAAAATACTAATGAGGTGAACTCTGTTCAATATACTGTAGCCTCCTTTCTAAATAATATAGTAGGCAATATGTTCTGAACAGATCATAACACCAGGAGAACACAAAATGGGCTTTTACTGCCTATCTATCAATGCCACCCTGATGGAGTTTCCCATGCCAGAGAAAAACACATTGAAAAATGGAGTTCAGCCTGCCGATTTGCGGGCCGCTTCTGAAATTTTAATTTCTCGGACTAATGAACCTCTCCTGGCGTCGCGCTGAATCGATGGCGGGGGAATCTGCTTACATGATGGCTTTCTCGCTTTGATAAACAAAGGGATGAGAAGGTGTGGGAGGAAGCCATTTCTCACAGACTGATCAGGTTCATTTGCATTTCTGCGCCTTGAGTTTTTTTCAGATATCCCATTACCCCCCAAGAACAACGTCATATTTCTGATTTATTTACGGAGCTATTTGTTTCATTTTCGTGGACTGAAAAAGAGGTACACTCTCTTTGTCCTGAAGTTCTCCTGCCTGGACTGATTGTCTTTTCCGATTGAGCTCATAATTAAATAGATTTGATTGAAACTGTCAGTTGGTGCCGGTTTTGCATTCACTGTCACGACGGACTGAGCTCTTTTGGCTCCTTGAAGAGGTCTTTTCCTGAATATTTCTTCAAGGAAATAAATGTTTCAACTAAGAAAAACATAAAAGTGCAGGGGTTCATCTGGTTGAAACAGATCATACAGGCCTGAACCGTTGTTATAAAACACAATCAGAGTTCATTGATTTCTTAATGGGGACAAGGAAAAAAATATATTGATTAAATTCATGAGCAATCATAAAATTATCACCAAAATATAAGCAGTTTACTATGGTCTCCTCAGCACTTAAATTCTCAGATATCACAATTCATTCTTCAAGAACATAAGCTGGACAAGTCTTATGGGAAATCTAATACAGTCCAGCATTCAATTAACAGCTCAGTAGACTAATTAATAAAGAGTCAGGCTGGACCACAGCTCATCATATTCACCACCCATAATACCACACCAAGGCACGCACAGTATTGGAGGTGTTTAAACATACAAACTTATGCATATATGGTGTCATTGTGCTGCTCCGACACGGTCAAATGCAATGAGAACCACTCAAAACGAGTATTGTAAGTTTGTTGATCCTGGGTTTTGGTTTTTCCCTCCATGGATTTTACCATCCACTCATCAATGCTTTTTACTTTGTTTTCCTTCCTCCTGCTCTGTGCCTCTGGCTGGAGCTGAAGGCCAAACACCGCAGCCCAGCCTTGGCTCAGTTATCTTCCTGTTCTGCCCGTCCCGCCCCCCCTGTACCAAGAACTGGACCCTACATACCCTATTTACTGTCCTACTACAAATCTGTTTATTCTACTTGAATTGTTATTATCACTGTAATTGTAATTGGTGTTCATGTCATTATTTCATCATATATCATATTATAATTTGAGTCAGTAAGATTCATGTCAGCCTCATCTCTACTCTTCTGTTCATCCATTGCACACCCTGTGCTGGCCAGAAGCAGATGGACTCCCCCTCAGAGCCAGGTTCTGCTCAAGGTTTCTTTCCTGTTTGTCAGGGAGTTTTTCTTTGCCACTGTTGCCTCGGCTTGCTGTGAGGAGGTTTCTGGCCAGAGATCAATTGTTAAGCTGCTTTGTGACAACTTGTTAAAAGCGCTATACAAATAAAATCTAATTGAACTGAAACTGAAGTTTAGCAGGTGTGCGAAAATACTCATGGCATGAGCTAATACTACCCACCAATACAATTCGAAATGAGCTTATAACAGAGTTACGAAAATGTGGTTTCTTTCTTGCATTTAGCATGCCACATGCAACTCAAGCAAGCCACATAAAAAAGAAGCTAGATAAACAAATATACAAGTACACACAGACAAATGGACAAACATATATATACTTGTTAATTCAGACACACGCACATACCCACACGCACACACATGATGCCACAAACAAATAAAAATAGCTTGTTCCACTGCAAGCTTCTCTAATCAAACACGCTGAGGTAAGCTTATACAAACGCATTTCATGGCGTGTTCTGATTCGTGCAGCCAAGTCCCCGTAAGTGTGCATGCATCATAACAGTAGAGATTTAGCGGGGTGACAGCTCTCTCCCTGGGGCATTTTGGCAGGAGCTGGGTCCAGGCCGTCTCACGCTCAGGGCTGGGAGGTCATAGACTGCCCTGCCACCTCAGCCTCCAGGGGGCGCCCTGACACGGGGTTATTTTGCCGGTAGAGAAGGGAAATCTGCTTCACACTCACCTGTCAGCACCTGCAGCTCCACCAATCAAACCTCATCAATACACAGATGCAATGTGTACACAGATTTCATGCAAAACCCATTGAAAATGACAACAAAATACACATAGACACACTGACATGCACAAACACTCAGACACACACATGCACACACACACACACACACTCAGACACACATACATACACACACATACACACACAGACACACACACACATACACTCATTCACACGTGCACACAGACAGAAAAACGCACACAGAGTCACAAACACAAGCACATACACACAAACTTAGAAATGCAAACTCAGACACACATGCACACAAATGCAGACACACACACACACAGACACAAGCACATACACAAACACACAAAACATGTCCCATCCGTAGCGAAGGCAACCTCTTTAGAATTCAGCGTTGAGCAGCTGGAGACGAAGGTGAAGCGGAGGTGAAAAGGAGAGGGATGCAGATATTATTTATCGACTTCCAAAGGACTGGGGGGGGGGGATAAGAGAGAAACACAACCGGTGGGCGGTTGACATTGTGCAGTTAAGTGCACAGTAAAGATTCCCTTATGCCATATGAGCGTAAAGAGGTAATAACTCTGTGATAAATACACACAGAAAGGGGATGATAACGCTTCCCACTCAATCGAGCCTCCGTAACCCAGGCGCAGAGGGGTGGTGGAGGCCACAGGCTGGGGGCTACGTATGTGGATTCTCTCAGTAAGCCTTGCTTATGGAAAGAGTAAAAACACCAGCTCGCTCCCCTCTTTCACAGCGACAAGCTTTAGATGCGCTAAAGCACACAAAGTCAACCTCAGGAGGGTTTGACCCGACTCAATTACTGCCGTTTGTGATTTTCACTGCGTCGCTGTAGTGTTGGAGACCAGACCAAGGGTATGTGGAGTACCATGTGCGCACACTGTAGGAAACTGGTTCTTTGTGTTGCCTGGCAAACAACAGAAATGAACTGTAATATCTGCATTTGAATAATAGGGCAATTAGTCTGAGCGGAGAGAAGCGTCGGCACGGCGGATGTGATGGGAGGAAGGTGTCGCTGCTCGGGGGAAGGGCCGCCTTCTGTTCGCCTACCCCCACGATCAGGCTGCCTGCTGCTGGGGCCGGCCCGACCCAGCTGGGGAAGGCTCAGCACCGGCTGCTTCCACCAGCGCCCCGCTGGCTCCGCCGGGCCCATGAGGGATGTGATAAATCCCACTATCTGCGTTTAGAACTTGTGAGCAGGGAAGCAGCCATGGATCATTCAAAAGCCAACCAAGTGAGTCAGAACACAAAGCATCTTCTGAAATTGCTTACCCCAAAAACGGTTAAAAACTGAAAAAATATTCTATGAAAATTAGTAGTACGGATAAGAAATACGACTTGGGAAGATTAAAAAGCTGGCTCATAAATGTAACAAGCTAACGTAAAGATTCAAACTGCCTCCCTTTCACATGAGCTAAAGCACATTTTCTGGTTAATAGCAGTCTTCCTCTCTAAAATGTACGCACATCGCACATCGTCATTTCAGCTTACAGTTTGCAAATCATTACCGTTTCCTGAGAAAGCAAATCCAGTGGTATTTTTTGCAGTTGTGTACATGTTCTTACAGTTTGCGTGTACATTAGCTGACAACAGATCCCACAGCTAATCTGACTGTCGGTCCAGTGACACGAAGGTTTACGACGACAAAATAAGAGCACCTTGAAACGAGGCAATCAGCTAAGGATTACAATTTTAGTAGCTGGTGTATTCAGGCAAGTCACAAATAATTCCTATTTCCAAAAGACCCCTGCATGTATTTCTGAGGCTATACATTGATCACCATGAGATGATTGAGATTACCATGCGATAAGACTGTGTGACCGTAAGACAGGTTTGATGACAGTGAACTGGACATTTAGCCCAGTCCAGCCCATCATTAGCCTACAGTCCAGGGCAGGGGTCCTAACTCCATTGATAGCGGCTTTCAGCTAACATCCGAACAGTCACATGTTCAATATCTGCTCACGTTTGTGTGGTCGTTCCTGAGTGGACATCCCCACCGTGCGTCTGAGCACAAAGCTGAGACCCAGGGTAGCAACCGAGGGACACACCCCTACAGCTTCTGGTGCGGACAGCGTACCTCAGCATCTCCAGGCTTGTACAGGTAGATGGCGCTTTTCTGACAGGTCTCGTCCATGCAGGCTGGGAGCAGCTGGTCCTGGTACCCATCGCCATCTGAAAGAGAGGCAGGGCTGAGTGAATAAACAGGGAGGGAAAAGCAGGGGAAAATTTCAGAAAAGAAGAGTCTGGGGAATCACTTTATGAGTTATGATGCTGGACGGTAATCCTGATTGCCATTCATGAGATTCAGCGCACAGCCAGCATCAGAGTGGGCGCTGAGACAGTGGTCAAGGGGAGAGGGTTACTGATGCATTCTGGGATATGAGTGGCCCCTGTCGTTCCCTCTGTCCCCCCACCCTGCTCGCCCATGGCGGTGATGTTGGCCGTAGGTGTCCGTCGCCAGCAGCGTGGAGCCGCACGTCGCTAAACAGCCGGAGCGTGGGATTCTGCGGGGGAGGGCAGGTGACGCAACTCGCCCGCGATTGTGTGAGTGTGCACCACTCGAAAGGGCAAAGAGTTTTCCTCTCTCACTCTCACTCTCTGCGAACGGAAAACTTCTACAAACTCAAATCTTATTCAAAAACAATTTTTTCTGATTGTTCCTGGTATGCACACGTTAGCATGCAGTATAAAATGTATTTTAATTCCACCAACCAACCACAGATCTGTCTCAGCGAATATCACCACCTCTTAAATACATAAAGAGCTAAGACCTACTACACTTACAAAACACCATCAGAAATGGCACATTTACTCAAGACAGACCTTGCAATATACATAAATCATCCATCAAGTTTATGATAAAATGCTTTTTTAATTCCTAAACCTGCTGCTGTGAGCTCTGTTGACAACCCTACAAAAGACTAAATAACAGAACTGCCCTGCGATTATGAAGAAAATGTGCAACGGTGCCCTGATCCACATTTAATAAACAAAAAAAAACAACTAATGCAAAAGCTCTAATGAGGGAAAGTTGTTCCTGTCACTCTATCTTCTTGGCAGCGGCAAACTCATGGCTGTGTTTCTTGATTGTATAAAATCCAGCTAATGAATTATGCATGAGGACATTGTGCTTTAAAAAAGCAAAATGATTACCGCTATGACAAAGCAGATGGAATGTTTTGTTGAACATATGTTCAGCATCCATCAATTACTCCACAGCATTGAAACGAAACAAAAAGGGTCGCTTCCGAAAAGACTGTGATTGATGCCAAATGATCCAGGTGCGCTTAAAATATGACCTTCACAGCCACGCACTCATTAACTGCCATGGACAAAACCCTTGGGGTGCAGAGTCCAATTTTATAGAAAGTCAGTCCATTTAACACCAAAGGAACCACCAGATTATATGACCACTTAAAGCTTAAAACATCCATAATCAGTGTTTATAGTGGAGATGGTCATAAATGTAACACCTTCAGTGTTAATAGGGGAGATGGTCATAAACTTAACACCTTCAGTGTTAATACTGGAGATGGTCAGATCACTCAAACAGTTTACTAGGAGGAGGAACTTTCCAGAAGATTCACTCTACAATGTGTAGACTGGACAGACCTGAGAGATGTACCTGAGCACTGGAAGACACAGGTAAATGCCAGGATGGGCGATGGAGGCCTAATCAGTGTTTGATTCGCTCTTTGCTAATTCACTGCGCATGGGCCTACAGCACTTTCCCAGCACAAAGAGCCCTGATTTACCGTCTCTGCTGTGGAATGTGACAAAGGCAAACACGCAACATATAATTATTAGCCGCAGAGAATTAATTCATTTGATGTAATTCCTCAGCACCCAGAAGTGACACACATAAATCAACTCAAGTGGACTCTATGACAACAAGTGCATGCTCTTTTGTTGCCGTTTGCGGTGCTGTGTGTCAGATGGCCTTTTTGGCAACGCCGAATAATTGCGACCGACTTTGAATGCGTTCCAAGATAATTATATTGGTGACGACTAATACTTTGCGTGACTCATTGTGAACCCGAGCGAAATATTTGGTGAGAGTCATCCATATTGAGAGACACCCACAGTGAATTTAAGTAGACAGAGTGTTTGACATTTAAAATGGAGAGGAACAGCGCGTATTCTGGGCTGAAATAAGGTGCAGATGCTCAGATAAGAGTGAGGATATGCAAACAGGGAGGGAGATTAGAATAAATCTGTCACTCCATCAACATGGTCTGAATCACTTGCATCTTCCTCTGAATACACACATGTGCGTACACACACAGACTTACAGATATACGTGATACTTATAAGAGGTAACATCTGTGGTGCTCAACACGGCTCTGCTCATTGCTCAGGTAATAAATAATGAATTAGTTGTTAATTAGCTCAGAAATTCAGTTCCGTGATGGCTTGATAGGTACAGCTATTGCCCCAGTACAAAACCAAAATCAGGAAGGTGATGTCTAACAGCCAAAGTGATGAAGCTCATCTTGTGACCTGCAAAATACACTTGGAGAGATTGTTCCCAGATATGAACTAACAGCAGAGCAACCAGAATAAATATGGCTCCCCAGGTAAGGAAGACTAATCTAAGGCATCAAATCAAGCGTTCAAGAGTATGGAGCAAATCTCCACCTCCTTCATCTCTCCAAGAACAGGATGTGCTTATTCTTGAGGTCAAAACTTGTTTAAACCATTCCTGGAAGGAATGAGGCTGGTCTGAAGGCAAAGTTCAGCCTAACTCCTTATTAATTTGTAAAGATTCACTGTTTGCTTCCCATAATCCTGTCTATCCCTCTAAACGAATCCACGCCCCCTGCTCAACCTTTGCTGGTCCTTTCAGCCCTGACAAGATACACTTCTTGTACATCAGTACAAATTTATGAGACAGAACTCAACTGTAAATATCCCGTCATTTAATTATTTCTCCCCTGACCCGCAATGATGTCATGAGAAACATTTCTAACTTCATGGGCTGCCTTAAAACTGGGTCAAGTGGTTTCATATAGGATCTCGTATAGGATCGTGGGTGATTTTGTATTTTACCTTTGATACGATTTTACCCTTAGCAATTGTTAGCACCTGTGAAACCAGGAAATGGGAAACTAAATGAGGACCCAAGTGTAGCGCCCAAAAAAAGCTACCAGCTCCTAGTGAGATGACTGTCATGCATCAGCTTAAAGGGCAGAGTCCTGAGTATATCTACCAAAACACAAAGTGTGCTTAGCTGGATTCATCGATTACAGACACTGCTCCCCACAGAAGGCTCTGTGAAGTAACATTTTCCTGGGACTTGCTAATGGAACCACCCACAAGGTGCTGTTTCCAATTTCGCATTTGAATTCATTTATGCCCACATCTTCCTGTGACATGTCTCACAGACAGAAAAAGGTTTTTAGCTGTGAATTAACAGTACGGTCAGACTTAAAACGTACAAGGTCAAAAGGTGCAGTATGCGGCGGAGCTTTATAGCGTATAATAACTAATACATTTTATGGGCAGAACTTCTTCTTCAAAGTTAGTGACATCATCTCCCCGAGCCCCTCTGATTTGGGTGGGAGCTCCTGACAGAAACAAGAGCCATCTCTTCACTTCAGCACTGTTTGACCTTTGCCCCATCACTCACCACACTGTGTCCATATCTGCTTCTACAACATTTCAGCTTACCACGATCAGATCAAACAGGAGTAGCTGCAGGTGAGTGGATAGAGATGGGAAGACACTCAAAGAGAGAGACAGAGGAAATAAGAGGGTAAGAAAGAAAGAGCAGGAGCGGCGAGAGAGGAATAAGAGTGGACAGAATGGGGGAAGGAGTCAAAGAAACTGCAAAAGAACAACAGAGCGAGAGACAGGATGAGGGGAACAGCGGTGATTAGAACTGAGAGAAAGAAATTGAGCCAGAGAGCAGAGGGAAAGAGAGAGATGGAAAGAGAGAGACGGAGAAGGCAGTGGAAAATAAAGGGTGACAGACAATCGGGGGAGGAGACAGAATGAGAGAGAAGGGGAGATAAAGTGAGAGAAAGAGTGAGGTAGTGAAACAGATGGGGGGAGCTGCAGCAAAATGTTAACTATGGTCATCCTGGCCTGTTATCTGTACTTGAGCCCAGCATGGCCACCCCTTTACAACACGAGTGCAGGGTCATCCAATTACACGAAAGCAGCGTTCATTCTGCACATTACCAACAGTCACACTGGTGCATGGTCATCATGAGGCTCTCACAGTTGGAACGGTACAGCTGTCCTTTTTTTAATGAGAGAAAGGGAAGGGGCACAGCTCCTCAAAGCTTTATATATCAATGACACCGCGACCCCTACCCCCAACCCGACCCCCAGCCCCCCAGAGGTGTGTGGGGGGTGTTGGGTGACGATCGATTCGCACCAGCTTGTGTAGGCCTTTTCCACCTGCTGCAACCAGGCCGAACTGTGCCCGTACCAGGGGAATCGTGTAAAACATCCTCTCAACCGGCACTGCTTTTGGTCTTAAAATACAGGAACCTACTGTAGATGTTACACGAGGCTAGCAGCTGAGGCTACTTCCCCCTTTACCGCAAATACTGTAGGTTCTACAAAAACACACTCCATTCTTCCTTTCATTAGCTACACAGGCTAATAGACGCAACTACAAAGTGAATCCGCCGTCAAGAGAAACAAAGCAACGCTGTGTATCAGCATTTCCCATATACCAGCCACAGAGCATGACTAAGTACTGTGGATATGAGAACAGAACAATAACACAAGGACAGAGGGCTAAGACACAGCTATGATAACCATGAAACAGCAAAGACCGTGGCCTGTAGACGAGGCGAAAAGCAATTAAGCTCCATCTCTTATCTATTGTCCGCGGTTATGACTTTTCCAAAGGCCGGACTGTGAAGTAACCCCCATGAAATGGGATTTGTCCAGATAACATCTCCTGGTCATTGTGATGAAATGCTCGGCCTAAATATGAGGCCTCTTGAGGTTTGACCACCCGTACAATGGCAGCAGCTTAAAACAACATTTCCAGGGTTACGAGGAACAAAGATTAAAGACATGAAAAGTTCTTGTTTGCTGAGATAAGCCCTTCCTTTCATCTAAAGGCCAAGTCCCACTGAGATGAGGAAAAAAATTTATTTACTCATATCTCATTTTTACAATCACTCAAATCACTTGTGGTGTCTTCCCTACTTTTTCCCATGATGCAATACTTTCAGAAACATGGCCTCCAAGTATGCCCTTGTATATTAGGATGATATTGAATGAGGTTGAGGGGTAGAGATGAATAAGTGGTTTACACACAGTTACGCACTGTTTGGTTACAGACAGCTGTGCACTGGACATAAACCTCTTCACTGTAGACAAACTTCAGAAAATCCCAGAAACCAAGAAAATACAAGGAAATCTCCCAAAACTTTCAGGCCCAAAAGCAGGGCGGTGGACAGATTCTCAGTCCCTGCTGACACTGCGTAATGGGGTGGGAAACAGGGAGAGAGGGTGATTTTATGTAAATGGAAGGAAGGGATTTTGAGATGCTTTGGCTCAGCAGACCACAGACAAAAAGACAAATATGGTGATGGTGTCTGACAGCAGTGCACTGATTCATCTGCCAGACTCTATTCCACTGACAGAGCGAGCATTAGACCTGACCAGAGCTAAGACCTGCACGCACGCACACACAAAAATACATACAGACACAACACACATGCATTAACACGCAAACCCTCACAAACACACTTGTGCACACAAATACATACAGACACAACACACATGCATAAACACGCAAACGCACACAAAGCACATACAGACACAACACACATGCATAAACATGCAGAAACGCACACAAATACATACAGACACAACACACATGCATAAACACGCAAACGCACACATAAATACAACATGCGCACACAAATACATAGACACAACACACATGCATAAACATACAGAAACGCAAGCACACAAACAAATACAGACACAACACACATGCACAGAACACACATGCACACAAATACGTACGGACATACAGTGTGTGTAAATCAATTTATCAGACTTACCAAAGTCTATGAAAGCTGACTGGCCCACTACCTTGAAATTCTCTGGTGGATTCACAGGCAAAGTTTTAGTGAAATTTCCATCCTGGAAAAAAACAAAAAAAAACACAACTACCTTAGTGAACAAACCTGTCTTTACTTAAAATTCAGTGACATTTTTAAAATCCATTCTGGCCTCTCATTTTATTTCAGACAGATTGGAAGTCTTTGCACTGTCAGCTGTAAAAACGAAGCTATCCAGGCCATTACCTGCCCATTAGGCCAATTAACATACACTTAACGGCTCCTTGAACTAATTCTCTTCACTCTGGGAGGAGTAAACCAAACAATGTCTTTGTCGCCATCACACCAATAAGCAAAAGAGCAATATTTGTTCTGAAACTTTGAACTGAAAAAGTTAAGTTGGAGGAGTGATTCCATTTTCAGACTGAAGAGTCTGACAACCTGGCTGCTTGTTGGCATCATCTGGAAACATCCATAGCAGCGAAAGACGCTGCTGCCATGGAAACCACAATCATTATCACAGCTACGCATATTAGCAGCCGAGTTAGCTGCCAACTCTTCGGTAGCATTTCTTGTCATATATAATTAAGTTACAGTTTAAATAATTTAAACAATTAGACATTTATATATTGTTGCAATGAATATTGAAGAATGGACTACTCTACTAATATTACTCCATGTAAATGTAATTGGTATTGTGCTCACATGCACTATAGAAAAGACTGTCTCTTCTTCAGTTTGCCCACACTTATACATCACATTTGTTGTAGTGAATTTCAAGCTCCCTCCAACCTCATTCCTGTGCCCTTTGCAATGTTCTGTATGTGGCGTTTTATCCCTAACGTTCACCATGAATTATGGGAGATGTGAGTTAAAGTCTACATCAGAACCAAAACCCATCAAAAACACTGAGTGACTCACAATGTAAAACCAAATATGGACAATTTCTTATAATTCCACCCATCACCATTTAGCACATGTAACACATTACATTGTGAACACATTTACAAGCTACACATACCTGTATCAGGTGAGATACCCAATACACAGTAAAACAAGCAGGTGGAAGGTGATATTTTACATTCACACCATAACTAGCTTGAAGATCAAACACTCATGCAGAAGAACTTGCACTAGTCTATGAGGATTTCACAACATGCCTTTCCAGCCAAACACAGTGGGAAATAGCTTTTCATTAGGTGTGTCCAGGCCATCACACTGAATGTAAGGCTTTGAAGCAGCCATGTCGTAATTATGTTACATGTTCTGCTTACATTTAATAAAATCTGCTGAGCTGGCAGCCTCACCACAGTGACTTGCATATCACATTGTTCTAAATCTGAATATTCATTGACCTGGTTCAGCTGCAGTGTATTACTCAATGGAAATTTCCTACCCCAGGATTCAAACTTGAAAGCCCAGGATTCAGACCATAGCTGAGCCACGAACCCTACTTCAACCCTCACAAGGCATGGGGATTAGCTAGACTGGCAGCATGAGTGGGAGGGCCCATTTTGATTGACATATGATGTATTCACACAGTGGGAGGGCCCATTCTGATTGACAGGTGATGTATTCACACAGTGGGAGGGCCCATTCTGATTGATAGGTGATGTATTCACACAGTGGGAGGGCCCATTCTGATTGACAGGTGATGTATTCATAGAGTGGGAGGGCCCATTATAACTGACAGGGGATGTAATCACAGAGTGGGAGGGTCCTATGTGCAGAGTGTGCGGAGTGACACCAGAAGGCAGGGTTAGGATAGAACCCCCAATATGTGCTTCTGCTGATTGGCACATTTCGACACACCAGCCTGTCGGCCTCAGCATGTTGGGCTACAAAACTCTCACATAAAAACTGCCACACAGATATCAACCACAACACAGACAAAAAAAAAAAACAACAAAACTCTCACACAAAAGTGCCGAGGCTATTAACGACGGGGGGCTCCGGAACAGCAGAACAAAAGCAGAGAAGGCACAGGATGAGCACGTCTCAGTCCTGCAGCTCCTCGGCGAAGCGGTGCGGCCTGGCCCATCGAGCTGAATCACAGCCCACAGAGGATGACGCTGTGCATGGATTTATGCAGGGGGAGAGCTGAGCCAGGAGCCCTACCTGTCTTATCTAATGTGCAATACAAAGGCGGGGACAGACGGATGCTTTGTAGGACTTAATGCCAGTATTGACGAGTGCTCCCATGGAGCAAGCCAGCAACCCAGCAGGCAAAGAGCACAGCAGCACCTTATTTTCCATGCAATTTAACCCCACCCACCCCCCCCCCCCCACCGCCAAAATCACTGCACAATCCCGCCCTGAAGAAGAATCAAATCTCATTGGCAAACCTGCCCCTTCAAACGGCCAGACAAATGCTGCCTAAAAGAGGACTCGATCCTCATTGGCAAAGCACGTAATCGCATCTCCCTCTCTCCTGCTTTCGCGCCCGTCTATAGAGAGCACAGTCAGAATTTGCATCGGCGCTTCTGAAAATTTCATTTCCTCAGCAGCGTATGATAAACGCCATTGAATATGATCTCTTTTGTGGCGTTCCTCCTTGAAATCCCAGTCTTAATGCCTCTGGGACTCCGGCCACCTGAGGGGGTGTAGGTTTAATTAAATTTAACTGCTGTTAAAGACTGACTGCATCTGAGGGAGTTCTGGATAAATATAATGAACCCTGCCCATTTTTATACGGGACATGTCTGTGAAATGTAGAATTACATAATAGGGATGTACCCGAATACGAACGTTATTCGGAAAAGCACAGATAATGCGATGGAAACAGATATTTCTTTTACCTGAATTTGCTTGGTAGCTATCAGAAAAAAAGCCATGATTGACATGTCTGTGCGTCAGCCAGTTGTTTCTTCAAATTGATTCATATCTGTCCACAAGATAAAAATGACTGATTTCACTAACTAGTCATTTAATTTACACATAATTTACACAACACATTATTGAAAAGTGATCGCTATATTCTGTAGTCGCCACCACCGAGTTAGCACAAAGCAAGCAGCAGGCTGAGAGCTGACCGTTCCCGGCTATCACTCAGGGAAACTCGCATTGAGGAGGAGGAGGCGTCATGTGTGGGAGCTAGCGAGACAAAAGCCTGGAGTGGCAGCTGGATTTCCTTCAAACCCCCACTTAAAACGTGTACCGTAGTTTTAGTTAATTTCCACTATTTAAAAACTTGTTTGGGGGGGGAAGGGTGTGTGAGTGGTGGTTGGGTTCAGATGGTTTTCAGTCTATCAAAACTTAGTTCAGTAGAGGAAAAAATAAAAAATAATTCACGTTTCCCTAGCAAACTGCAGTAACGTTAACACATCAACACATCAACGCAAACTCAGCATCATTGGAATTTAAGACTATTTTTCTATATATCTTTACTATAAATAGTTTCTATTTCCAATGTGAAACATTTTTTTCAGTTTCTGATTGTTTAATATCTCCCAGTTAAAGTGTGGGGGTGGTGGTGGGGTTCACACAGTTCATAAAACTTAGTTTAGTTAAAAATAAAAATAGAAAAAAGAGAGTGAGAGATGAAAAGTACAGTATGAAGATGTGGAAATATATTTCACAATTATATGCCAATATTAAATCAATTTGATGCTTTGAAAGCAAAGCAAAAATTGCATTGCCAATGAATATTAGGTTAGAAAATACAACATGTGCCCGATTTAATGTGACTTCTGGTATAAACCACGCCCACTTCCTGTCTTCTATCCAAATACAAATACAGAGACAGATAATTTTGTTAGTTGAACAGATACAGATGTCTCTGTACACCTATATTACATAACTGGCAAGAGGATATCACTGTACCGGTGACTAATCACTCATAACTCAGATTTTGCCTGGAATTAAAAATTCAATTAAACTTTGAAGGGGCAGTCATTAATGAAATGAAGCTCCTCTTTCACTGTCCATGCCATTTATTCAAGGGCTGTGACAGGGAGTCTGGCAGAGTAAAGGACGGTGGTGGGGGAGGGGCAAGGGAAGCTGGATTAACCAATCAGGGAAGAGAATTCAGATCATATCTGAGCACACCATAAGGGCCAAAAGGACACAGGGTTGTATTTTAGCAACCTCAATGAGTGTCATTGACTCAGTTTAAAACCCGCCTATATTTGCACCTTAGTGGGCTAAAAATGTCAGTGAAGTGTCCAGTTGGTTTCAGTGTGCAGAAACCCACTGAACAAAATCAGAAAATAAGAACATAATTTTGCAGTGGTGGGGCATATGATAGATTAGAATAATTTTTATATTAGATTCTCTATCCTTGCACTTTATCTGGAACTAAGAAAGCACACCAATAAATTATGTAATGTTCAAATGCATTGGCAAAGTAAGTTTTCTGTCCAGTGACAGCTCTGTCTAATACCCAAGGGTTGTATTGCTGTAAGCTCCAAACATGGATTTACGCTCGAGTGTGATGCTGTTCTCTCCTCATTAATGAATAATTTTTCATGGTTGTCCCAAATGTCATAGTACAGAATACATTACAATCTTGTTTTCTAAGTGAGGTTTTCTGTTGAAGGGGAGAGAAAAAAGCAACAAACATGGGTAAACATAAACAATCTTGAATTTTTTTTTTTGCTTCCTGTGTTTGCTGTGAAATACCAAATCCAAAAATAACATAAACAAGACGAGATCACTGAATAAGAACGACAAAAGTGGTGAACAATAAGAGAGGGAGGTCAGTTTATTTAGCTAGCTGGTTACAACTGGCTCCAAAAAATTCAAAATAAGCCAGAAATAACTGACTACTTTAGAGTACGACTTCAAAGCTTGTAAATCCTTTTTAAAATTAAAATTACAAAAAGCCTACAAAAAGTGTTTTTTGTCAGTTATTAAAACAAATGAAGATGTATTTGTGTAATTACTTTTTGGACCGAAGGGTCAGTGTGAAGTATCCCAGCTGTGTTTTTCAGTTTTATAAACCAAATAATTTTTGATCATCAATTAATCCACTACAAAATAGCTTTCCAGCTCTTCATACATAACTGCTGTGCACACCAACCAGTTCTGTCACCAGCAGGTGCAAGCCTTCTCGGAATTGTGTTCCTGTTACATTCATACGAGCGGCACATCGATCATTTTAATGATCAATGTTTCTTGGAAAAACTAAATAGAAAACAAGAGGCTGGATCCCTGTTGACCCCAATACCTTCTAACAGGCAGCGGACCCTGACTTTGGCACCTGGAGGCTGCCTGGGGCCTTGTGCTCAGCGATGCAGGTTCGAAATGGAAGTGGCGCGGATCAATGCAAAAACACTGGGTCTGTGACCGCGTTCTGATTTATGAGCTGCAGGTCTGGAATTCCCCGTGCAGCGGAGAGTCCTTAGCGACTGTGCTGGAAACCCATCCTGTGGGGTGAGCCTTCCTGGAGAACATAATGCATTTCTGCTACCTGAGCCATCATGTTAGGCTGTGATCTTTACTCTGAAACCACACCTCCAGGAGGGAGGAGGCAATATGAACAACACATACAAAAACACACAGAAATTCACCCACACACACAAATGCACACAAGCTGACACATTTGGACAAATACACAGAAATGTGCACATACACAAACACACAAGCACGCACACATACTCCTTTCAGAGGGAAGCATGGCACACCCCTCCTCTCCAATTAGGGCAGGACATTCACTGGGAGGGGCATTCACAGCAGCCAACCAGTGAAGGACACTCTGAGGAAGTGAGGAAGAGGCATTCACAGTGGCCAATCAGGGCAGGACACTCAGGGTGGGGGTGGGGTATTCAAAGTGGCCAATCAGGGCAGGACATGCTGAGGGAGGGGCATTCACAGTAGCCAATCAGTTCAAGTCACTTAGAAAGGTCATTCCTACTGCCTAATGTTTTATGACTCAGGGGAGACTGAGTCTAACTCTGACTGAGGGAAAGGGCTGACACCCTTCACAACTTCAGAGCACAAGCTGCTGAATGGAAATTCACCCACTGAAAAACCACACCTCTATAAGAACCATTACACTGATTTTAAGGACAGGGACAGGGTTACATCTCCAAAGACTTAATAAAATGAACTGTTCAAAAGGAAAAAATATAACACTTTCTTCATTTATAATTACCATCCGGACTTTTCTCTAATATAAAAAGATATGCCATGTCACGATGACTTTGGATATGTATTCACTACAGATCCTTGGATGACATTTTCAGGGAAGTAAAATGCATGTAACGCAGGAGTTTCATAACTACGTGTTTCCGCCTCGGAATGCATCCGATCAATCTTCGATCAGAAAGACAAAGAGTAAATTTGGTGCTACGAACTTTGCCTGAGCTCCACTATATTCTCTGCTGCCATAACAGCAGACTGAAAAAGAGCCTGCAGCTTTACTTTCACAGTCTCTGTTCATATTACAGCATAAATGAACTCCTCAGCCACTTCAGTGGAGTCTGTATTTTTATACTTAATGAGGCCAATTAAGTATTCCGTCCAATTTACTAAACCTTACATTAACTGCGACTCCCGTCTTCGCGTAGAGATTTATACGACTCCTGAAAGAAGTTGTAAATTTTGCGCTGTCCAAGAATTACCATCTGTCAGTTAACATAACAGCAAATACTGACATGATATTACGCAGGTTACGTAGTCACAGGATAATCGCACTTCTGGAGGAACTTGGGCCATGCACAACTTCTAAACAGATTGACGTAACATGGCCAAATTTTGCAGAAAGACACACAAACATGCACACACACATAACACAGATAGACAGACATACACACACACACACACACACACACACACAGACGCTTTCATTGGTGACTGTTTGCCCTGCCCCTACACTTTAGCCATAGCTCCTTTGATAACGCATGAACCGTTTGTCATACACTCTTGCGGGAGGCATCATTTTGCTCAGTAGAGAGTAGTTTTCTTTCTTCGCTTTTTGGCCAAATATACAGTACAGAAAGAATTTCACATTCACACACGTGCACAGTATTTTGCATCATGACATTTGCCAGGGAGGTCAAGTGTTTGCAAGGTTGTGTGTGTGAATACATGCATGTGTAGATACAACAAAGTACGTGGTTGCAGTTATTGCAAATTTGCGCTCATTTTTACTTCCTACACTGTTCGTTTTGTTAGCACTATACGTAATACATAAATTTTGAATATGATGTCAGTCCAAAACTTTCTTCCCTTGGTTGGTGTTTAATTCCTATGCTGTAATACGGCATTATGAAACTTTGCCTCATTGGCCATTATATCTATTATCTGATCAATAAATTTAAGATTCTTTTGTGTTGAGGTTCCCTCACTACTTGCACATGGCTGCTCCATATCCATTTGGCATTGCCTTGTTATCTGGATATATAAGCATTTCATGTCTGACCTTTTTTAAAGGCGCCTCCTACCGCAAAATTGTGAAATGAGGGTTTGCGACTGCTAAAGAGTCGCTATACACCAAATATTTTTCCATTGCGACTACTCCTTAGTAAAATCCGCCTTCAGTGCTAATATTTCTGCTGAGATGACTTTGTCAGCCAGACATGACACAAAGCAGTGTTCCTGGATGAAAGGCGATATCTACATTTCTCTGTCAGACAGAGTGCTATGAATCACATTTTATGGATGTATCAACATGATTGGTACTGTGAACAGCCATTACACTGAATGTAAACTGCATCACACCATAAGAAAAGATGTCTTTTTCTGTCACGCTGCCTTCATCTCAGCGTGAAAGCGATCCACCTCTAACCCAATGGGCCCAGAGCATCAACGCCACTGATGCTAACCTGCCTTGAATTTGCCACCCCTTCGGCTTTGTGATTTTAAATACAGCTTTCACCATATGCCCCGCGCTTGCCTTCTCTTCAGCACAGTGATTGGCTAATGGTATTTACGCTTTAGGAGCCCATACCTATATACAGTGTATGACATAGGAGACCAGCTCCCTGTTCCAAGGGTGTTTGCTTTGCTCCCACAGTCACTTCCCTGTGTTTAAGATGGAGGTTGATACTGGGCAGCATAATTAAGTGCCACCAGTGTAATGAATCCCCTGATTGTTTATTTTTTCCCTGGACTCTCAATTTAGACTCAAGCAAGATGCCGGTGTGTGTGGGAATTGATTCTGAGTAAAGAGTTACAACCTGCAAAGAGCTTTGAGCACAAACACCAGTACTAACACAGCGGTGCGCGGTATCACCAGGGGGAGACCGGTACTCCACAGTATCGCTGGGGGAGGGGGAAGGTGGGCTCACATCCATGTGTACACTCTCTGTGGGTCCTTGTTAGGGTTTCCACAGAATCCTAGGCTTTCAGCTCTTTTCCACACTTTAAATTCTATCAACAACCATCTGAGTCAACACACTGCTTCCACCTCTTTAAAATGCAAATATGCCTTTGGGTATAAAGCTAAACCCTGCCATGTTTCATCAGCAAAGAAAAAACACATTAATAACTCCAGCCAGTGCCCACCACTTCATTTAGGGATTGTAAGATATTAGAACGACACTTTTTTCAATTAACTTTGTTTGACAATGTATATTGGCTGGTCTTTCCATGCAGTATATTTTCATGGTGTTTCATAAATCTGATCATTATTCAATGAATATTAATTGATGTGGTAATGTTCATTCCAATGTGGTATTATATCATGCATTTTAATTGTAACTGATGCACAATATGCATAATACACAATGCACAATTTATAGATAAAATTTGTGGAAATTAAGTAACTGCTTGCAATTCAGGACATGTGGTGGATGCATAAAGCCAGGTGTTGCTCAAGACCTGGATGAACAAAGTACTGGATAGTCTCTTGTTTTTTTTATTTTATTTTACTGTTATTCATACATTATGGTTTTAATGTTTTAGGTTCATGTGATCTCATTGTGTAATTTATGTGGCAATGTGTTATGAAGTTATAACTGTAATGCCAACAAAATAAATGCATATGAAACAAACACTGAAGAGCTAAATTGGGCTGTAAGGTCTACTTTTGTCATAAATGATTTACTGTTTCAAGCAATGTATTCACACATTTGCACTGGCCCAAGGTGCTCTTGGTCAATCCAAAATTTGCTTCTGTTGCCATAAAAGGAAGCTGGAGGTCACCTGTCCAGCAGGAGCTTCCACCCTGGCCCAGTGAACAGCGTGTTACCATGGTGATAAGGCATGGGAGAGGGACAGGTTGCCACAGAACAGCCGCATGTATCCTACCTTGTTTATCCATGTTTCGAAGACGGGTCCCTTGCTCGGCCCTTCGGCGGGAACTGTGGTGAGGAACAGGTCTGCAAAGAAGGAACCAGAAGGAAAGGATTGAATGTCCTTGTCAGTTCATTTTTAATGACGTCCATGTTATCAGTCAAAAAAACCAAGTTCAGTTCTACTACAACAGATCAGGAAGATTTCCTGGACAGAAAACTACAAAAACCACCTTCTGATTCAGAGGCTACATCAAGAAGCAATGCATCATGGGTGAAATTAACCCTGCTGTACACAAAGGGACCCCTTACATAGCCAAAAACATCTGGTCTACAAGGAGGATTTAGGACACAACTGTACACAACCCACACAGCTAAAGACCATATTGGAGCTGGGAGAGACTGTGTGAACCCCCTGGGCTGGTAGGCGTCCACCATCTCAGAGTTCTCAGAGCCCAAAACTGACAGCTGCCCAGTCCATAACTCCCCATCCCCTTCACATTATCATGAGACAGAAACTATAAAAAATGCATTTTTGTGGGGAATAACATTATTCAATCGCATTTTCTTGTTCAAAAAGCTCCTTCCAACCCATTCCCCAGACACATAGGGAACTGAAAAACAAAGGGGTAACGTTTTTCCCCAGAGGAAAGAGCTGCAGTACTTTACTGTTAAGCGACGCCACACTTAAGAGTAACTATGCCATTTTCACTGCTGCAGCTCCTTGCAGCACGCATTCCGCATTTCTTTGGTAGAGAGCTACCATGGGGACAACCATGATTTGCTCCATGGTGTTCGTAAGACCGGCATGAGATATGTAATAGACGTTAGCGATTAAGGTACATAGTTTCATCACATTTTGCATGGGATTGTTGCTTGCTTCGCTCTGGACCTGACTGGAGACACTGCCCCCGTGGGACACACCTGCTCTCTCTGTCGAGTGCTGTAATTATGACCTGAATGCGCTGCCAAAGCACAGAGTATTCAGTATGGCATTTGATGCGGACTCCATCTGGTCTGAGTCGATTAGCCTAGCACTATGCACCCCACTGCTATCAATGGCCGCGTGTCACGGACAGAAATGGGAAGGGAGCAAAAGTTTGTTTCTGTACAATTAGACACTCATTGACTCAATGAAAACTAAGCTATTAGTAACCAGGATAAAACCAATTAGTTCATCTTGATTTGTCTGTGAATCATATCTATACTATAATCCAACCAACGGGCCACAGAAAACCGACCTTACAACCCAATCCAGTGAAAAATAAGCAATTGGTGAGGCTTAGAATACACATACAAAGAATCGCAAAAATGTCCAGAGGGTCAAACTTCAAAAACTCATAACTAAAAAAGTATTTTGAGTAGAGCTATAGGATTTTGCAAGGTCCCATGAATTTAATGGAAGTTTTTACATGATTTTTTTTTTTTTTTTTTTTTGAGAAAATCCATGACATGAACTGGGGGTCCTGGTTGAGTTGGCATGGAATGACTCTGTATACAGTAGGGTCCAAAAGCCTGAGACCACCTTCCCAGAATGGGAAAGGGACCTTACTGTATATTATATATATGGAAAAAAATATATATATTTAAATATATTTACATATGTATATGGATGTATGTGTATGTAGAAATAAAGAGAAAGAAAATCACTGAGAAAGTAAATAAATAAATACATAAATAATATATATTGCAATACAGGACTGTTTAGAAGTGGGTTTTTTGATGAGACTGTTTCATTTTTCATGGGTCTAAATATGATGCATGTGACACACATGATTCTGGAGAGCTACAGCGATTTAATACACATGACCTATCTGCCTGCTTAATTATTTACTTAGCAAAGGCTTTCTAAGAGCTCAGTCATTTCAATTTGTCACATCAGTGGATAATTACCAAAATGCAAACGGCAGAACTGCATTTCGAGTCAACAGGATAATTAAAGAACGGCCTCAATTATTTAAAAACCACTACATTAAACTGGAAAAAATTGTGACTGAGTGGCAGAGAGATAGAGTACTTACCTGCTGTAACTTAATGGAGGGCTTCCCCTCTGATTAAAAACACTGGAGATGTAGGTGTGAGCCATTCTCTGATATCAGCATTATTCTGTGAGTAGACTCATCTTATGTTCATTTAAACCACTACGGTAGATTCCAATCTAAATTATTCCCCACAAACAGTGAGGAAGAAAGTGTCTCCACCCTATGCACGGTTTTCATATTAGCCTATTTCATGCCACAATTTAGCCTTGATGTTTTTAAATGCTGTTATATTTCACCATTATAGAAAAGACTAACAGGGCAAAAGGTGCCATTCCCCAGCCCAGGCATCACAGAAGTAGCTGTAATCTGGGACACCTTGTTCTGTAAATTGCTTTAGGCTATTCTGCAGGACTCGCAGTGCAAATTCATGGTCATGATCTCTTACCTACACTCTAGAGCAGGGCTACTGAACTCCAGGGTTAGCGGGTCGCGCTGTATGCAGGTGTTTATTCCAGCCACACGCTACACCACCTGATGTTGCTAATAAAATGACCTCCTTCGTCAAGGAAGTGAGCTTTACTGATTCACTGATATCAGGTGTGTGGTTGGAGAAAATACCTGTATTCACTGTGGCCCTCAGGACCTGGAGTTGAGTAGTCTTACTCTAGAGTTTGAGAACTGAATGTAACCAAAACAGACAAAAAGCCTGCAATTTAATGTTATGACTGCATCCAGTGTAACTTTCTTTATTTCTTTGAGAAACTGCCATGAAAATATGCTTCTGACTGAAAATTACAGTTATTCAAGTGACACTTTTTTTACTTACAGTTGAATAGGCTCACCAAGGGCCAATTCCCTCTGGGAGCCTGGGGCCTTCCTCAAGGGCCCAACAGCAATGGTGTTCTTGCTGTGGTTAGACTGGGGCTTGAACCACCAACTTCAGAGGTCCCAGTCTTGTACCTTAGCCACTAGTCTACAGACTGCCGCTGAACCAATATTCCTTAGAGGATATACTTATTTCATGATATACAAGCACAAAATTTCCCTCAGAATTATATATTTCACCCTGAAAATATCCTTCATATCACTCAGTGTAAAAAAATGAATTAATCGGTTTTACATTTCTAAAGTACACAAGCATTTGATATCCACGCTCTGTCCTTACTTCTCTACTGATGTGATTTCTCTCCCACAATTCAATTTCTCCAGCATCCCTGGAGAACGGCGTTTCCTGTTTTATTCACTGCCTTTTTCAGATCATGAATAATTGACGCTTATTAAAACATTAATGAGCTCAACTGGATCTTCCTCCTGGAGAAACACAATGCCCATGTGGCTCTAAGCGCTCTGGATGGACAGCGAACACAAAACGGACTGCCAGTGTTTCCTCCTTACATTGTAAGTCTTATTTGCATTTTTATTATTATTAGCTATACTGTTACGATATGGGTGGGATTTTAAATAGCATTCAGTTGGAGTTCTGTTTACAAAGCTGTACGTTCAGGGCCCTTGGATTTAATAGATGTAGAAGCATTGTACTTCGCCTAGGGAACTGAACAGCAAAATGTCTGTAACTAACCACTCTCCATGACAAGCAAATCCCTCTCTGCCACTTCCAACGGCCTATTCCCATCCGTACTGCATTGCTCGATGACACGGCCAGCTCTGATTTCAGACCGATCTGGATGGGCAAGCCCACCCCGGTCCATCTCGCTGCGCTGGCAAGCATGAAAATCATCAGACTTGCAATTCAAACATGGCAAAGACCAGCCTGGTCTGAACTATGTTTAAGGTGAGAACCTCCAGAAAAGTTAAAAACAAGTCTACATTTTATGAGTAGGCCTCACAGAAAATTTGAGCGTACGGCGAAAACTATGCAGAGAATAGTCCGGATAAACAGCACTGCTTATACTTCACAAAGAGTAATTTCCAGTTGTCTCCTATTCCCTTACCTTCCCTTATCATTACATTTCAGACTCTAAATTCAGTTCAAATTCAATCCTTTTCAGTATCAAATTTGAAAAACACCCATTTGTAATTCCAAATATTCTCCCGCCACAAAATGTCTTTCCCTATTTCCATTCCCTTTGTAAAGCCAATCAGTTCCCTTAATTTAGTTAACTTAAATCCTTTAACTCAATGGACCTGCAGAACTTTAACTGAAGTGTCAATACTTTGGTCTGATTCCAGTCAATACCTCTAATTCCAACCCCCTTAAGAGTAATGACCCAAATTGTAAAATGATATACGTGGTGTGAGAGTGCTGTGCCAAATTTTCCTTTGTTTTAGTTCTGTAAACTCTTGTTTCCTGGCAGGGATACTGACATTTTGGAAAAAAAAATATTTATTTTAAATACAACACACCATCTGGAAACCGTGGGTCCATGCGGAGGACTACAAAGAAAGTTAAGCTAACGTGCGTCGTGGCTGGCGGTCTTTCATGCCAGAAATGTGAAACGAAGAGTGCAGAAATGCAAATGCGTGCGATGGCCTTGCGCTTTTAAAGAGAAGCCATTCCACAATATCCCGTTGCTCTTTGGGAGACATTCAATTAGATCTAATGAGAGCATTTAAATGAAAGAGCGTCGGCGGGTCTCTTCACGCTGAGAACATTAGACACTTGGATGTGTTTGCAAGCTCTCGTGTTCTGCTGCAAAGCCGCTTGTCCCCAGGCACACTGGGTAACAGAAATGGAGAGAAAGAGAGGCAAGAGAGCGGGGAGTGAGAGAGAGAGAGAGAGCGCGAGAGAGAGAGAGAGGAAATTCTCCACGAAAAGTTGCAGCCACTTCCGTCTTCCTGTTTATGAATGCCGAAACACCAACGAACAATGCAATCACTTTAGACTGTTTCCTTGGCAATGCAACGACACACGACAAATTCATCTACCCTCAGACAGTCGGTAGAAACCATGGCTCTCTTTGACAGCTCAAGAGATGGGAAAAATGACAGGCCTTCTCTACTGCTCACGACAATGGGTCTGGGATAGAGGGAATTGCAGCCTTTTTTCTCCACCTTTCATAGTTAATTTCTTGAATGTCCAGTTTGCTCACCTCCATTTCCATCAAATCCAAAAGGAACACAGCTGACTGCCAAGGTCAGGTGGATTTTTTTCCCCAAATATCAATCCACCTTTCATGTTATTTTTTAGGGCACAACAGGTAAGGGTTTTGAGATATTCATGACTCGCTTTTCAGACTTTCCAGGAGAAATTTGAAGCAATTTAAGGATCTGCTCAATATTTGATTGAAGCCAAAGTATAGATTTTCAATTCCATTATTGGCAGCTGAGTGGGTGTAAATCTTGCATTAGGCCTACCTACTGACTGTGCAGGTAAACCCATCTATGCTATAAATATGCATGGGGCATGGAGCTTTAATACAATGTATAATGTATAGCTGTGGATGATATTCTCTCTCACTTATTCCTTGACTGCCAGGGGATCGTTTCATTATTACAGATCAGTTCCAGAGGAGACAAGAAGCTTTTGAAGATAACAAGCAATACAGCCTGACAGAGTTGGCACACTAAAAGGTTTGGCAAACATCTCAATAGAGCCCTGTTTGATTCAAAGGTTATTGTGTTTCCTTCATCCCTGAAGTGGCACTGGCAGTGAACAGGTAACCCTAGATATGGCCGAGAGATGAACTTACAATTTCAAATACTGTGGGGTGCTATGAAGAGGAACAATGACCTCTGAAATAACACAGTTTCATACGATTTCTGTTTAACGGGTGATTTCCATCCCTGTTAAGTTTTCTTTATTTCTGTCTGACTAAATGTCAAAAGGACAACTGAAGAATCCATAGATGAACCTGAGAGAAGCTCAGAAATGACTTGGTCACATAGTAACCATTATAGGACCAATTGAAGGCAAACAGGCCAAACATAAAAGATAAAGAGGTCAACAACGGCTTTTCTTGTCATGTTTTAGCTCTCTTTATATCAGTCAGGACTCAGGCAAAGAAAAAAATGTCCCAAAGAGACTCAAACATATGCTGAACTGTTGTACAGGTGATGTAGCAATGTGGTGTGCCACTTTTGTTGGGTTTTTGGCCCCTAGGATTGGTGGATTGCAGCGATTTAATTTTCCAGACTCCTGCCAAGGGTGAACACTTTCCTTTGAGCCAAATCAGCATGAGTTAGGATTCACAATAAATAAATAAACAGTCAAACAAACATCACATTTTTCATCAAATTGAGGCCAGGAAATAAGATGTTCTGCACCTAGCATTCATCTCCATGAGGAAAATAAAAATGTTCCTCCCATTGTTTTCAGCACTCCAGGGGGCTTCAAAAAAAAGAGTACTTTTCAGAATGATGTATTTGAATCCTGAATTCCCCTGCACTTTCGAAAATTGGTAGTGTTTTGCCTGCATTCTTGCGGCTCCCATTGACTCTTCCACAGCTTCACGAGATGAATAAATATGCCAAACTAGGTCTCGTCAATAAAAAACTAATTAAAAATTGTACTGTCGAGACAGATCTTTCTTCTCCTGTAACCTGATTCACCAGAGGCTTTAGATGCAATATTAAACAAGGGGTTGATGAATTAGTAGTTTGTGTGAAAATAAAAATGAATAACGTGTGACATTAGGATGTGTGGAGCCGGGACTCCGTGAGTGATTACAGTGTGCCCGTCGGATGCTCGCTCAGTGTGTGATCGAGCCATGCCGAGTGCTCTGCTCTGCAGCTTATCCGTCAGGCTGCTGTGGCCAGCGGCGCACGATGAGAGCTCCTCAAGCATTTCTGAAGAGAGAGCTCATGCTGACATCATCATCGTGCACCCAAACGATTGCACAAAGTGCGTTGTCATTCAGATTATAGTCGCTGAAAGTGGATGCACTATGTTTATCAACCTGCCAAAGTCAAATGTCTTTTCTCCACTCAGAGGTTATCACCTCAAGACGACTCTCTCACCCCCCCAGCTACCAGAACGACAAGACCAAAGTACAGAATGATTCCACCAGATAACATAACCAGGCCCTCACCTCCTGGGCCGGTGTCCATTCTCCTCCTCAGGTTTTGCTGCTTTGTAGACACGAGTCTTGGAGAGAGAGGACGGAAAATAACATACATTGGTTCATTCTGTTTGTGCCTGTGTACGTCTGTGTACATGCTTAGAAAATGGCTTGTCCCCAGAAGACCTCAAAAGATCCACTGCTCTTTCTTCAATTACTATTGATTCCATTTTCTTCTATTAGCTCCTCCTTAACCTCTACACTACTTCTTACATTTCTGCTGTCAGCAGAGAGAAACAGGCCTGTAACATTAACAAGAAAATGTCTTGCATTCAGTGAAATAAAGCCAGTGTCTCCATTCCTTGTGAAGGCAGCTGCTGGGCACTTTTTAAAACTTGTCTTTGTATGGCAATTATCATCAAAACACTCACAGTGTGCAGCCTCACCAGGGATGATAGTGGGGCTAAGCCAGTTACACTTGCTGGTCTCAATGCTTTCCGTTGCCCCCTACTGGTCAGGCCAGGCACACGTAGAGGCTCACCCAAGTGTACACCCACTTCACCATTCTCCAAAGACAAACGCAGTGTGTGATTAGAGGAGTGGCTGGAAAAGAAGCAGGGCTAGTCGCCATGTGAATCGGAGGAGCCATGTCCCCACAAACTAGGAGACTGGTTGCTGTGGAGAGCCAGGACAGGCAATGGAAACAAAGAGGGGAAAAATGGGTGGAATTCAAGTCCGTTAACAAAATGGTGGGCAGTGTTACAGCAATGGTTGGTTTGAAGGTTTGTTGAAAAAAGTATATTTACTTTATGTATGGAATAAAGTTATCTCTGTTAATACCATGCTTTTCATAACCTAGCAAACTAGCTAGCTATTGCTATATTAGCATATAGAGCAAGCAAGAAAGCAAGCTAAAACAGCTGTTTCAAAGCTGTTTTTCTTCTAGACCATGTGCTACCTTATTTCTATGCTCTGATCTCATGTATTACACCCAAATGCTCTCCACCTGTCCACCTGTAAAGTGTGTCCCTAGTAACCTACTTTTAAATTTGAAGGGCCTTTTCAGAGTGATGCTGCCTTTCAACACAGCCTGAAAGAGAACCAAGCAGCAGGCAGCTGCCCTGCGATTGAGACACAGCCAAAGACTAACCACTCCACGCAAAGCGTATTCACCTGCTGTGACTGGAAAGTGAACAGCAGAGCGTTCAGTATGGATCCTCATTTTGTAACTGTGTGTGAGGGGGGCAAATGACAGATGTACTCAACTCCAGTTCAGATTTCTTCCGGCATGATTTATTCACCACAATAAATTCAAATTGATCCATTTCAGCTTACAATAGTCCTTTCCTCCTGCACCCACAGCAGCTGAGCTCAGTATGGAGGATTCAGACATGGAGAGCAAGTCTTTTTTCTCCATTTTCCACTTTAAAGCTGACCTTGCTCGCTGCCGACAGAACGGAAGGTGCAGGTAGGCCAGTATTAGAGGCCGGTCATGCAGTCTGCCATGTGGTGTGACTGCTCCTGCGCCAACTAGACTGTGGACGTAGTGGGGGCCGCAGTGGTCGCTAACATGTTCAAACCCCTGCCATATGGAGATGGGTTACGTGGCCCCGCCCACCTCCCGGATTGTCTCCCTTTGAGATGACACCCTGGCTGCTGATTGGATGAGCCATGCCCTGCAGGGAGAGTAGAGCAGGCGCTGCTGGGCTTGCTCCAGGCTAAGATCTTAACTAAATTGGGTCCATATGGCCATCCAACGATTAAACAATATCAGCAATTTCCACGTGTGATTAAGGCCAAAGATGGTTAAAAAAAAAAAAAAAACTGTTGTGAAACGTCCCATGATTCCAAGTGAAAGCATGTGGCATTTTTTTCTCTAACCCATATGGCCTCAGATTTTAGCCATTCTTATAAACCAACACTTAAAGTACGCCTGCAAACAAAATGCAAATGCAGTACATACAGAGATCCAGAAACAATGATGCAAAACAGAGAACTGAAATGCTATCGCTCTATCCATTGACTTCAAAAAAATACAATCATCTATAAAATACCCAAATATGTCATAAGTAACGAAATGTGTCTGTGACTGCCTTCTGTTTTATGTTTAGTATCGGACACACCGTTATTGAGTCTGATGTCCTACATCAGAAATGCTGGCATCTGCAGTCAACATTCTCTTGTGTTGAGTGTAATTTCATTCAAAAAAAGAGCTGACGATCAGAATTTTTAAAACCCCAGCACATTTCACATGTCGGGAAGAAATGAATATTTTCCTGGACAGCAAGGTAAAGGTCAGGGGTAGTCCTAGAAACATGGTGGGAGACTGGGGTTTGCTGGTGGCGAAGTTTGGAAGGATGTTTTTATACCTCTGTGTAGCTCTGCGTTTTTTCCTCGTGCAATTTAAAGCAACATCTGTGTTGACTATTCTTTTCCCCTGACACCGCTGCTTATTTGTGGACTGAAAAAAATTATTCATATTAAAAGACGATAGATATTAAAGAGCAATTGTGATAAACAAGATTAACACAAAACATGTACATGCGCTACATGCAGTGAATATTTTTATTATACTGTATACGTTTTTCTGACATGTTTCTATGTGAGACGCTTGAATATTCCATGGGGTATCCCACGAAGCTAATGAAGGAGTCACCCTACTAACTTTTGTAAATACTTTGAATTATTAACATCTGATTGGATACCAGCTGCGACACTAACAAAGGTTGGCAGGACAACTCCTCAGTCCGCTTCATGGAATCCGCGTTTTGAGTATCCCTTGGTTTCTGCGGGCATGTACACGTGTGTATACAGGTGGACATAATTCATGATCGGTTTCCAACAAATGTAGGACTGTTTTATATAGCGATACCGTGCCGCAAATATTCATTGAGGAAAGCTAAGTGCGACAGCAGTTGCGTGCACTCGCAAAAGTTACTGAAGATCGGTTTTCCATATTTGCCCATCTTTGAAGTTAAGAATAACTGAAGGTGAAGAAATATTAAACACGTAGAATACTGACTCCTATCCGTACAAATACAGTGATATACTGTATGTGCGCTTACGGCCATCCACAGGCTATTTGAGTGCTCCATTCACAAGTAAAATAGGACAATCCTAACCGAGCGTGAACATCAAAGATGCTATTCTGAGGCGAAATAATCTTATAAAAGCATTAAACGAAAGGAGTGTTGTAGGGGATTAAAACAACATCTAGGCTATAGCATTGTTTATCATTTCATTGGCTTTTTTATGTATGTCAAAAAAGAGCAATGCGGAAAGCTTGTGTAGGGCCGATGTGTTGATGTGTATAAACATTAATGATTTAGGTAATTAACGTGGCTTTCAGCCACGTTCAGATATTGCCGCATTTGAACAGACGTTAAATCAGACAGAGCAATAGATGTTAAGCACTTAACAGAGCACCGTTTGCATTTGAAAAGGTGTTTGGATCGAGCTACCTAGCTCCTCCTCATCCACAATCATCAGAGGACATCGGCGGTTTTAATCAAACCCTTTCCATTAGTCCCCGTTGCGAATTAACACGAGGATAAAGCGGGACAAATGTTGCTTTTCTAGGAGCGGAATTAATGTACACAAGTTTTAATTAGTTCTCTATAGCAGAATTAGGCTTCTTATTATGCAAATAAGCTTACAGAGCGCCTTGAGGGGGAACGTTTGCGAGGAGAGACTACAGCTCTTGCAAATAGCAGCGCTTGCAGGTTGCTAAGAACTGCGAAGCTACGGCCCACGAGTTACCTTTAATAGGGTAATGTCGGGATATAAAAAATCTTTCAAAAAAAAATTAAATGCAAAATCACTTCAACTAAGTAAACAAGAAAATCTCTTGGTTTGTTACGGCATCACTGCTCAGAGGCATTGCCAAAAATTGAGCCATAAAACCGTGAGCCTTTTTCCACATAAAATCAATACAGTATAAAAATACAATGTTATTATGCTATTAGTTTTTATTTGGCTAAATTAAAGAGTAATACAACATCGCGTTTTCTGTACACGCTGACTTTATCCTTACATGTTCCAGGTGAGTAAAAAAGTGGATTTTTCTTTGGGCTTTGCACCTATTTTTAAAAACGGCGTTAAATTCAATTAAACCCGCACACATGCTTCATTACTCATCATCACGCTTATTATATAATGCAACGTGCAACCTAAATCTTCAGCAACACACATGCATACGCCTAAATGAACGTGACCACACCAACTAAAAACTGTTCACAAAAAGTATTCCCCATTTGTTATACACCACACGTTTTCTTCAGACCGTCACTGTGATAACATCACGGGGTTGCACATTGTGCTCTTAATGAAATGGCAAACTTCACCGTTGCTATGTCCACAACCAATCCGTAGCTATAGAAACGGAGGGATTTAAACTCAATCCTGGCACTGTTCACTGTCACTCTTCCCTGTCTAACATTTTCAGAACAGGCTGGCTCATTAAACTGGCCCGTGCCAGGTACTTGCGCAGAAAAATACTATTTTATTATCCAGTTTGTAATTGGATATCCAATTACTCTGATATAATTATACCTCTATTGTACTGTATCCATGTAAGATAACAGTGTTGTATTGAATTGTAGTCAATGATCTGAAAATCAATATGCAAATTAGAGTACAATTATGAAGGAAGAGGGAAAACGCACGTTCCCATACGTTAGTTTGTATCTGGAGTTAATGTGTTAATCAACTCCCACGCATGTTATCCCTTATTTCAGTCTTTCTTCCACCACTCAAGCAATTAGCTTGTCATTTTCTCACAAAAAAGGTTGTCTAATTGCTTGTTGCGGAGGGCACTCAGATGCAACGTTGCTACGCAACCAGTCCCACAGAAACATCAACGCCTTTGCGCCTATCTGCGCAGAATTACGTTTATAATTACTTTGCTATTACCAAATTTGAAAAAAAGGCTATGGCCTACAGTCTCCTTTTAAAGCTTTAAGGAGCAGTTATCAAGATGTTAAAATGTGACGCACGTGTCACAAGAACTGTTTCGCTGCAATTGAAACCCTCTGCCCCACCTGCTAATTCTTGAAGCAGGAAGCTTATCCGAAACTCATCTCAGCTTCAAGTGCTAATTGCAACTTACATTTCATCTGAACTTGAACCGTTGCAGTAATGTGAATTCAAGAATCAGTGTGTAGATTAACCTATTACAGGTCTGATCTATTAGTCAATGTCTTGAGCTATGTCACAAGGCCTGTTTTAAGACTGTATGTACAATGAGCAAATTTAGGATAAGGCACACCACCCCTGCCCACAAATCAAAAGGCTCTTATAATGGAATGTGAAAAGGGGGGACAGTCCAATTTTAAGTTTAAATGAGGCCTTGACACAAGAGAAAAGGCAATTTCAAATCTTTTTATCAGTGGCTACAGAGAGCAGGCTATTACACTTGGCTCTGTGGTGGTGGTGGTGTGTTACAGCCCTCCTCACCAAAAATGAAATGGAAAGTCTTGACATCGGCGAGAGCCTGTTTAGCCTATCCTAAAGAGGAACATGGTGTTCTCCATCCCGGTTTCCAAATCATTAACCAGGAGTGTGACGATCCTGCACTCCCACGGACAGAGGATGCTTTGCTTTGATACGATCATGCAACATTACGCAGTGTTGCTTGATATATTGACATGAATATGCATGCAAACACACCCATTCACGCACACCTGCACACACCTCATTACAGCAAAACAGCAAGTTAATTGGACGGGTTCATTCCTAGTCCCACCTCCAATCTCTCCTCTCTAAGAGATACGTTTCAAACTCACCGCAAAGACTTTTCAGATAAGAACAAAGTGTCATACATAGTTCAGGAAAGATACCTAATTTACTTCACAGGCGAATGTCTTGTAGCATTTGAATCTATGCATTTACTGTTTAATAAAGTAAAAAAAAATATTTAAAAAAAAATGCTTACCATAGCAACACGAGGTGGAATATAAGCACACACACACATGCACGCTCGCACACACAGATACATACAAACATATATACACACACACATACATACATACACACGTATGTATGAGTTTCCTTGTTGTTCAACTATTTGAAAATGAGAAAACAACAAAGCATTATAATGGAAATTGCTGGCTACCACATTACACACAAGCAGATGTGTGAGGCCGTATGAGGCTGATTGATAAATACTCAACACCTCTGACCACACACCCTCCCACAGTGTATTACCCCTCCGCACCACAGGCCTGGCTGCCCTTCAAAAACCCTGTTCACTCATTTTTTGGAGTTTGGCTACAGTGTTACGCCACACTTCTGTGTCTGATCTGCCATTATGGGTTCCTAATAAGCTCCCAGCAGGAAAAGTGTGAGGGACAACCTATTGAGAAGGCTTCAGTAATTGAATTGGAAAAAGGTGCCAGTTTTGTGCCATGAGTGTGTGTGTGTGTGTGTGTATTCATGCATGCTGGTGTGTTATCTGTTCCATCCCAAAGCTAAAAAGCAATCACACTCAGTTGGCTACAAGCAGATCAGACTCCATTAAGCAGGTAGTGGAAAAGAGAAAAAAACCTACTTTATATTTTAAATCGCTGCTCCCTCCTTCCCCCAAACTGAAGTGACAGGCAGACAGTTCTAATTGCAGGGCAGCATTTGGTTATGTTAATCCACCACGACTCCTACACAGCAGCAGAGATTTAGGAAGCTCCTGTCATAACTGCATATCAGTGAACAGCAGTTTGCGTCGCATACAGTTCAGGATGTCTTCCAGATCATTCCCTGAGCCCTCACTGGCCTGAAATTGCTGAAGCTCAGCAGGTTACAGGGAAAAAGGCGATCAATGATAACCCCATTTTCATTAAATATTGGCGTTGTTTCTCTGGAGACAACAACGCATGTCATGAATATAATATAGTGATGCAATATGATTTGCAACTACTGGAAAAGGTTCACTCAAACTTCTCTGAACAGTCTCTTTCGCTTCACCAACGATGGGAAAACTAGTAAGTTACACCAAATAAAATCCAAGCATTATCCGAGAAGGTTTAAAAATATTGTCATTGTAGGAGGAATGATGGTTCTAATTTCTACCATGCAGGCTCTGAAAAGCAACATCAGTCTGACACAACTGGCTAAATTCATTTTCATTGCTTGATTCATGACAAAAAGGTCAGTATGCCAAGGTGTATCGAGAAACTCCAGTGTTTATTCTGCTGACTCATTATCAACACTGACGTTAAACACCACGGCCCTTTAAGCAAACTTCAGAGTTACACCCTTGGTCTTGTTTTCTCTCCTGGAAACAGCTTGAAAATCCCAGAAATACTTTTTCAAAGACGAGAAAGCTCAGCCTTATCAGAGGGTTATGTGGTCTCGTTGACATTTTCACAACCAGATATACACAGACCCTGGAGGACGGATATATTCATTTATTCAGTGGTTAATAATTGGAATCCAACTGATGGAGTGGTCCAGTGAAGTTCATATTTGTCCAGGGGTTCCGCTAACCCAATGTTTTGAGTGTAAATAAATCCCTCCCTTGCGTTTGCTTTGCACACATCCTCATTAGGGCTGGGATGGAGTACCTGTCTGTTGGAGTAGTGCGCCATGAGGTCATGAATTGATCTCTTGGATCTGCATTCCAATGTTTCTTAAGTTAACAATAATTACAATCGATACTTCCTGTTTTTCTCATTAGTATTCACAAATAAGATGAGCCCTGCATAAGAGTTTAATGATACAGCATCACACCCAACTGTTTAGCCTTGTGTACCAACCTGCTCCGACAGACTCAGAAGAAGGCAACCATGACCATGACTCCTCCAATTAATGTGAAAATGAATGCTCGCTTCTTTCCACACTGCAGTAGCACCACCAATTATATCCTACCAATGACGAAATCAGATTATACTTGGCGTATCCACACATGCCTCGTCTGGTTGCTCAGGAGTGGCGGCAATAGAGCAATGAGACTAACGAACCCAACCTGTCTAACACATACCTTTCCCTGGTGAAGCTGGGACGACTGTTGCCTCGTCAATGCGGACCTGTGGCCATAGCCCGTGATGGCATGGCTGCGAAAACTCCCGGCAAAGGGCTCAGATAGACTCAGAAGCTGCTGCCACTGCAGATCTCTGCAGTCACAGAGCAGAGAGCTCTGCCCTGGTCCTCCAAAGATAGGCAGAAGGTCAATGAGGCCCTTTGTTTGAGACTTAAGGCTGAGGAGGAGGCCCACTAGAAGACAATCACTCAGCAAGAGGCAGAGAAGAAGAAGGATGAAGCTGAATAGGAGGCTGGGAAGAGGGCCAAACCTCAAGAGTCTGCCTTGAAGCAGAAGTATATAGTTTATTTTTTAAAGATTTTTTTTGTGGGGGATTTTTCCACTTTATTTGACAGTTACAATTGACAGACAGACAGGAAATGCAGGGGAGAGAGAGAGGGAAGAAAACATGCAAAGTTATTTTTGTCAAAATGGCAGAACCGCAATGCCAAAGCACAAAGCCACTCTGACGTAATAAAGGGTCGTAGAAGTGCAATGTCTGGGAGTGTCCTCTGACAACAAATAAGTAATGCCAGTGCCCAAATTCCCATGGGGCAAGTGAAACCCTTGCGCTTAAGAGGTCTCAAAAGCATTTTTCTATTTGGGCGCAAACCTCAAATGTAGCTAAATAAATTGTACTACATTGACTTGGCCAGCAGGTGTTATAACATGACTTCGGAGAGATGACCAAAAGGCAATAAGGGTCAAAATTCCATAATAACACAAATAATTGTATTATAATAAAAATATTTCAACAGAAATGTGTCTGGTTTGTCATGAATTGTCATACCAGACTTGTGTCAGACTTGGCAATGAAGACATCAAGCAAACAACAGACTTCCCATAAGCACAGACAATACCAATTTCTCCAAATGAACTAATACTTCTCCACCTGTATATAAGAACAGCCCGACAAGGGTTTTAGAGGAATAAAAAACTATACGATCACCCCATATATAAATAATATATTTAATGATTGGACGTGTGTGCTCTGCCCCTTCGCATTCTGTGGGTGGTGTGTCACAGGACCAGAGACATGTAACTGTCAATTTTACCAGCTGTTATTTTCTAGATTTTGCCAGACTCAATAAACCCCTAAAAGCCAGCGATCTTGTCTGCATGGTGTCTGCCAGAGTTACAACTAGGGGTTACACTGGCAGATCCAAAAATTTGCTTGTGTCAGGCATGGACCTCACGAGCCAGTACCTCCATCTCCTCTGGTGAGAAACGCACCTTTTCTCTGCCTTAGCTCATCCATGTTCTCTTACGAGCATTGGGTGCATGTGATTTTATTGTATGTAACACTCATTATGATTGGCTGAAACATGCAATATCATGCCAACACCTTCTAATTGATATTAATATTGTACTCCACCCATTGTAGATTGCCCCATGTGAAGCATCACCTATTGCCTAAAACTTGTGTTCCCAAAAATAGCTTTGCGGGTTTGCCCCTCCCATCGAATGTTGAGAGAATCGGCCAATGACTGATTTCCGGTGTTTGACGTATGACTTTGAAAATAGGGCCCATTACAGTAATTCCCCATCAGAATGCAGTAGCTAAAAATAATTCATTAGTCAATCCTCTTTTGGAAGGAAAGAGAATTTAAAATGGCATAAGGCCTGCTTCACTACCACACCAGCCCATAAATTTTCATTCTGTGCACAAAACCAATGAGTGCTCCAAAGAGGATAATACAGTCATGGGTAAAGATGAAATGGTTACCGGTTTCAAGATAGTAAAATTCCTGATGGTTAGTATTACCTTTTCAAATTTGAATTATGATTAAAATCAGTGTCTGATTACAGCACAGATTCATACACTCAATTCATCACCTGGATGGGCTGGACGAATTGCCAGGTCTCCTTGGTCAGCTAATCCACATATCATTCAGATCAATTCACCCAGATGCAAAGGAGAGACAAGACTCATAGTGAATGGCTTCTTTGGCCTGACTGTGCAGGGGAGCGATCCAGCAGGTCTTCCTGCTCTCTGTAGCCAACGCTAGGCCTGAGAAGCACTGCGAGGTGTTTGGACTGATGATAACCTAGTCGGTTTGATGCTTAAACAAGAGATCAGAAGACCAGAGCAGCCCAGAAAAAGATTAACAACGATCTTAATCTCACTCTTTCTACAAGATTCAGTTCAGTCAGCCATTCCTGGAAAGTGGTGTTGGCCAGATGCTAAAACCCAACGGCTCTATTGAAAGGCTATCTCAATGGATGACCTATTTGATGGACAGGCCAGATTAAAAGAACATCGGCCATCTGTACATAGGACCGCATGGGTTCAATTTAGTGGATTATGTGTTCCATTGAACACCAATCTACTGCTGGTGCTGTTCAAATTAATGCATAATCCACTAAATGAAATCTCCGCCGCGGCCTTGAATACGGACGTTCATTTGCATCGGACAGCTTCGCAATCAACGCATCCTACCGAACATCGATCAAACCGCAGACACCCGCCGGACTAACCAACCGCAATGTGATAGATCACTCCTCTCAGTGGTGTTAAAGAGGCTTGAAAATAGGGTGAACCAGACATGTTCACATGCTCAACAAGGAATTAAGGTGAAGTGTTCAAAGCGTTCCAAGTGTCTAGATAATCACTTGTTGTTATCCATGCAGATACATCCCATGTTGTTCTGTCCATTGTCACTTGTTCAAGACTTATTTACTGTAGATTTACATTATGGAGATTTTTGCTTTTAACTTTACAAGCCACATTCAGTCTCATAGCCTTTCCTTTCTCATTGCAAATGTGTGGTGTTTAAAAATATATAACGGAAGAAAACAATGTTAAAGTCAGCCACCGTCAATGTGTAAAACACTGCTTAAGTGTGATATTTGTTGTCAGTTCCTGGAGTTAGATTGACCTGAAACTGGAATACAGTCTTACCTGGCTTAATATAAACAAGACATTATTTGCAATGTCAAGAGAGTTAAATAATTTTGCTTCTCATGAAGGAAGGATGCTAAGTGGACAATGTAGAGACAGAGTGTGAACAAAGAATGTAAGAACATAAGAAAACGTGAGAATTATGCTATTCCGCCCATCAAGGTTTGAGATTTATCAACAATTGAGAGGACATCCAGGCCGATATGAAAGCTAGAAAACTTGTGAACAGAGATGAGAAACTAAGAAAGACCTAAAACCATCCAATGAATTTCCAAGTGGCAGGCAAAACACATCGAACAGAAAAAAACTATCTTGTATTATCAAAGTCTAAAAAAGTTGGAAAGACTTCTGCCATTGAGCCTGATGTAAAGATCTTAAGATTTAAAATTTTTAATTTTACATTTTTCGCAACTCATTAGTTTTAATGGAAATGCGGTCTTTCAACAGGAAAATAACATTGATATAGCTGGAGGTAACAGAATGACATAGTAAAGTGTAACAGAATGCAGAATGCTCTGGCTCGCTATGCTGACAGATATGGTGCTGGGTTGTATCTATTGTCTTACCAGCAGTGAAGTCCTGATTGAGGTCGATGAAGGCGTTGGAATGGGGAGTGTGCAGCTTCACGTCGGGCCCCAGAGCTGGCTGCCACACCATCTTTCTGCGGAACAGAGTTTTACCTCCTCAGTTGGACAAAAGTAACATTATACCGCAAATGGAAAACGGGGCTCTACAGGTACATCCAGCTTCAGAATAATTTCCTGGCCATGACAACCAGGCTCCCATGACTGAATGCTGAAAGTGATGGAGATGACATTTGGTAGCACTAATTCTGAATGGCTGAATGCTGAAAGTGATGGAGATGACATTTGGTAGCTCTCATTCTGAATGGCTGAATGCTGAAAGTGATGGAGATTACATTTGGAAGCACTAATTCTGAATGGTTGAATGCTGAAAGTGATGGAGATGACATTAGGTAGCTCTCATTCTGAATGGCTGAATGCTGAAAGTGATGGAGATGACATTTGGAATCTCAAATTCTGAATGGCTGAATGCTGAAAGTGATGGAGATGACATTTGGTAGCTCTCATTCTGAATGGCTGAATGCTGAAAGTGATGGAGATGACATATGTGAGCTCTCATTCTGAATGGCTGAATGCTGAAAGTGATGGAGATGACTAATTCTGAATGGCTGAATGCTGAAAGTGATGGAGATGATTCATTTGCTGAAAGTGATGGAGATGACATTTGGTAGCTCTCATTCTGAATGGCTGAATGCTGAAAGTGATGGAGATGACATATGTGAGCTCTCATTCTGAATGGCTGAATGCTGAAAGTGATGGAGATGACATTAGGTAGCTCTCATTCTGAGCTGCGACATACCTTCCTTTCAGATAGCACACTTGAGTGGCGCCATTGACAAAACCAAATATGTCTGGGATCATGTCACCATTGAAGCTGCAAAACAAACATGGCAGACATTTATCAAACGTGTTTAATGGAAAACATTGCTATGATGAATACAATCTTGATAATTATGATAATTACCGATGACTATAAATACCTAAATGTAAGTGTAAATTATTACTGACAACTCCCTATTTCAGTTTTACAGTGGCCTTTTAAATTCCAAACTTTATTAACTGTGGGTCTAAGCCAGTTTGCACCATTATGTTAAAACAGTCCATACAATTAATCGGACTCAACACAAATCATTCTAACAGCAGCCATAGCAGTTCTTCCAAGGACTTAATGTCAAGATTATATGTGTTATATTGTACCTAATAATAAATGTATCTCATTTGTTGTACTACATTTGCTGCTGGATAAGATGACAGACACCACTTTTGCAACAGCTAAATAAATATTGAGTGCTTACAGATTCAAATGTTACATGGCCTGAGATAAAAGCTCCATTCAATTTTGGTTTTGCGACTTCAGTACAAGACTTATACTCACTCCATAACCAGAGGTTCGTCCACAAATGTCCCATTCAAGTCAACTCTTCCACCTGTATCTGTCAATGTGGGAAAATTCATTCAATTTACAGTTTTGACCTCACAAACCATAGGTTGTTTCACATTATCTTTACTTTTCATGAGCATACCAACTTTCCGGGAAAACTGAAATTAAACATCTGATCTGCATGTTTAAAGCACGTAAGTTGCATTAAAGAAATAGAAGAGGTATCATGTATAGAAGAGGTATTGAAAGTTTATCTTTGGGTGCCCTGTCTGTGGTGGGATGGGTCTGGAGAAGTGGCTGGTTTAGCAATGTTAAGTCTGACCCACCCTTTGGCTCCCTATTTTGTAAGCTGGGCATCTAGGAGCAATAAAATTTCAAACTTGGTCCCCAGGTCCATCAAATCCAGGGGCGCAGATGGTGGGGGGGGGACGGGGGGAATATGACCCCCCCCCCCATTTTCATAAGGACCACGATCCACCCCCCCACTTTTGAGAAAAAAAATGGGATATATATGTATAGTGTAAGTTTAAAAGTTGAGACCTTTTGCTCAACAATCCCCCCCCCCACTTCAAAAATCTCTCCTGTGCCACTGATCAAAACAGTTAATTCTAATATAAATTTTTCCCCAAAATTACAACATATCCCAGACCCCTCACCCCTTCCGCCCCCACGACATTTGTGTCTAGATACAACAAAACTGATCCAAATAAGTTATTGATTCTACCAGACAACAATCCACAATGAATTAGCCTACCCAGAGTTTGATTCATTCCCCAGAAAACGAAAACTGACGTCTCCAGGATGGGCTTGTCCTTTGGATAGGCGGTGAGAAGGACATCCATTTGAGAGTCCCCATCGTAGTCTCCTGGCACCACGCTGCTAATGAGGAAGTCCTAACAGGGCACAACATCGGTTCTTCAGTCATGACATCTATTTGTCACCTTGTCGTCATTTGCTGTGACTTAACGGATGAATACTTACTTTGGGAGGTTTTCTTTAGGTATGCGAACTTTTGGTTTGAAATACGGTACTTTCAGATCCGCCAGGAAAATTATAAGTTCAGATTCTGTAAGGTAAAAGGGAGAAATAACAGATATGTGTCTGCTTCCTCAAGCAGATACAACTTGTGCTAACTAGATTACTGTACTCGTAATGAGAACACTGCGATCACGTTGAACCCTCGCAAGGTCAGACCTTACATTTACAAAATATCAGCTCACTGTGATGCTTCACCTGTTAAGCTGTTTAGCGACCACAAGGTTATCCAACTAATATACTGAACCATTCAACCAGTTGACTAGCAAGCTAGCAATGTTGCAATAAGCCAACTGCTGTCGCACTATAACTATATGCACTGCAAGTAATAACTAAACTGCTCATTATTTGTTGTACTGTATAAAATTTTATCGACTGATATGACAAGCCAAAATTGGTTACAGGTATAGCTACTTTATTTACATCAAATCGGTGACCACACCTCCTTAGCAGTTATGACAGCTAACTACTATGCTAGCCAATTAAGAAACCAAAGCAGTTTAATTGAAAATACGTCAAGTAATACCTCTGTAAGTAAATCACACGTAATTATATTGTATAAAACATATTTAAAGCAACATTAAGCTAGAATTGCTATCTTATTTATGACAACAGTAATTTAGCCCACTGACGTTTTCTGATGATGAATATATCTGTCTGTTTGTCAGAGTTAAAATCCCCGAACGCAGCGACGGTTCCAAAAGCTTCAGACGCGAACAAGTCGGTCGTTACATCTTGAAGAGCAAGAGCAGCGTTTCTTCCCGCATACAATATTAAAATCGTATAAAACAAAACACTTTGTTTACACATCCTCATTTCTGTTGTACTCCATTCAAGCCTACCAAACTGGAATACCGCAGTCATAACGGTTTACGGCACTCAATGACCGCCAATAGACTGATTTAAAACGTTTCATTTTAATAAAAATGTAATGTTGTTGTAAATGAGCTTACACATGCAATGTGAGTGTTAAAAACGTTTTAGCAGAAAACAATAGCATGACAAGAAAGTTCACGTTATGCTCTTAAATTAAAGTGACATCATCATTGAGCTTTAGACTTTACGACAGCGTCGCAATTTGTTATCCTTTTTGCATTGAACATGGCTAGCTTGGCGGATGTCAGCTGGAAGTTGCTGGAGTGCAAAGCCAGATCAAAACGTTCAGGTTTGCACTCTGTGTTTCAATAAGGTCGTGCTATTTGTTTAACACATGTAGCTGATTGTTTGTTCTGATTCGTATGTTTCACCGATTTATCGTAAAGCATTCAAAGAGCTAAGGGGAGTTACAAACCACACGTCTTGAACAGCTACTTAACTTTAGCTGTCTTGCTAATGGTTCATAGAAGGTCAGCGTACTGTTGCTGTTTATCTAGCTGGCTCAGTTGCATTCTTTTGATGCTATTTTAAGTTCAGTGCAAGTATTGCCTCACTTGGTGCCTGATGGTTAAGCACTGTTTTTCCTTGTGAGTGTCAAGTGGATCATAATTAATATATCGACAGTGGGATCTATCAAGCTAAATTGGCTAATTTGAATATTACACATAATATCCAGAGATGTACGTGCAGATTGACGGAGTATGGTCCGTCATTAAATTACCGAGGGTCTACCCTGTCTTGACTTAATGGAAAGACTGAATTTGCTCAGCAGTGACTTCAATGATTTCTGATTTCAATGTTAGCTACCCCGGATGACATAGTAAACAACAGAGCTGCACTTTTGTCATTTAATGTTTCTGACTCATTTGTGTTTCCATTTGTCAGTTAATCATGTCCCCAATAGTACTTTATCAACACACTGCATGATTGATGCAACCTCACATCGCTTTAACGATCTCTTCCATTGCATTGTAGTGCACTGAGAAATAACCACGCTAAATGATTTCGTGATGTAATCACATGTTGATTGTTCCACTAATGACCTACTAACCATTTTGTGAATTGCAGTAGAGTTGTAATTTAGCTGAAAGACGGTGGCCCTAAACCACGTACATCTAATGAAAATGGCCAGCACTGCGTATGACATATCCGCCTGCCATCCCAAACATGACAGACACGGTAAGTCAGTGGTCAGTGAAGCGCCTGCGCAGAGTTTATTGTCACAGTGAATGTTCACCTCCAGATTCCCGGTGGTTTAATTAATGACGTTTAGTCAAAATAAGTGTTTTAGAACACGAGCCATCAAGTTTACCCTAAATTGTGTTTTAGATTATTTTTATCCAGCTAGGTAAGAAACACATTTAGGATGAGATTTCTTTCACTCAGACCTGATTTATATACGCAATTACAGCAATACTGGACTTGCAGTTGATTAGAAATTTCATACTTTTTCTCTACAAGGACAGTTTAGTAAATTAATCTTAATGATTGCTGAACTTGCCAAACTGTATCTGTGAAAATACAAATGAACACCTAAATTTTGAGCCAAAGTTGAGGACACATGTTGATTGAATCCCAGCCAATATCTCAGCAACAAGAGTATGTACAGGCAAAAAGTCAAATTGTGGCCATATACAATGGGTAAACAAGACAAAACACAAAATTCTCCTTAATTCTAGTTATATATTTAAATATTTAAATCCAGAGTTAAAAAATGTTATGAACATTACCAGTTCAAGTTGAGTTTGAAGATCAGCCAGTTCCAACTTTTGTGTACAGGGTAATTAAATGGAATTTGGCTAAATGTCATGTAAAGTTTAGTCATTTTAAAAACCAGCTAATTATGCCTCCAGGTGACACCCACTGTGATCCAGGGTTCAAGTCCTCATCATATCATAGAGGTATGGCCGGAGGTCTGCATTGGCCAGCAACAGTTAGCTCAACCTTGCCAGGGAATGATAGGGGGCAAGGCAGCTAGTTCAATTGGTCTTGCCACTCTCTAGCTGCCACGTCTGGTCAGGCTGGGCCCCTGCAGAAACACAAACAAAGAACACGCTGCCCTCATAATCTTCCATGTCCATGGGCAGTATGTGATTGGTGGTTTGTTGGCAGTGTGTGAAGAAGCAAGGGCTTGCCCTCATGTGAATCGAATGAGTCACATCCTCACAGCTTCCTGAAGAAATGGGGAAAAACGTGGATAGCCACAAGTAGATCTGTTTAATAGTGAGTCCAGTTAAGAAGCTTTTCATATCAGCCTGCTAATGTATGGTTTTTTACATGAATGGTTTTGTGAAAGGAAATGATAAAACATAATAGAACCTTCTCTGCTGGTGTAAAAATGTGTTTGGTTGAGTGAGTTTATTTTCTCCAATTGCAAATTTATGACACTGAAATTGCATATGCAAAACTTTCAACATGCTAAAGGCTTTGATGAATCTGGCCCATAGGCTATATTTTTGAGAGACCTACAAATAGGTTTAGGCTAATATGTTGTATTATATTACAGTTGGTTGACTGCTGTAAGCTCTGAAGCTCATGTTAATGTCTGATAAGAACACAAGCAAGCAGGGCCACCTGATCTGATCTGTGAATTAACAGCTGCATCGCTGCGCCCGCAGAAATGACTGGTGACTGGTGCAGAGTAATGACATTTTAAGGCTAAGATTATGTTGTCAGTGATATTCTTGAAGATTTAATAACATAGTGTTGAAATGAAAGTGAGAATCATACAAAGAAGCTCTTTTAGTTTCGGATCTGAGCTTTACAATGCTACCTCACTGGGAAGCCCCCAGCGATTGGCTCTGAAGACTAAAATGATCAGTGTGTGTTGGCAGGCTAGGTTGAGCCTTTGAGTACATTAAAACTGTACTCTGCATTGTAATGTAACTCTGCAGTGATTTTGAAATGCTCTGTGGAGATGGCACTTTGTTGTCTTTTTGGTGGAACTGGCCATGAAAAGGAAATTAATATCAATGTAAGTCTAAAAGGTATTTTTGCATATCTTTTTGCATATTTTTAAAGCTTATCTTTGTGGAGGTGGAGCTTAATTTAATTTCATGTCTGGTCACCTAGCAACCAGAACCTTGTCATCAAAGAACAAATGAAAAACAAAATATCTTCAGTTATGGAGTTTAATCAATGTCAAACGTAGATGACTATAAATTCAACATATTGAAATATGAATTTAATTCTCACTCTAAATTTGTATTTTCCATCACTCCATATTTAGTTTGCAGACCAGATTTATGTTGCTTTTGAAGCTAATGAAAAGAGATTGGTTTGTTTCTGCTATCTCAAAGCTGATAGAGGATGTTGTAATTTTCCTTTCCTTACATGAGTTTCCAGTGCCGGGAGCCCACATTTGATTATTTGAAAATTGAATCAGTCTCAAACTTCAGTGTGTCTGGAAAAAAAATGTAGTTCAAAAAATATGTATTTTTAAAATTCACTGGACTAGGGCAATGAGCTGATTGTTTTGTTAAGATCTTTTGGCCTCCATTATTTTCTCTCCAACAAGCTATACTGTGTTTTTCTAATGAATGTTAACATGGGATTTTTTGATGTTGGGTTTGATGAATGTATTTGATGTTAAGGCCTGTTCCGACTGCATGCATGGGTGTCTTTGATTCTTCACTTACCTCTTAAGTGACAGCATTAATACCCATAATTCATTGGTCCAAAGGGTAGAGGCATGAGTTATTTTGTTTGACATGGTGTTGGAATCATAATACCTTGCAGGGAACAGGGTTCTGCCATTAAAAAAACTACATACAGTTATGTAAATGTTTTCTCTCAGATTTTCACATGTTCGTGAAAGAATGCCAAGAACACAAAGCTTGCATAAAATGGGTTAGTTCCTGTCAGTGTAATCCAGTTAGTTCAAGGTAACCATTTGATCTCTCCATCAAATAAAGTCCCACAGTAAGCACTGTTAGAGAAGAACCTTCCACTTGAACACCAGCTCATGCCTTGTAAAATTAACTTCTAGTGAGAGGTAGAGTCACAGCACTAATGTCCAGTAATGGACAAATCCACAGTTTGGAGAACTCTGCAATAGGAGTTAGTGAGCCCGGGTATAAAGAAACTATTTTTTCACGTTATTTTTTCGTGTTCTCAGGGTCCATTTATGAACCTCTCCAGCTGTCAGTTCTTTACCGTGAAGATGAACCCTTATGGGATAAACTGGACCGGTCCTACCGAGCAGGTGAGTCTTCATTCCACATGGGTCACATGACACTACTGTTAATTCCCCTTTGTGTTTACCCTTCTGCAAAATAGTCTCCACCTTGCTGGATGCCTCAAGAAGAGGTTTCTTCCTGGAAAACTGGGACGTTACCCCAAGAATTGGTATTGATTAGGAGAAGGTTGTAACTGGTTAACAGTATAAAAAATATATTTATGACTAAAAAATTTTATTTCTCCTATATGAAAGTGTACATATGTCAATACAAGAGAAAAGGGTATAGTTTCACCCATTTTGTTAACACATTTACTGAGATGTAACAATAATAAACATATACCATCAGTGTGACCTGGTTAGCGCCTAGCTAGCCTAATGTAGCCTGAGCTAAAATAAAGCTGGTTAATTCCACAAGTCTATGGCTACTGAGATAAGTAGAGAGGGAGATATCAGTTGACAAAGGCATGACAATGCTACATATTAGATTCGCTATGAGCCTGTTCATTTGGGGAAGGAATACTTCCTTGCACAGAGCTTGTCTGATTGGCTAGACTACTCCACTCATCTGATTGATTAGACTGTTCTGCTTGTCTGATTGGCTAGACTACTTCGGTAAGTAAAATTTTTTGGAGGTTTCAGAGTAAGGTGGTCATGAAGCACATTGATTTTCTCAGGAATTATTCAGCTTATTTCTGTGTGTCTTTAGGAACATTTTGCCAAATTCTATCATAGAACATTGTTCATACTTCAGAGTTAAGCGGGACCAACATTTTCTGCCATTTCCAGAATATGCCAGTTCACAGTAAGGTTCTGAAACATCCTCAATAGGGAAGTACATGGCATATTTTTTGTGTTACCATTAATGTTACTACTACATTTTGAATTTTGTAACCAGAAAAAAGAAAGTACATACACAAAAGATCTGTTTAAATATTGTCACTATTAGCATGGAGAAGATTCTCATTAGAGGGCATGGCAGTTTCCAGTTCCCATGGCAGTTTGATTTATCAATTGAATACAGCAGCGTTTGTTTTCTGAAGGAGGCCTCCCACATATCAGTTTTGAAAGACAACAAGGAATATAACTCATCTGAAAGCCCCCTGTCTGGTATCCGATGGGTATGTGAATGTGCTTCTAAGATTATGTGAGTTTATTTTGGAAAGTCTTTTGGGACCTGTTTCGTCTCAATGTGTCGGTGTCTGGCTGCTTTGCGTCAATAATCAATACCAATCTGTTCTGTTTCAGTGAATGCATTCATAGCTGTTTCAGTACTCTAGTATTCCATTTAGATTTCTTCTCTCTGAAAATATAGGTTTTTTTTTCCTGGAGGAGACATTGCCAACTTGTTTTAAATGAAATAGGCCATATTTTTGTTCTTATGGTTGGAATAAAGCATGTTCTACATTTGTTTTATGTGTCAGTATGATTGTACCTGCTAAGAAAAGGACTTGAGGATTGCAGTTTACTAGAGGAGAAAATTCTCTTTTTCCAAGTATAGACAACATTTTGGTATTCATGGTGTTAGCATACTGGCTTTTTGTAACAAAACTAGAATTACATTCCACTCTTTATTCAAAACGATTCAGTCCTCAACATTTTAAATGGCCTCATATACTCCCCTACTTCAAATGAGCAATGTTGACTTACAAAATGTTTGCAGTCGCTCAGATAAATCCTCTTGTTAGGTGTACCTTAGAATTTTAAAACGTTCTGGGGTAGCTGCAGGAGGAAATAAAGTACTGGGAGAGTGTGCAAGCGGCTTACGCAAGCAGCTATCATTTTGTGTCATGTGGGTTTAATACTTCTTCCTCTGTGGAACAGGCGGATTCCTGGTTCTTGTGACAATCTCACTTCTAACACCAAATGCCACTAAAAACGTAATGTCCAGAACTGTAAGCTGGTGCAAAATATTGTTGAGAATTAAATACATAAATGAAAACTAAAATATTCACATTTTGATATGATGATGACAACAAGATGATAACCAAAACACAAGATTAGTGACAAATTTTGCCCAGTTAATTTATTCATCTCCGGAGCAGTTCGGAGATGCCTACCTCTCAACCCCCCATCAACATCCCACCAAACAAGGAAAACTTTGATAATATTAACTTCAATAAAAATCATTCTGGGCTTCATGGAAGTCCCTTTGTGCCCAAAATCAGTCGATTTTCATCTTAGCCTTGTTCAGTGGTAATGACTACAGCTTTGCCTTGGATTGTTTTCATTGCGATTCATTTTGAAAGCAGCGCTTCCTTTGATTCCCCTGGAGTTGAAGATGATGACATGATACATTGGAAATGAGTACTCCTTTAGTCAGTATATGAGGTTTATGATTTTCTTCCCCTGAAAGGAATTGAAATTGCATATGAACCAGTCTCAGTTTGATGTCATACCTTGTTCAGCATTCATTGCTCACATTATTTTACTGAAAAGCTTTTCGCATAATAAGTACAAGTAGTTTTTCATGGTGCACATACTATGTACCTCATATATAGCTAATACATATCTATGCAAAAAGGATGTAGAGTAAAAATGTAATTTAAAACAGTTTTGTAGAGGTTTTTTTCCTGAATGATTAAAAGGTGAACCTAGATAGGCTGAATGGCCTGATCTCATTATTCTGTGTTCCTATCTTCTTGTACACTTGAGACAACTTTTTTATTTTTATTTTTTTGCAAGCACACAAATTACAGGGCCTCCATTCATGTATACGGTAATTTACCCTTGGAGTGCTTTTTTTCTTCTCGAAAGGTACAGTCTTTTTGGTTTGGTTCACTCATAAGATACATTTGAGGGAAAGGATTTTAAAAACAACCCAGCAAACTCCGCTAGGGGATATCTTCCTTTGACAGAAACATAAATTACCCATCATGCTAGGTCCCCTTGATGTAGTTAATGTCTCTCAGACCACACTGGATGTTTTATAATTAACATGCTGTTGTCCCACAAGGGCCAGAATGAGACTGAGGCAATGAAAAGCTAACCTAAGTTTCCTGAAGCTTAAAATCTGAAACACGCACACACGCACACACACACACACGCACACAGATCCTGTTGAGCTATGAAAGACGCTCTACAGGTTACTGGGTGAAATGAGAAATAGAAAATCCAGTGAAGTGGAAGATTCCAAAATAGGAGGGGAGGCGAATAAAGCCAGGTGGTGTCGGAGGGCTTAGCCAGGAGAGAATCCTTCACCTTAGCGCCAACATTGATTTTTGCTTGGCCTGTATACTTATGCGATCTCTATGAGTACAGCTAACCACAGCAAAAGACAATGAAAGAAAGTTAAGATAGTCTCTTTGGCTTTAGAAATGAGGTATTAGTAAGTGTTTGTATGTAGATTCAGGTCCAAAATGTGATTAAGTTTAATCCTGTCTAGCCTGAGTGTGTTACTCCGTCAGGTGTTCACTGAGGGTGAAGTAATTAAGATGGCGGTCTGTTGCAGAAAAACATTTTCTGTAACCATGATTTATCCTGAGTTACAACAAGAAAAGTGCATTAGTCCCTCTCAGCATTTTCAGGGATAGTTTTTGATGTGGTCACAGGAAGTAGCAGACTCTCAAAGGTTTTAAGTGTTTCTTTTGTATTACTGAGCAACTACAAACAGCCAATCCAGTTAAATGTCTGTTCACACAAGTATTTTAACCTGTTATATGTTTTTTTTCTGTTATACAGGCAGAAAAATGTAGACCTACCAATTACTGACCGGTTTCCTGGACAATGGTTATGCCAAGTCCTTGACATTTTTATTTTTTTTTACCATTGGAGTGCTCAAATTTTCTTTTGGGCTTGGGCTAGTATTATTCATGTCATGGAATTCATCCCTACATGTTTCAAATAAGGTCGTGAAATGTATTCTTATCATCATTCTCATAATATCGTAGGTATTATTTTACCAACTGTGATCTCAAAGCTCAAGGGCATGTTCTATAATAAAGCCACAGGCCCTAACTCTTTTATTTATGTAGTGATTTAGGGAGGCTCAGCTGTGAGTCACCTCTCCACTCTTCTGGATGGCATGGTTCTGCTATCTGTCCCTTCCCTGAGAGATTAAACAAGGGGAAAATTACAAGGTGCACTTTCACGAATAGAGCAGCACAGGCGTATTTCTCTTCTGAACAGCTTTCCAAAGGAAATTCAGCTCTGGAGGACAAAAATGTCTTTGGCGTTAGATGCATATGCGTTGCGTTGGTGTTTATCAGTGTAGTAGCCTGTAATAAGGAATTGTAATGAGGTTCAGTCCCAAAACCAAACAAAAAACGTGGCCTACAGGTATATGTGGTTGTGAGTCTGTACAAATTCGAGACTGGAGGTTCAAAACTCAGTCTTGCCATTGCTGGCTATGGCCAGAGGTCCCCTGGCGAGGGAACGATTGTCCCGCCGGGAATGATGGGGGTAAGCCGGCTAAAGTTCGTTGTTCTCATCGCTATAGCACCTGCCCTGGTCATGCAGGGGGCCTGTGGCAGCATGAACTGACGGTACACTGACTGCGTCATCATCCACCGTCATAGACAGTGTGCTTTTGGGAATAGTGTACTGCTGTGTGAATATAAGCAAGGGCGTCGTCACATGCTTGACCTCTCTTCCCAAAGCCGTCAGAGCGGGTGCTGCGGTGAGGTCAACTAGTTTGATTGAACAAATTCAGGTTGGGAAAATTGGGGAAAACTATTGGGTTAAATAAAATTTAAATAATAGTGGTATAAAGAAGTGTCCATAAGGTCAGACAGACAGACAGACAGACAGACATGTATGTGTTACTTAAAACTTATTTTGTCTATGTGGTGTATAGCCTCTGTTGTCTATAGTCTCTTTCTGTTGAGTTCGTTTTGTGGTTTGAACACTGATTTACAGAAAATGATCCTTTTGAAGCAGAAACCCAGCGGCATTGATCTGTTGAAAGGTTGGGTTCTGTCTGGTTTCCTAGAGAGTTGAATGTTGGATTTTCTGGTCATGTCTATGAGATGGGAGGAAATCAGAGCTCACTTTTGGTTCCGTTTTTTCCTCTGTCAGTAATGGTGCCTAGTCTATCAGAAATGTCTCAGTTACAGGGTCAAAAAGGATTTATTAATATTTATTCATATTCGATTTGATCTCGCCTGCCTACTCTCTCCTTGTCCAACTGACCCCGACTATGGTCTCTCCATTTTGACCCAGACCTTCCCTAACAAGCAATTACGCAGTATGAATGTCCCTTTCATCTGAGATGACATACCGTAGGGATGAAAAATGAACTCCGCTGCTCAGAACGCTTATGAAACACTGACAGAGCTGAGGGTAGGAGAAAAAAGAAACTGCACTGCAAGGGAGAATATGTTCTCTGTATGGCATTCCTTTATTTGTGCTTTGTGTATGAAGGGTCTGATTTACTGAAGCATGTGTTATATGCAAAACTGTTTTGCTGCTGCAAACATACAAAGGGATTTATCAAAGCCTTTTGCCCATGTGAAAATTTTTGCACATGCATTTTTAATGACATGATTTGTGATTGGAGCAAGCAAACTACCTCAACCAATCACCTGCTGTCTTAGTCTTTTTCCACGCCTGAGACAGTTTAGCATGTACTGAAGGATTTAGTAAATTAGGCCCTAAGTGACCATGTGATAAGGTAGTTTGTTCTCTCTAATCGCAAATCATGTCACTGAAATTGCACATGCATACATTTTAACATGTGCTGAAGACTTTGATAAATCTAGCCCAGATTGTTTCTTTGCAAGGCTTTGCATAAATCAATATTCTCATTGGGAAATTGCAGGCGGTTCCTGAAAACTCGGGATAGAGACGAAACTTAGCATAGCGGCCTGTTAATTACCACTGTCACCCCCGCCCCTGTTTCATTGGATTTATTGAAATCGATGGTGCAGCTTTAGCCCTCTAACATTGGACACTGCTGTCAGTTATATCACAGCAATGTGATTACAAAATGTGGAAAGCATTAGCGGATTCATTTGACGTGGTAAGGTTATAACAAAATTTGCATGCTAATGATTACAGTCACAAGCCTTGCTTCAGTTGAATTTTTTAATATCCTATAAATCCATAAAAGACACAAGATTAATACAGTTTGCTTCCTTGTAGGCCAAAAGTATTGGCACACCTGTGGTTTAGGTGATTAGGTTCTATGCTCCATGATTTGAGATTTGGAATAAAAAAATCACATGTTTAAAGTTCAGATCCTCAGCTTTTTCAAGGGTATTTTTATACAGTTTGGTTTCACAATGTAGAAAATACTGAATATTTTAAACAATTAAAACTTCTTTTAATTTTGTTATCGAGTGTTTATCTTAGACAATAATAGTTTTAGGGAAAGATGTTTGCCCAAGTTCATTTAGGCCAGACTGTGAATGTGGAGTTAAGGCTTCTATAAAGTGATTTAGTTGTTTTGTTGTCTTTTCACCACATTGACCCTTAAGAAGTGGTCTTGCAGTCTCTCCTGTGCAGAGAAGCGATTGTTAACTGACATTAAAGTGTTATAGAAGCCAAAGATAATGGGTGGCTGAAAAGAGTAGATGACATTTCGAAAGCCAATGTGGAAAAAAGAATGCGTTCAACTTACAATTGCTTACATTATTGCTTAAATGAAACTTAAGGAGTACAGCTCCATAACAAGATTGACCAAGAGGATATTAGGCCAGTGCTAACAAATGTAGAGTGAAAGATCTGTCTTTTCTCTCTCTCCAGTGAAGTCCACCATCCTGAACTTCCAGAGCCCGACCACTGGGCTCTTCCCTGTGAAGACCTGCTCAGACTGTCATGAGGCTAAAGTCAGGGACTCGCTGTACTGTGCAGCTAGCATATGGGCTCTTGCTCTGGCCTACAGGTGAGTAAAACACTGTGCCCTCTCTGTCCTAATGATCTACAGGTGAGATAAACACCGTGCCCTCTCTGTTCTGAAGATCTACAGGTGCATGTAAAATTATATTTTAAAGTCTGACTATTACGGTTTTGTATTTCTTTGTAAAGTAGCACAGTGTTAACAATGTTACTTATAACATTCTTTCTCAGCCCTGGAACTGAAAACATTTTCTGATTCCCCAAAAATATATATATATATATTTAAATAATTAAATTAATATCATAAACATGCAATGACTAGTTGACTAATGGCTTGAACTAACGACCACTAGTCGACTAGGAAATCTTGTATAGTAGCCCCATTATCTACTATTTACACTTTTTTAACATCCTGATCTGCCACATTAGGCATTAGGGTAATGGATTTGTAGAGCTGTGCTTGGTAAACCGCATGGATGAAAACCTATGACATTGCACCAGTACATAGATTCTCCCCGCTCTGAGCCTCTATGCACCTTGCCCTTGTCCTGTCACCATTGTCACCTGTGTGACAATGAATGGGATTTCCCCCACATAAAATATAGCTTCTGCAGAGCTAAGGTGAACTGAATACCTCAGAATAACCAAGGCCGGCTGTAACTAGATCACCTCTGGACCCTCAGGTCAACTTACAGCCCATTTTCAGGATGAACCAATGAAAAAACACAACACACAACTTGCACTTATCCATGATCCTTTACACATGAAACCTTGCTTTGTCTGCCTTCACTTGAGACAACATCATCAGTTTCCGTAGCAGGTCAAGATAACCATCTAGACCATCTGTCTAATGGCTGTCAAACCCAACCCACACCCCTTACCGCCCCCGTGTTGGGTCTCTAGCTTCTGATTATTGGTTCCTTGAACCATACCAGCTCACAAAGGTCATAATGAAGACTGAAAAATTGAGTGGTACAGTCTATTTTTAAATCATCTGAGGTGCAGATTAGCACGGAGGGCCTTGTCATCAGTCAATGTTTGAGCTCGTTAGTTTTGTCTGTGGAATTTAATTAGGATGATTCCAATCTGACAGCTGAGACAAAAGGCCATTACTTTCTCTCCATGAAGCTTCATTAAGAAGACCAGCCGTACCGGTTTGCTTGTCCTCAGTACAGTCATTTAGCTGACGTTTTTATCCAGAGCAACTTACAGTTGATTAGACTAACCAAGGGCCAATCCTTACTGGGAGCAGTATGGGGGTTAAGGGTCTTGCTCAAGGGCCCAACAGCAATGGTGTTCTTGCTGTGGCTGGACTGGGGCTTGAACTGCCAACCTCAGGGATCCCAGTCATGTACTTTAGCCACAAGACTATAGGCTGGCCCACAACCCTTAATTGTCAAAGTGGATATTTGAGTTTAGCACAACATCGGTGGAAGGATTCGCTGCAAAGCCATGTTTGGTAGCCTACACATTTTGACACTTTTCATAGTTACACGCAACAGATAAATGAAGGGAACATAACGAATAACTAATGAGAGGCATTTTATAAAAACCTACTCTGCAGTGTGACCGCGTTCATGTTTCATAAATCTCCAGACTGCTTGACTCGTTAATCCAGTGAATGAATCTTTGTGCTCGACGTCTTTCTCATTTCTCGGTGATGGCTTTACCTTGGGGTATGGGTTTCAGACCCCCGAGGATCTGATAGATATTTGCCGTAATTACAGGTGAACGACACACAGCATTTGGATTGAGGCTGCTTCAGCAGAAGTCAATTATATATTTTTTCTACTTGCAGACACACACAGAATACCAAATAAAATGTCCCGAAGATGATTTCAGTCAGATTTCTAACTTCTATCACTTCAAACCCAACGTGTATTGTTTGTCGATGCAGCTTTTGTCTTGGGAGCATTTTTATGTTTGGCTTCAATGCTCTTTCTCATTAACTTCCAGTAAAGCGTTTCGAGAAGTGTTAATTTAAATTTCTCAGTCATCGTTTTTTGGTGAATTCCAGTAACTGCTGATGTGTTCGGTTCTGTACCCTAGAAATGAGAAATGCTTCATTTGCTGAAATTCGTAACGTGAATTGAAGGCCGGATCGCAGTACGCCTGCATTATATCTGATCCTAGGCCCAAGGTCCTGATGCGAACACAAGTTGTATGCAATAAGCTAACCCGGTGCACTGTTTTCTCTTGCATGGTGTTTGGCGGCTGCAGACGCATTGATGATGACATGGGACGCACTCACGAGCTGGAGCACTCAGCGATCAAATGCATGAGAGGGATCTTATACTGCTATATGAGGCAGTCAGACAAGGTAGGAGCCATTCCGTGATGTCTGGGACATAAGTAGGGCTGGGTGATATAGCCATTCATATACAGGGGGTCCTCAATTAAGTTGTCTATGACTTGTCATAAGTAGGGAATTTATACCTAAATTATACCTAAGTTAACACCTTGATACATGAATGCATAAAATACAGTAATTAATATGAAACAGTAATAAAAAAAGAGAGAACAATTTCTTATCTTTATTTCTGTGTTCGAGCACAATTTTGAGCACAATAACAACTATCTCCAGCATTCAGTGATATGTTTCTTTCCATAATCATACCTGGTACAGTTACATGCCTCCAATCCTTGGAGCCCATAGGAAATGGAGAAGAACATCACTTATACGTATTCAGTGCTGGTTTATTTATAATACTACTTTTTTTTTATTTTAACCCGTTTTTTTTCCCCAATTTTCCCAACCCAATGTCACTTGAGTTTGCTGACCTCACTGCAGCACCCGCTCTGTCGGCTTTGGGGAGGAGCCTGACCATGTGACTCCTCCGATTCACGTGATGACAGTCTCGCTTCTTATAGACACAGCAGCCGCACCACTGGTTGCACACTGCCTGGGATGTTGGAGGAAGACATAGTCAGCGTGCTACACCCTCTCTTGTGCCGCCACAAGCGACCAGAGAGGGTGCTGTTACGAGGAGACCAATGAGTTTAGCTGTCTTGCCCCCTAACATCCCTGGCCAGTTGTGCCTCGCCAGGTGCAGGCTTCCAGCCATGGCCGGCAGTGATGGGGCCGGGTTTGGGGCATCGACCTCAGCGCTCCCAGGGGTGTCTTTCCCTGTGAGCCACTCAGAGACCCCCATGCGTATTAGTGTTGAAAAACACATCACTTACAATTTTGCGTTTTAGTTTGATCTTTTTTTTAGTTTGATGGCATAAACACACAATAGAGAATGTGATTTGCAACTGGTGATGTCATTATGTCCTTGTAAGTGTCTTTGGACAAATGAATATACCAAATGAAAAATCATAATATGATAAATGTAGTGGTATGATGAAGTTTGTTTTTTTTCTTCAAGCCCTATCTTTGTTAGCTTCTTAAGCATAATTTTCTGTGTGTGTGTGTGTGTGCGCGCGCTGTCATGCGTATTTTCACGTGTTTGTGTCTGTGTGGGTGCGCAGGCACTCAGTGTATGTATGTATGTGTTTGTTTTGTTTTTGCTTTCCCCTTCTATCTCCTATGATTTCTCATGTCATACTCTGTTGTTTAAGCTTCCTCTGGCACAGATTGGGGAAAGCACTTCAAAGTCAGCACTGGCACAATCTGGATCTGATATGAGACTTTAAGGCCCATTCAGACACCAACAACAGGATGAGCCAATGGGAAACCCAGTTTTCCAAACAAACTTAATGTGTATTTTAGTGTGATGGGTGTTATTTAGGTAAGCCTTTGGAAGATTAGAGCTTCAGTCAATTGCTCAAAACACTATATATGTCACTGATCTTTTTAGGATTTTACAACCAATCAAAGAAACGGTAACTCTTTCCAGAGTTAATAACCTAAATCACACCAGCCTCAACCTGACTCTACAGAATGATTCTTCGGCTAGTTTGGCTCTAAGGTTTTAATAAAGATTCTGTATGTCTCCATTATTTTGCGCCGAGCCAATTTCAGGTGAGTGACAGCGACTGCTCTCAGTCCTTTTGTCGCCTGTCACAAGATGCACACGTTGTTTGATGTTCGTTATCAAAGGAGAGTTTTCAAAATGGGAACAGAACACATTAGAGCAAACGTATGAAAGAGCATGAGAACAGTGTTCTGTGTTACTGCGTATTCACTTCCCCGGATAATGTGCGCCCGATTGTTGTGATTCCGTTTTCTGCATCTATTGCCTGTGTTCCCTCGGATACCAATTTGTACTCTGTGTGGTTTGTTGTTTCTCCGCTAAGTTTTCCAGACATTCCACAGGAAGGAATTTTATGAATTTTTAATCCACTATTCATCATCAGTTTTATTCTGTATTCATATGTGCAAGAACAGGGCTTTTTAAATGTGATTTTATTTGGGGTGGCTTTACAAAGGAGGCAAAGCTGCGCTTGATCTAAAAATAACAAAAAATAAATAACTTATTTATTCGTAGAAAGGGTGTTTTGTGGTACAGAACACATAGATACGGCATTGCTGCTTTCAATTGCATCACTCCATGCGGTGGGTGTAGTTACGTTGCGTAATGTATGGTAAATTGGCAATGAACATTTTCCAGGAACTTCATAAACATGTTGTAACTCCTTGCTCTTACTTGTTGTCCTGTTTTTGTCACCCTGTCATATCGTACAGTTTCAATACATTCTCAAGATGTAATACTTGTGTCAACCGTTATCTGAAATATTTTAAATGTAAACGTTTATACGAACTCTTATTAGGTTCCCCTCACGCATCTCATATGTTTGCTAATAAATATCGTAAGGATTTTTTCTAGCAATAGCTAAAAATGTGCTGTTGTTACATAATTTCTCTCCGCTGTATTCTTCCAACCATCATCGCAGAATTGAGGCTATAGAATACTGTTATTTTGAAACGTTAACGACCATGAGAGTCCACAACTGCGCGTTCTGTGTGAAGGAAGGTAATATTGAGCGGTGAGCGCTTTCTAACCGCCGAAAACACTCGCTTGTACACCTGCCAGTACTGGATAAATATAGATTTACAGTCATAATTTATACTCATTTCTTCTGTCCTGAAAGACTCTATTGCTACTTAGAACTTCTCACTATTATGCCCTCTCCCTTTACCGACACCGTTATGTTTTTTTTTTTTTTTTGATATATCCTACTGTTATTTTAATTAAGCATCTTCCATTCCTTTGAAATTGTTCCATTTCACTTAGCTGTGACCTCGCTGACTTAATTTTCGGGAAAGCTTTTCTGTGTCTTAATTATAATGCACCATTTATACAGTTAATTACTTCGGCAGCACCCATTAGCGCCTGTCTTCCAGCTAAGAAAGGAAAACCATTAGCTCAATGCGGAGGGACTGAGGAGTGTAGAAGCGGCTAATGGAGAGGAGGTAGCTAAGGTAATGCACAACAGCCTCGCTCTCTGTTGTGCGCGTCCGGATCGGCAGCAAAGTCCTTCACAATGAAATAGCATAGAGCACTACGGAGCACTTCACGTCAACTAGATTTTCCCTTCTCTGTCTTTCTCTTCACTCGCCTTCCCTTACTGCCCAAGTTCCCCTTCCTGTTTTTTTAGGTCTTTGTCATCGTCTTTATATCTGTCTCAATTTCTCTTTAATCTGTCCATTTCTTTTTAATTGTGAACCATTTGAACTTCTTGAGTCATTTATGTCCGTCTGTGAGCATTTACAGACATAGCTTTTACTGAAGCTTATGCTGACTGTGACTTCGATAGTAAGAACTTTGGATCCATAATGGAGTGCGTACACTGTGCAACTGTGGATCGTGTGTAGCTCAGGCTTATACTCAATGTAAGTTTTCGATCCGTAATGGAGAATTGACACAGTAACTGCACGGATCATGTGCCCACTCTCTGCACTTCTGTTATGAATCTCTCCCGCAGATGTTTCCTCATAAATACTGACTAAAAAAGACATAGGCATTGATCTTTAGGTATGGGTATTTATTTTTACTCACATACATTGACTGTATAAGGGGAGTTCTTCTTAAAGGCAAAGGATTCAGTGAAGCACTCGGCTGTCAGTCTCTTCCTCCCACTCACCCTCCCACCCTTCCATTTACTCCCTTCGCTTCACTTCCTCTTTCTACCTGCTTCTCTCTCTCACTTATTTGTCAATTACTGACTGTATGTCCAGATGAGCTCATAAATAACTGCGTGAGTACTCAAGGGCATGGGTAGCTACGCATATATGCGACTGCGTGCTTGCCTTAATGGAGACCTACATCAGTAGTGTATTGCAGCTAATGAACTATAAGACCCACTGTGGAGACACACTGTTGCAACAGCCTTTAAAAACATGCCTGTTTGCCTCTGCTGTGTCCTCTCATTAATTGTAACATCCGGTATGCAGAGTCCCATGGGATGCCCAAAGCCATTTAGCCATTTACTCAGTGTTGTGGATGTAGGCAGCGAGCAGATGTTATCTGCTAGCGAGGCCACACCTCCGCCAGATTGCAGGCGTTCCTGCTCGCTTTACCGCCGGTTCTCGGAACCCCAGGCCATCCCTGCCCCTCCTCTAAGCCCGGCTCCGCTCTCAGCGCTCTCATTAACACAGTTTACTGCGCTGAGCTCAGCCGAGTGTGGATCTAGGACGGGAGGGTGGCGGCTCTGACCTGACAGGTAACCAAAAGTGGAAAGGGGAGCAGGAAAGGAAACCAGGCCGTTTATTTTTAACACCCGCGCGGCACCCCGTCGCTCGGTGAGCGCCCATGTCTGCAGCCTGGATTGTGTGGCGGTATTTCTGTCATGGCTTAAGGCTGTGTTACACCCTGTCAGTTGGGCTATGTATCAGGAGACCCCAAAGCTACAGTAGAGAGTCATCTGGGAGCTGTATTTCTACCAATATGTTTGAAACCTTGGTGTTTGAGTATGATACTTAAACTAATGAAAGTAATTATTTTAAACAGATAAACTATTAAGAAATAATGTGGTTATATAAAACATTTGATCATACTTTATGATCATATGTGTTCTGATCATACACATCTACTAATGACAATTTATGTTGCATTGTATTGTAATTGACAAAGTCTCTATCACTACAAGCCTTCTAAGTCCATTTTGTGCCACTTACTGTCTGCATGCTTCTCTTATGTGTTCTAGCAAAAAGTGGGAAACGGCACATTTTATTCTCTTCAGACTGTTAGCAGTCTTACTGCAGCCAAAAAGTGACGTGTGTTTGGAAGGATTGTCTTGTCATGGAGCCCTCACTAAAAGCGTACTATCTGACACTTGGGTCAGGTCATGGAAGTGTGAGAAAGTAGTAGCAGTGAGAAAATATGTGCAGTTATGTGTGTTGAGTTGTATTTACAGAATTTCTCTGATATTTCTAGTTTATTTTTTAATGAATGGCATTGTGTGATGTGATTTTATTCATGTAGATATGTTACTAAAATTCAGACGCAGTCATAGATTACAATCTCAACACTGTGCCTATAGTAGTTCTTAAAGCTCGCACCAAATTTGGCAAGAAGGCTGCACCTTCTACCTAGAACAGCCTTCAAAAGGAATTAAAACTTCAGGGCTAGGTCACTCCCAGTGAATTTAAAGCTATTGAGAAGCAGTTGGTAACATTCTGTTGTCAGTTGCAGATGTTTTTTGATTTAAATGGATTGCTTTTTGCACTTAACTGTATTTTTGCACACTTTTGCTACTCTTTTTTTTTTTTGCCTTTATGTAGTACTGTCTAAAACTAAATGTGCTGCTCTACTTGGTCAGGTTTCTTTGTAGAAGAGATTTTAATCTAAATGGGACAAACTCTGGAAAATAAAGGTTTGTAATAAAATAAATTTAGAGGTAGTTTTTCCATTCCTGCTTGTGCTAGAGCCACTTCCACTTGGAATTTTGTCCAGATATGCGCTGGTTGAAATACATGTTGAGGCTATGTACATGTACAGGCTATATTGTTAACGAGATCTTTATCTATGTGTAAAGAATATTTGAAATGAATAATGTTCTAAATCTTTCTCTGAGCGAATGGCAGCCTGGGCTAAGTTCAATGTGCAAAGGGAATATTTAGCTCCCGCTGCGCATTGTATAAAGAACGGTGTTATTACCAAGTGCAGGGTGTCTGTTCTGTTCTCCCAGGGAGTTGAATGGAAGATAGAAATGTTGCCTGTCATGGTCGGGGCCTGTGTTTGTCACAGCGTGGGCTTGCTTTGTCTCACCCCATCTTTGTCCTCTGTCAGGTGGAGCAGTTCAAACAGGATCCCAGCCCAATCAAATGCCTGCACTCCGTGTTCAATGTGCACACGGGCGACGAGGTCATATCCTACAATGACTACTGTCACCTGCAGGTATGCGCTCCAGTTGCTGACTGTGGTTGCTAACAGGTTTGACACGCTAAATTGCGAAGTCTTCTAAAATGATCCTATCCAGTGAATTGTGCTTTTCAGGTAAAATGAATGGAGTTAAAATGGTTGCATGAAAATCATTTGCTATCAGTGACATGTGATTGATTTGTGTTTTGGGGAGTGGGTTGGTTGGGAGGCGGGGAGTGATGGATGCCTGTTGTTGGATATGATTTGAAAGTCTATGAATAGTTTGATGCTGCATCCAATCAGAAGCTGTGTTCCTGGCCAATGCACCTCTATTGGTCTGTGAGTGACATGGCCGCACATGCTTTTTCAGATCGATGCCGTCTCCCTCTTCCTGCTCTACTTGGTGGAAATGATCTGCTCAGGCCTTCAGATCATCTACAACACGGACGAGGTAAAGTAGAGCCCCGGGCGGTCACATGACTGCACAGAGCCCCAAATAAAATTAATTTACCCATCCTATCTTCGGCACTGAAATGGGTCTTCCAGTGCTTGGCTGTTTTAGCTATTCCAGGTTTTGTTACAATCGCTGAGGTGTACTCATATGCCTATACAGGGGGTCCTCAACTTGAATGAGTTCCGTTCCTACGACTTGATTTTCGACGTAAGTCGGAATTTATACCTAAGTTATACCTAAGTTAACACCTTAAGTCACTCACTCTGTACACACAACACATGAAGGACGTATAAAAAACAGTAATTAAATGAAACAGTAATAAAAAAAAAAGAGAGAACAATTTCTTATCTTTATTTCTGTGTTCGTATTTACTAAACCGCGTAGGTCGAAACTAGGTTTTTTAAATAATTATTGGAAGTGCGTCGTAACCACAAAACGTCATAACCCGAGACCGTCGTAACCCGATGACTCCCTGTATTTGACTGTCGTCCACATGCTGACCCTCTAAAAAGGTGCTCCTTTTTCAATCCAAGATCTACTTTTGAGCTCTACCTCCATTCAAGATCTTCAACACATGCATATATAAACACATCCACACACATACAAATATGTATTCGCTTATTCTTAGAGTGATACCTGTGCTTGAACAGCGTTTGTAAGTGCAGTGAATTCCGGGTCATAATTCCGGGACATTGCCAGTCTTAAACAGTCTGTCAGGCAGGCATGTATGAGCCGTGTGTGACACTTGTTCTTGATTATTTTCATTTGGGAAAAAGCAATCTCACACAGGTATGTAGAACTAAATTAGGCTTTAATTTTCATTGGATATGTCAGAAGAAGGTGCTTCTCTCTGCTTACAATCCCCCAATAGTCTTTGTCCTTTGCACGAACTTTCGGTTCAATATCACTTTGCATGGTGATGATTTCAATGCCATGACCACTGCTGTGTTCAAACACCTGCTGAAATGTTGCAGTCGATTCTCCAATGTCCATTTGAATAAAAGGACTTGAGATAAACATGACAATAGCTTGCATCTTGTCCACCTCCTGAAAACGACAATTAAATCAATGTTCCGATTTATTTAGGTGCTCACAGAATTTTTTGGAAATGGAGTCTTTTCTGTTTGACCTGTTGCTGAACTTTCTCCAGATATGAAAAGCGAACGATGTTGTTGTTTTTCAGCTGGGATGACCACAGGGCCAGTTTAGACTTGAATGCATTGATTGCACTGATCATATGAGACAAGTCTCTGTCCCTCCCTTCAGTTCAACATTCAACTTCTTCAATTTTATGTCTGTAAGAAAGACCAGGTCTACCAACCAAGCATCATTTGACAGCTGACTATACAACTCATTTCTTGACTTCAGAAAAGTGTATTTTAGGGAGGAGGTCTAAAAATCTTTAAAGAACTTAACCTCTACACAACCATCTTACATCTGAATGCAGAATTAGGTCACCTTATTGCAGCGTCAAGCTCATCAAGCAATGCTTTGGACAGCTGACGTTGCAACGCTTTGGCACAGATAGAGTTAACGATCTTGACAGCGATTGACATTACATGGGAGAAGTCAATGGCTTTGCTCGCGAGTGCTTGTTGGTGGATAACACAATGGTAGTTTACTAAAAGAGGGAATTCTGAGTCATCTCTACACTGCAATAAAGCCGAAATGGACACCTCGCACAGTGGGCGCACCATCAGTAGTGATTGAAACAGTTTTTTTTTTTTAGATCGTTTTTCTCTCTAACATACCATTTGAATTTGGTGCAGATATTGTGCACAGTTGTCCAGGATTTGAGTGGCAGGAGGGTTGGAAACCCTTCCTTCATTGTTGAATCTTTGAATGCCATGTGAACGAAAAAAATTAATTGCGCAATATCAGTTATGTCCAATGATTCGTCAAACAGCAAGGAGAAACATTCACGCTGTGCAGGATGTTGGTGAATTTACTGAACCACATTTTGAGAAAGGGATTCCACCCTTCTTGCCACTGTAGTATCGCCACACGGCATGTTCTTCATGGCTGTTGGCGATTTCGTCTTTGTTTTTAAAGTCTTTGTACGAAGTGTCTGCAGCTACCACCATCGCTTCCTTGAGAAATTCACAGGCCGTGAAAGGCTTGTTAAGGTTTGCCAGTAATCCAAAGTGAGGCCTTTATGCTAGCTTTCCCAATTGCTACGGGTCTAGAAAAAAGTGAGTGTTGGGCTATCAAAACTACCTTTAATTCCTCCACTTTCGAAATGTGCTATTTAATGGGAAACTATCCCCAAGTTTGCTGTGCATTGTCTGATGATGTCTGATGATGCTGTTCCAAATTCCTTGTTTACTCGAAGCTACAAGGCAAATGCTCTTGTCTTTGAAATTCGTAAAAACAAATTCTGTTTCCCCATTCGATGGTCCTCCTCCACTTGTCATTTTTTCATCGACTTCTTTATCAGGGTGAACTCATTTAAAATAAATTCCAGTTGGGAGAGCGCTCCAGTTGCAATTGTTACGATTCAGAAAGACAGAGAGTGTTAATGATTGGTGGGTTCAAATAAAAATAACTCCTGATTGGCCTATTGAGTTTTTGTGCACACCAGTAGATTTTTAAATTTTATAGCAGTCTGCTTTGGCTGTAAGCAGTGACCCTTACATACATACATACATACATACATATACAACCACAATTTTTTTTCTCTGTTCACGTCAATATTGACTTTGCAAGCCTCTGAGATCAACCTGTCGATCGCAATCGACATGTTGGAGACCACTGTTCTATGCCATGCCCTTTGGCACAATACTGACTAGGTGGTGTCAACAACATTTTTTCATGACCAATACCAATACTGGATACTTAACAGTATCAGCTGAAACCAAGTATTTATTAAAAAGGTATGTCTTTGATAGGTGTGTCACCCCTTGAAATACAAGCATTACACACATTGCAGTTTGCTATTTTGTTAATTTGGCCTATTGGGAAAAAAAACTGCAACACTAGTGACATGATTTCACTTTACACATCTGCTGCCATGCTCACGTTTATTGATACTGCATGCAGACTACGCACAACAGGTCTACGTATTTAAATAAAGCACTTTACTCATAAAACTGATAAATACTCATATCAAATATTTACGTGCCTAAACTGCTGAGTACCGCTACCAATGAGTAGTGTCAGAGCACCCCTAGTTCAGTAACTGGCCCAGAATGACTGACTCCCTTTAACTGGAATTTCCATCTGTGTGTGTTCCTTGTCCATTACAGAGTCTGTAACACTCTTATTAGAGGAGGTTGATTGGCTTTGTTGTAAGGCTATTAATAGCAAATGAATCTTTAATAGAATGCATCTATTTAGAGTGAGGTATTTATCACAGGCTTAGCTGTGTTGGAATGACTGCATTTAGAAGTGTTTTTGAAGTGTCATCTTTTTCATCTCTTTGGGTGTGCTGTAATCCCAGAGGAGAAAACGCCTGGACGTAATTAATGCTTTTCGTTTATTCGGTAATCTCTCCCCTAGTAGATTGCATCTCTTTCTGCAGTGATGTGAAATAATGGCGTCTGCAATAATAGCCACTTTATTTGATGGGAGTTTTTGAGCTTATCTCTTTTTTTTTTTAAAGAGATAATAGAATATTGTGTTCTCTGCAGAGGGTCCAGGAGAAGATTTTTCCATTTTTTTCAGTGAAGTGAAGCCGCCATTTTGTCCCCCTGTATGTTTCTCAGACGACAAACAGTTTTTCCCATAGGGCTTTGTAGGGCTGTGGGGAAATTAGCGAAATAGGTTTCATTTGCATTTTTAAACTGGTTCTTGTCAGGGTGCTTACAATTAAAAAGCATGACAGTGTCATCAGCGGCCATTTTTATCCCTTTCATTAATGTGAGGCGGAACCGATGAACAGGAAACGGGAGGCATTATTTGCGCGACGCAGACCCGGCGTGCCGTTATCTGTTCATCCCAGCTGTGTACGACCCTCTTCCCCTCCTGCTCTCATGTCACCCGGCGACTGAAGGTGCAAGTTCTCTGAGAGTAACCAGCAGGTTAACGCACTGATGAATACAGTATGTGCCTTTATTGTAACATCCAAGTGGCTGTTGTCCCTGGAAAAATCTGAAAAGCTCATTCATTGTCATTTATTTCCTTTTATCGGGGCTCGTACTTGGGGCAGACGATACAGCATACTGATATATCGAGTCATGCTTCTGAGCTCAGAAACTGCTATCTCCAGCTTGTGGCATTACGTTTCTTTATGCTTTTTTCCCCTTAATCATACCTGATATACTACCACAACTGCAATCCTCAGAAGCCATGTGAAATGCTTCTGAGTAAAAAAATCATCACTTACATTTATTAAGTGTTTGTTAACCTACCTATGAGTTTTGAAAAACACATGGCTTAGGTTTTGCTCTTAACCCTTGTAGTGATACGGTTTTATCTATGGCATGGAAGCAGTATGACCCTGTTGCTGATTGGCTGTCATATAAACGCTGAATACACACAAGTGGCGTTTTTCACTGCTTTATATAGCGGTGTGCTGCATCACCCAGCCCCAGCTCTGTACTTAAAAACCTGATCAGATACTGCAGAGGAGACCGAAAAAGAAGCAGCACCTCGGGCCATTAACAGCCATTAAGATGTGATAAAGCTCAAAACATTCATCATTTTCACACCAGTGGAAAAGAGAGAGAGGGATGGAGAGAGGAGGGAATCTGGCCCCAATTCGTGGGCTTGGCTTCCCTCTCCTGCCCCCCGTCCCGTTCCTACATGCCGTTCTTTTCTGCTGTCTTCATGTTAAATTAAAATCCCTGACAGTCACGTCTGCTAATGCACGCTAAAATTAGCTCTTTTTCGCGAAACACCGAGTCTTCTCCCTGTTTTTCTCTGTTACGCTGTGTGTCTAGTCGATTTAGGACATATAGGAGTGGCTCCAGTTCAAGGCATGGTTGCCGCTGTCATGCCGGCAGACCTGAAAAATGAAAGTTTTGCGCAGCGAAGTTTTCCAGAGCTTGCGTCTGTGTGCTGATGTTTTGGGTTGTCATAACACTGAGATTCCTGTGTGTTAGTGTGTGTGTGTGTGTCTGAGTGGGTGGCTTGACGTGGGCGCCCACTCTGCACCTCGGTAATGGGTAAGACCACTCCTGACTGCTTTATGTAACATCATTCTGACAAGAGAGCTGCAACAAAAGCTGATACTGCAACACCGTACACCCTGCCTCCCAACTGTGCTGGTCAGTCCAAATCTGAGAGCTGTTCTGTGTGTTAGTGAATACAGTACAAATGTTATACTCCAGCATTTTTGGAAGAAACCTCTGTGTATGTACCCAGACCAGCTCATTTTGGTTCGGTGTGTTCACTGCTGCCTTCACCATTAATGCACTGTACTTTCCACAGTCATTCAGCCCCGTTACAAAATACTGCAGGAAAATAGAAATAAGATAGCAATAGGTTCATTTTAAGCTTATTCTCTGCTAGAGCAACATAGTAATAAATAGGCTTATAGTTATAGCTGTTTGTTTATATCTGCTGTTGTAGTTCTCCATTCAACCAGGAGGGTATTGAAGAAGCAACCACAGTAATATGACAATACATACTTCAAATATGGAGAATGAATGTGTCTGTTTGTATGCTTCAAATATGGCTTTTTCAAACTTAACCTTGGAATTCCTCGTCTATTTACCACAGTGCTTTACAGAATATACCTGTAAGAAATCACTGCTCTCTTATCTGTGCAGTGCAATACATTTTTTTGCTTTTTTTTGCACTTTTACAATGTGGTTTTACAGTTAAGATAATATCTTTGGCCTGCTCTACTTTGATTTTTTTTTTTTTGACATCAAATGATATTAATATGTTATAGATTCAGATTTAATAAATAGAGGATAAACCATTTACAACGTTCTTACATAGTAAGATGAGTAGAGCACAGTAAGATTGGTGGAGATGCACTTGTATTTAAAAGTAGGAGATATATGAACAGAATCCCTGTCAAATGTTTATTGATGAAACTCCCATTTAAAGACAATCTGATAAATGGCTTAGAGACATTTTTAAAATTCAAAATCTTTTACAAAGATTTGTTTTCTTATGCCTTATTCCAAAAGGACCACACATTTACCTGATTTAATTTTGTAAACAGACAAGCAGGAGAAGGGATGATGCTGAGCATGGCTGTGTCCAAATCCAAAACAATTCTTTCTTCTGTGTGGTCATTCGCCCTTCAATGGTGGGGAGAACCCCAAAAAAGTCCCAGATGTAAGATGGTGGCCACCAGGAGGGTGATTCCATTCCAGTTTAAGCGAGTGGAAGGAGGATTTTCATTTGCTCAAGCCCTCAGTTTCCCTCTCTCCAGGAGAGCCAACAAAAACCATCTGTGATATTGCCAACGTGTTAAACTTTATTTGAATATCATCCTCTTGCTACCAAAGAACTAGCGAATTTAAAAACAAAGTTTAAAAAGTTCAAAGTCCTCCATTTCCGATTGATTATACAATCCATTCACTAAGATGCCACGTTGTTGTTGGTGATTGTTATTTAATTCTTACAGATTCAAAGCAAATGCCCAACACTCACTTAATAACTGCTTGTCAAGTTAATCGATGAATTAATCAGCAGTCCAAAAATACATAAATGCTTTGACCATGACGTTTTAACCATGTTTCAGCTCTCATAAGCTGGTGGAGGCATATTAGCCGTATCCATGAATTTTGTTAAGAATAGCCTACATTTCCTGAATCTTGAAATGTAACAATTACACTGCCCGTAACTTAAATCATCCTCACAGCATGAAATAGAATTTTCTTTTGTGCACGTTTTTTTTTTTTAAATTGCCATTTAAACATATCTGTATAAATGCCTATCAGAATCGCAGCAGAATTTTGGGTGAATTCTTATGATACTGATATATTATTATTATAATAATTGTTTTTGCCTCATCTTTTACCTATCTCTATACTTGTGTGCCTTAACACCCTGTTACACTTCACACCTATTTATCATTAGTTGGTGTATAGATCTGTTTTATCATATTTTATTGTTACCGATTCTATTAACTGTCTTGTCTATGCAAACCACATTGGGATACATCCTGCTCAAAAGGTGCCAAACAAGTAACTGTAGTACTGTAACTATTGTTATGATTATGATTGTTATTTTAGGCTATTATTAAAATGTGCATTCACGTAATTCGCCTCACGTAAGAAAACCTTGGCAACGTTATGGAAAATAACATCACATCAATTAATAGTAGATAAAAACATTGATTTAAAATGCTTTTATGGTTATGGAAAATATAAGTGTATAGGCATGGGGAATTAACATGTATCTAGCTTACATGCATCATCACTGACTAACTATATTGCAGCTTAAGTTACGTAACACAGCCTAGAGAGAACTCTCTCCATCTTTACATAAATTATGCGGTGGAGAGTTGAACTAGAATAGGTACTGCAGCCCACATGCAACAAATTAAGCCGTCTCCATGGTCACTGAAACTTCCATTTTGCTGCAATCCAGTCCTTGCAAAGGAACGTAAAGTGTGGAAGAACCACGAGTTTGTTCCAGTTTGCACAGACATGACCCTTCCCCTCCATTGGTCCCCCTCGCTCGGGGAGGGGTCCCTCACCTGCTTCATCACTGGAGGGCTCATTTGATTGGAGGAAAGAAGTGAAGGGAGGATTCTATTTTGGATTGGAACGCAGCCCTTGTCAGGAGTATTTGCTGCACACTTGCAAATAAAGTTTGACAGGCAGAGTAAGACTCTGTAGAGATCTTTTCCAGTTAATCTGGGACACTTTGGAGATTAATTTGATGAGGGGTTAGATACAATGTAAAGGTCACAAAGGAGATTGAAATCTGCCATTAGATTACTATTACAATTCACATGGATATCTAATTATTTTCTGAAATTACTTTGAAATCACTGGAGCAGAAAAAATTGGTAGGTGATTGAAAGTGAACCCAAAGATGTAGTCTTTCTTCAAAATATACTAAGTTGTCCAAAGTTGCTTTTTTCTGATTTTTTTCTTATTTTTCAGGAAGTATTATCCTATGCACCTATTTAAAAACATGGGGTCAGATTTACAAAAGCATTACATATGAGCAAAACGGTTTAGTATTATGAAGGTTGAGAGAGCGTGTGACTTGTTATGGTAGTTAATTTTCTCCAATCACATCTTGTCACTGAAATTGCATGTGTAGAAATGTTAGCATGAGCTAAAGGCTTTGATGAATATAGACCTCAGTGAGAGTATTGGGCCTCACCAGACTTTCTGCGTTTATTTCCACAGGTGTCTTTCATCCAGAACCTGGTCTTCTGTGTGGAGCGAGCATACAGGGTGCCTGATTTTGGGATGTGGGAACGTGGGAGCAAATACAACAACGGCTGCACTGAGCTACACTCCAGGTGAGACTATGGGGAATTTCAGTGGGTGCATTTGCCTACAGGTAAGAGTGTGTTGAATGTCAGTAGGTGTGTTTGGATCCAAGTGAGATGATGTTGAATTTCAGTAAGTGTTGCAGCAAAAGGTGAGATTGTGTTACATTTCAGTGGATGGCATTTGACTCCAGGTAAGACTGTGTTAAATTTCATTGGTGCTTTTTGTTTATGCTGTAAATTTTCTCTCTGCTAAGCAGTATCTACCTGATACCTGAAAATTCAATGAAAGCACACAAAGATCACATATTGTATTCAGGTTAAAATATGTACAGATCAGACATCTCAAAATATAATTTGATTTTATTAAATGCTTATTATTTGTATGCATTTGTTATTGCTCATGTATATGAGCACTAAAAACACAAACTGGTCACGTGGATTGACAAATCAAAGCATTGGATGGATGGATGGAGTGTATGTTGGCAGAAGTGGTCTGCACTGTGATGAATGGTCCCTGTTAGTGGCTCTCCAGCCTCTTCAGAGAAGAGTAAGTTTGAGGTAATGATATCATCAGACAGCAAAGTCAGTCAGAGGATGCCGTAGGGAACCAAATGACAACAGGATTTATGGATGCGTTACAGGAGCTATCTTTTTAAACAAGGCTGCGATAGCTGGTCGTTCCAACAGTAGATCTTTCTTATCAGTCACACATGAGTCTGTTAATGACTTTCCATCATCATGAACACTGTTCCCCCTCTGGCCGTCGCATTTTTCAACACTTGTTTTCTTATGCGCGTGGATCGGCAGCTTCTTTGCGAGGACCACTGTTTGGCCTTGGAATTTCTTGTGATTCATCCTTAGCAGGAGAAGTCCACTGCGGCAGACTGATCTCAGATCTCTGAGGCCACGCTTTCTGCGTAGTCAGGGTTGCCAGTTTGAGGAATATCCCCATAATACATTTTTTTTAAATTAATGAGGAATTTCAAAAGAATGGAGGAAAATACGTGGAAATTTGTATGACATTCAACCTAGTCTAAAGATGTTATGAGAACACTTTAGATTAGAAATGTAAAAAACATCAACAGTCTTGTTCATTTTGTACATTTCACAGTTTGGGTTTATTGTAAAAGCATGATGTTCCTAATTTGATCAGTGCTTAGATCTTAGATGCATTGTTTTGGTGTTTATAAACCCACACACCAGTCGGTGCACAGTTTAAATTGTGGTGCACGGTTCAGTCAGGTAAATTTCTACATTCAAACTAAGATGGCCTACAAATTAAATCAAGAGAATGAAAAGTGCTATGCAAGCATATTTCTTTTATCTTGATGTTGGCAGACTGTTCACACCATACAAGTGACCAGTTCCAATTTGTGTATACACACAATTGCCTCCTGGTCATTTACTGAGAGTGCTATGTAGGTTCTTATTAGGTTTTGGCATGGAATGATGAGTCAACACTGTGTAGTAAAAACTGTGTAGAAGGCAAAAAAAGACTTTTAATTCGATTGGTCAAACCCAAGGTCACGCGGACAAGAATTGGATTTGAACCACATATGAATGTGGACCAAATTGAATTTGATAGAAATAGGATTCCATGTGACTATTTGCTAGGAAAAGGACCAATTCAAATCAAATATTGTGTGACACAGTGGGAGGGGTGGCCACTGGGCTGGGTGGTGAGCAGAAGAGACAACACAACCAAACGTTCAACAAAAAGGGCCAAAGGCTGTTTATTAACCCCTTTTGGGGGACAAAAAAACACAAAACAAAGTCAAAACTGAAAACCAGCACAGCCATCCATAATGCGCCGAAAAGTGCAAAACCCAAAAAGACCCTTTCAGCCTCTCAGGCTGTGCTTAAATAAATGGCCTAATTTGAAGGCAAGTGCTCACAGCTGAGTTGATTAGAAATCACTCAGGTGAGCCTGCCTGTTAGTGAGTCCTCTGCTGTTGCAGCTCCAGTTACTTCTCCAGGCTGAGGGAGGGAACCAGGAGACTGACAGCAGTACAATGGGAGGAGCTTAGGAGCTTGCTCCTCCCACCACCTCTCCCAGCACCACAATTGGTGAAAAGTCATATCTGAGTCAATTCAATCTAAAGGCTGCCACTGAGTATGCTGTTCAGGTCCTGTGGTGTGAGCTGTAGATATTTAAAATGTATGAGAGTCCTAATAAAGTAGCTTTGAACTGAACCAATATAATTGATTCAAGTGGTGTGTAATCACACATAGACCACAGCAATAGTGATGCTCTGTTTGCGTTCCATAATGGCCTTACTAAGAATACTTCTCCCTTGTGTTTGTCTTTACTGTTTAAATAAGATCAACACATCACTGTAAGTGGTGCTTCCTAACATAGAAAGTGCAAAACTGAACTCTCTTTGAAGACTTAATAGGGAATAACCTGCATTGTGCTTTGGATGTTTTTCAATAGCTATAATTTAAATATGTGTCATATTTTATTTTAGTCAATTGGGTATATAATTTAAGGATATAGTAAATATGTTTTGTATGTATGAGATAAAACATGGATTTTGCTTGTACTAAGTGTTAGTTTGAGTTGACTATGCCTGTTATGGCCCACAAGTCCACCAGTGTTTCAACAACAGGGAGAACTAGACCACCACAATCATATGATCTCAATCAAATACAACTAAACACACCAACCTGAGCAGCCTGAAATACAAAAGACAAACAATTTTATTTATAAAAATAATCTAATCAACATACCAGCAGGTTAAAAGTAAAACACATATAAGTAACAAATGCATACAAGTGGAGTTCTCCTGGTGTCCTAACGCAAGTCAAAGTGTTCAATAATGTGACAACTGCAGCAGATAGCCTGATGAACAGTGAAGTACCAACAGAAACTACAAACTAAAACAAAGCGGCTAATGGCTAAAAGTAAGTTGGAATTAATGAGTGTCCTGAGAGAAGTCCAGAGAAATGTCCAAAGTGACAATGTGGATGATCCATCTTATAGTCTGACATTTTTAAAATCGTTGCTCGGTGATGATCATCACATCCTCAGATGCTGCATCTTCTAATCCAGTTTCTTGGTGATGACCTGGATGTTAACTCGTTTTCATAACAACGGTTGTCATGTATCCCGTAGTCTCCACATCTTCTACAAGTGTTGCTGATGATGACATTAATGTTCTAAGCTCCATCTGAAAGTAATAAAGAACACAGAGCAGCGACAAAACAGAACACAGGACAAGCAATATAAAATCAAACAGTAGGAAGATTTAACAATGGCAAACAAGGAGAGCAATTCAACCCCACTACATTGCATGGCCTGTGTTGTGCCTGACCTTTACATGCATTATTCTGTCCATATTGACGCATGAGGTATACTATCCTTCTTTTATATAAATCTGCTAAACACATGTCAGGGAACTTGGCTGATGAGTATTCAACGGTTCTCTCAAACAGCCTCAAATATTGTCTCAGAACTTTGTCAGCACAGTAAGTAATATATCTGGAAATGCTATTATTACGATTATCTTAGTATGGGTATTCGTGCTCCAACCCCACAGTGCTCATATCTAAATTATATTTATATAATGCTAATATATATTTAGCATTATAGCTAAATCTGTGCTAGGATTATTGACATAAGCCTAAAAGCTAAATCTAAAACTTCACTTAACGGCAGGGCATTGTTGGTGCTACTCAGCGAGACTGAGATTGCAACTGTAGGTTGACTGAAGATTGGCTGACTCATTCCTAACAGCAATGCTACATGATGGGCCTGAGCGATACAGCTGTTACTGTACCGGTAATATCTTTGTTTTCAGTGTGAACATGCATATTCATATTTTTGTGGTTGAAATACTTTCGGAAATGAGTTATATATTTTCTCTCACCTCAGCACTTTCTAGCCCCATCTAATGGAACGGTAAACCTCAGCACATTTTGGGCTAATCACTGCCACCTTCCTGTGGTCTGTTGGAGAGAGAAAAAAGAAATTAGGATGACAAAGAGAAAAGTGTTTTTTATGGAGAGAAACTATGTGATAATGAGCTTTCTCCTGCTTTGATCTGAGAATGGACGTTCTTTGATTCTCCTTGTTAAAGCAGTTCACTGTTTCCTCGGTAAGTGACCAGGTCTGAAAACTGAAACAGGAAAAGCTGTTAGATCTTTGAATAAAAAAAGTGTTTAACTCAGGAGTACTCTGAATATCCAGCTGTTCGAGTGAACAGTGCTGGACATTTTTATGGATAAAGAAGTCTTAATTAGAGCTAGCAGCCATACCAATGTGTACATTGCTTCTGCTGGATTTTCCAAGCTAATAAGGTATGTGCTTGGTCTGTTGATGGAAGACCCCCTGGAAAAACAAAACTGTCAATGGAACTGGTGTTTGTAGGTCTGCATAGATGGTACTAACACTAAGTAGTAGCGTTAGTACCAGCAGTAGCAGTAGTTGTAATAGCGGTAGCATTAGCAGTAGTATTAATGTCAGCAGTAGAAGTTGTATTAGCAGTAGTAGAAGCAGCAGCAGTAATTCTAGTAGCAATAGCAGTAGCATTAGTAGAAGCATCAGCAGTAGACACAGCAGTAGCATTTGCGGTAACATTAATGTCAGCGGTTGTAGTAGCATTAGTAGAAGCCGCAGCAGTAGTTGTAGTAGCGGTAGCGTTAGCAGTCGACACGGCAGTAGCAGTTGGAGTAACATTAGCAGTAATATTAATAGTAGCATTCATAGCAGTTGTAGTAATATCAACAGTAGTTGTGTCAGTAGTAGTGGTAGTATTCTCTAAGCCAGTCAATAATGTGGTTGTGATGTGATTATTGCTACGCTAAATAATATTGCCCCTGTTCTTGTTTCTGTGGTTTCCTGTTACAGTTCGGTTGGACTTGCCAAGGCTGCCCTCGAAGCCATTAATGGATTCAACCTGTTTGGAAATCAGGTAACTCCTTCGGTTTCTCATTCTCTACTTGTTTTTGGATTTGTGGTCGATGCTGCCACCAGGGTTGATTTGAGAATGGAAGTCCAAGATGGAGGTTTTCAACATTCACCATCTCAGAAACACCATAGGAATTTGTTCACTTAATTGATTAGAACAGAGCGTGTCCACCGCACATTTTACTCCACGCTGTTGCTGCTTGTAAACCTGCAGGATGTGAGCTCCACACAGCAGGACACAAAGCTCTGATGCCCCAGTGAGGGGCCAGATCAAACCAAATGATTTCACCATCACCCTTTCATGAATGAATACTGAATACCTGGCAGCAAAAAAAGGCTAAAGGCTCCAAAAGGACACAAAATCTGCTTAGACTCACACATGCACAGATGCCCTCACACGCACACACACACACACACACACACACACACCCCAGATTAATCTAGCTAGCAGTAATTTGTTTATTAATGAAGCAGGGAGATCTTTTAATCCTTCTGCTTTGCAGTTTTTTTAATGAAAATATTATGTAGGGAACAATAAATGTATGGAAGAAGCTTTCTGCGTGATTGCATTTGATCTGTAAGCGAAGAGGAGTCTATCACGCAGCCACCTGTTGCGATGGTAACTGGAAAAGAAGCATGCTCGGTTTCTCAGTACTCGGTATCGTGCTGAGCATCTCTTCAGAGCACGCTCTATCCCTGAGATTGAGCCGATCGCGTGGCCCGTGGCTCTCACCAAAAATGGCATTCAGGGAACATGAATTCTATTACTGGCGGGTGGTGTAAAAATCACCAAATATCCTCCCTGGAGAGATCGAGGTTAATACCATGGTAATGGCATCTTGTAAATCCAGCCGCGTTTTATCCAGGAACGGGCAGGAAGTGATGAATTGCGCCATCGTCTTGTTTCTTTCTTCCTCCCCCTCTGGGCGGTCATTAGTTTGATTCATTTGCTTTGGGTGTGCGTGTGAATGAGTGAGAGAGGAATTTTAGGACCTGAGCGCATTCATTTATCATGTTAATCAGCAAAGCAGAAAAAGACACACTTTCTTTGCGCTGCCCTTCCAGTAAATAGATTTGGAGGAGTTTGAGTTGAGTATGAAACAAAGAACCGATTCTTTTTATCTTTTTAATTCTGTTTAATCACACCAAGGCTTATCTAGCCTACTCCTTCTAGCAAGAGTATTGTATTTGTTGTTATCATTGACTTTTACTGTTGACTCTTTGTGTTTTTCTGTGTGTTTGTGGTCAGTTCTAAACTCTCTCACTAAATCATTGACTTGCTTAGCGTATTCCCTCAACAGGCACTGTGTGCATAGCTAACATTCTCTTCTTATATTTATTGAAATAATTTTAGTCAATGTACAGAGCTTAGCAACAGCAGTGTCACTCTTGGAGCACAGACATCCAACTCACTGATTAAAGACTCAGCTCTAGTCCTGTAGTAAACCCTGCAGAAAATGGCTGCCCTTTTCTAACACATGCACAAAGGGCCTGTTATGTGGGTCTCTGTGGAGAGTCACAGCAGAAAGGGCATAGTGGCTTCTTGGGGACTCATTTATTTAGTCTGTTTCTACAATATTTAAATGGCCTTAAGGAAAGTCTGATACACTGTCCATGGAAATAGTTGTGAAAGAAAGGAAGTAGCAGCTTAAAAATGAATCATGAGAAACCCCATTACATGATAACAGGTACAGATAGGTTTGACATTTTCTGTGTCGGGCGTAATACTACAAGAAATCCTGTTAATTATTTTTATTGGTGAAAGTAGTGCCAGATCTAGATCCTATTTGACAAATTGGTTGAATAATGTATATATTTATATTTTATTGGTCTGTATGATTTACCTTTTATTTAACTTTATATGCCTACTTTCTCATTGATATTCATGAGATATGTTCCTATCATATTCATATAATAATCTTGTAGACACCCTAAATTAGAACATATTCATAGGTTATATTTACATCATATTCATATCATAGACTCGCTGACGCCCTGGACTATAATATATGCATAGGTTATATTCCTATCATAAACATGTCATAAACTCGTAGACACCCTGGACTGGTCTAAAAGTATGACCAGCAGAGGAGGAAGTGGAATTCAAATTTAATATTATGAGTGATTGTGCTGAGTAACATGATAATGTTTAATATGTAAGAGAGTGTGAATGGGATCCTGTATTTGTCTGTAGCAGTGTCTGATCTGTGACCTCTTCCCTGTGTTTCGGCTCCGAGTCCTCTGATGTGTTATTAACGAGGGCCTGTCGGGCCTCATTTCCTGTGTGCTTGTCACGGGGTACCGTTTCTGAGGGGAGCTTGACCGCTGGCGCGGCACGTTCTTTTCTAGCCCATCCCACAACCCCCTGCTACATGTACACCACTGCAAGAGGCTTGGGACCAGCAGAAACACGGTCACAGCAGGAGACATTAGGAATATGCGTGTATACACACACAATACACTCGCAATACATAAACGATACAAATATGTCCTCAGTAGCACTGCAGTTGTTTACAGCCAGCAGTGGGTGTCATTAGAAAATGAAGTGAGATTACATGCATTCTTTATCAAAATAAGTTGTGATGTTTTATCCATCGATCTAAAAATAAATGCCGAAACACTGTATTGAAATTATTGGATAGTGGTAAATAACGTTTCTTGGATCTTGGATATGGCCTGGACCGACAGCCATCTGGAGCAGAGCCGGAATGGCAGACACCCTGTGCTTGATCTTTCAAGCAGGGCGCCTCAGTTTTTGGAAAGGAGTCAAAATCACGGTGACAGATGGCACATGACAGGGTCAGGGCGCATGATTGGTGGCCAGTCATGGTGGTCGCCTGTTCATTTGGGATCCTGGGGTATTGTGGTTGGGAGGGGGTCTACTGCCATGTGCCTACATACACTCAAGAAAAATATGTATACCTCTCCTCTTTGAAGGGTACTTCAAATCATTTAAAAAAATATATATATATACACATACACATATGTGTGTGTGTGGTGTATAATATTGCATGCATTATTAGACATCTGTTAGGTCAATACCCATAGAAATAGCTGTGCCCCCAATTAATAAATATGTATCGGTCAAGGATGTATTAATAATTATATTATTACATGTTTATTACTATTATAATACATGATTATTACTACAATTACACTACAAGAATATAAGAAATAAACTGTAAATGATGATAGCTAATATTCTTAAATGTTTTTATTGTTTTGTGTATTAAAAACCTTTAGTAAAAATCAATATGTTTTTTCATTTGTACTGTAACAACAATTTATTTGCAGAATTATTTAATTCAAAGGAAATTTACTTGCCAGAAGGTAAACGTGCAAAAAAACAGGTAAAAAATTGGGGTGTTTTAGGATGTTAGGTCAGCATTGGGTCAATTTGAACACATATTTTCTTGAACCCCGATTTAACGTGACCCCACTTTTTTCACAATTACATTTTATGGACCCCAATGATGGCCTTACAATGGGGCCACGTTGTAATAGTGTAGATAACAACAATGTTAATAGTAATTATTAATAACAATGATGTGCTAGGACTATAGTCATACATGTTTATGGATATTGATTTGTTTTTGTCTGCAGGGCTGCTCTTGGTCAGTCATTTTTGTGGACCTGGATGCGCATAATAGAAACAGACAGACACTGTGCTCACTGCTGCCCAGAGAGTCGCGATCACATGTGAGTGAACTCAGCCAATGGCAAATTGGTGGAATCAGCATGTACTTCCCTGCATCTTCAGTAGTCGTTTCATAAATCATTTTCAATGAATAATAATAGAAATACATAGTCAAATAGAACATGAGGAGAGAAAAAATATTATTCGCTCTTCAAGAAGTGCAGTGCTGTAATTACACATAATTAAGTTTAACGCTGAGAGAAGGTCATACCTTTGTAATAACAGACTGCGGCTGTGCTAGTGAACTCAAAGCTTAAATAATTAACTAGAATCTCTTATTTGTTTTTAAGTGCACAGCTAACATGCTGTGAAATATAAATAAAGCACCGCAACGATGTTTGGCTTGCGTGTTAGGTGTGAGGGGCCACCTGTTCCTCCAATGCGTAGCTCTTCCATACGTTTTCCTGGCAGAACACAGATGCCGCCCTCCTGCCCTGCATCAGTTACCCGGCCTTCGCCGTGGATGATGACGCCCTCTACAGCCAGACCCTGGACAAGATCGTGCGCAAGCTGAAAGGGAAGTACGGCTTCAAGCGCTTCCTGAGGGACGGCTACCGCACCGCCAACGAGGACAAGAACCGGAGATACTACAAACCGGCCGAGATGAAGGTAGGCCAGGTTTATGTGTTCCCGTCGCTAATGGGACCCTTCCCTAAAACGTGTATTACAACTGTTTTTCACTTGTCGTCTCTCAGAAAAATGGACTTGATTTGAGGAGGGGGACTGATTTTTTGGGTGGTGGGGGGGTTTCAGAGGTGTTTCTTGTGGTGGGAGGGCAGGGTTTTGTACACATGACAGCTGGCCAGACTTTTCTTTTGAAGCTGCAGAAGCAACGACACCAAGTAAAATAAGATTTGGAGCCATAAATGAATTCAGTAATAGAATCCTACACTACACTGTGTGTGTAATTATCTGCCTGCCTGACAAAAACCAAGAAAACATTACTCTACATTACTCTATTAAGCTCTACAAAACTGCATCCTCTGTTTTGTCTCTTATTAACTTTATCCTTTAACACGATGTAAGTTTGAGGAATGGGTAAATGGTGTTGGCTGTTTTTAACTGAGGGTGGTAACCCCAGTTCTCAACCACAGACCCTCCCTAGGGTACGGCTGTGTGTTTCTGTCATTACCTTTTCCACTTGAGCAGCCTTTGATTACACATCAGCCGGCCCCTGTATTATCTCCTCCGCCCCCGTAGGACGGAGAGCACGAATGGAAACGTTTTTCAGAAAAGCCTGATACATATCACCCCTTTGTTTTCCCAGCTTTATCACTTTGTCGTTGTCAAGCTAATTTTCTCCAACACAGGCGGGTTGTTCTTTTTTTTTTCCTGAAGGGGTTGGGCCCGTTCGATTAAATTTTTTTTTTTTTTTGAACGTCAACCCCTGAGGAGGGAAGAGGAAAGAAAATAAGGCTCGTTTGAAAAATACTGCCGTTAGCAGGAGCAGTGGATTGATGGGTTGACCTGCCACTTCGTCTAATGAGCATGCTCAACGGGGACTTTGAGGCGTGTGGAAGTGAAGCCTGGCACCTCCTTTGATCGTTAAGAGCTGGATTAGCCTCGGTGCCAGGGGGCTGGTGTTTCTGCCACAGCGGCGGCTGCAGGGATGTGGTTCTCACCCGCAGTCTTAGAAGCAAAAGGTCACAAGACGGCGGGCACCGATCACCTCAAAGCTGCCGCTCGACAAGTGCATCTTATCATCGGAATGATATACAATATACACTCTGGGAGAAGTCATTGAGCTTTTGTAAAGCAGCTCTAGAAAAAAGTATTTAGTTGGACATTTCAAGTCCTTTTCTAAGTATAAGATTTAAGTGCTTGCGCTGTCCCACCATGAAACAGTAGCTTATCTCACATATTCTCAGTCTAATGGAAAACGTTACCTGGGCTTTGTTATATGCAGTTTCTGAAGACTCTCAGCGCCCTCCTTTATAAGAAGAAACAGACATATATGGTCAATCTGTTTGTACATTATTTATCGTATGGTTAACTGATGCATCTGTGATTTTTTTTCAATTTTCTCAGCCTCTGGTCAACAAAGTCATATCGTATCATGGATGTGAAACTCTGGGGAGTCTGGGGAACGGTGCGTTTCTTTTTTTTTTTTGGTCACATTCTAATCACTTCCATCTCCTGTCGCCATGGAGATGGTCTGCTCAGATTGAGAGGAGCGATAGCACACCCGGACGGATAGCCCATAATTACATTTTTCTGAGAAGCTGAGCTTCTTCGCTGTATGCCAGAGAAGAGACCCCTACAGTGCTTTTGTGCTAACAAATCCTGTTAAATTGTTTCCTCTGGCAAGTGGAAAAGTAAACTCTGAAGAAATTGTCATGCCATTTTGCCCCATTGTTTGCCTCTTCTATTTTTGTTTGAGTCGAGAGGTCTTGGTTTGTCATTCATTGATGTGTAACAAGAGGAGTTAAATCCATCACATTTAACCTTTTAATTACAGCCAAAATGAAATTAATCATATTTACAATTATTTTATTTCCACATATTTCGTCATTTTCATTCAAGCTCAGTTTAATACTTTCCCCTCTTGGTGCTTTTGCACTTAATCTTTTTGGTCTGGTGTGTATGCAGAAAGAGAAAACAAGTTGTTGACTACTTACCTTTGTTTAGCCAGGGAAGCTCATGCGATCACACTTTGGATTGCATTGGGAAGTTTTGCACGTGTTGTCGGATTCAGAAACACGCCAGCGCTTTGGACAGTGATGTCACCTACGCAGAATCAATATGAGTGTAATTGGCTCCTTCGGTTTGGTGAAATAATCACATTTCCTGTGCGGCACAGCCGAGCAGGACTGCGTTTGGACTCACTACTGACCCACACCCCTCACATAAGTGTGTGGTGTCTGAATAGTTAGGCAAGTAGCATATTTAAAAATTCCGTTGTTGTTAAAATACCTGTGACATATTACTAATGTTGGCATTTAGAATGTTGAGTTAGCCCATTTAAGCTCACACTAAAGATACTGTTTGGAAAAATATTTGTAAGTATCATTTGTAATCCAGACATTTTTGACAGATTTTAAGGGGTTTGAATACTTTTGCATGGTACTTTATTTCCTTAACAGATGTCTGTGTCCAAGGTGATTTAATTGTTTTGTATGGCCATTCAACTTCAAGCTTAGTGTATCTGCTAAGAATGGAATCGCTGTACCCCCTCCTCAAACTGAAGCCCCATTCCCTAAACACCACATCATAACTGTAAACTGGTTTGTGACTGTAAATATGGGCTCTAGAGTGAATTAATGCGCAGAAGGAGTTAATAAAAATAATTTTATATTAACAAATTTTTCTGCTTCAGTGATTTATTGAAAATTTTGCTTTTAGCAACAGGAGCTAAAACTAACTTCCTATACCTTTCCTTTGAGCACTTAATTTTATCTAAGCCAAGTGAAATGGAAGTACCAAGTGGCTAAAATATATAGCAATAAAATATAGAGGATTTATAGGACTGTAAGGACTTTAACTGTATGGATACATTTGTATATTTTGATGTCGCTTTTAGAGTCACAAATCATTCAGCGTTACAAACCAACAGAAGTCCCAGAGTATTCATGTGTTAAATCTTGTAGCATACTTTTGTTTTTGGCGGAATTCATTTTCACTACATTTCATTTTTCCATATCTTTATGAATTCTGTCAATCAAACGAGAAAAAGAAAGGAAAGGTTACCCTTTTAAGCTTTTCATGCCATATTAATGTTCATTTCAGAGAAGCCGGCAAGCTCTTGTTGATCATCGTACGTTTAAAATGCACATAATTGTTGTAATTACCTAACTATATATTGCGTTCCCTTTGAAGAAGCTAATGACTGGTAATGTGCAGTCATTAAAATGTAACATCGGGGGCTCATCGCTAGGGCTAATGTGATGCCGAAAGAGTGAACTCATATAGAGCAATGAGAGTCAGATGTATAGATGGATAAATGGATGAAAAGTGACAGGAAGACAGGAATTGCCATTATACCCAAGGCCATACGGAAAATGTATTCTATAGCACAAACCAAATGAGAAGACATTACGGATGATGACATCATGAATACATAATGAGCACAAGGTATTGCTGGGACTTGAGAAGACAAGATGGAGTGGAATATGCATTCTGTGCGGAAATAGCAAGAACTATTTTATTTTACAGAATTATACAGAATATGAATTTACAGGGGAGTTTGATGGCCTTGTGGCTTTTACCCTTTTGGAGTCTTAGATGGGAGTGCAGTAGTTTGAGGGCACTGAAGAGAGCATGTCCAACAAGTCACCAACGCTGTTTTTTTACCATCTTCTTAGATGTAGGCCCAAACCTTTGGCCTTAACTTTGGATTGTAATTATATGCAAATTTTACTTGTTTACCTCAACCAATAGTTTGTCAAATTCAGCAATTATGCAAAAATCTCACTAGGCTGTAGGTTTGACACAAAGTCATATTTGAATGTTAATTGCCTCCTGCCCTTTGCTGTGAGGTTTGTCTGCTTTTCTGTATCTGTTTAATATTTTTGCTGATGTTTACTATTTATGTAACTTTTTTCTGGTCAGTAATTTTTTTGCTGAAAGGCAAGGACAGTGGTGAGGCTATGATGTTCCCTACAGATAAGGGTGTTCTCTGCATTCCCCATTACCCTGCAAAGTTGTTTTTCTGCCCATAGTTTTGCCATATGTTTCTTTTTGTAATTAGTGCGTGTACTCCTACCTAGCGAAACACCTGTAAAACTGATGATACCAGTGACTAGACTGTCTTACAAGAATTGCTCTTTTACCTCTTCAGAGAACAAGTGCCAAGACAGAACAAAATTATAAGAAGAGTTTCAGTATGGCGACTCATTGTTTTGATTCATTTGTCGATTGGTGTTTTGTGAAACTGACTTTATTTTATTGTAAAGCATTTTTGTGTGTGAAAAAGGAAGACGTTTTTGAAGGAGCTACATTGATGTGCTCTGGCAGACGTTGGCTCTGTATTGTATTTGCATGGGTAACCACTTTGAGACGTTGACATTCTTCTTCTTCCTCAGCTCTTTGACGGAATTGAGTGCGAATTTCCTATTTTCTTCATCTACATGATGATTGATGGTGAGACTTTTAAGTTTTTTTTTTTTTTTGTTTGTTTGTTTTTTTGGATGTCTCCATCTCTCTCTTGCCTGCCTGCCTACCTGCCTGCCTGTCTGCACAGCTACGTGTGTCTGTTTATGTTTGTGACACATTTGGGTTGTTTTTCTACTTGTTTTTGTCTCTTTGTGTTTGCATGCACATGTGAATTTATATGCATGTCTGGGAGTGGTGATGATAAATGTTACTGAATGTAAAAGTCAGCTATTATTACTATTATTGTATCATTTTTAGGGAAATACATGTATTTATAATAAATACTACAGTATATGTATTATTATTATTATTATTATTATTATTATTATTATTACTATTAATATTAGTAATAATAATAATAATGTTGGAGGTAAAGCATGAAATAATGGAAACACCAGATGACAGGGCTCATAATTTAAAGTAACTAAATTGCAGTTTGTTTCCTTTTCCCCCAACATGTATAAAAGCCATTTTTACAGTAGGTTTTTTTTGAAGCTGTATGAGATAAAAGGTACCATGGAGTTGGTGCCCAAATTACAGGAACAGTATCCACAGAAATAGCAAGATTGCTTTATGTGTCAAAGGAAAACTCTGTCAAAAATAATGAAGGCATGTGCCAAACAGGGAAGAACTGCATCAGTATAGACCAGTGGAGTAGTGGTTGAAAGTATAAAATCACCTATAGGTAAGAACTTACACATGAACATTAGAAAGGTGCCCTGTGCGGTAGCATACAGCTGGACACTATCTTGCGGCACAGTTTTTGGGTGGACATGTGTCCCCACCTAACCCCCTATAAGCTATGCCGACTCCAGCAGGGATAGGCAGACATTTTTTAAAATTTTGATCTTTTAAACACTATTTGACAGTGTTACGTTGTGTGTCTTTAAGGGAGAGAGAATCTAATGTCTTGTAATATTATGTATGTTTATGTATTCCATTGTTGGGCGTGGGTAAATACGGGATAACAGAATCTGACAGGAATATACCTGTTGATGCCCGTTAGTGCCATCTGTGAAGGGCAAAGTAGGTGTGCAAAAAGAAAAAAAGAGAGGAAAATGGCTGAAGCTGTTCTGGCACGGGTTTTCAAAAATGGTCGCAGCCAAATGTGAGAAAAAGAATTCAATAAAAGGAAAAGAAAAGAAGATACTAAAAGCGTTGAGTATAGTGAATTTTTTTGCGAGTGCATCGGAAATCAAAGGAATACAATCACATCGTCTCAGAGATGAAGTTCAAATTCTCGGACTTTGACAAAATATAATCACTTGTCCCCCACTCTACAACTCTGAGACGGATGAGGGTGTTCTTTTTCCCTTTTTTTTTTTTACCAGTTAACCATTTGTATTTTTCTCACGGTCATTGCATTTCTTTGTGTGTGGGGAATGTTTAAAAGAAAAGTGCCAGTGGGCCAGAATTGAAAGCTTTCTGACAAACCTGCACAGTTGGAAAACGAGGATAAACTGAATTTGAACGAACGTCAAACAATTTCTTCTTTAAAAGCACGGACGGGGAGAAAAGGAGACTGAAAAGTTTTTGTGCTGCTTTTGATTTGTTACTCTGTTGATCAGATTCAATTGGAGTCTGACATTTTTAAGGGGGACAAGGGGTATTTGCATGTTGAATATTGCTTTACTGAGTAAAATGGATATATTGCACTGAAAATTGGAGCTTCCTCTTTCTTATCCTTATTATCAGTGTACATTGTAAAAGCTACACATTTTTTAGAGTCTGTATACTCTTCAAAAGAATCCCATGTTGCTTGCTCAAACTAGATGTATAGCCTGTTTGGTTGTTATAACTGGAATGCACAATATGTAGACAAACATTATTTAAACTAAAGCATATATGAGCAGACATTTGACAGTTTATCTGCTAATCAAAATAGAGCTGGCGCTGAAACTAGGCTTTCCAGAAGGCTAGAAGAAACTACTCCTCCATGTCATTTAGCTGACATTTTTATCCAAAGCAAATTGTAGTTGATAAGATTAACCAGGGGCCACACAATAGCAAGAGGGGGTTTGCTCCCTCAAGGGCCCGGTTCTGATCATATATGGGTGCGTTGGGGCTTGAACCATTGACCATTCAGGTCCTGGTTAACCACCTTAGCCAGTAGGCTATAGGCAGCCATGAATTGTCTGTTCCTAGCTCCCGAACATGGTGATGGATCTGCAACGGCATGGGCAGCCATCTCATGACAGTCATTGGGTCTGATTATGGCTCTGCATGGCAGAATTACAGACAAATTTGGACACCCAGGCACATCCTTTGGAGCAAGCATTGTTTCCTCAACATGCTCTCATATTCCAGTACAGTAACGCCCCCATACCCAACACTAAACCTATTCAGGAGTGCTTACATGAACACCAGGATAAGGTTAAACACTTTCCATGAATCAGTCTTCCCAAATCACCAGATCTAAACATCACTTAACCTTTATTTATCCCCTATATGTATGTGTATATTTGTACATGATATACAAGCATCAATGTATGTGTTTAATGTATTTCAGTATTATATAATTACAAAATCAAAAAAAAAACTTTTAAATATGTTCCGGTCTGCACATCACATGATGAGCTTTGATTTCTGTTGCCGTTCCAGGTGTTTTCAGAGGAAATACTGCTCAGGTGAAGGAGTACCAGGCATTGTTGGAGCCGATCATTTTCCAGAACTTTGATGGTAACAGAAGCACGTTTTATAATATGTCTTTTAAATCCACTTTACACCTTAATTTTATGACATTCATTTTCCTCGAACAAAGTAGAAGCTTTAATCTCAGCACACCAGTGCAGAAGAGGTTATAACAAACACGATATTGATCTTCCGTTGAACAGAGAAGGGGCTGTTGAAGAGGCAGCCACTGTGGCATTCAGTAAATTATAAAATGGCCGTCCTCAGTGAGGCTGCACGCTTGTTTTTTTCCGGTTGGGCGGTAAATCAGTAATGCGGGAGAAGATATCAGAGGGATCATCTCCCACCGATTCCCTCCATTTTTCCCCTTTTTTTCCTCGGAGACAACAGGAAGTACGGTCCATGGTTTTGTGGCTGTGCGGATTAGGTTCAATGTGAGAACGGGAAACATTGTCTGTGCTACTAAATCACATCCAATATTTCACTTTCTTGGCAGATGTTCTTTATCGGGGTGACTTGCCTAGCCTACATTTTGTACTATTTTACGCGGCTATTTATATTTACCGAAGTAGTTCAGATGAAGGACCTTGCTTTAGGCTGATACAGCCCCACCCGAGGGAGGGTGGTGGAGTTCACAATCTAAGCCCAGCGTGCTCGTAGCTTTATACACAGCGCTGAGTTCAGCAGTCGCGGAAGTTCACAAAAAGTGACGTATCAGAAAAAAAAGGAGCCGTTTTAACTTATTCATCAAAGCCAGAAAGGAAGTATGCGGCACTCAGGGTGATTTCTGGAGTCAGCAACCTTGAACTTACTTGTGTAGTTGCATGTTATAGCTGCTCAGTGCCAATATGTTGGAACATTTGACTGTGAAAAGAAAGAGAGCATCCATTATAGTTCTTTGTTGTGTTTATTGTATCAATTTTAAAATAGGAGTAAAAAAAAAAAGAGTAGTGCCAACAAGTCTACCATGCTTAAAATAATATGGTCCTCACTATTCCATAAATTACTCAAGATTGATATTTCTAATTTTGAATAATGAGAGATAAAAATTCAATGTAAATGATCAGCTTTCCGTAAATATTTCATTCAAGTGCATCATATGGTCTTTGACTTACTGGAGTTCTTGAGCAGCACTTGAATTTTGCATCAGCGATAGTGGAGGAATCCAATGTGCATGGGCAGAACAGATTTTTTAAGAATTGCACAAAAAAGCAGAATTGCTATACCCTCATTATTATCACACGATTCCTTTTGACACACAGTCTTCCTGGGGCGATACAGTGTTGGGTTCAGTGAGAGGGGTCACATTCTCTGGCAGAGGAGGGTCGGTGGCCTGCAGCACTGGGTTGTGTGGGTTATATGTCCATGTCTGAGATGAACACACCTCCGCGTGACTCCACAGGACACGCTGTCATCCCCAAGTACTACCACGTGCCGGCGGACTTCGTGGAGGCCGAACAGAGGAAGCGCGGCAGCCAGAAGCGTTTCCCTAGCAACTCCGGCCGAGACGGCAAGCTCTTCCTGTGGGGACAGGCCATGTACAGCATCGCTAAGCTGCTAGGTCAGATCTCTCTGCATGGTCACACAGAACAGGGCATGTCCAGGTCACTCTCAACCCAAGCTCCACGTTTTTATTCCCTTTCATGCCCAGATTAGCTCGGATCACAATAGTTCCATTGCCCTCCAAATGTAAGGGAGCTGTAGAGTTAAGTTATTTTTGGTCTATACTTCCAACATTTGGATTTGAGATAAAAAGTTGAAAATGAGACAGAATTAGAGACAATCAGCTTCAATTTCATGGTATTTAAATTTTTGGGTTGAGTCCCTCCTTTCCAGCTATGTAAAAAAAAAAAAAAAAAGCTAAAGAAGGACTAATTCATTAATGATACTATTAACCGTTCATAATAGATTTTAAGTGTGGCTCAGGTGTTTCCCTTTCCATTGATGGTTCACACAAAAGAACAGCGACTGTACAATCTGGTTTGAGCCTTTTTTCATCTATGGAGATTGTATTTGGAGGGTATTACAGAGGGTATTTCACTCTACCATTACTATACTGTTGGAGGGCACTGTATGTTGGACCAGATAGTTGTAAAATTTCCAGTTGATTTGTGATCAAAAATAATTCCGATTGGCATCCAGCGCATCGAAGTTTGGAACACATCAAAGCAATATATAATGCCATGTTGTTAGTTGGTCTTGGAAGAACATGCAGAAATCGCAAGAAATGGCAATTTGCTAATCAGCCTGCTCTACAATCATCTGTTTTTAGTTGACGGCCTGATCAGCCCAAAGGATATTGATCCCATTCATCGATATGTGTCGCCAGAAGACCAGAGGAACGTCAGCATGAGATACTCCAATCAGGTATGGCCATGTGAGGTTATATGGCATCTCTGTATCATGTGACCTTATTTGCATGCTGGTACTTTGAGTTCCCAGGGAGAGAACCAGTACTTGTACGCATCCATTTACCATACAGTAACATCTGCTGAATTAGTGTCTCTGTACTCTCACAAGTGGATCCAATAAATAAACCGCTGAGGAGCGCATGCTACTTGACTGCTGTCATGGTAAAAATATCCTTAAATAATGGAGAACAGTCTAAGTTGTCTTGTTTAATATTGCAATATGGGAGAAACAGTACATTCAGCAATGCACCAGCTTTTTCCAAAGAATATAGAAGACAGTGCCTTTCTTATACAGTCAAAGTGTGGGTGGGGCATCATTAATTTAGCTTTCTCTGATTGGTCTAGGGGTCTCATCCGAGCATAACTTCTTCTCCTAAAAGATATCTGCCACCTGTTGCTAGGGGTTACAGCTCTTACATGGCAGATAATAGCAAATGTGGATCGTGCTCACTTGGACAAGTTAAAGGACAAAGAGCCAGGCTCAACCACTCAAGGACGGCGCATATGATAAGAGTCAGAGATGTTTCTTGTTCAGTATTTTTCCACCAGCTTACATCCTTGAAAAGGATTTCATGATTCTAAAACAAAATACACATTATATGGAATTATAGGTAAATTAAATGTACACCAGTGCACATAAAAACATTAATATTAGATAATTACTTGTAACTGGTTAATAGCACTAGCATACATTTGTATACACAGAGGAGGGTCAGGGGTTAATAGCAGCCTGAATGGGTATGGACACACACACACACACACACACACACGGTCGTAGAACCACCTGGCACCCGACTCCTTTCACTCAGGGAAAACAGGCATGATAGAGCCTAAGAATATATCTCTTAGTTACTTTCCACAAGCAAAAACGTTTTGGCACAGTTTAAACAGATATGCAGATATGTGTAGAGTGAACACAGAACAGTGATTTGTAGTGTTGAATAACACATGAATATAAGTAAAATCATTATGTATGCGACCAATACAAATTAATAGTTCAGTGCATGTATATGGATAATTCAAATGAATGACTAATGATCAATAATTAATATGAATGAGTAATCATAATCATATATAAGTAATACAAATGTCTATTTACACAGGAATGAGCTATACAGGGAGTTGTAAAGTTTTGTTCCGCAAAATTGTAGAACGCACTCAGATTTGGAGTTTTGCACTCCTCACGTCTCCCTGTCCGACTTCATTTTCATTCGAGAGCAAAACGAAGCGTGGGAGGCCTAAGCTTTCACATTGAGTTTACGGTTGATTTGAGTGCCATTTGCCGGCTGCCAGTTCCCCTGGCAGCAGCATTCTTAAAGGGACTTGTGCTGTGTTTATATACATACATATATATACCTTAAAAACAGTCATTGGAGAAGAACTACAATCAGAAATTAACTACAATTCCCAAGAAAGGTATCACATAGGAGTTCATTGTATACAGAGAGAGGAGTGTGTTTTCCTTGATTGCAAGTTAATTGAGACACACAGTGAGGTATTTTGAACTGAAGATGAATCATGAAGTTGAATAAGAAAACTGCTTAAAATTATCCCTTTTTGTTTCAGTTCACTGTAGCAAGTAAAGACAGATTGTAGGCTTTAGTGTATGTTACATTTTTTGCACATGCAATTTCATGGACATGATTTGTGATTGGAGCAAACAAACTGCCTAAACCAATCACATTGTCGCTTTTTATCAAATTTTAGCAACAGTCTAACAGTTTTGCTGTATGCTTCAGTAAATCAGACCCTTTGACTTTTCTTTGCTTCAGTTATAAAATGTTATATTGTCAGTTGTGATAATCCATACCAGCTTAGAAGCAAACAAGGGCAGGTGTATCTGAGTAAAGGGAGCTGTACAGGTAAGACAAAAACATATGCACTGACAGTTTATTCAGAATCTAAACTAACTCTTGCCAGCCTCAGAAAGATTTATCTGCAGTTTCCAAATTGTACCATTTTTCCACTTCTAAATTCAAATCCAGTACTGCTGCTTGAAAGTATCTCCTTCTTTTCTGTCGGGTATGATCTGCAAAACAAAATAATCGTTCTTTTAGGGCATCTGAGGACATTGTGCAGTTCGCAGCATAATTTAAGCATAATTTTATCCTCGACATGACATTATGACTGATTCTCTCCAGATGGAACATCCTCAACCCACACACCCCCCCCCACCCATAACTATGACGATAAATAATTTATTTGGCAAAGCGGCATGTTGGCGGAGTGGCGCTGTGACAGGACACGTCGGTATGGCCGGCAGTAAGAGCACGTCCACCTGTGGGACAGCCTGCCCCCAAAGTAGTGACGGAGGGTGTGCGGCGGTTCTCAACATCGGGAATGGTAACGCCGAAAAGCAGATACCGTTCCCGACCACACTTGACATCTTATTTGACCTTCCTCCATACTAAGCACGAGGAGTTCCCACAAGCCCCATAACTGTCTGAACCCTTCACCAAGACAGCGAAATAAATGCCCAAACAGTAGTTGGGTCACTCATTGACACTCACTGATGGGAAAACATCACTGGTGTAAAGCAGTAAAGCAGCATTGGGAAGAAAAACGTTTAAAAAACCCTGGTCTATCATCCAGCCTTCATACAGTATGTTGGCGAGTCGAGCCTGCAGCATGTGTGCAAAGCCATTGTATCTGAGGCCAGGAAAATCAGGCGACAGTTGTGATTGCCATGGAGATTAAACAAGTTGGTCGCGAAGTAACAAAATATTCAGATGCTTTGATTGGTTTCCCACACTGCGTTTTGAAAGTGCACATTCAGAGATCGTGTGCATGCTACTTTGAATACAGCATAGGAAAATGTTTTCATTTGTCTCCCTCTCCTGTTTCCATTTTCGTCCTGCTTTCATTTGGGATACAGCGTTACACTTGCCCTTTCTGTAAGAGCAAATTGAATTTTTCCTTTCGTAACATTACAGGGAACTCGCTAAGAGATCATGTCAACAAGCCCTGTGACCACACCAAAGGGTGGTGCTGGAGGCACAGATTCACACTGACCCAGAGTTCTCCACCCTGAACCAGACTGCTCTACCTTACTCCACTTTGCTCTAGAGTTTTCCACCCTGCTCCAGAGTTCTTCACGCTGTTCCACCCTAACCTAGAGTACCCCACCTTGCTCCACCCTGGTCCATCCTGACCCAGACTTCTAAACGCACTCACCAGCACTGCCTGGGTAGCCATGCGGACGGGAATGCCTGTTACATCCGTCCGTCTTTTGCACTGGATAAAACAGATGTCATTAAAATCACTTGTGTAGGCAGAATCACTCAACAGCTTGCTAATGGCTGTTTATTGCTGTCTGGGATATTACCGACCCAGCTGTTCGCCCAAATTGCATCTTTTGGACTTTGAGTCAATTTGTGTTTATTTCGATTTCTGAAATTATATTGTTTCATATTGTGAAAGGAGAGCTTTACTGCCTGCAGGTAGTTGATGGGTTTTGTGTTGGGAGGGACAGCCTGCACTGTTCTTCACCTCCATAGAGATTCTGAAGTTTGGTCTATGCATTGTAATACTGTAATTCATAGGCTGCACAGTTCACTCTCCACCAAATCTGTGGCTTATCTGTAACTATGACCACACCAGAATCTCAATGAGAATCACATAAAATACAGCAGGTTTCATACACTCCAGTCCTTCAGGCTTTCATATAACTCAACTTAATATAAATTGATTTTGTGTGTGTGCGTGTATGTGTGTGTGCATGTGTGTATGCGTACACGCGTTATAGAGTCTTGGGGCCAAAAACCTAATATAAGGCTGGAATGGCCTGCGAGACATGAAATGTATCAAGCTTTCAGCACAGTTCTATGGCTAGTTTGTGATTCCTTTAACATGCCAGGTTTTCTCATAGAGTTGCACTTACTGGAATCCACACCATCTCACAGATACTGAAGCTGGTTACCAGAAAAGCATTATTTGGGCCAGTGCCTTCAAGCTAATCGAATATTCGATGACCATGGTTGAGATTCTGGTTTTAAAATCATAGCTAATTGCGTTTGTGAAGCAGCACTTCTGCTGGAATCTCAGCTTGTTGTCTTTCTTCGCACACCTCGGTTTGATACTCAACGTCCGAGACAACAGAGAAATTGGCTTCATCTCTTTGAGGCCTCAGGCCTTCATCAGAGTTTGACTTCATGCTCCAAGAATCCTTAGTTAATGAGAGGCTCCTGTTTTACTTCATCATTGCCAAATGCAAAATCTACTTTGGGGCTTCCAGCATTTTGTTCCAGCATTTTTTGTTGCCAAATGAGGAGTGAAGAAGCACATAAGGAAAAAAAAAAAAAATGAAAGCCGGAAAAAGCTAGAAATTCTCAGTCAACCCTGTGTACAAAATCTGGTCTGACATCTCCATGCATGTCAGGGCGCAGTATGAACTCAAGTGCAGACAGGGATGAGATGAACCAGAGTTTATTAAGAGGGGCAAATCCAAAAACAGAGTCAAAAACAGGCACAGGGTCAAACCAGAAGAGCACAGTGTCAGGGCCAAAAACAGAATCCAAAGCAGTAGTCGAAAACAGGCAAAGTTCGAACCAGGTAAACACAGCAATCAGGCAGAGACACAATCCAAAATCAGAAATCGGGGAAAACAGGCAAGAATCAAAAACAGGCAGGTCAGAACAGGAAAAGGCTCGTAGCGCAACTGATCACAGGGAATACAGAGACGAACTCGCACAGAACAAACACAAGACAGGGTTTAAATGCATAGACTAACGAGCCAACGAGACACAGGTGCACAATAGGGCAGGTGAAACAAATGGGTAATCAACTGGGAAGGTAACAAGGAGGGCGGGGCAGACACAAGGGGAAATGAAAACAAAAGCACATGGACAGGGAACACAAAAACAAAAACACAGCATCAGACAGCATTACTGACAGTACCCCCCCCCCTACGACCGCCTCTTGGCGGTCCAGCAGGCGCTTCAGGATGACGCTGGTGAAAGTCAGTAATGAGGGAGGGGTCGAGAATGTCCCGAGCCGGGACCCAGCAGCGTTCCTCAGGTCCATACCCCTCCCAGTCAACGAGGTACTGTAGCCCGCGCCCTCGACGCCGAGCCTCCAGCAGGCGGCGGACAGTGTATGCCTCAGAACCGTCAATGAGGCGCGGGGGAGGAGGGGCTCTGGGAGCTGGGCACAGGGGGCTGTGGCGGACAGGCTTGATCCGAGACACATGGAACGTTGGGTGGATGCGGCGGAGTGTGCGGGGTAACTGGAGACGGACAGCAGCAGGACTGATAACCTTGCAATGGGAAAGGGGCCAATGAACCGTGGGGCCAGCTTGCGAGACTCCACCCTGAGGGGAAGGTCCCGGGTGGACAGCCACACCCGCTGTCCCTGCAGGTAACGCGGAGCTCGGGAGCGATGGCGGTCAGCCGCCTGCTTGGTCCGGCGGGAGGCCCGTAGCAGAGCTGTCCGTGCGCGCCTCCCAGGTCCGCCGACAGCGACGCACAACGCCTCTGCTGATGGCACCCCACCTCCTCCTCCTGAGAGGGGAACAAAGGAGGTTGGTATCCCAAGCAGCATTGGAAGGGTGACAGCCCAGAGGATGAGGAGGGAAGGGAGTTGATGGAATACTCCACCCAGGGGAGCTGCCGACTCCACGACCCGGTTCCGTGATGTGAGGCATCGCAGGACCGTCTCCATCTGCTGGTTGGCCCTCTCCGTCTGTCCGTTAGACTGGGGGTGGAAGCCTGAGGAAAGACTAACAGACGCACCCAACAACTTGCAAAACGCTTTCCAGAAATGAGAAGTGAATTGGGGCCCCCTATCAGAAACCACATCAAGAGGCAGTCCATGTAACTTAAACACATGCGAGACCATTAGTTCAGCGGTCTCCTTAGCTGACGGCAATTTAGGGAGAGCCAGGAGGTGAACCGCTTTGGAAAAACGGTCAACCACAGTCATGATAGCAGTGTTACCGTCAGATGGGGGCAGACCAGTCACAAAGTCCAAGGCAATGTGTGACCAGGGCCTCCTTGGAATGGGCAAGGGGTGCAACAGACCCAGGAGGAGCAGTGGAGGGCTTATTTGGGCGCAGACAGGGCAGGCAGATACAAAGTTGCGGATGTCAGCATCCATTGATGGCCACCAGAAGCGCTGGGAGATGAGGGCCTTAGGTGCGGCGGACTCCCCGGATGACCTGCCAGCCGAGAGGAATGCCCCCACTGCAAGACCTGGGAGCGGACGGACTGCGGAACAAAGAGACGGTTAACAGGACAAGCACTGGGAGCAGCACTTCTCCCTCGCTGGCGCTGAGCGAACCACCGCCTCAATGTCCCACAGAGCCGCCGACACCCCAGCAGCGAGGGGGCAGGATGGTGTTGCGTCAGCGGCCCTTCTGCGGCTGTGGATTGTCTGGACAGGGCATCAGGTTTGCCGTTCTTGGAGCCGGGTCGGTAAGAGAGGGTAAAGTCGAAGCGGGCGAAGAACAACGACCAGCGCGCCTGGCGAGGATTGAGGCGTTTGGCTGACCGCAGGTACTCTAGATTCTTGTGGTCAGTCCAGACTAAGAATGGAACATCTGCACCTTCCAGCCAGTGCCTCCACTCCTCCAGAGCCCGTTTGACTGCCAGCAACTCGGTCCCCAATGTCGTAGTTCCTCTCCGCAGGGGTCAGGCGGTGCGAGAAGAAGGCACATGGGTGCAGCTTGCCATCTGTAGGAGAGACTTGGGACAATACAGCTCCCACCCCCACATCCGAGGCATCCACTTCCACCACAAACTGCCGGCGAGGGGTCTGGCTGGACCAGGATGGGGGCAGTGGTGAATCGTACCTTTAGGTCCCCGGAAGGCAGCTTCAGCCGAGGGGTCCAGACGAATCTCCTGGTGGTGGCCGTGAGAGCAGTGAGTGGAGCCGCCACTGAGCCATAGTTCCGGATGAAACGGCGTAGAAGTTGGCAAAGCCCAGGAAGCGTTGCAGATCCTTGCGGGAGTCAGGTCGGGACCAGTCCATCACCGCCTGGACCTTCCTCTGGTCCATCTGGATGCCCCCTGCGGAAATGACAAAGCCCAGAAACGAAAACAGAGGTCTGACTGAACTCACATTTCTCTGCCTTGACAAAAGTCGATTCTCCAGCAGCCTCTGCAGCACGCGGCGGACGTGGCGGATATGGTCAGCGCTGGATTGGGAGAAGATCAGAATATCATCAAGGTAGACATACACAAACTGACCAATCATGTCCCGCAGGACATCATTAACTAGGGCCTGGAACACTGCTATGGAATTGGTAAGACCAAACGGCATAACTAAGTATTCATAGTGTCCAGTAGGTGTATTAAAGACGTCTTCCACTCATCTCCCTTCCGTATGCGAACCAGGTGGTAAGCGTTGCGGAGATCCAGCTTTGAGAAGATGGTCGCCCCCTGAAGAGATTCAAAGGCGGTGGACATCAGAGGTAAAGGATAGCGATTCTTCACCGTTATAGCATTGAGCCCTCTGTAGTCAATGCACGGTCCAATCCCCCATCCTTCTTGCCAACGAAGAAGAACCCGGCCCGGCAGGTGAGAGGAGGGTCGGATGATGCCCGCTGCCAGTGACTCTCGGATGTACTTATCCATGGCTTCAGTCTCAGGACGAGAGAGGAGAAGAGTCGCCCTGGGAGGTGATGTGCCCGGCAGCAGCTCTCGGATGGCGCAGTCATAGGGCCGATGTGGAGGAGCGATGTGGCACGGACTGGCTGAAACCTCCTTGAGGTCCAGGTACTCGGCAGGCACTGCAGACAGGTCTGTGGTTCCCACATCCGGGAGCGGTCGCTGGGATGGCAGGAATCTGAGCATTTTGAGACAATTAGCTAAACAAAAGGGACTCACTCCAAGATCAGATTTTGGCCCAGTCAATCCAGGGGTTGTGCTTTGAGAGCCAGGGTGCCCCAACACTACAGCAGACTGAGGAGAATGGATGATGTAAAAGATGATGGTCTCATGATGATTGCCGGACAGGGTGAGACTCACCGGGGTGTGGCATGGGTGATGCAGACGAGAGGGCCCCGTGATGGCTAGGGCTTCTAGAGGGTCTTGAGAAGTTGTGATAGCTGGAGGCTGAAGTCAGCATCAATAAAGTTCCCATCTGCGCCGGAGTCTAGGAGGACTGAGACCACGGGGAACACCCTCCACTTGGAGGAAGCAGATAACAGAGAGCGCACATTAGATGACTTATGGACAGGAGTTACGCTCACCTGCACTCCCCTGGCCATGGGTTGAGCACCAGTCTTTAATGGGCAGTAGTTCTGATGAAGTGGCCAGGGTGCCGCAGTAGAGACAGGCACGGGTTCTGATACGGGTTCTGCCGCTCTGCAGGTGTGAGGTGGGTGCGGTCAACCTTCATGGGCCGTGGGAACTGGGCTGCAGCCGGAGTCTGGAGGCAGGGCAGACGGAGGAGTAGCTCCTAGAACTGGATCAGTGGATCTGCGGTGTGCTCGGGACATCTCCAGTCTCTCTTGATGACGGCAGGTGAGGCGGTGGTCGATGCGGATGGCCATCTCTACCAGGGCATCAAAGTCGTCCGGTAAGTCCCTCGGGAGGAGCTTGTCCTTGATGTCATCAGAGAGGCCATGGAGGAAGGCATCATACTGGGCATCATGATTCCAGCCACTGGTGACCGCCAGAATGCTGGAAATCAATGGCGAATTGGAGACTGTTCTACTACCCTGCCGACTCTGGAGCATCTCCGGGCAGCTTCCCGACCGTGACGTGAGCGGTCAAAGACCCGTCTCATCTCCTCCATAAACGAGGTGAGGGAGGTGCACACAGTGTCTGAGCCTCCCAGGCTGCTGTCCCCCACTCTCTGGCTCTGCCGTAAGTAGGGTGATGATGTACGCAATCTTGGCACGGTCAGTGGGAACATGGAGGTTGGAGTTCAAATGCCAATGAGCACTGGGACAGGAAGGGGCTGACAGGTGCCTGGCTCACCAGCGTAGGGCTCGGCGGAGGCAGGCGGGGTTCTCTGGTAGGAGCCGCTGCGGGATCAGAGAGGGTGTCACTGGAGCAGAGGCAGAGGCTTCTCGCTGGAGTTGCAGTTGCTGGAACTGGGCAGACAGGTGGTTCATGTTCACGTGAGCCATTTCAATGTCTTGCTGACAGATTCCAGTTGAGACTGATGCTGCTCCAAAAGTACTCCGTGCCAGTCCGCCAAGGATCTCATCTGACCGCTGTCTGCTGAGTCCATGTCTGGCGAGTTCGTACTGTCAGGCGCAGTATGAACTCAAGTGCAGACAGGGATGAGATGAACCAGAGTTTATTAAGAGGGGCAAATCCAAAAACAGAGTCAAAAACAGGCACAGGGTCAAACCAGAAGAGCACAGTGTCAGGGCCAAAAACAGAATCCAAAGCAGTAGTCGAAAACAGGCAAAGTTCGAACCAGATAAACACAGCAATCAGGCAGAGACACAATCCAAAATCAGAAATCGGGAAAACAGGCAAGAATCAAAAACAGGCAGGTCAGAACAGGAAAAGGCTCGTAGCGCAACTGATCACAGGGAATACAGAGACGAACTCGCACAGAACAAACACAAGACAGGGTTTAAATGCATAGACTAACGAGCCAACGAGACACAGGTGCACAATAGGGCAGGTGAAACAAATGGGTAATCAACTGGGAAGGTAACAAGGAGGGGCGGGGCAGACACAAGGGAAATGAAAACAAAAGCACATGGACAGGGAACACAAAAAAAAACACAGCATCAGACAGCATTACTGACAGTGCCCCTCTACGCCTCGCCTCTTGGCGGTCCAGCAGGCGCCCAGGATGACGCTGGTGAAAGTCAGTAATGAGGGAGGGGTCGAGGAATGTCTCGAGCAGGGACCCAGCAGCGTTCCTCAGGTCCATACCCTCCCAGTCAACGAGGTACTGTAGCCCGCGCCTCGACGACGCGAGCCTCCCAGCAGGCGGCGGACGGTGTATGCCTCCCAGAACCGTCAATGAGGCGCGCTGGGGAGGAGGGGCTTTGGAGCTGGGCACAGGGGCTGTGGCGACAGGCTTGATCCGGAGACATGGAACGTTGGGTGGATGCGGCGGAGTGTGCGGGGTAACTGGAGACGGACAGCAGCAGGACTGATAACCTTTGCAATGGGAAAGGGCCAATGAACGTGGGGCCAGCTTGCGAGACTCCACCCTGAGGGGAAGGTCCCGGGTGGACAGCCACACCGCTGTCCCTGCAGGTAACGCGGAGCTCGGGAGCGATGGCGGCCAGCCGCTCTGCTTGGTCCGGGCGGGAGGCCCGTGAGCAGAGCTGTCCGTGCGCGCCCAGGTCCGCCGACAGCGACGCACAAACGCCTCTGCTGATGGCACCCCACCTCCTCCTCCTGAGAGGGAACAAAGGAGGTTGGTATCCCAACAGCATTGGAAGGGTGACAGCCCAGAGGATGAGGGAAGGGGAGTTGATGGAATACTCCACCCAGGGAGCTGCCGACTCCACCACCCCGGTTCCCGTGATGTGAGGGGCATCGCAGGACCGTCTCCATCTGCTGGTTGGCCCTTCCGTCTGTCATCAGACTGGGGGTGGAAGCCTGAGGAAAGACTAACAGACGCACCCAACAAACTGCAAAACGCTTCCAGAAATGAGAAGTGAATTGGGGCCCCCTATCAGAAACCACATCAAGAGGCAGTCCATGAATTAAAAACACATGCGAGACCATTAGTTCAGCGGTCTCCCTTGGCTGGGACGGCAATTTGGGGGAGAGCCAGGAGGTGAACTGGGGCTTTGGAAAAACGGTCAACTACAGTCATGATAGCAGTGTTACCGTCAGATGGGGGCAGACCAGTCACAAAGTCCAAGGCAATGTGTGACCAGGGCCTCCTTGGAATGGGCAAAGGGTGCAACAGACCCGCAAGAGGAGGAGCAGTGGAGGGCTTATTTTGGGCGCAGACAGGGCAGGCAGATACAAAGTTTGGGATGTCAGCATCCATTGATGGCCACCAGAAGCGCTGGGAGATGAGGGCCTTAGTGGGGCCGGCCCGGACTCCCGGATGACCTGCCAGCCGAGAGGAATGCCCACTGCAAGACCTGGGAGCGGACGGATCACGGAACAAAGAGACGGTTAACAGGACAAGCACTGGGAGCAGCACTTACCCTCCGCGCTGAGCTTAACCACCGCCTCAATGTCCCACAGAGCCGCCGACACCCAGCAGCGAGGGGCAGGATGGTGTTGCCGCCCAGCGGGCCTTCTGCGGCTGTGGATTGTCTGGACAGGGCATCAGGTTTGCCGTTCTTGGAGCCGGGTCAAGTAAGAGAGGGTAAAGTCGAAGCGGGCGAAGAACAACGACCAGCGCGCCTGGCGAGGATTGAGGCGTTTGGCTGACCGCAGGTACTCTAGATTCTGTGGTCAGTCCAGACTAAGAATGGAACATCTGCACCTTCCAGCCAGTGCCTCCACTCCTCCAGAGCCCGTTTGACTGCCAGCAACTCGGTCCCCAATGTCGCAGTTCCTCTCCGCAGGGGTCAGGCGGTGCGAGAAGAAGGCACATGGGTGCAGCTTGCCATCTGTAGGAGAGACTTGACACAGCTCCACCCCCACATCCGAGGCATCCACTTCCACCCACAAACTGCCGCGAGGGGTCTGGCTGGACCAGGATGGGGCAGTGGTGGAATCGTACCCTTAGGTCCCGGGAAGGCAGCTTCAGCCGAGGGGTCCAGACGACCTCCTGGTGGTGGCCGTGAGGAGCACAGTGAGTGGAGCCGCCACTGAGCCATAGTTCCGGATGAAACGGGCGATAGAAGTTGGCAAAGCCCAGGAAGCGTTGCAGATCCTTGCGGGAGTCAGGGTCGGGACCAGTCCATCACCGCCTGGACCTTCCTCTGGTCCATCTGGATGCCCCCTCTTGGAAATGACAAAGCCCAGAAACGAAACAGAGGTCTGACTGAACTCACATTTCTCTGCCTTGACAAAAGTCGATTCTCCAGCAGCCTCTGCAGCACGCGCGGACGGGCGGATATGGTCAGCGCTGGATTGGGAGAAGATCAGAATATCATCAAGGTAGACATACACAAACTGACCAATCATGTCCCGCAGGACATCATTAACTAGGCCTGAACACCGCTGGAGAATTGGTAAGACCAAACGCATAACTAAGTATTCATAGTGTCCAGTAGGTGTATTAAAAGCCGTCTTCCACTCATCTCCTTCCGTATGCGAACCAGGTGGTAAGCGCAGGAGATCCAGCTTGAGAAGATGGTCGCCCTGAAGAGATTCAAAGGCGGTGGACATCAGAGGTAAAGGATAGCGATTCTTCACCGTTATAGCATTGAGCCCTCTGTAGTCAATGCACGGTCGCAATCCCCCATCCTTTTCTTGCCAACGAAGAAGAACCCGCCCCGGCAGTGAGAGGAGGAGGGTCGGATGATGCCCGCTGCCAGTGACTCTCGGATGTACTTATCCATGGCTTCAGTCTCAGGACGAGAGGGAGAAGAGTCGGCCCTGGGAGGTGATGTGCCCGGCAGCAGCTCGATGGCGCAGTCATAGGGCCGATGTCGGAGGAAGCGATGTGGCACGGACTGGCTGAAAACCTCCTTGAGGTCCAGGTACTGGGCAGGCACTGCAGACAGGTCTGTGGTTCCCACATCCGGAGCGGTCGCTGGGATGGCAGGAATCTGAGCATTTCGGAGACAATTAGCTAAACAAAGGGACTCCACTCCAAGATCAGATTTTGGCCCAGTCAATCCAGGGTTGTGCTTGAGAGCCAGGGTGCCCAACACTACAGCAGACTGAGGAGAATGGATGATGTAAAGATGATGGTCTCATGATGATTGCGGACAGGGTGAGACTCACCGGGGGTGTGGCATGGGTGATGCAGACGAGAGGGCCCCGTGATGGCTAGGGCTTCTAGAGGGTCTTGTAGAGGAAGTTGTGATAGCTGGAGGCTGGCTGCGAGTCAGCATCAATAAAGTTCCCATCTGCGCTGGAGTCTAGGAGGACTGAGACCACGTGAGGAACACCTCCACTTGAGGGAAGCAGATAACAGAGAGCGCACATTAGATGACTTATGGACAGGAGTTACGCTCACCTGCACTCCCCTGGCCATGGGTTGAGCACCAGTCTTTAATGGGCAGTTCCTGATGAAGTGGCCAGGGGGTGCCCAGCAGTAGAGACAGGCACGGGTTCTGATACGGTTCTGCCGCTCTGCAGGTGTGAGGTGGGTGCGGTCAACTTCATGGGCCGTGGGAACTGGGCTGCAGCCGGGAGTCTGGAGGCAGGGCAGACGGAGGAGTAGCTCCTAGAACTGGATCAGTGGATCTGCGGTGTGCTCAGGACATCTCCAGTCTCTCTTGATGACGGCAGGTGAGGCGGTGGTCGATGCGGATGGCCATCTCTACCAGGGCATCAAAGTCGTCCGGTAAGTCCTCGGGAGGAGCTTGTCCTTGATGTCATCAGAGAGGCATGGAGGAAGGCATCATACTGGGCATCATGATTCCAGCCACTGGTGACCGCCAGGGTGCGGAAATCAATGGCGTAATTGGAGACTGTTCTACTACCCTGCCGACTCTGGAGCATCTCCCCGGGCAGCTTCCCGACCGTGGACGTGAGATGGTCAAAGACCTGTCTCATCTCCTCCATAAACGAGGTGAGGGAGGTGCACACAGGTGTCTGAGCCTCCCAGACTGCTGTCCCCCACTCTCTGGCTGCCTGCCAAGTAAGTAGGGTGATGATGTACGCAATCTTGCAATGGTCAGTGGGGAACATGGAGGGTTGGAGTTCAAAATGCCAATGAGCACTGGGACAGGAAGGAGCGACAGGTGCCTGGCTCACCAGCGTAGGGCTCCGGGCGGAGGCAGGCGGGGTTCTCTGGTAGGAGGAGCGGCTGCGGGATCAGAGAGGGTGTCACTGGAGCAGAGGCAGAGGCTTCTCGCTGGAGTGCAGTTGCTGGAACTGGGCAGACAGGTGGTTCATGTTCACGGCGAACGATTTCAATGTCTTGCTGACAGATTCCAGTTGAGACTGATGCTGCTCCAAAAGTACTCCGTGCCAGTCCGCCAAGGATCTCATCTGACCGCTGTCTGCTGAGTCCATGTCTGGCGAGTTCGCACTGTCAGGCGCAGTATGAACTCAAGTGCAGACAGGGATGAGATGAACAGAGTTTATTAAGAGGGGCAAATCCAAAAACAGAGTCAAAAACAGGCACAGGTCAAACCAGAAGAGCACAGTGTCAGGGCCAAAAACAGAATCCAAAGCAGTAGTCGAAAACAGGCAAAGTTCGAAACCAGATAAACACAGCAATCAGGCAGAGACACAATCCAAAATCAGAAATCGGGGAAAACAGGCAAGAATCAAAAACAGGCAGGTCAGAATAGGAAAAAGGCTCAGAGCGCAACTGATCACAGGGAATACAGAGACGAACTCGCACAGAACAAACACAAGACAGGGTTTTAAATGCATAGACTAACGAGCCAACGAGACACAGGTGCACAATAGGGCAGGTGAAACAAATGGGTAATCAACTGGGAAGGTAATAAGGAGGCGGCAGACAAGGGGAAATGAAAACAAAAGCACATGGACAGGGAACACAAAACAAAACACAGCATCAGACAGCACATTACTGACAATGCATGACTTTGGAGAAGTCCCGAAGGAATTCCACTACTGACAGATAACTGAAGGAGGGGGTGGGGTCTATGAGATGTCCGCCACGCACACAGCTCTTCAGAGGAAGCAGGGCCACTCAAGAGAATTAGGCCCTCCAGCAGCCATCTTAAACTCATTCCCATCCATTTTAAAGTATTGTTGTTCATTTCTCATTCTCTTCCCCTTTCAGTTGAAAAACATCTTACAGGGGTCTACGAAAAGGGTTTTTACAAGGTGGCAAATTTCATCCTAAAAAACCCAGAAGTGGTTTTTAATACAGGACCTGCATCAACAAAGTGTGTTGCATTGCGTGAAAATGTACATTAAAACCCACTAATTTAAACAAATATTCAAAAATGCCTTTTCACTTTTGTTGTCATAGTCAATTTCACAGCTTTTCTTGTGTATTTTGCTAAACCAGGGGACATGGCTACTTTTCCATTATGGTGCTGGGAAGAGAACCCAGTTGTGCAGAGCCATATAACATTCTTTATGGAAAACCCTGTTTATGGTCTGGAGAACATTTCTGTTGGTCCATGACCTGAAAACTGATGGGTCCGTGTTTCCTGGTTCTGGTTTGGCTTGTGGTCCCAGGACGGTGTTTCTGTCGTTCTGGTCCATGTCTGCAGATTGCAGACTTCCTCCTGGTCCTGCACACCAAACGCTTAGCTTGTTTGGTGGATCCTATACAGTGACAATGAAAACAGGGTTCTCAGCATCGCCATTTCTGTAATGGGTTTCGATTCGGAGTCTTGCTTTTAACAGACAAACCAAAAAAGGCTTTTTTTTTGTTGTGTCTCCCACTAATCCAGATATGGTTTTAGTTTGGATTGAAGTCCATCAGAATTGATATTTTCTGTAACATAACTTGGGAATGAATTGCAGAGTTTCAAAATTACAGTTCCCTTCTTGAGAGCGCTGGAGTACATTTTCAAAGCGACGCATAATTAAAGCAGCATTCATTTTTCATCAGTCATTATGAGTTGGTCATTTTGAAAGGATAATGATTTCAAAGTCCGTTATCTACCTCTGCTGAATGCAACTGGAGCTGAACGCTCTCCAGCTTCCCACAGGTGGAAGCGATGGCCCCTGCGGCTCATCTTCGGTTCGCTTCCAGATCACAGCAGTGGAAAATGAGACGATTCTGCTGACTGATGTGGTAGCGTGCACCTGCCTGCCAATGCTATGACACAGCAGTAGGGGAAGAGGGCGGTCCGTACAATCTAACATAATTCACCTGAGAACTGCTCCTCTGTCTAGAGCAACTTACAAAATTAAAGGTGCAGTGTCGTATTTTTTTTTACTTTATGTTTTCCAAGAGTTTCGCTCTTTTTCCTCAACCTCTGGCTGAACTAGTTGGCTCACCGTAGCAATCATTCTGCTGGCTTTGGAGAGTTGTAGGCACATGACACCTCTGATTCACATCACAACGATCTCGCTTTGTTCCGACACTGCAGTCACACCGCTAATTACACACTGTCTGTGTCACTGGAGGAAGATAGAGTCAGCTGCAGACACCTGGCCTGACCAGGTATGGCCACTAAAGAACAAACTTCAACCAGTTTAACCCCCTCTCATCCTTTGTGAGTCTGGCCAATTGTTACTGCGCAAAGCAGAGTCATACCCAGTAATGGTACAATGGGATTTGTATTTGATGGGTTTTAGGGGCATCAAAAATCTATTCCCAAAATAAATTAATCATAACATACATAAATGTTTATTCATGCGAACATTTAGCAGTTTTGTTAAAAGATACACTATTTCCTGGTTTGACGGGAATGAATTTGCCATGAACAGTATCACACTTGGCGAAATATTCAACAGCATGTGTATTGAGGTTGTCCACGGATTTAAAGGAGGTCTGTAGGAAGCCAAACCTTAGATCTGTCACACCGTGTTAATGTTACATTTTCATGCTTTTAATTAAGACAGTATGAGGCTGAAATTAAAAACGCTGGTAGGAATCTGTTCCCTGGAAATCTCTGCTAAGCCTATTTACACATAGCGTTTTGTCAAATTCGAGCGAGCAGTTTTAATTTTGGAACACGGGGTACAGCCAGTGTGGATCTCTTGAGTTCACATGAATACTGTGGCACCGAGCACAATTTTTTGGATGATGTAGATTGCTCTACTTCTGTTCCTAACACAAAATCGTTCTGTCAAAAAACTGAGAATGAACGTTTGTCACTGTTTGTTGCATTCTGAATTCTGTCTACAGCTCAGTAATGATTAGAGATGAAATGATGAAATAAGCAAAGTGCAGGAATACTATAAAGCTCAGTAGTTTGAAAACAAAACTAACTGGAACATATGAGCATCTTTGCTTTCTTCCCTCTTCACCTCCTTAACACATGGTCTCTTTTTCTCCTTCGTTTTTTCCCCACACCACTTTGATGTGTAGTTCTTGAGTGCATGTTGTTTGTTATGATGTCATACTTTTTTGTGTGAGAGAGGTACAGATATGATGCAAGAGATTATTTTTCTACACCTCCACCTCCCACTTTGCAAAGCAATTTGATAGACTTCCAACAGTTTGTTTAGCAGTTTGTTAAGCCAAACGGAGCAATTTTGAGCTTGTTGTGTCTAAGAATGTTTTTGTAAAACTCATCTTTGTGTGTTATTGTGGGTAGAGTATGCATTTACATGTTAATAGGATGGTCTGCTATCAAAAAACACCACAGGTGTGGCGGTACTGTTGGCCTGTACTGTACTGTGTGTTCGGACTCCAAAGCTCAGTGTTGCATCCACTTCCTGGAGGCGTGGAACGTGACAGAGCTGGGCTGGCTGCACGACGGATCTGAGCTGCCAAATAGTGTCCCGCAGGGCTGTCCCCTCTGAGATATACCCTCCATCTGCTCCTGCTTCCCTGCACGCACACACACACACACACACATACACACGCTGGCCTGTAGCCCAGCACCAGCCCCTGCCAAAACACCATCGTAACTGAGAGGCTAAAGCTCGCCGTTTCGGCTTCCATTCCCACCATGCTACACCTTGATATGCTGTGTTACACCGTGCTACATCAGACTACATTGTGCTACATCGTGCTACACCATCCTACACAATACTGCACCATGCTACACTGTGCTATGCCATGCTACACTATGCAGAGTGTACTGTGAGCCCAGCTTCTCCAGGACTCTGCACTACTCTGCCCTCTCCAGCATTCTCCTGCCCTAATACGCCGCAGAAGGGTGCTCCTGGGAACAGACGCCACATAAACAGTGACACAAGTGCCGCACAATTTATGCCCACGATAACTTGTTATGTTTCCTGTTGGTAAATATCATATTTCAGCCACGATTCCTCTCTCCTGATACATTTTGTCCTCATTTTGTGCACTCACTAATGGTTTCAGCCTGTTCCCCTGAACACAGTAAATGATTTTGCCATTTCTGAGACCTGCAATTCAGACACCAGCTATTTTTGACCTCTTTCCAAACCTGTTAGCTCTCTCATGTTGCTCTATAACCTCACATAGTAATCTGTTGAATTTAATATGCCTTATAGAATAAGCATATTGGCGATTACCGACATTAATATGAAGCGCATGTAGACTCCCATTTAATTGAGATTGCACGTCATTATCCACTTGGTCATAAAACACACACTATATGATACATGCATATATAGTTATGTAAATGTCACTGATTTGCATGTCCCTGATCAAGGCTTCTGTTTGCTATTAATCAACCAAGATCGGTCTGAGGAGCTCTCTCTCTCTGTCTGTGGCGGGGACGAGCGAGGCTGATTAATAATAATAATAATAATGAGGGTTATGTGGAAACCTGCTCATTTCGCCCAAATTAAATCACTCTGCCCCCGTTTGTTATTGAGGCTGCGGCGGGGGTAAATCAGAGGCCTGACGCGCAGGCCCTGGCTCGGGTTGTAGCATTAGCATCAGCGCCTCCGCGTCCTGACGCCTTCAGCAATTACTCCCAGCCTTTACTCCTCTTTAACTAATAAATGTGATGCGTGTGAGATACTTTTCTTGTTGGGACAAGATGCGTGAAATGGCTGAGCTAAAATAAGACCGTTGCAGCTAGCTCCTGTGGATTTCTCTTGCGGTTTCCCTCATTCCTTCTGTTGGCTCCTTTGAGGCAGAGCCAGGATTTAAAGATCGTGCATTTACACGAGTGAAAGCATGTGTGTATATTAAGAGTGTGCAATGCCATCAGTTGTTTTTTTTTGCTATTAATGTGAACCACCAGTATTTTTTTAAATGGTTGCTAAGTATACAAAAAGGCTGGCGTTTCTTAAAGGAAAAAGCTCTCTAACCCGATCACATTTTACAGTGATTTAGGTGACAATGTTCCAAGCTTGCAAGTCATTTCCTGCATTCCCCCCCAGGTCCCTGCTGTTCTCCACTATTCCTCCTGGTTCTGAGCTGTTCTCCACTATTCCTCCTGGTTCTGAGCTGTTCTCCACTATTCCTCCTGGTGCTGTGCTGTTCTCCACTGTTCCTCCTGGTTCTGAGCTGTTCTCCACTATTCCTCCTGGTGCTGTGCTGTTCTCCACTATTCCTCCTGGTTCTGAGCTGTTCTCCACTATTCCTCCTGGTGCTGTGCTGATCTCCACTATTCCTCCTGGTTCTGAGCTGTTCTCCAGAATTACCCCAGTTCTGTGCTGTTTCAAGTGTTCTGCCAGGTTCCATGTTGCCCTCCTGTGTTTCCCTGGGTTATGTGCTGTTCCCCAGTGTTATCCTTGGCTTTGCACTGTTCTCCACTGTTCTACCTGGTTCTGTGCTATTCTCCAGTGCTCTACCTGGTTCTGTGCTGTTCTCCCACACTCCCCCTGGTCCTGTTCTGTTCTCCAGTGTTTCCTTTGCTTGAGTTCACATGAATACTCTGGCACTGAGCACAATTTTTCAAAATGTTGTTCTCAAGTGTTACCAGGTTCTATGCTTTTCTCCAGCATTTCCCCTCATTCTGTGCTGTTCTCCCACACTCCCCCTGGTTCCGTACTGTTCTCCAATGTTCCCGTGGTTCCATGCTGTTCTCCTGTCAGTGCAGTCTGCCTGATTAATGGAGATGCAGCACTGGCTTGTATCTTATCAGCTCCTTTCCTGTCACCTGCTCTGAAGGTCAGGCAGTCAATCACTCAATCAATGTCTGTTTGTTACAGCACTCTGCTGTTTTATTCAGTTGCTTTGCCTCGTTGCCATGATTGGAACACAAAGGATTTTAAAAAAGAAGAAATAAGCCCATTTGGTTAAAAAAAGCTGCAACATACCCCCTGGGTGTCCCTATATGTGAGAATACATGATGAAGTGCCCTCTTGGGTGCCCCTCAAGTGCAGAAAATGTGATAAAGTGCCCTAATGAGTTGCCCTTTGTATGAGAAAATGTCATAAAGTGCCCTCCTGGGTGCCCCTCCAGTGAAAAAAAACTTGATGAAGTGCCCTCTGTGTGCCTCTATATGCCCACATGCATCATGGGTAGTGGGCCCCCATGGAGTGCAGGAGGTGCCCTTTTAATTTTTTTCACCCCTGCCCCTCAGACAGCCTGAGAATGACACTGCATATATACACGAGTCTGACTGTACATTTTGGATGGAATCCAAGTGGAAGGGAAGGTCCAGAAATCAGTTTTTTCATTGGATTGTGCTGTAGCGCACATATATATTCCATACTAGACCTTCTCCCATTGTGTATTTCTGTGTTTGTGTTCTAGGGCCCCATTGAGAACGATATAGTCATCCATGTGGCCCTGATCGCTGAGAGCCAGAGGTAGGCATGTGAAGTGTGTTTCTGCATGACAATGAAAGATACAGTGAGTGTGTGAGAGAATTTGCTTGTTTGTATGTGTCTATGAAAGCACCGCATCAAGATGTGGGTACAACTACAATACACTATTCTTACGGATCTGTCGATGTTGAAGGCTATTGCCATACGTTATTATTTAACCCGTTTGCAGCTGTCAAAATCACGGATGGCATTAAGAATTCTTCAGCAGAGATTCTACAAAAACTGGTAAATGGCAGACAATTCTCAGCAAGTATAAGTGTGTGCGTGCGTGTGTGTGTGCACGGCACGTGCAGGAATGAAAGAGAGAAAGTGTGTGTCTGTGTGTGTGTGTGTGTGTGTGGTTGGGTAGGTATTTATAGTGGGTCATGAAACCAATGTCTTTGATTGCTTCCTTTGATGTGCTTTCTCATTGGTTTGTGGTATAATTGCAGTGTGTGCAGTAAATACCAGCATAGTACTTAGCGGTAATTTATGTTCACCCATTGGGCCAGGCGGTGATTGTATCTCCCTCTCTCTCTCTCAGATTGCAGGTCTTCCTCAGTACCTACGGCATCCAGACACAGACCCCCCAGCAGGTAGAGCCCATCCAAATCTGGCCCCAGCAGGAGCTGGTGAAGGTAATTCCCTTTCACCTCTGCCCTTCCACCAGCCATATCTACTGACCCACCAATCAGCCTCCGGCTTCCATCACTCTCAGCCACTAGCCCACCAATCAGCCTGCCAGCCAAGCATTCATCCTTCTCCTTTCAGTGAGTCTTCAGTCCATGAATGATGAGGTCCAGCGGTCATCAGGCCAGTCAGTCAGCCTACCAAAGTCTGTCTATCAGTTATTCCCCCTGTGTTTACACTCATGGTGGAGTGTGAGTCAGCATGCAGTTACCATGCATGCCCCATTCACCAGTCAACGGTAAGCCTGAGCTGCACTCTGACATGACTATTCCATTGAGAAAGGCCAGCATTGCACAGGCCATGTGTTTTTAAAGAGACTGTCATGGTGAGTGAAATGAGGTTAATGAATGTGGTGATCTGTTTCCTCTGCACATCAGCCAGCATGGCTCACACCCACCTTCTGAAACCACAGAGCACCTGCAGGTAGCTCCAGGAGAGCTGTTAAAATATGGGAGAGGTTGGGCTGTGGACAGGGTGAATTATTGGTTATTCGGGAGCGCAGTTTTTTTTTTTTTTTGGTTCAGGGGAGAGACTCTGAACCAGAGGGGTTGCAGGTTTGATTCCCATGAGGGGCAACACACTGCATTTTAGGAAGAGTAGGGTTATCATATGTCAGATTATGTTATTCATGTTCACGCACGCACACATGTGATATGTTCAGGTGCTTCTGCATGCTTGCTTGCTTTGTGTGCGTGCGTGCGTGCGTGCGTGCGTGCGTGCGTGCGTGTGTGTGTGTGTGTGTGCACGATTCTGTGTGGAATTTAATTGGAACTCAGGATGTGGCTGATCAGAGAAGACTAGTAATTAAACACAGCAGCTTGTAATCTAAATCCGCTTGGGTGTATCAGTGACAATATGCTAAAATTATCTGTTTGTGCAATTTTAAACATGTTTTATTCATATCTCAGTTAGCTCTAATTATTCAAATTACATTCGCTTTTTAATAGGTGTGTGATGGCGGAACATGATGCTGATTTGCCTTCTTAATGTTAATGTTCTTCTGTCGACTGTAATAATTTGCTCATCTAAAGTATTTACAGCAGGGATCCCAGGTGTGGCGCCCAGTTTGTCCTTTTTGACTGGTGCTCTGTGTGCAGAGGGTCCATGCACTTCGCTTTCCAGAGTGCGCTGTACCATTTAATGCTCAATTATTTCTTTTTTTCCTAGTTTACGATTTATGATTTTGCTTTGAGGAGGCAATTTGTTTCGTAGTATGTTACACACGTCTGTGAATTGTCAGTGTTATGGGGTGCCACCTAGTGACTCCACAGACGCAGTGAGTCCCTCCGTGTGCCTCGGACCCACAGGAGAGCGCCCTGCTTTAGCATTGCGCTAAAATGGCACGGCCCCCTGAAGCGTCCTGCCCTGGCCGCTGCTACTGATCTGGGTGCTGTATAAACTCACTGAGGAAGCAGGGCTAATGGGGACTCCTCTGCCTGCCCTGATTAGCCACGGCCAGGACCTGCTTCTGCAGCTTCAGCCCACTGTGTACCAGGTCTGGTAAAAATAGCAGAGTCCTCTGGCTGTTTTATATGGTTTGTTCGATACTGTCAGAGGCAGACCTCGAGCTACTGCAGCGCTCCCGCATCCCCCCCCCCCCTTCACCCATTTGAAACAGCGCAGTCTGAAGTGTCACCAAATCAATGGTGCACTGCCAGCTCCCTATGTCCCATAATGCCTTGCAAACCATTATTGATCTTTCCTCCCTAACGGTGTGGTACCATTCAGGCTGCTGTCACTCTCTGTATGAGGGGGCGACAGGCGTCTCCCACGCCCCTACCCCCATCACCCTCCTGGCCCCCAGGGGACAGTTAAAGTAGTGTAAGTCTACCTGAGTAAGATGGAGATATTATAGAGGAAATACAATACACACCCACTGAAATATTCTGTTCAGGCATTCTAACTGGTCTGCCTCACAGGGCCCAGTGAAAAATCGACTTGTGACATGCACATATTTGGCATGTTCAACTGATTAAACCCCTGAGATTACTTTAAGAAATGATTTTGTTCTTTTAGTTTTAACTTTGCGTACATTTGAAGTGAAAAGAAGTTAAAAGTTCAGTTGTTCTAAAATAAATATAATAAATGTCAATGTACAGTGCATGAACGTTATCTTTGTTTAAACAGACTTTGCGAAAATAGGAAGTTATGAAAGTCCTTGCATTGAGCTGATATTGTCACCTTTAACTCATGATAGCTTTATTTAACACCTATATATGTCTTTCCAACTGACATTCAGTAGCATTCAATGGTTAACAACAACTTTTAATTACTATATTCTATATTTTGCAAAACTGGATCAAACAATACTTCATTGCTGCCTACTTACAGATTGGTTTCAATACATTTCCAAAGCGACGAAAGACAAATGTCAAAAGTAAAACTGAGAAGGATTGTTTTGATGTTTGCAAATGTTTGATCTCTTCACATCTATAAAAATTCAGCCCTTTATAATGTGCTCATACTTTGATCAAGATGGTACACTGATACTCATTAATTTAAAATATTTCAACTGAGGACTGATGCCTGGGTTTCTGTCAGACAGACTGTACTAATATCCATCTATCAGACAGACTGTAGTAATGTCCTTTCAAGTGCCTTTTCTATTGTCAACATTTTTATGTGAAGAGCAGCTGTATTGATTTAGCATGTCATGGTGCTTGGTAATATTTTAATGCATTTAATGTTTTGCCGCTGTGTTTAACTTTTAAACGTTGCAGTAGGTGTTGATTGATTCTGCCTCTGCTAATACGGGAAAGAGTGAAGCAACGAGCTAACTCTGCTACCACCAGCAAAGTACAGTCTCAGCCTGGGTTATATGCAGCATAATGGGAAGGAGTAGGGGCTAGGAAAGAGGGTCAAGGCAGTTGTAGGGTAGCATAGGACTTTTCAGGACAGTGGTCCTCACAAGTAATGAAAGAGGGAAGTGGCGTAATCTTGGATGTGTCTGGCCCCCAGGCGTACCGTTTCCTGGCGGCGAATGGCAAGCTGGGGCTGAGTGGTCGTCCTGAGAGGCCGGTGGGGTGTCTGGGAACGTGCAAGGTGAGAGAGCCGTCACTTGAGGAGGGGAGGTGGACACACACTCAACGTTGTGCTTTTTTCAGCTAACATTAAAAATAGCAGAGGATTTAACACAGACTAATAAAACAGGATTCACATAACACATAACAAAAAACAATATAATATAGGGCTGCATCATATATCTTTTCAGCATTGTCATCACGATGTGTGCATACGCATTAGTCACACCACAGGACATGCGATATCAAGAAAGGCAAATTAACTCACGTATTCATGCTGCATCTTTTTTACTGCTTGATACAAAAGGAAAACATGCGCAGTTCTCATTTTCTATGACTAATCTACAAGAGAAATCTGTGTGATATGACATCATTTACCCAGATTTAAGGGTTCTTGGATACACAGTGAACCACCAATCACAATTATTCTTGATCAGTTTATCAAACAACCAAAGCAGGCCCCACCCCGCTAGTTGTCGACCACAACCTGAAAACGAGTGAGGAACTTGAGAAAAATACCCTAAAGAAAAATACCCTTGCTAAAATAAAAGCAACATCAGTTAAATGGAATTATTTTGGCTACAGAAAGGGATTATGTTGACCAAAAACAGGTACTTTGTCAAGAAAACCTCGCAATTGTTGCCACAACACGAGGCAACACAACTAATTTGTTTGTTCATTTAAAGCTCTGTATGATGAGTGCAAAGCCAGATCTAAATGCCATCCAAAGCAAAAAAACTATTTCGGATGCCTTTGCCTACTTCAGAGTAAAAAGTCATTTTTCAGCTTTTTGTGTGATTATTTTTATTTTCTATGCAGATGCACTTCGCTACAAAATCACCCCAATTATTCTGGAATGATTAATTCTTTCCAAATAGAGCTATTCAAGTCATCTGGTGACAATTCCTGTATTTTTTCATATTGCAATATATATCGCAGAAAAAAAAAAATATTGCGATGTCAGTTTTTTTTTTCCAATATCATGCAGCCCTAATATAATACCTTAAGCTGCCCTGATCTAATGAAAAACACCATCAGTCATGCTGTCCATTTGTCTTTAGTGCCTATACTAAGAGAACAATGTCAGTGATTAGTCTACGTGCTAGGGTGCATAATTGAAGCAGTAAAACCTTTTATAAAATAAATCTGCTGTCGAAATCTGCTTTAAAGTACAGACACATACTAATTATAAGAGACGTGTCTTAAAGTTACTTTATTTGCTGGACTATAGTAAATGAAAAAAATGAAAACAACATTGGTATCATGCATAAAGATATTTGGCACATACCTGTATTTACCCTTCAAATGTGTTTCAGTATTTTTGAGAGTTTTGTCTTGGGGTTGCTTATGGTTGTGTGTGTGTGTGTGTGTGTGTGTGTGTGTGCTCCTTAGTTCTTAGCAATTATTTCTCTCATTTCCTGTCTCTGGGGATTCACACAAACCTCAATTTGTTCAAGTCATTCATCTTGCTTCCCAGGCCTTCAAAAACATTGGCGTCTCTTGTTGTCTCCCTCAAAGATTTACCGGATCCTGGGGAAGACAGTGGTCTGCTATCCTATCGTCTTTGACCAGAGCGACTTCTACCTGTCCCAAGACGTTATGCTCCTGATTGATGACATCAAGGTGAGCTGGGAACACACTCATACATATCCCAGAGTCATCAACGGTAAAGCAGTTACATTTTCTTCAAGAATGTAAGATTTTAGGTTGAAGAGTGTAAGGTTTTATTCCAATCTAAAAGCAAAAAATACAATAAACAAACTAAAACTGAATAGCATGACTTGAGAACTGCATGTTTTAGAATTTAATAAAAAGCATATAAAAGTTTGGTTTGCAGAAGGGCTTAGATGCCTGTTTTAAATGCATGCCGTTTTCAGGGCACCTAGCCAGTGACATCAACCCAATCATGAGCGCTAATGGAACCGCTGCAGAATGACAAATTGTCTCTCGCATTGTTTGTGACTCCTCGCATATAAAATCCCCAATTTGCGTAGCCGTCATGCCGAATCACCGCTCAGAGAGCTGCTTTCCCCTTTCCCTTTTGTGTTTGCGGTTGTGAATGTTGTCAGGCGACGGTTGCCGTTTTTGTGCTTGTAGAACGCTTTGCAGTTCGTCAGGCAGTGTTGGAAAATGCCCGGGCGACCACTGTTCCTGGTCCTCATTAGAGAAGACAACATAAAGTAAGATCTTCTGTGAATATCATACCCCCAGGCTATTACTTCGAGCTCACTTACTTTTGACAAGCCTTTAAACGGTTGACTGTCATTCGCCCCTTGTGTATTGTCATTGATTCTCTGAAGTGTCTTTGCATGGCATTAGACTAGTCTGTGTCTTTCAACAGGAGATATAGAGCTGCCCATTACAACCAATACATGGTCCAATAAAATTAAATGTTAGCTCGTTAGCAGTAAACCTGTTAGCCACATATAAGCTATTGGCATCATTAAACAGGCTTAGAGTGGGTTTGGATGAATCGTTTTAATTCTCCTCTCCTTCAGGGGAAGTCGATTTAGCCCCGTCCTGGACATGCTAGCATCTTTCAAGAAGGGGAAAGTTGGAGGGGTCAAAGTTCACGTGGACAGACTGCAGGTGCGTCCTCTTTACCATGTCTGCTTCTGTGAAAATCACCTGTCGTTTTAATTTGAGCAGCAGGCTTTTCTGTATATCTCACATAATCATCACTAAGTGCATTATATCATGTGGCCTGGCACTTAACAGCAGATTATTTGTGTGATTCACAGTTTAGAACCAAGAAAGGGAAGTGTATCGGCCATTTCTGGGTAAAGACAGGCCACTTTTTTCATCCCTTCCTTTTTGCCAGATATCCCCTGGACAATTTTCACAGCTTTTGTGTTCTTTTCAGTACCCAACAAAGCTAAACAAATTGTCCCTCTTAAGAAAATTGTGGTTTGGAGGGGAAAGAGAATGTATTGTTTCGCAAGCATCGTCAGACAGCCCAGTGAAGTGGTTTGGCGCATCAATGTTGAGGGAGAATCAATACGATCTGTGAACACATCCCAGTGTCCCAGCGGGGACCAGAATGCTTCCAGCCCCCAAACCCTCTGCCCCCCCAGCTCCCTCTCCCTCTGGCCTCTATTCTATCTGGTTGTCAGGGCCCTCCAGGTGTTTCTGTATGCCTTGCACATAAGAAGTGTTTGGATGGCGGGAATGGGGCTTAGACAGAAACAGTCACATGACTCTAGTGTTAATGTTCCTAACAGACGCTGATATCCGGAGCAGTGGTGGAACAGCTGGACTTCCTGCGCATAAATGAGGGCGAAGAGTAAGACACAGCCCTGCTTTTGACTTATTTTTATGAATGTGTGCGTGTGAGCGTGCGTATGTGCATGTGTATGTGTGTGACGTGCAAACGAGTGTGTGTTTTAATTTGTTTAAGATATATCGCTGTCAGTTTTAGATGGCTTTTGTGCTGTGTGCTGCGTTGTGCCAACAAGTACTCTGGATGTTAGTAGTCAAACCAGATATAGGCCAGACATGACCAATCCAATTATACTGTTTCTTAGTGTCGTTACAGAATTTCCAGTTGTAAATTATAACAAACCAACTTTAAAATCCTCTGGAACATTTTTTTTTCTTATGTATTTGTTTTTTCTCTCACTCATAGTCAAGAAGTGATAGTTACAGCCTCATGTTCCCTTCCACATAGCAGAACCATCCCAGTTAGATCCACTCAGATTTTAAACGGAGGAAGGAGAAAGAGCATTGGCATCGAATCGGTGCTCGGTTATCGGCTGATACTATCAGAAGTGAAACAGTGCAATAGGTGCATTCCTACTAAGAACTAGCCCCCGGTGCTGAAAACATCAGCGTTGCTACCATCACTGTAACAGCCCCACTGTAATACCATAAAAGCTTTGTAATTGTAATTGCTCTGACCTAACTGGGAATCAGCACAGAGCAAACTGAAGTAGCCAACAGTGCCCTGTCTATGGGGATCTTCCCTGGTTTATGTGAACACTTTTTTTTTCCCAGAGTTCCAGAGTTCCGGAGCTTTGAGGAGCTGGAGCTCCCCAAACACTCAAAGGTGAAGAGGCAGACGAGCACGCCCAACGCCTCGGACCTAGAGCAGCAGCCCGAGATCGATGTCAGCGAGTGGTCAAAAAAGTCTACCTATGAGATCATGCAGAAAGTTCAACGTGAGCCTCCTATCACCCTGTATCAACACAATATCATAAATAGTGTATTCAAAATGAAGAACCACTTGTAAACTGACTTCTAGAGTGGGGAAGGTCATATCTGTGGAATGAATTCAAATGCATACAGGGAAACTGGATATACATCAAAGACCATTTGGCCTTTTCTGTTTGATTGTGCAGAGTGGGGCTGAACGATTGGGGGAACATATCTAATAGCGATTTTTCTGACAACATTTGATTTTTATGACATTTTTGTATACACTGTATAATAGATTTAAAAGAACATACACATGAGATAACATCAAAATAATAAGTCAAATGCGAGGATGAGAACTTAAAGAAGCTGTGACTGTAGAACAGTCAAATTTAAATAAAGTTAAATAAATTAATAATAATAAAAAATAAAATAATTCCAGTAAGAAAATAATAGGACTTTTCTGTAAACATTGTCTGACATTCTCTGACATTGAAATAGGTTGGTCATTCACTTATGGTTCAAGAGCAACATCTAAATATTTCACATTCTGTAATCAAGTTAAATAAAGTAATAATAATTTCACTATTAGTTTTTGTGGCCAAGTGTAAATACAAATTAAAATTTAGGAGCATTTATGTATGGTATTGTGCTATTTATTTAAGACAATAGTGGGTTTAATTCATTCTCGGCAACTAAAATATAAGGAAATAGCGAGTGCGGTTTGGTGAGGTAAGGTTTGGGCACACTGTGCCTGTTGAGTAGGTGTTTATTACGATATTGGCTATATAAATGTTTAATAGCTATACAATAGGACATACTAATAAGATGTACAATGCTACAAGCTACAAGTAGGACATACATATATATATATATACATGCATTGAAATCGTGTTTGAAATTAATCTATGTTAGGTTTGATGATGTCCAACTGGTGAGAATTACTTTCACGGCAGTGAGAAGACAAAAAGGAAAAAAACGTGAGTCTTTGCTAGTATTAGGATGTTTTGACGATTTGTTGCTATACAGATTCCACCTATGTAATGCTACATAGTAACTGTGGAAATGAATGAAACAAAAAAAAAAAAAAAAAACGTTTGGCCTCATACTACAAGAAACGTGTTTGATCTAAAAAGGATGAATCAATACAATGTTTTAATAGACTCTCAAACAAACAAACAGCATGGAGGCATTTCAGTGCTGAGGAAGGTTGTGTGCAGAAACGTGTTTGTGAGTCAGTTACAGCAATTAATGTGCAACTGCTGTCCAACCTTATTCTGAGGATGTGAAAAACTGTTTTACTCTTTATATCATAGGATAAAAATCGGTGAATAATAACCTTGCAACATTGATTAATCTTCATTCGCTAACAGCATACATAACGTTAAATAGGCTGTCTTGCAATTATTTCCGTAATATTTTTAAATGTACTGCGGTATACTAGACTGCACTTCCAATAGGTGTATTTATTGAAATCATATTCACATAGACATTAGCCAAAATGTAGCAATTTCGTGATGTAGACTATCGAAGTAAAACATTTTAAATTAATCATGAATTTCATATGAAAGGACAAAAACTCAGCATTAATCTCTGCTGCCAAAAAGTTTGTAAGATAATGAATTTCATGAAAAAAAAATGAGTGAATAAGCAAATTCTTGTTTATTTACTTTAAAAATCAATTTGAAAATTCTTTTTGAAAAGCTAGCAATGGGGAAGGCTTTCAAGTAACTTGTTCAAAACGTCATTGCTTTGCATCTTTTTCTATAAGCATGTGACACAGGAGACAACTACATCCCCAGTTAGTGGCCCAAATTACACTTCCTGGTTCTGAAGTTGCCTCCACTGACTTCTATTGGAGTCACTGTCTCTACATGTTTATATACTCTAAGGTTTAAACCATGGGTCAGACTTGCTGCATAACTTATATCCTAAACCACAGCCTTTGCGATTTGCTAATTGCATTGTTTGCAAATCGATTAATCGTTCAGCCCTAGTGCAGAGGATGAGTGACATAAAGCAGCAGGTTTCAGAATGACTTCATAATGTCATTCTGTTGCATGGCAGAGTTTGGAAGAAACAGGGCAGAAGTTTGCCGGTAGCTCCAGCGCTTGTTTGTTTGTGCCCCTGATGGCCTCCTTATCTTGTCTCTGTGTGTCCCAGGACTGTGACTGTCTGGCCAGCCAAGCTCAGCTCGTCAGCATCATCATGAAGAAAGAGGGCCCCGATTTCCTCGCCAGAGACGGTACACAGAAATTAAAACCAAAAAAACTGTTCATTTGCTTTGGCTCTGTAAAATTGCACAACAAATCAAGGAAGACTGGTTCGTTTTTTATATGTACATCTAAGTACTTACCTTAGGGTTTATATCATGACTGAAGCATTAGCCAGCTTTTAATAGCATGGAAAGAAACGGTTGTTGAAGGATGGTTCGTTTTTTTTAAACCGTTGGATTGCACTCTGTGCTTAGACCTCCCAGTCCTGGAGAGTGTGGAGACTCTCTCCATGCCCGAGGAAGAACAGAAATGGCATCACTCCACAAAGTGTCCGCTGGAAACTAAATGTCCACAACCAAACCCACTTAACGCCCCCCAGCTAAGCGATTGGCTTCAGGAGTAGACTGAAATGGCTATAATGAGAATGAGAGCTGCCCAGAGAGAAGGGTTTCCCGTCCGTTTTGACAGATCGTTTTTCCTGGTGTAAAAACCACTCGTAATAGTGTGCCCATTTCCCACAGGTGCCTCTAGCATTAAAAGAAAAAGGTTTTCTTTCCCAAATGGCAACCGTGTCACGAGCTGTGAAATTATTTTGATTGCTGACATTTCTGAATCTTTGTGTTACCGCTGTGGGTAATCGACTCTGATGGTGAACTCTAGCGAAGCTCTTTGCATCAATAAATATTCGAGAAGAAAAAAATTAATAAAGAAATGTGTAAAATGAGCATTCTTTTAAGAACACAAGACTGAAATTCTGCACTAATGTATGTATATGATACAATTTGCTCAAGATTTATGTACAGTAGGCCTGTCTTATCCGTGGGTATATGGTTCCAGGACCCCCACCAATGTGCAAAAACCACGGATGCTTAGGACACTTATATAAAATGATGTACTTTTTCCCTATACGTGTTCATAACTTGAAACCCCACCTATATGTTCTACTAAAAACTGCTAAAACCCAAGTAAATGTACTAACTACAGTTTTCTAGCACACGCTGTGCTCAGGAATTTCAAACGTTCTTTTTTAAGAATATTCTGGATTATTTTTTTTATATTTAGAACCATGGTTGGTCAAAATGGATGCCAAACCCGCAGATAAGGCGGGCCGACTTTATAATTTTATAAATATAGCTACCAAAAGAGAGATATTTCTATCTTGAGTGTTCCCCTCCATTGTATAAGCCACCTTTATCTTCATCTTTGTGTTCATTACTGAACTCAAGAACATATGTAGTATGATTTTCATACATTTATGTCCACCATAAACCTGCTGCAGTATGGAGTCCATAAGATTAATTTTAGTCTGTTTGGGTCCACAGCAAACCTCCTGGAGGAGTTGGAGAGGATCTACAGAAGAGCTGGAAGCCGAAAGCTCTGGTCAGAATTCATTCCACTCTATTACATTCAGTTCAATTCAAGCGAATACTGTAAATGACTAAATGCAAGTCACAGCACTCTGATGTTTGATTTATTTGATTTATTTGGCCCTCCCAAAAACAAGATTGTCCATAAAAATGTTTTCAAAATTACATCCCCAGATTCCTGTGGAGGTATTCCAGTGAAACTCCAGCTTGGATAAACATTCAGTAGCCAGTTAGTGGTCCTCTCTAGAGTTTATAATCAAAAGAAAGTCTTTATCCCAATTTGAGCTTCACTTTAAAGAAGAGAAAGAGAAAGTTTGGGAGATGCAAGTGCATGGTTGTTAACAGTAAATGAAGAGAGAGTCAGACTCATTCTTCAGCATTAGTGTGACAGAGGAGAGGCTAAAATAACCCCATTGAGTCTCACGGATGATTCGGTTGCATTAGTTATACTCCCAAAGGAGTGAATCGGGCAAGATTCGTATTGTAGTGAGTCACATGAGGCTGTTGGGGGAGGAGGGGGATCAAGGGGTATTTATTTAATCAAGTGGCTTTCTGTTTTTCCCCTTTCGTCTGTAAGGAACTATAATCAACCATTCAAGTGTTTATGTCAATGCTGCCGTAGCTCTGGCCCCACCTCCAAACGGACAAACCCCTCGGCTAATGTTCCATCTGACATGCATAAAGGGTCCTATATACAGTAATCCCCCGCCAAACACGGGGATAATGTTCCTGAAAAACACTGCGGTTGCTGAAGTTAATTTTAAAAAAAATAAAATTAAAATAGGGGAAAATAGGTATAGGAGAACCTTAGCCAAAGCTACATGTACATAATATTTTTTAAGCCTTTATTACACACTATATTCTTTCAAAGGCATACAAAATCAAGGAAATACTGCAGTTAACAAAAAATGTTTTACCTTAAAATTCACAGTCATCACATTCCTAGTTTATCGCCATTGTTTGCTGAACGTTTTGGCCACATGATGATGAAGGAGAAAGCGGAATGGGAGAAGCTGCCTTTGCTGTGTTGTTGCTGGCTGAAAACTGAAAGATTGCCGTAATCTCTCCTTTTATCTCAGTTTACCACTTTCCAATTCCCCATCATGAGTACAAAACGCAAAATGCTTGATTTCGTATGCATTTGCAGTGTGTAATACAGGTCTGAAGAATATGTATTTGTAGCTTTGGCTAAGGTTTCCCTTACCTCACAAACCACATACACACAAGTCACAGACTGGTATATATACCCGTGTATAAGTGAAATCCGTGGTTGTAGAACCTATGGTTGGTAAAGGATTACTGTATAACAACATGGAACAGCATAACTGCATGCAACAAAATAAAATTTTCATAAGCACCTCCCACCGGATCATCCATGTTAGAAGAACGAGTCCATCGCCAACACATTCAAAATGTTCATTTCAGTCTAAGTTTAGCATAAACATGGAGGCAGAGGGAGTCAAAAAGGGTGCCTAGTGAACACAGTTCACGTGATCAAATTCTTTGAGCCTTATTTACTAAAGCATCTGCAAAACAGTTTTTCTGGTGCAAAAAAGCATAGACAAAATGTGATTGGTTGAGGCAGTTTGGCTGTATGTACAAAAGATTATACGTACAAAAACTTAAACAAGTAGTAGAGGCTTTGGTAAATTTGGCCCTTTGTCTTTAAGCATTTTCAGGTACACATCGGTCCTTTTAGCAGCGCTAAGTACAATGTGGCAGTTATGTATTTTTGTAATTGTAATAGAATATTGGAAAATGTAATCGATTTCCATGGAATCTGTTGGTCAGCTCTCTCCACCAGACAGTTCTGAATGTGCTCATCAATAATTCAGAGGAATTCATCACTTTAAGGCTGGTGATACAATACACATATGCAGTCTTGCAAAACATTTAATCACACATAAGTAAATATTGCCATAATTTCTACTCACAACTCTGATTTTTTAAAATTAATTTCCATAGTATGATAACAGTGGCTAATTTCACAGAAAAAAAGCAAAACAAATGAAAACAGAAGCAGCGTTTCAGTGCTCAGCTCTCAAGTCTTTGCAACTGGCAAATTGGCAGAAGACAGGTCTGTGAATACTAATTTTCTCCTCAAAGGGTTGCCATTTTATCTTCCAAGCCTCTATATTTAAATATTTATACAGACCTGCCACTGGGCTGAAAGACAGAACAGCTGAAAGCTCGTAGGTCAATTTTGCACAACCGTAGCTAACTGGTGTGGAGTGTTTGTATGAGGTAATTTTGTGGTGACCAAACAATAGGTCACCAGCACACTGTTGACATCATGTTGTGAACTGTAAAGAACATGCAACAGGGCTTCAGACAAAAACAATGTTTAGGGGCCATTGGCTCCTAAACCCAAATTATTTAGGAGCCAAATCAAATTTTTAGGAGCCAAAACGAACATATTTGCTAGAGATAAAGCAGTTCTGCAAGGAAGAGTGGGCCAAGATTCCTCGGTGTGAGAGGCTCATAACAAATTTTCGGAAATGTTTTGTTACAGTTATTGCCACTGAGGGTGGTAAAACCAAATATTAAATTAAACTTTTAAGCAGTTACTTTTTCACAGGGGCAATATTGGTAAATCTTAACTATCTTTATTAAATGAATGAAATAATGATGTAAACACTATGTCATAAGTTTGCATGCTTTTCCCTAATATTATATTTTATTTGATTATCTGAAAGCATTCAATGAGAGAAATATGCAATAAAAGAGGAAATCAAGAAGGGGGCAAAAACTTTTTTCATGGCACCATGACACAACGCACACTTGCTTTTCATTTTGTCATAACGTAAGGAAAACTCCTATAACCATGATGATTTAAACTGTCTTTCAACCACGGGCATGTTCGACTCAATTATCCGCGCTTCGCTATCATAATTTGGCAATGATTGTACTGTACGCTGTACTGAGTCGGGCTAGAATGACAGTACCTGAGAACTTTGAAGTCAGTCTCTGTATCTGCATCTGTTGTATACGACACAGGATTTGGACAGGCTGGGAGCTTGAGGCTGGCGGTCACCACTGGCGACTGGCAGAAGAAAACTAGTCACAAATTAAAATGTTAGTCACATTGGTGACCATTTTAGGCGCCATCTGGAGACCTGTGCAATAAGAACAGATTTTTGATTATCACAAACATGCAAGATAAAGATTCAACAGTCCAGCTGAATTTTGCCACATGCACATTATAACAATATGCAACCAATCTAAAATGAACTGGTTTACAATCATTGTAATTCTCCATCCCCTACTTGATGTGCGCAAGACAGCACGCACGTTACTTGGCAGAAGAGTGTCTGTCAGTTAAAGCAATCAGAATGAGGAAGGAGATTAAGAAAAGTGAAGCTGAGCTGATTTTTAATAAGTTTAACAAGCAAAGTTTCCTAAATCCAATGTATTGGAAAACATATATGAAAACCTTTTCACTCTAGTATAACTAGCATTATTTCTGTATTATTAAAACGATGTTCTATCAGTTCATAAGTGTCTGTTGTTTTAAATCCATCAGGTCAGTGGTGCGTCTAGCCGCCAGCCTATTAACCAAGGTAGTGGACAGCTTGGCCCCCTCCATCACCAGCGCACTTGTGCATGGGAAGCAGGTAAGGCAAAGAACACGTCCCATCCACTTCCTGACCATCACCTGCCAGCCGTGATTAAAGGGTAAAACAGATAACCAGGCTCTGAAAGGATCTTTTAACACTATACATGGCATCAGTTCAACTGGATAACACAGTGGAAAGAGACTGCCACTCACTGGAAATGAGGGTCCTTCAGAACTTAGAAGTACTGGTAACTTACCTCAAAGTTACCACAAAGTAAATCAATTAAAAGAATTTGAATCCTGTTGTGTTTGAAGTTATTTAAAAATGGTTGCCTTCATATTAATTAGGCTTCCCTCATTTTGCGGTCAATCCAGACTGTCAGCTAATGTAGGGGTACATATATACTGGTAGATAAAAATTGAAAAATACTGTTGCTTTCTTGGAAGATGAAATGGTAAATTAAGTTCAAATGGAGATATTAAATGAAATCTGTTGGGAATGAGATCTGTTGTGGGGATGATTGTTGTCATAAAAATGGTGACAGATGGTTGTTGGTGTCATAAAAAATAAGACTGCATCACCAACGGAACATTGTGGTGAGTAAGTGCATTTATTAGCCAGCTTGTTAATATTAGAACAACCAAATTTTTAGCAGTACAACCAAAATATGTTCCATTATGCAATTTCGTAGCATTTCATGTTTTTAATCAACCTGAAATGTCATGGTATTTTGATTTAATGCTTGTCTTTCTGCACCAAAATTTGACATTGTTTAGGCATAATTGGAATGCTACCTCCATGTGGGTGCAATGTTTAGGTTTTAGACTTGTTTTTCTTGTGTGGATTCGCAATTTCAGTAAAGGATTCAGTAAACGATATTGAGACAAACTGCATGTTTATGTTTGTCGGCCATTTCGAAATTGTTTGGTGTGGTGCATTTTCATCATATCACCACAGCACCTTCACATTAATATGTGGTGTGTGTTGTCTTACATGAAATTCTATATTTTCATTGAACTCCTACGCTAGCTTCCTGTCTGAGGCTACCACTGAGTTCCAACAGTTCTGAAACATGCTTCATTTCAGTAACGCTTCCATGTTAGCCCTGTAGCAAGCTTCTGGGTCATGTATTATTGTCGACCTCTGACCCGAGCTCAAACGCTCTCACACTTGAACTATCATTACCGAAAACAGTACGATGGAGTTCATCTCATCTATGACTCTCAGTGTGGGTCATTGGCCATTCCTGGTTTGAGTTGTCGGCCTTTCTCTTCCCTTCATAAGAGACTTTCATTTTGAAACAAGTATTTACGGGAGGTGTGAATCTACATTTAGATTGGATCCTCAAAGCTTGGTTGCATGGGAAAGATGAAAACATGTTTCAAACAGGAAAGGTTTCTCTTGCATACAAAAGAAGTTCTGTGTTAAAGAACCATGGTTAGTGGCATTTGCCTTGTGAACCGAATCATATTTCTGTGCAGTTCATAATTTATTTTTTCAGTGAATTTACCACCTTTATTCCACTGAGGAAGCAGATCATTTTGGAGAGATGTGATAACAGAAACTAAATGAAATAAGAGCTTTACATGTTTTGGATGCTGTGCACAGTAATGTGAAAGCACTTGAGAAAAACGATTTAAGGCATGAATTGCTAGGGATATTGATCAAATTAATATTCATGTCATTACTGAAATGAAGCAGTTTATGGATGTCTCTGGGTTCAGCAAGTTCTATGCCACAGAAGTTTAATATGAATTGTTTTGGTTTTTACTGCCTTTGAAAACAGACTGCTTTCTGAATTAAACAAAGCAGAAAAGGGGACCTTGATATTTGGATGATGTCAATACCGATATTTTAGGGGAGCGTAAGAATTATTTGTGAAATTTGATAAGGGTAAATTAAGTCTATGGCAAAGCGTGTTATTATTAATAACTAGAATTAGTTTTCTATTGTTAACATTAATACTGCTTTTTGAATTAAAGTACACAAGATTTAATTCTAAAAATATGTTTTTCTCCATAAATACAGAAGGTTTAATAATATTTAAGTTAGGCACTTCTGTGGTAGATGTAAATGTAGGTAGGGTTAGGATTGGAGTGATGAAAAACATTACTCATATATATAGTCACTGTTAATGAATTTGCTTTATTTTGAAAAGTGTATGGTTATGTTTTTAACAATACACATTATCTTTTTGCTCTTAATTCTCATAGTGATGTTTGTATTTGCATTTACTGCATGGAAGCAGTATGGCCCTGTTGCTGGTGTGCTGACATCAATATTGAATATGAGAGATGTTTTTTTTCCCAGGAAGCATTTCACATGGCCTCTGAGGATTGGAGGCAGGGGTACACAGTTTTGAGAAAAAAAAAAATATGTATATTGTATAAGTTTAAAAGTTGAGACATTTTGCTCACAGTTTAGTCCCCCCCACTTCAAAAATCTCTTCTGCACCATTGGTTGGAGGTATGATTAAGAGAAAGAAGACATAAACAAATGTAATGCCACATGCTGGATATGGTTGCCATTGTGCTTAAAAAGCATTATTCAGTATATCAGTAGGGCTGTGTCGCTCAGCCCTGGGTTAGAGCTAGAGGCTCCGTTGGATGAATCAAGGTTAGCTCACTGCCCCGGGGTGGGTGTATTCCTCTGTTGCCAGGTTACCCTGGGTATGTTCGGGCAGGACGAGGAGGTGATCTCCAACCCCCTGTCCCCGGGGGTCATCAAGGGCATCATGTACTGCAAATGTGGCCCTCATGGAGAGCGGGAGGCGGTGCTGCAGCAGGAGCTGGTCATCCACATCGGCTGGATCATCTCCAACAACCCCGAGCTCTTCAGTGGGATGCTCAAAATCAGGATCGGGTAAGGGGGTAGAGATTGTCTCCACCAGCAGGGTAGGCAGCATGATAAAAAATTAGGATTGGATTAGGGGGGTAGAGATCATCTCTGGTGGCATAGTTCATTTTGGAGCAGCAGGGCTTTATTGACCGACTTGAGAGAGAGCTCGACTCACCGATGCAGTTCATCTCAACAAGCAGGGCTTTACTGAATGTCTTACAGGTGGATTTACTGATTAGTTCTGCAGCTTTATTGATCATTCCATTGATGCATTTTCGTGGCTGTGTTTTTATTGATTGTCCTACAGATAGGCTTTCTATTTTCACCACAGTTTCTGTCAATGGATAATGGTCCTATTGATTAGTACATACATGCATTTGCCACTGTCAGAGCAGGAAGTGCCTACATGTGGATTTTTTGGGTTTTAGAGCATGGATCTATGGCTCAGTACACCTCTGGACTTGCGGCTTTGATTGTGTGATTTTTTACTAGTATTTTTCACAAATAGATGGATCATCCAGGCCATGAAGCACGAGTTGGAGATCCGGGCAGGGGACATGCCTCCCCAGGACATATACCAGCTGTCCCCCAGCGACGTCAAACAGCTGCTGCTGGATGTGCTCCAACCTCAGCAGAGCAGCAGGTATGCTCGACATCAGAACTATGGGAATCCAGCCATACCTGTACTTGCTTAGTTAGACAACTGAGACCAATCACACTTGCCCTCCTTCAGTTAGGCACCTCTGACCAGTCACACCTGTCCTCCCTCAGTTAGACACCTGAGACCAGTCACACCCGTCCTCCCTCAGTTAGATACCTGAGATGGGTCACACCTGTCCTCCCTCAGTTAGACACCTGAGACCAGTCACACCTGTCCTCCCTCAGTTAGACACCTGAGACCAGTCACACCTGTCCTCCCTCAGTTAGACACCTGGGAAGATTCACACCTGTCCTCCCTCATTTAGATACCTGAGACCAGTCACACCTGTCCTCCCTCAGTTAGACACCTGAGACCAGTCACACCTGTCCTTCCTCAGTTGGACACCTGAGACCGGCCACACCTGTCCTCCCTCAGTTAGACACCTGGGACCGGCCACACCTGTCCTCCCTCAGGTAGACACCTGGGACCGGCCACACCTGTCCTCCCTCAGTTAGACACCTGGGACCGGCCACACCTGTCCTCAATCAGTTAGACACCTGAGACCAGTTACACCTGTCCTCCCTCAGTTAGACACCTGAGATTGGCCACACCTGTCCTCCCTCAGTTAGACACCTGAGATTGGTCACACCTGTCCTCCCTCAGTTAGACACCTGGGCCCAGGCAATCCCACATGTCTGAGGTTTTACAGGCCACCAGAGGCCGTCCCCTGCAATTTCTGCTACTCGTTAAAACAATTATTACTTTTAAAATAGCCTTAAAGGACTTGATATCAAATTGATCTTGTTTATATGGAAAAATCAATAGCTACCAGGCAAGCGACGTGTCAAGAGCAGATGCTGAGTAAATTCAGCCTTTACCGGGTCAATTTAGAAACGTTGGCCAATTTTCCTTCAGGTTTATATTTTCCTCCACAGCCTTTTATAGTTTGCCATTTAAGGTATACGTTTGTGTAAATGTTAATTATGTTTTTGATGCCTTTTTATTTGCTGACTGGGGTTCTGTGCAGGTCCTGGCTTAACAGGCGCCAGATCGACGGCTCGCTGAACCGCACGCCCCTCGGATTCTATGACCGCGTTTGGCAAATTCTGGAGAGGACACGGAACGGCATTGTGGTGGCTGGTGTCCACCTCCCACAGGTAAAAAAAAACAATCAAAGAAACATTCAAAGTGACAAGTTTATGTGTGCACCGTATTGTTTTTGAACTGTCATTTTACAGTAGGTTGGGTTTGAAAGCGAAAAAAAGCATGTCCCCCCGATTTGTAGCATAGTTTTTCACAGACGAGAAAAAAGTTGAACGTGTCATTCATTGTATCATTAAATGTGACTGTCCCCCAGAAGCACATTACTGAGCATGTGTAAGTTAGTGAAGTTGTTCTTGCCATGACACAGAATTTATGTATTTATGTACTCCTGCAGGGTAGTTTGCCGTCCACGTTAAGGCAGGATCGTTCAATTAGCATGAAAGTATGTGGCTAATGAACTTGTAAGATCAAGTTTTTCATGGTCAGACTTAATTACACAGCTTCAATGTACAGCATCTGATATTCATTCCTTTTTATTTTGAATGTTTAAATGTAGATATGTTGTTGGAAAAAGTGGAAACAAGCTTTCAAGTGGCGACATTGCTAAGAAATGTTTCACATTTATCCTTGCTAAAGACCCAATGCTTTTCATCTGAATGAAATACAAAAAATGCCGTACATTGTGTTTTACATTGCAAAAACACATGGCTGTGGTGCCTGCCAGCTTTGAAAACAGGTAATTCTTTGAAGTTTAGCAGGTGATTGGAAAATACATTTTGTTTGCAAGACCCACAAGGACAAGGACCTGCATAGAGGTTCCCAGGTGTATACAAGACAGATAAAATATTGAGGAACTGGGCTGGTAAACCCCTACAGGTCTCTATTACAGAGCTAACACAAACCTCAAAACAGTAAGATCACTCTTCACTTTTGCACAGTAACTTTTAACCTTGCTCTTTTATGATGAGCTTTTAAATGCAAACTCTTTTTAAAGGTATTTTATGAGCTTTTATTTTGGTAGGAAGTGGCTACCTCATTGCTATCGCAACCCAGATGCAGTGAAGCAGTCCTGGTTTTAAGTGTTGAAGCAGTTATTCTGATGGTGTTTACGTAAAGTTGGGATAGTTTGTTACTCGTACCTGCAATGTACTGATACACATCATTTCATAACTTAATCAATGGATTTCACTGTGTGCTTAAGACACTTGTATTGTTCTATGAACTGTTTGCATGTTACTCTGCCAGTGTCACAGATCATGGCTGACGTCTAATCAGAGCTGAACGAAATGTTAATTTCAATCTGCGAAAAATGTCGCACTCCCTTGATAACGGAGTTGAAATATAGCCGACCGCTCCGTCAAATGTCACGTCAGAATTTTCTAGAAGGGTGCTTTGATGCATGTACTGTGTGCCCATCCCAGATGGATATCCATTTTCCACAGAAATGTGGACGTGCACCTTTGACCCCCTGCTTGATGTTCTGCTCCCTACAGCAGCCCACGCTGTCCGACATGACGATGTACGAGATGAACTTCTCACTGCTGGTGGAGGACATGCTGAAGAACGTCGATCTTCCCGAGTACAGGCAGATCATAGTGGAGGTGGGTCTTTTAATTACCGTTAGCATGCGCTATCATGCACTAGCTCCACAGTGGTGGCATAGGAGTTAGTTGTCAGACAAGGAAATGGACATAGAATGGACCATAGAATAATGATAACAGACGATAAGCTGTCATGCTAAACAGTGGCAGTAACAAAAGCATGTACTCATTTTTAATGACCATAGAAGGGAAATCATCATTAATTACAGAGCATAAAAGTGCCTAGAATAAAGCCTACCCTTACTGTGTAACCTTTGCAGAAACGACAAGCATCAACTAAGAGCCTATAGCATACAGCATGAATGTATCCACACAATTATTAATAGTGATCATAGATTCATAGCATATCTCACACTGGGTGAGGGAAGTCAAGGTTGTTGGGATCAGTAAGTAGAGTATGGGAACCCAGATGTAGTCTGGACAGGTCAGTTTTAAGCCAATCATGAAAGACCCTAGAGTTCTGATTAGATGAATTTCAGGCATTGCCACAGCTTGTTACATCCCATAATTCAGTTTGTAGTCTTAAATGTTTTGATGTAGTTTTGATTTATGGTCTTCATCAGAATAAAGACATGTTAGTTCATTGCTGGGTTGAAAGCAGCGACTATCAGTTACGTTTGTGTTTTGATTAATTGCAGTTTTTACATCCTTTTATTTTAAGTGCATGCTAAAGTTTTCTTTACTCTGAAGAAGTACAATGCCTTTTCTTCATTTGCTTGTTGTTTTGGGCACAGCATGAGGGTAGCATGCAGTAGTAGTCATTTATTGAATCTTTGTGCTTAATGTAGCATTTTTGGCCATTGTTTATCTGTGACAGCATGTGTCATTTTGGTTTTCAATGTAATGTTTAACGGGATAGGCAAGTGTGCATTGCTCCATGGTTATTGTTATTTAATCCAAATACATGCTGAACCTCATAAAGTCAACCGCTTCTGTTTATTTAAACCTGTTACCTGCCGAACTTCACACTTCCCCATGATTGTGGTTGTCACAGCTACTGATGGTGGTCTCCATTGTGCTGGAGAGGAACCCGGAACTGGAGTTCCAGGAAAAAGTGGACCTGGACTTCCTTGTGAAGGAGGCCTTCAGTGACTTCCAGAAGGACAGGAGCAGGCTGGAAGGGGCGGAGAAGAAGGTTGGTACCGCCTCTTCTGGGTCCCATCTCTGAGGGGGGAGGAGCCTTGTCTGTGCATCTCAGTGTGGGCAGATCCCAAGTTTACCATGCAACTCCTAGTAGCTGTACCCCGCATTAATGTGTTGTTTGATTTGGAAGAACATTTGCTCTTATCCAAAATGCGATTTTAATAAATATGTATTTCAGATTGCGAATGAAGCTGAGCGTGGTGGATCAGTATCAACAAGATTACAGTGGTGTTTCCACCCCGGTGCCTTTTCCAGCCAGTTTCTGAAGTAGCTTGCTGGGGTCATGTACACCAATGAGCCAAAACATTATGACCACCTGCCTACTGTTGGTCCTCCATGTGTTGCCAAAACAGCTCCAACCCGCTTCGTGCCAGATACCACAGGGCACTCTACAAGACCTGTGAAGGTGCCATGTGGTATCTGGCACTAAGACGTTAGCAGCAGATCCTTTAATTCCTGTAAGTTGCGAGATTTGAAATCTCAGTCTGAGATCTGCAGAATTTGGAAGCCATAGCAACACCTTGAACTCTTCGTTGTGTTCCTCAAACCATTCCTGAGCAATGTCTGCAGGTGTCGGTACATTATCCTCCTGAAAGAGGCCACTGCCATTGGGGAGTACCATTGCCATGAAGGGGTGTACCTGGTTCGCAACAATGTTTAGGTCGGTGGCACGTGTCAAATTGACGTCCACACAAATGCTTGGAACCACAGCAGAACATGCCCAGAGCATCACACTCCGTCCACTGGCTTGTCATCTTCTCTTGTCAATCCTGGTGCCATCACTTCCCCATGTAAACGGTACACGCGTACCCGGCTGTCCACACGATGTGAAAGAAAATGGAACTGATTGGACCAGGCGACCTTTTTCCATCGCTCCAAGGTCCAGTTCCAATGCTCGTGTTCCCGTTGTAGGGGCTTTCAGCAGTGGAGAGGGGGTTAGCTCTGGACGTCTGACAAGTCTGCATATATGTAGCCCCATATGCAACAGGGTGCAATGCACTCTGTGTCGTGACACATTCCTCCCGTAACCATCATTAAAATGTTCTGCAACTTGTGCCGTTTCAGAGATGCTTCCGACCCAGTTGTCCAGCAATAACGATTTGGCCCTTGTCAAAGTCGCTCGGGTCTATACACTTACCCATTTCTCCCACATCCAACACCTAGACTATGTGAACCAACCGTTCGCTTGCCGTCTTCTATATCCCAGGCCTTGACATGTGCCGTTGTTACGAGATAATCAACATTATTGGTTTCATCTGTGAGTGGTCATAATGTTCTGGCTCATCTGTGTATTAGGATAGTTTTGCAGTTAATTCTGTTTGATGAGAATGGTTTTGTTTGCTGGTCCTGTTCAGTTCTGAATTAGCCTGTCTTTGCAGGACGAAATGGAGGATTTCTACAACACTCCTCCACTGGGGCAAAGAGGGACGGCTAGTTACCTGACCAAGGCCGTGATGGTCCTGCTACTCCAAGGGGATGTGAAGCTGAGCAAAGAGGACCCCTGCTCTGTCAGTTAAACTCTGTGCCCCCCTCCCCACGCCCAACCCTTACATGGGACAGATTGACCCCCTATTCTGTTACCTAAAGTCAGTGACCCCCTCCCCTGTCCTTACCCCCTGTACCGTCACCTAAACTCCACTATAACCCACGGAACCAGGGTAAGCTACTCCATTAGCTAAACTCCACTGTGGTGACCCCCCCCCATTCCACAACACAAGATGACCTCAGCTCCAGTAACTGCACTCCATACTTACAGTGCCCTCCATAACTGAAATACCTCCATCATCCTCTAAGGCCTCTTCTGCTTGCACTCCAGGCCCCTCCCCCTCCACTGATTTTTAACACCCTGATTTGTCACTTACAATTCAGAGTGACCCTGCATTGGTTAGCGAGACCCTTATTATACCCACCCCAAAAGTGACCCCCATCCCTTTATGTGAGCGTCACAGTGACAGGTCCAAAAGCACCCTGTCCTTAAGCCTTCACATACGCCTCATACTGTGCTATGTCAGTCTTCCTAGCCATCAATAAGATGGCCAAATTAAAGAGCAGCTAAGGTTTAGGTCAAAAAAGCAGCTACATGTATGGGTATTGTTTTTTAGGTATTTTCAGAAGATAATATAATATAATATAATATAATATAATACACCATAGTGTAGTGATCATAAACTCACTGTAACTGATATATTCACTTCATATATCTTAAAATGTGCCACCTTTCACATTGTTTTTAACTTTGTGCACTCTGTTCTTCATGTCTGACTTTTAGCTTAAGACATGATTTGTGTTACGCAACTAGAGATGACTGTATTTTTGAGAGGAAAAGAATCCGTCACTACCAGAAAATTGATGTTCTGGACTGAGAGTTGCACAAAATGAAGTTTTGTGGCCAGGCTTTCACATTAACAGTGCCTGACTGATCATGTGTCTGGGGGAGAAACGTCTCGTTTAGCATGCTGTCAGAGCTACTGTTTGTGGGTACGAAAGGCCCTGCGAATGAGAGCAGCGATATCTTCATGAAATGTTGTCCTTCCTCGCTCACTAATAAATGTGCTACCACCTCTCCCTCTAAACTATCATTACTGTTGTTTGTACAGAAAAGAAAATCATGGCTCACAGCCTAAATGCTTAACTTATAAGGATATACTTGTTTTTTCATGTTTTTTGAGTGTGTCATTTGGCAGTACTGCAATGGCTTCTCTTTATTGGTCAAAATCAAAATCTATACCTCAATGTATTTTTCTAATTAACTGAGAAAGGTAACAATTTCCCTTAATATTTCCCCTTGATTCTGGAATCAGAATGTCATTTTACCTGTGTTAAATAGAGCCAGCCAGTGTCACATTTTTGGGTCTAATGCCAAACTTTAGACCCATATTCTACTGATTTTCACCAAAATATTCAAATCACATTGAAAACCTTGCATCGGCAAAACCTTGTATTATTTTAGTTTAAAATAAATGAATACACTTTAACTTACTATGACCGATACTAGAGGCCCTCTAAAGGTGATTTCATTTTTATCATGATGCTCTAGTGAGACATGTTAGGGTTTAAAGAGACAGGTTAAAGCAACATTCATGTGCTGACATTTTTCATGAAAAAAAGCCATAGGAATTTAACTGGTTGAGGGCAGCTGACAGATTTTTACCTCATCCTGGCAATAAGCAAATGCTGGGAAAGGTTAGTAAATGTAGCCATTTAGCAACCTGTTCATAAATTGCTGACTTTGACTTTAACATCAGTGACTTGTGACTTCACTTGGACTCGAGCCCTTTGACTTGAAGATACTTGAGAGCCTTCCCTCTCAACAACAATATTATTTTTTTATATATTTTTTTTCGAATATTTTTTTCCCAGAAAATCAGCTTCAAAACTCATTTCCAATGTCTATGTTCAATCATACACATCCAATCAACTTGAACTAACCTACAGAACAACAAACTTGAGTCCATCGATGTCAGTTGCTCTTTTACAGTCACAATGCTCCCCAGGATGATAGCTTTTGCCAACAAAGATTATGCTGTTTGCAACAACAAAAGGGTTGCAACATGTACAACCTGCAGTTCAAGAATATCCGATGGAGAAGCAACAACTTCAAATTTCGTTCAGCATTTGAGGTTGCACAAAGAACGGTAAGTTGATGTATGACAATGCAGTATGCTACAGGTAGTGGACTAGCTTGCATGCTAGATTATACTACTAGGGGTGTCCTCGACTAAGAATTGACATAGTCAAGTCTGATTGGTCAAGTTTTGCTTATTGTCGACTGATCGTCGAATCATGTTTTTCTTTTTTTTTTTTAGCTCATTGATCCATATTCTCATTTGCGACATTGGCTTCCATTTTTTCCACACCAGACAAAAGAGCTGAAACACTCAATTGTACAATTTCTCTTCTTGACTTGGCATAAGAATTCATTTTATAATAGGACTGTTCCATCCTTTTTCTCACTTATTATTTGAAAAGTCATTATGGTGACCTTATAACGATAATAAATATGCCCATTTGAATATAGAACACCCACAGCTTACAGTAAAAAAGAAACCAGAGTAGGATATCAAATATCAAACAAAATGGTGTACAAAAATAACACATGCCTTGGATTTTCATCTTTTAAGTTTTTTTAAGCAAATCCCTACAAGCTATAAATGAAAGGCAATATGGAATAAACATTATTTGTTCAACCACAGGTGTCATTTACGCTGGGGACATGTCCCCACCACTGTTTGTCGTGGCCCATTTCGCCCCAAATTTTAGAAAGCCTGTACACGTTGAACCCATCGTTGTCCCCAGCACTTTTCAAAACAAACTGACCCCCCTGCGTTAACAATGTCCGCTTGATTCTTTTCAAATTGTGAGCACGGAAAACCAACTTGTTCACGTTGCCCGGGAGAAGTGGTATCCTTTTTTTTTGTTTTCATGGAAAAATTCAATGTTTTTCTGGGCAGGGGTTTTCTGCTTCCATATTCTAAGGTGTATCAGAAGACAAACGAGAAAGAAAATATTGCAGGTCTGGTTACTGATGGGTCTGATATGAATATTTAATTTCAAAATAAAGTTGTACTTATTCACATTTTCTTTGTCTTTTTTTGTTAAGTTAATGTCAAACCTATTACTTTCAAATTGAAGTGAGCTTGATGAAAATAGTCTACCACTCAACTCATTTGAAATTCAACTGAATGTCACATTAATGTGTCTTTTACATACGCATATGTTTCCATTTAGTTATAGTTTGTCTGGACAGGGATGAACACCAATTTAAAATTACTTGTGAAAATTCATCATACTAAGTAATACTAGCACATTAAATTTGATAAAGCCCTCTTATTGACTTGTTTATGACTTGAAATATAAAGTTAAGGACTTGTAATATAAAGTAGTAGGACTTGACTTGGGCTTACCTGTCTTGACTTGGGACTTGAATGCCAAGACTTGAGACTTACTTGCAAAACAATGACTTAGTCCAACCTCTGTAAATTGCACATTATTGCTGTAAACGCAAACTCAGCTCAATCCACTGCCTTGACTGAAAAGCGTACAGCTGTCATTAAAATGTAGCTATAACAGAAGAACAGTGTATTTTTTTATTTGTTGTGTTACTGCTTAACTATGCCATATTAGCACAGGTGGAAATTCAGTTCAAGCAAAGGATGAACTGTTCAGGATGAAGCGTTGAGTGGCTCACTGTTCACTGACTCTTTGCATACTTGACCCAGGCAAACACAAAGGCAGAGAGGGAGAATGGGATTCTAGATTACTCAGTCAGAAATGGGAACCATGTTTCTGATTTGGTAATTACAAACATAAAAGCATTATTATGAGAGATATTGATGGGAACAAAATTACATCCAAGCATTTACGAATCACCTTTGAAAGACCACTGGCTCTGAGTGTGTGCTTTATACATCGAAAACTATTTGGGGTTTATTTTAAGTACTCAGTGACATTTCCAATTACCAAAAAATTCTCTGTCATGCTTGTTTGTTATTAATAATACATCTAATCACCCATAAATAAAATCCCCTTCTACTACTCTTTCGCTCCCCATTGGCAGCGAGGGTCAGGTAAATTACACCAGAAAAATTGTAATGGGCCATCTTGTTCTGTTTCCTGGATTCTGAAATAAGTGAATTGCAGATGCATCAGTTACAGAGATGGCAGAATTATTTAATGCGTCATAATTTTATGTTTCCTGTTTATAATCCACACAAACACACTTCATGCGGGAACACAGTGTATTTTCTCGGGTTTTATCTGCTTTGCTATTAAAAGGGAAAATGCCATGTTCACTCAGGCATGACTGTCTGGCCTTGAGGGCAGATTCATTTTGCACAGAATCCAAGCTCTAACACCTACTTGCTACCAGAACCCAACGGCCTGACTGCCAATATTAAAACAAGCTCACAACAATATGACTGCCAATATTACATGATTTTGCTGTTTAGTTTGCAGATGTCTGTACCCAGGGTTACTTTGATATGTTCAACTGCTGGAAGTTGCACGTGAAAACAAAACGACAGTTCTCCAGACCCACACTGCCACTCAAAAATGTTTGTTTCTTCTAATAGATAATCTTAAGATTTACTATTCACTAGCGCAGTTGGGCACATACTGAGGTCGGATTAAGTGTGTTGCTTGTATTCACATCTATGACACTCACTGAATGGTTAGCCTGGCTTTTCATATCACAGCTTTGAAGATGACCCGAGATACAACCCTACAGCGCCAAAGTGTAGTTGATTCACAGGACAAAAGTACTAGAGCATTGAAAAGAGCAAGGAAGCTAAGAATTACTTAATTTCTCCCCTTTGTATCATTTATTCATTGTTATCTCCACATATGGAGAGTTAACTCACAACGATAGTGACTGGTGTATTACTATATCAGTCTCTCATTTTTGCTGAACTGGCTTTATGCCACAAGGTGAGTCTGTATGGAGGTGAGTCCATCTCACCAGTTTTTTATTATCAGAACCACATATTAAATGTGGTTGTTTTCTGAGCGGTGGAAGGTTCTGCTATGGTCAGGTGTTGAAAATGAAGCGGCATATTATTCAGATGACCTCGGCCACGATAAACTCCTGCGACGATCTGTTGTGACCGACTGCAATCCAGCGATTGATTTAATGGAACATATGCGCTCCTGAATGTTCTCGCGAGCGTCAGATTGTGTTCACAGTAAACGGATGAAGCACCCCGAGGACACCGCAAACGTACACGTGACCTAATTTAAGCATATTCTATGCGGACAACCCAGGACTCCGAGTTCTAAAAAAACATTTTTATTCACATAGTCCCATATCACGATACAGATTTTTCTCATGCTAGTCGGTTTGAATTAAAATCTGAATTTCGCTCAGCCCTGGTTAGTCTTTCTCAGACCCACCTGGAACATATTGTGAGGAAGATTCCATTGAAACCCCTGGAATCTCATGGCTGAATGCTCTTCAATACAATATATTTATTTCTTTAATTCATTACTGAGACTGAATTATAAGGAAGGAACATTTATTCTAAATTTGACAAATGCCTTAATGTAATACCCTGAATCTTTTTCTAGCATTCTCTGCCGCACTAAACATGTATTTCCATTTATATCTGTTATATCTTAATCACCCTGCTGAGGTCGCGGGTGACAGACATGTAAGGTGACAAGAGGGGGCTGTCACTCTCCGCATCGTTGAGATTCAGGGCGCGTCGCCCTGCCAGTGCTCCCTATCGTTCTTCATCCAGCCCTGTCTTTGATGGATGGTGGGATACGGCCAAGGAGAGACAGAAGGGAGGAGAATTCCTGATCGGCGGACTGGAACATGGATGTCCTCTTCAATTCACTTTCAAAACCCTGAGACTCATACACACGCTGCTTGTCAATCAGCACGTGTACGAGTCTCAGGTGTGATGTCAAGGCGGGAGCAGGATCAGCTACCAGGATATGCAAATGATCAGTCCAGCTCATTAATTCAATTCCTCTTGAAAGCTTAGCTGGATGTCTGAAGCCCTAACACAGGAAATATAATTTTCTCTTTCGCATTTACTTCAGTTTATGTTCTTTTGTTGAATACACATACATAATCTGAAACCCTTGATTTTGGGTGTCTGCCGTAATTTCCTTTGAGTTTCTCGTTTCTCTGTTTTTGGTTTTGAATGAGCGATGTAAAATTCATGTCAGTTAATGCTTTCTGGGGGGGAAGCTTCTGGAGCTGTCGGATCAAGGTGGAAGACTAAGTCACGCAGAGATCACAGAGCAAAACTTCAAAATCAGACTTGGCGGAGCTGCGGGGCGTGCAGTCGTAGAACAGATTATTTCATCCAATCATATCGCTGTAGTGTTATGCCTATGTTAGGGTCAGGTTGCAACAGGAATGAAGAAAAGGGTGGTTTGTGATTTGAAGATTTAACTTTTGTTATTGCAATTGCTTGGTGTAATACTGGAGCCAACACAGCCAAAACAAAAAAACAAAATGTCACTGAGTTCAAAACCTCTCTATCTTCATCTATCCTCGGGAAAAAAAATACAAAAAACCGCACAAAGTTGCTCTTACTTCCTACCATAACAGAGAAGCAAACCAGAAGAAACAAACTGGCATTGGACTCCCTCCTTCCTTGCAGTTAGCACAAATATTTACAGAGGTGCAATATGTAATGTCAGCACCAAAATAAAAGGGGCTCAGAAGGAATCTAAGTCTGGACAGACAGACGTTTCCAGAGCACTTACACAGAGTACCAGATCATAAGAGCACAGAGCACGCAACACTGTAAGAGAGCACAAGTCTGCTGGCTTAAAGATTGGGTCCGATTGGAGGCGAGACATTCAATTTGCTTCCACGGCAACGATTTCTGAAAGACAAGACACATCCACATGCATACATGCAAAAGGCACTTACAGCGAAAATCAGTGACCAAGGCCATAACAGTAGATCTGCCCATTATGGCATCCACAAAGCCTCACTCTGAAGGAAGCATCACCTGGGAATTGCCGCTTGTGAGGTCGGCACAATTATGCTGGTAAAGATGTTTCCATATTCATATCCTAAGTACTATTGTGTAGTTTTATTTCAAACAATGCACACCATTTTTGTGGTGTGAGTAAACTGAAGTATCGTTGCTTGAGTAGAGGGTGTTTCAGTGAAGGGTTATCGCACATTCTTACGCAGCTGTTGTATCTAAATCAGAGCTTGGTGATCATGACCGTTTACCAAAGTTATTTTGCCAATATTTCCCACCATGGCTGGGCCTTCTGTGGCAGAAACCCTACAAAAGAAAATATGACAAAGAAACTCAAATAGAAAAAAAGAAATAAAACATGTTTCCGTTGAAAACATTTTCAGACAGTGGTAGATTTGAAAGGATTTATTGTTGGAATTGGTTAGAGGCAAGGATATGGTGTAATGGTTTTGGGTGGTGTACTGGTGGAGTCCTAAGGGGGAAAGGAGTCGAGCTGTTCTCAGAGTGGTGATGGGGAAGAGGCAGGATGCCAGAGATGCAAAGCTCAATGGGAGATGAGATACATGTACTGAAAATGGTTCTCCTTAACTTTGATTTAACAAACTCCATTTCAGTATAAGAGGACAAGAGGACCTCCAAAGACTGCCAGCCGAGAAGAATTATGAATATGGTGATGATGTGGCTGCATTGACAGAAAGTTACTGAACCAGAGCGAGGTGAGCGGAGCGAATGTCTGGAATGTGCGACCTGATGTATGATTGGAATGTATCGGAGCACCGGCGACCCCGGCGCTTGATTAGGTGCTCTGGAGGTCTATTTTTTGCTGCGGTGTTGGGTCCCCCAATTCTAAAGTATGTGAAGAAAATGTGGGGGAAAACCACATGTAAGCAAGATGGTATTTTTAAGTGTTTTTGAAACCAATGGGGTGTTACGATTCTGCTGGATTCGTCGATGAATAGCGGTGTGATTGGTGTAGGAGGGAGATTCAAATGGTATTGTAGGTGAGATGAGAGGATTTCATATGGCTAACTGTACCAATTTGTAGAATTTCTGAAATTGAAAACGAGAGAGAGACTGTCAGCGATTTAATTGTGGTGACCTGGAAAGTCAGTAACACGGCTAATGAAAATCATTATTGAAATACAAACAGATACCCAAGTGAGTCAGCGGAGGAGTGGCTCAGTGGCATAATGGTATTCGAGCGAGAACGACCTTTAATGTGTGTTCTGTAGCTAAATTGTTTGACGAATTGCTGGACAACAGAGCAAAAATACGGTCTAACTTCTCTTTGAGAACAGAGGCGCGGAATTTGGTAGTGTGGAGGAAAAATTCTTGGTATCAAGAAAACGCCCAAAAAACTCCAAGGATGCGGAGGGGCCGAAAGTTTCCTCCTCAGCCAATGGTATGCCGAGGTTGTAGAAGACCCAGATTAAGGAAGTAAAGCCTAGGATTTGGAGGCCAGGAAGGTTGAGTGGTGATGTGAGTGGGGGGTCGGAAATATTGCATGCTATTGATAATTGGGAGGGGTGAAGCGGAAGAGTTGAGCAGAGCTGAACCTGGAGGGAAGGGGAAGGAGGTTGCTGTTCCGGGTCCCTGCGAGCGTGCAATAGCAGAGCTACCGCCGACTCCTGAGGGGACGTCGGAAGCAGGGAGGGAGACGGTATGGTGCCGGATTCTTTGGAGCATGCAATGGCCGGGCAGCATGGCGCGATGGGCATGAGTTGGAGCCCACCGACTCCGGAGGGGATGCTGTACCAGGATGGGGAGAAGGGAGGTGCTGTACCAGGTCCCTGGGAGCGTGCAATAGCAGAGCTACACCGCTGATGATGTGGGTGCCAGGAGAAGCCCACTGACTCCTGAGGGGACGGCAGAAGCAGGGAGGTAGAGGTACGGTGCCGAGTCCCTAGGAGTGTGCAATGGCAGGACAGCTGATGCAACGGGCGCCAGTTGGAACCCGCCAGCTCTGGAGGGGACGCCGACAGAAGGGAGGGTTGAGGGGCACTGGGAGGGCACTGCGGCAGGACTGCTTGGGCACCGGTAACAGGAAGACGGGAAAAGGATACAGGGGGATCATGGACCGGGTTAGCTGGAGTAGTAGCCACAGGATCGAAGCAGATGACAGGCATAGTTGAAGACCGCCCGGGGCACTAGCGCAGGTCATTTTGGTCAGAGTGACGTCATCATGCCGGAGACCCAAAGCTCGATGTAAGATGAGGTATGTGGGCTTTTATTCTTTGATAGAAGGGGTTGTTTTAACAAACTCCATTTAAGTCTTAGATTATCTCACTTCTTTCCTAATCAGAACTGTAATAATTCTGGAGTTACAAAGTTCAATCAATACATGCTAAACAGTTTAGAACAAAAGCATTCTACGTGACTCATTCTCTGCTGATTTTCCAGGCTGCTTACACTGCAGTGAAGTGCTAAGATTGAATTTCAATTCAATGTATTTTTCAATTCTTGTCAAATTCTCACTATAAAATAATCATCAGCACTTGCAATCTTGGCCCTTTTTTGTCACTAAATAAAGCAATGCCATAATCATTCCCCTTGATTACCAGCAGTCCATGCAGTCAAAAACAAAATGTAGTAAATTATCACTGACCAAAAGTCGTGTAGTTTGTGTGAGGGCTGATTCCATTACACTCCAACTTTGAAAAATGTGGCTAGTTGCATTTTTCAGACAGTGAGTTAACCCTCCCAAGAGATTGTCATAAAATGTTTGAATAACCAAACTGTAAAACATAATCTGTGTCGTTTAATGGTTAGAGGGCAGGGCTTCCAGCGCAGAGATGGAGGGTTTGATTCCCAAGCAGAGCGCTGCTGAGCAAGGTTCTTAACCCAGACTAAACAGTAACATAGCCAACTGTATAAATTGATAGCATGTGTGAATGTAAAAGTGTGAAAATTCACTCTGGGTGACAGTCTCTGCTAATTGCTTTCATGGAAAATAATTTCAGCTCTGAGCAAAAAGCACCAGCACAACATTAGCTTCTCCTTCTGTAGCCATGCTATCGATTACTTATAGAGTTAAGTGTGTACACATATTAGCTTTAAATGTACTCTGGCCTGTGAAAATGAGAGCAAGCAAGGTTCCTATAACAGTGTTGATTATTCTCCCTGAAACGGCTGCTTTAAGGGTGAAGCATGAATTAATTAACAAGTCTGTCTCTTCATTGCTCCTTGGTGCAACTTGAATGGCAAAAACCTTCATTTGTTTAGAAGAACTGGCAGAGGTTGTTTTCTAGCGTATATATGTGGAAGCGTATTCCACTGAAACCCACCTGCAGCTTAGATTTCTTAGCTGAAGGCTTTTGCCTCAAGCAATTTGCGATTCTCATTTGATTTATTTCAATTATGCAATTTGGCTTATGCTTTTCGGATGGGCTCTTTGTGTTGCCTTCAGATACCCAGTCTGCTGCAGTTGTGTTTTGGACAGTTGGTTTTTCTTGCATACTTGCCAGTTCTGCTCTGCGCTGGAAGCATCTTCTAAAGCTCAGCTTCAGTTGCCATGGATGCAAAATGGATAAACCATAATAATAGATGTTAATTATGGCTACAATTTCAACACAGGATTTTACAGTAAATTGTAAGAACAGGATGTGGGCTGTTGGCAAGCAAAAGGAATTCATACTTTATGCCAACTTTCAATCCATGAATGTTTATTAATTCTTGACCTTTGATTAATACTGAACGTAGCCCCATTTGTCCTTTTTATGGTTTAATTTAAACACTCGCTTTGTGTTTCTCCACTGTTGGAAATTAGCAGAGCGGCATCCATTTTGTGATATGTCATTTTTACTGTAGTTTTGAGTGTTGGAGGCAGCTGGAAAGATCAAGGACACAAATATCCCTGAAGGCTGGAAAAGACGAAAACGCATTCAAGGGTCGTTTCGAGTGCTGGGGCTTCCCAGGGTCCTGATGGAAACAGGGTTTCTTGTAAAGAAATGTTCCATAGCGCTTGCCATACTGTGTGTTACTCAGTTTCATGGGAAAAATGAAATGGATTGTTCAATTATATTACTCAGTTCCTATTGGCTACAGGAAACTTTATTCAACGCGGATGTTTCTAGTGTCATCTCATACATACAGAAGCATTGCACTGGGAACTGCTTGTTGTGACTATTTTATTCAGTACTATTATAAATTCAACGACACTGTGGGCTTACATTTACTTAGAATTAAATTAAAACCATGTTAACCCTTAAGGGCTATTTAATCAGTTAGACAAGCTGTGTAGTCTTGCAGTAAAGCCAGTGCTATCTCTGCTAGCCACCCCAGCAAAAGTGAGCCAGTAAAGGTGTGTTTCTACAACAGCTGCTCTGAGTGAGGACGAACATTCTATTCAGCAAGAGGATCACTTTTCAGCAAAACCTGTCTTGTTGCTAATGCTAGCTTCGCAATGGCTCATGGAATTGGAAATGACAGAATTAGACCGACTTGGGCATACATTGCTGGGAGACAGTGAGGGAGGTTTGAGATGTTTAGAAGTAACTGGTCACTTTAGAGAAACCAAAGTGTCTCTTTACTTATATTACTTTTACTTTACTTCCTACCTACATTTAAAGAAGCTGTAAGTTATTTTTCCAGTCAACAAGGAGTTATTGTAAACAATACTCCTAGGTGTAACAAAAAGAATTGCGCTTGTGTCTCTTTGACAGTTAGCTCAAAAAGCTCTTCTTCTGTGGTGTGCAACTACCTTACAGTGTGACAGGGCAGTTCATTGACTTTCATGGCAACCACCTTGTCGTATATAATCTTTGGTGAGACTGATCAACAGCCAGCCTCCAAGACAATGATTAACAGCTGGTCCCCCCAGCTCTACCTCCAGTCAAATACTGAATCAAAGCAGCATGATGTTCATTTATTAAAGTGATATTATATATATGAATGGCACAGTAAAGTCATCCCATGGCCACCCAAATCACCAGATCTAAACATCAACCATGGAGCATGGGAAGGTAGAGTGTGGACCAGATTTCCACCTAAATCACTCAACAAACAGTAGACTATCCTTCTTGAAGAATGGTCCACTTGAAGCAGCAGTTCAAAACGTGCATAACAACATTCCAAGACAGTTTGAAACTGTACTGGAAGACGGTCCAACTCCTTATCAGTGAATAAGTGGTTATACACTGTTTGATGTTTAACATATTGTGAGTATACACACACACACACACACACACACACACACACACACACACACACACACACACACACACACACACACACACACACACACACACACACACACACTTCATGCGGGAACACAGTGTATTTTCTCGGGTTTTATCTGCTTTGCTATTAAAAGGGAAAATGCCATGTTCACTCAGGCATGACTGTCTGGCCTTGAGGGCAATATTCATTTTGCACAGAATCCAAGCTCTAACACCTACTTGCTACCAGAACCCAACAGCCTGACTGCCAATATTAAAACGAGCTCTCAACAATACGACTGCCAATATTAAATGACTTTGCCATTTAGTTAGCAGATGCCTGTACCCAGGGTTAATTTGATAAGATCCATTTCACAACTGATAGTGTCATGTCTAATACTCTGAATGCCAGTCTAGTTCTGGTCTTCAACAGCTACTTCACAGTCTTACCCTCAAAATCCTCTAGACCAGGGGTGTCAAACTTCAGTCCTGGAGGGCCACAATGTCTTCACGTTTTTGTGGTTTCCTCTCAATTGCAAGCCACTTCAGGTCTTGGAAACTAGGCGCTTGGACTCTTTAGCCAATCAGTGATTTAAATTAATGAATTAAGTGCTGAAATGCACCAAAAACCAGCACATACTGCAGTCCTGCAGGACCCGAGTTTGACATTACTGCACTAGTCTGTATCTAAACTTATTAATATATAATATCTCTAAATACAAGCTATTCCATTAGCACAGTTGGGGATAATTCTGATCTAAATAACTATTAAGGATTAAGTATAGTACTGTGCAATGGTACTAGGCACCTTAGATTGTTTATATAAATGTCATCTAAGATGTTTATTTTTTGTGTGTGGCATGTGTTTCAGTAGAAAATACATTTCCTTTTTTGTACATTATACATTATCTTTTTTGTGTGCAGTTCTGGGCACTGCACTGTAAGAAAAATGTCGAGGTTCTTGAAAAAGTACAAAGGAGGGCATCTAAATTAGTTCCTGGCATGAAATATGAAAGCTACGAAGAAAGACTCAAGTTACTTAACCTATTAAGACTTAGCGAGAGGAGACTAAGGGGTGATTTAATAGAGGTTTTTAAATTTATAGAAGGACTCAACAAGGTTAGCTACAATACATTTTTTAAGGTGAGCAGTCAGTAGGACAAGGCAACACTAGTTAAGAGTAAGTTCCGCACTGATATAAGGAAGTACTATTTTACACAAAGAGTTATCAATACATGGAATAGGTTGCCAGGTCATGTAGTTGAGGCAGAGACCCTTGCTGTGTTCATGTCCAGACTTGATGCTGTTTTGGATACTCTTTCATTTTAATTGCGAGCTTAGTTGGGCCAAATGGCCTGTTCTCTTCATAATACAGTACACTGTAAATCCGTCCATTAAAACCAAGCTTTTACCCATAAAGGAAGGTCTGAGCTTCCATGCTTTGGCAAATTTACTCACTGTACAGAACTGCCAAAGTGAAAAATGGTCTAATATCCCACTAGGAACAGTTCAAAACTCAAGCTTAACAGTATTCCAAGGATTTAATCAGTTATGAAGAAAAAAGACAGCCAAACTCCTTATCAGTTAATAAATATTCATATATCTACTTGACCTACTGTGCCATTCAGTATTGACCCAAAAAGTTCCTCTTTTGGCATATCGGTCCTTTCAACATTGTAGCTGAACTGTTGAGGATCATCCAAATGCAAACAAACTTTAGCTGCTTTCTGCATTGTTACTCAGCCATAAATCCCATTTTTGTCTGTCTAATGGTGGACTCATGGACACTGACCTTCATCCTGGAAGATGCTGATGGGTTCATTGTGACTTCCTAGATGATTTCATACCCTTGTTGCTGTTTTTTTCATGCACTCCTGGGAACACTTACTTCTTATTTACAACTTCCCTCTGGTGGTAAGGGACAAAATACAGAAAACCAGTCTGAGAGCACATACGTTTTCACATATTTTTCCCGTCATATACTTTGTATGTTTACACATACAAATGCTGAGGATATATTTGAATACATTCCTGGTTGCTTCTCTGGGGGTCTGTTCTGTTCACATTTGTTGCCACTAAGATTCCTTCATTTTGAAATGGGACACAAACACAGGAAGTCTTTTGCAGGTCAACTCATTTCCCATTTAAGACATTACAGTTACCTCTCAATGCTGATAAACTTTTGTTCCATAAGGATCTCCTGATAAATTAGTCAGGGCTGCAGAAATTCAGTAAAATGGATATCAATGAGCTGCCTGTCCCAGAGCCAGGGTAAACACTTAGCAATGGGGAAACAATCCAACAAAAACATTATGTAAACCCTCCTCAGCTTAATGCGTGAAAACTCAAGGACTACAGTTTGATGTGCTTAGGCATATCAACGAATATAATTTGTATAATGTAGTTTGACTTGAGTGTATTACCATGTATAGAAATACGTAGGCTGCATCTGGTTCTTGTTTTGTGAAGTTCTTAGGTACCTGTCATTGAGGTGATTGACAGGCAGTTGAGTGGCTCTGTACTGTTGTTCTGCAGTGGTTTGAAACACAAATGGGGATCGTGGCTCAAGAGCGCGATAGGGTTTTCATAACATATGCATTTATTGGAAGTGGTAGGCGTTTGCCTGGTGTCCACTAAGGTAACCTTTAACCTTTCCACCCACCCAGTCTGTTGAGTCATAAGTGAGAATATGCCATGTGTGCGCACACACACACACACACACACACACACACACACACACACACACACACACACACACACACACACACACACACACACACACACACACACACACACAGAACACTGTCCAAATAAACCCCTGCAGACATCCATTGTTTTTTGACTAATTTTTCCTGTTGGTATTTTTATTGAAAAAACATACATATGTATACACACACACACACACACACACACACACACACACACACACACACACACACACACACACACACACACACACACACACACACACACACACACACACACACACACACACACACAAATATTTCCCCCTTTTTTTGTTCGCACCAATGGGCAAGTCATTATGAATGAGAAATGTCACTGCTGCCATCTACTGGCCACTTATCACATTGCATTAACACAGCAGGTCAGCTCAATCCACAGAGAAGTGAATAATGAAACACCAAAGGCCATTGGAAGTGAATTATTCAGTTTTATTCACTGCTGTAAACTGTTGTAACAAAACCTCCTACATTTTGAAAACCCCAATGCAGACATTGTACCCCGTTGTGGTCTCTCAAATACACAGTAGAACCTCCGATATACGCATCTTAGAGTTACAAACCCAACAGCCAATCAAATGGGGTATAAGCCTGTAAAAAATTCTGATCCTGTGAAATGGTATCAATAAGCATTATTTTACACAACTTGCAAGGTCGTGTAGTAGAGATTGAGACCAGTAGGGGATTAAACAGATCCTTCACAATGCTGGATACTGTTTTAGTTGTAAGCAAATGACAAACTGAAGAAGATATATTACACTCATTTCAAGATGACAGCTCGTCACTCTGCTTGTCATTTACTTACAGCCTAGAGAATATTTGCAATATCATATTTTTTGCTATGATAAATCATCATCTAAATTTGCTTTCAAAAGTTTATTGTTTTGGTTGATGAACCATTTTGAAATAAATTCATCTATTTTATTTCAGACAAAGGAAATGTATGTTTGATTTAAGAGCCTGTGTACAGTTTCGCAATCTAAGTGAAAAAAAAATTTAAAAAAACAAATTTCTGGCAATTTCCTGGTTCTGTCAGAATTTCTGTTTCTGTCAGCTGTTTGCTGCCCTGCAGTCTAAAGGATGGTTATTACAGGCCATTAAGTCTCTGCATTGGGATTTGCAGTACAATACAGTCTTCATCAGACAGACGCCCACACACTCTTTAGCACTGAGTATGTTTCTAAATAGCCTTCCTTCCCAGAGTCCTCCAAAAGAGAAAAGTGTATGTGAAATATATAAAACAATAAAAACCGTTGGCCCAGCTACATAACCCCTAGCAATATTTCATTCTGACCAGCCCTTAACTTCCTGTCAACAAAGATGAATGTGTCATTCAACTGTCTCTTTGAATAAAACACATATCTACAATTTGTAAGTCTGTGTTTGTTTTCCGTAAATATTATGTAAACTGCATGTGCACATTTTGTCAGGAAGTTTCAAAATACTTTGTCGGAATGTTTATCTGTATTTACGTTATATGCCCTGAATCACCAAGGCTAATTCATACGGTGGCTCTGGAGTGCAAAACACAAAATTGGTGTGATTGACTGTATGCGTATCCCCATTGGAGCGCCCCTGAGAGAACATGAGGGGGACTGTGTGAATAGGAAGTCATTTCACAGCATCAGTGTTCAGGTATGCGATCATGTCATATTTGATCTGACATGTAGGCTAGCCTACACTATGTTGTCCTTAAAACTTCTGCTTATATTCAAAACAATTAAAGACATAGTAGGTGGTCATTTTCTCACAATGGTTGTTGGAGCCATATTTCGTTTATATTTATTATGTTTTTATTAAACTGAAATAGATTAAAATATATTTATTTGATAATTGCAGATGTCAATAGCAAAAAGATGTAAACAAAGAACAAAACTGAACCATAAACCAGAATATAGCATCCTGTACTTACCTCATCTGAGTGTATACCAGTCACTGCACCAAGGGGATAAAACAGGGAGTACGAAATTCCTCAGATGCTCTGGCAGGAAGCATACAGTTTTCAACCACTTCACGTCATACAAATACTGAATGGCAGTCAGAGTGTTTTTGGGGGTTTGCTATCTAAGACATGGGCAAGTTTGAGGAAATTTGATTTAGTGTCTGTGAATGGGTCTAGGACTGTTTATTGTTAACGTGCATTGAGAATCCACCCTGCTGGGACAAGAAGACAAAGGAATCACCACAACAATGGCAGTATGTTAGAATGGCCTGAAATCCTTTGCCAGGTGGCATGTGATCACCATTTACTGGTGACCAGTCTGGGGGCTAGGTGGCCTGGGTCGGTGCATGATTCACACGTTTTTCAGAGATTTGGACAAGGTAAGACAACCACCACTCTATATTTCTCACATCATGCTGTATTGTGACAATTTTTTTCCATCGTTCAAAGGGCATTTTGATAGCTGCTGCTTGGGGCACAAACCATGCTACCAGTGTCTGCGTAACCTGATGACCCCTATCCTGACCCACAAACAAGGGAACAAATAAAATATAACGTGGCTCACAGTAACACAAGGGTCAGGATAGCGATGACACTTGGGGTCATCAAAGCATGCTTTGCTTGCCTGAAAGGCTTGTGGGTGTGTCCGTAGCGGGCTGTAAGGTGGTGGCAGCATGTGTGGCGCTTCATAACATTGCCACTATTAGAAAGAGCACCATGCCAGCTGCCGATGTCACCACATGTAGTGGACCTAGTGACGTTGGATCACCCAATAGGAAGAGCTGTCAGAGAGGCCATCACAAATCGATTTCTCCACCAATAAGAAAAGACATGAAATTATTCTTTGACTTATGCATTTATTTGCCATTCTCCATTTCCTAAAAATTAAAAGAAAAAGTTGCAGATGGTAGGCGCATATAGATCAAAGGACGGTCAATGTATAGAAATACCTTTTTGTCATTTTCCAGTTTAAGTTTTTTTATTATTATTATTTGTAGCGTTTGTTTCTGGCTGTCAAGCTCAAACATATGCTTGTTGAGCGACTGCACAGTGCCAGATCCAGCCTGCGCAGCAAAACGCATCGAGAGAACGAACATGGAGGATAACAACATCATTAGTGTTACATGTTGTCAGTATGAATGATCATTTTAATAGCAAAGATAAAGCTAGCCTTTGGGTTCTCTGAGAGGCTGAGAGGAGATAGAGTGGTTCACTTAGCCGCTCCTGAAAAACAACCCTTTTTAGCTTTATTCTCTTGAAGGTTCGTTCCCATTCAACTGATGTATGACTGGAAATATCAGCTCATGACAGTTTTCCATAGGCCTACATAGCCTAGTATTAGCCTATGTTAGTCACTGTTTAATAGACATAAAAGTAAAAGTGATGAAATGGGTCAACCTGGATGTTGATTATACTACACTGTAACCTCTGAGCTACAAGCCCAGCTCCCTAACCATTACACTACACTGTAACCTCTGAGCTACAAGCCCAGCTCCCTAACCATTATACTACACTGTAACCTCTGAGCTACAAGCCCAGCTCCCTAACCATTACACTACACTGTAACCTCTGAGCTACAAGCCCAGCTCCCTAACCATTATACTACACTGTAACCTCTGAGCTACAAGCCCAGCTCCCTAACCATTATACTACACTGTAACCTCTAAGTTAAAAGCCCAGCTCCCTAACCATTATACTACACTGTAACCTCTGAGCTACAAGCCCAGCTCCCTAACCATTACACTACACTGTAACCTCTGAGCTACAAGCCCAGCTCCCTAACCATTATACTACACTGTAACCCCTGAGCTACAAGCCCAGCTCCCTAACCATTACACTACACTGTAACCTCTGAGCTACAAGCCCAGCTCCTAACCATTACACTACACTGTAACCTCTGAGCTACAAGCCCAGCTCCCTAACCATTATACTACACTGTAACCTCTGAGCTACAAGCCCAGCTCCCTAACCACTATACTACACTGTAACCTCTGAGCTACAAGCCCAGCTCCCTAACCATTACACTACACTGTAACCTCTGAGCTACAAGCCCAGCTCCCCAACCATTATACTACACTGTAACCTCTGAGCTACAAGCCCAGCTCCCTAACCATTACACTACACTGTAACCTCTGAGCTACAAGCCCAGCTCCCTAACCATTACACTACACTGTAACACTCTGAGCTAAAAGCCCAGCTCCCCAACCATTATACTACACTGTAACCTCTGAGCTACAAGCCCAGCTCCCTAACCATTATACTACACTGTAACCTCTGAGCTACAAGCCCAGCTCCCTAACCATTATACTACACTGTAACCTCTGAGCTACAAGCCCAGCTCCCTAACCATTATACTACACTGTAACCTCTGAGCTACAAGCCCAGCTCCCTAACCATTATACTACACTGTAACCTCTGAGCTACAAGCCCAGCTCCCTAACCATTATACTACACAGTAACCTCTGAGCTACAAGCCCAGCTCCCTAACCATTATACTACACTGTAACCTCTGAGCTACAAGCCCAGCTCCCTAACCATTATACTGCACTGTAACCTCTGAGCTACAAGCCCAGCTCCCTAACCATTATACTACACTGTAACCTCTGAGCTACAAGCCCAGTTCCCTGTTATATTACACTGCCACCCAAAGGATGTAAAAAGTAATCTATTCCACATAAACCATAACTGCCTCTCAACATAAATAAATTAAGCTGAAATTAGAACAGCACTTCTGTTTTAGTTTTCATGATACCAGTTTTTTTATCTTTAATACATATAATCAAATACTATTGTCTGCTAATCTGAGCTATTTTCATACTTTGCCTCTCAAACACTGAAATGTGTGTGTGTGTGTGTGTGTGTGTGTGTGTGTGTGTGTGTGTGTGTGTGTGTGTGTGTGTGTGTGTGTGTCTGATATTTTGATATTTGATTCATTCTGGTATTTGCTGAGTCATCTCAAACTTCCCATGAGAAAGATCACATAATCTGTAAACTCAAAACAGACACACTGAAGTGAGACAGAAAATAAATTTACATAAAATTCCCACAAAATAGGACAAATTGCCAGGAGTGCATATGACTTCAGCAGATCCCAAAGAAATGGCAGTTTTTATTTGGCTACAGTTTTTTTTCAGCTCAGTGCATACAGTACAATTAATAGTTTCAGTTTATAATTTTAAAATGGATTGATGTGGATTATTAAATAAAATAAATATGGACAATGAATGACAACATACCCCACTGTTTGAAAAAATATTTCCGAGGGATCTAGAAAATCTGCAAATTAGGAAAGCAAAATTATCATTATATTTGAAGGTAAAAGCTTGATTATCACGAGAGAGCCCATACCTAGATTGGTATTTACCGTAAGAAATAGAAATGACAAAGAGCAACTGTAGGCTAACTGCAGTAGCGTGTGACATGATAATAAGGCAAGTAGTATTCTGAAGCACAGCCTCTCTGATCCTGCTTCAGATGTGGCTGGAATCGTATATAAACAATGCTTTTATCACGTTGCACACTTCACAAGTACAAATTCTCAGACAATAGAGCATTTAAATGAGTACCGTTACAGTTAGGATTAGTTACCCTGCTTGAAGAAGAAAGAAGGAGAGTATGAAGGCGGAGATGGGGAGGAGGAGGGATTCCGGAAACATGAAGAACAACAGGCAGAGATGTACGTGGTGTTTATATACCTGTATGAGATCGGAAGGAAGGTGAGACAGGTAGAGGGGTTGTCTGAAAATTCTCCTCCCGAATCTGTTTTAACAAACTTCCAGTATGTCTGTACATGCACATATTAGTTTTGTTTTTTTTAAATGTGTCACAAATTATTTTTCTCTGAATTACACTACCCATATTATGAATGCAAAATATAGTGCATAATGCACTTTTTATTCCCTAAGTTGTACATTTTGTTGAGATGAGCTTAGATGTGTCGATCAGCACTACCATTGCTCACAATCTGCATTACCATTCACCCACAATCATTTACTTCTCTTAAAGGGATACTCCAATGTTTTGGCAAATGAAACCTATTGTTTCCTTTACAAGATTCGAGAAATTCACTGGTACCATTTTAATTTATGTTGGTTCATCCTAGGGAAATCCTTAGAAAAATACCTATCAGACCACACTTAGCGGTTATAAGAATGAATGAGAGTCTTCAGGGACACAGAAGAATGGTGAAAACTTGACGGAAGACAATAAATGGCTGGTTAGCTGCTACAGTAATAAAGCGGGTCATTTACAACAGTCAATACTTCTGAAAAGTAATGCTTTACCTGCCTATCTTTAGCAAGGTCCTTCAGTATGAGCAATGGCATACCCCTTATGGATCTGGCTGTAAAGGTTGATTTAAGTGTTTTGTTTCAGAAATTTGTATGATTGTTTTATTAAACGTTTCCTGGTTCGTTTGTTTAAAACAAAGTTTTCATGTTGTTGTCATGTTCTTTATAATTCTATATATGCTTGCAGTTCAGGTGCCCATAATTGTTTTGGGTAATCACCATGTGTGAAGGACCTAATAAACTCGGTTTTCATTTTGGATTCTAATTTGTGTAAACAGAAAACTGTGGCAAGGATGAGCATAAAAAAAAAATCTAAAAAAAATTATACTGGAGGCTGTGGAAGCAGAAGACGGCAAACAAACTGCAGCGGGGGAGAAACACTGGAGCAGCACAGAGATACCAGACGAGGATTCTTTTTGTCAGGAGATAAAGACTTTACAAGAGAGACTTCGCAGGGAAAAGGCTGATAAGGACACACTGGTATTAGAAAATGAAAGGATTTCATCTCAGATTACACTTACGCGGGAAATAAGGCAGAAGCAATTCTTGCACTAAAACATGAGAAATGCAACGTTACGTGGAAAATGTCTAAGTGGCATTATGGTCTCTGAATGGATTGATGATATGAGAAATATGCTCCAATCATGATATGAATTATTCAAAAGCCAAATGGAGGATTAGATATAGAGCTATACAAATTCACACTGACCTGAAAGACCTTCACCAAAGTCTCCAATTGATGTAGTACTTTCATGCTTTATGGCTAATATGGAATAAATAAAAAAATGCTCCTCCAACACACACAATAACATGCCCCTGTTATTATTATGTTGTTGTTATTATTAGAAGCCTAAATGCCCACAGAACATTATTAACAGCAATTGTATCAAGAAACCTACAACAGAAGTGCTTTTGCGGAAGATAAAATCATGGCCAAAAACAACAACGCCAAATAACCTATACACTGATATTTATGAACATTCCCAACACACATTAGAGACAGATAAATTCATTTTTAGTTTGATTAGCCCTGAATCATCCCTTTTCCTATCAAATAAATCTTCCAATTTGTCTTTGCGATTCCATGTTTTTTCTCTGAATGCCGGCGTTTCACAGGCTCGTTGCTTAGCATGGTTTGGAAAATGACACAGACTGGCTTTGGGGGGAAGCTACCGCTGGAAATGAAACAAAATGTAACATATGATGAGTTGTAAATACAAGTAAATGTTTTTACAAGTAAAAGGTTCTTCGTTTAAATTAGCATTGTAAGATGCTAGTTATTGTAAGATGCTCTGGTTGTTTCCTAAAACAAAATGGAACATGCTATGACTAAACATCAGCGAGTTTGAGAAACGCTGCTGTAAGGTAATACGTAAATATGTGAACGACAGAATAAAAGGTACAATCATATTACTACTGAACTAATAGGTTTAACCAACATTAGTTAATTCCTGAGGTCATACAAACTTAGCCAGACAAGTTGAATCTGGTTGGTTACTGCAGTCAAGCTATCACCAGTTCAGAAACTGACGGTCAAGCTATCATCACTTAAACTTTTGGGTCATTCTACTGTACATATTTTTATTAATGAGCCACCAAAGCTGCCAGTCATACCCATTGTATAGGAGAAAATGACTTGCAGCACCAGATTTGAGGGCCTGTAGCTCAAATCAAATAGTTTGTGCAAAACACTAACTGATTCATACAGTGGGCATGCCCAGCTGTCAGCAACCTCAACATCAGCTCATTCTACCATATAGATTTTTATCAATTGAGGACCAAATTTGCCAATCATGCCTATTGTAAATGCAAAAATAGCTTGTGGCTCCACGTTTGAGGGCCTGTGGCTCGGACAAATCGAATAGTTTCTGCAAAACACCAACTACTTTCTACACTCGGATTGGCCAGCTGTCACCATTCTCAAGATCAGCTCATTCTACCGCACAGATTTTTATTAATTGACCACAAAAGTTGCCAATCGTGCCTATTGCATTGGGAAAACGGCTTGTTTTTGCATTTACAATAGGCATGACTGGCAATTCTTGGTGGTCAATTGATAAAAATATGTACAGTACAATGACCCATTTTTTAGGATGTCCATACCTGGAAGCTCCCACTGTAAGATTCAGTTGGTGTTTTGCACAAACTATTTGTTTTGGCAGAGCTACAGGCTCTTTAATATTGTGCTGCTAGCAGTTCTTCCCTAAACTATTAGAATAACTGAATTTTGATTGTCAGGTACAGTACTAAAAATATATATGTACATTGAAATATGAGTAATAAAATAGCTTGAAGAGAACCTTAGATAAGAAACGTAAGCAACAAACATATAATTTACAACAAGTTACAAAATAATCCAGAAACCTAACAATCTAGAGAGATAAACAAAAGTAAAAAGGAAGAAATATCAGGTCAGAAAATACAAGGAAAGGCAAGACTGTTCGTCTGTGTCAGCAGTTTCAGTGACAGCAGCACAGTATTGTCCTACCGTAACCTCTCGTGTATTTGTGCCCCAAACTTTTCAGCGGCGATAGCTTGACCGTCGTTTTGCGAACTGGTGATAGCTTGACCGCGGTGAGTTAGTAAAAACGAACGTGGCATAAAAGCAGTTTAACCCTGAAAAAACTATGTTAATACTTTGGCGGAACACGAGCAAAAAGTGTTTTTTTTTTTTTTTGCTACTGATTGGGAATTGTGACCTGACATACGTCCAGCTAACCTAACTGAATTTTTGAAGGTTTCTCTGTTTTTATTCAATGTCTATGTGATGCAAATAAAAACGATAGTGTGCACAAGGTTTGATTGTCGCTGCTTAAATGAATGAGATAAGGTGTATGAATAGGCCTGTTTGACAAATTCCTGTCCACGAGTATGTACTCTGCTCATGAATCATATCTTTCCAATCAAATTAGTTTGTCTGAGATACTTAAATAAAATCGTATCACAGTCGTTTCCTGAGTTCCTTTGTAGAATATCTGTTATATGCAAGCGTATTTTTATTCCTCTGAGCTACTTTCATTCGCGCACGCTGACCATTGGTCCTGCCACCAAAACCCCCTTGCAGGGTTTCAATTTCGCTCGCAGCTAGCCTCATCTCTCTCGCCAGGTAATTGGATCTCTCTGGCCCTAAAAGGGTTCGTTCCCTCTTGACAGGGGGGGCAGACTGAAGCCCTACAATCATGTACGCTCAGTGATAAAGAGAAACTGCGGCATCACCTTGTTTTCAGACCGATGGGATTTCCTATCCAGTGAGCTAGTCTTGAAATGAAAGTGAAAGCATGCCCCTGTCTGTTTCAGACGACGGTTGGGTTGCAAAGGGATTTATGCGAGCACAACTCTGAAGCAACATGATGTGGAACTTAATTCTACTTTACAGCGCACTTGCAGGTTGGTATTAATGTAATATGTTCGTTACATGTACGAAAATGTACTCTTGTATTTCTGCCTAAATAACTCGTTACATGGGGTCAATGTCATCGCGGACGTTTCTTCTTGTCTGTCGTCAACACAGGGTGTTGTGATACGATGTTGTAAACTAATGTTGAATCGTGTGAGTTAAAAATGTCGTTGAAACGAGTATTCTGCAACAAGTGTTCTAAATCATGCAATAGACGTTAACCCGAGTTATTAAGCTTCGTACGTATAAGGAAGTATTGTACCAACAACACTGCGGTGAGGACCACGGTCAAGTTGCCTTTAAGTTCGATATTCGCCTAATTTTCGCAGTATAAAGCATTAATATCTTCGGAATGCAGGGACATAGAAATCTCAAACAAGTTTAATTGGAGTCCCTGTGACTTGTGAAATCATGAAAGCATCTTGCTTTGAAATGCACGTCATTTTTGTGTGAAAAATATAAACATAGACAGTCCAAGCAATTTGGACTAAAATAATTCATCACTACATTTACAAGATTCATAGACAGTTTGTCATGTACGCTGCTAAACTGTTTGTGAAATCACTAATATCTTGTAAAAAAAAATCTGTGGAAGTTTCAAGACAGTGATCTTTCATTTCTGCTATATATTAACATGACATACGACTGCAAACACGGAATCTCTAAAGGGTCAAAACACACCAGTAAAACGCAGTACCGAGGATTTCGTGTACACACAAGCTGGGCTAGGATGATAACTGATAATATTAATTATCATCCTAGACCAGTTTTTGTGTACACGAAATAGTAAGGTTTTGCAGTTGTGAAAACTCTTACACATTGAAAATGGGTAAAAAATGGAAAACGTTTTTTCCATTCTTAATATTCAAAGGCTTTAGCGCTGAACACAGTACCACCTAGCTTTTAAATGAAGCATAACTTGAACCATACAATATGACCAACTGTGATAATAAGGACAATTCGATCAATAATGTTTTACAGTTTCCTATTGCCATTGTCATGCAAATAGGAATCTTAAAATATTAATTAAATAATAATATATACACATTAAAATGTTGCTATATTTTTCAGCTATAACATTCAGAGTGCTGAAACTAATTTTTTTTTCGGATCCATGTCATTTGGACAGGTCACACAACTCTTGCAAACCTCTGATCTATTGATAGTTTGTATTGAATGTTTTAATTATTATATTGAAAGAAACAAGAACATTTTTGCTCAAAATTTTTTAAGGCTAATGGAATTCCACTCTCCTTTCATATTGACACATCAGGAAATTGTACATCAAAATGACCACAGACAGGTACTGATCCCACAACCCTCTGGAACAAGCACGAACGTATTACCTGTATAGAGTATTACCACTAAGCTACAACGGTAGCACACATTTTTTGACAACTTAAAATGACCTACCTTCTTTACTGGTTGTTCATGGTTAATACGTGGTTTTCTATGGACTTTCATCTTAATTTCTCCATTGACGACAGAATGAGAAATTGAGGGTGGTGATGGACAACCAAACTAAAATGCCTTTGCATAGCCTACACAAGTTACAGCATCATCCTACTCCCACAGCTGTACATATTAATGAACAAAAAGTCACAATTATTTTCAAATGACCAATCGTATTAATCAGTGGTGGCTGGTGACTCAAAAAATCGGGAGGACAGCTGTGAGAAGGAAAGCTAAGCAGTTGAGCATTAAAGACAAATAAGGATTAGGAAACAGCAACTTAAATAAAAGGAATATTACATTGGATTGTTTCTTGATTAGCCTGTAAGTTTGATTCAAGAATAGGGTCATTTTTGCATTAGTATTACGTCTTCAAATGTATTAGGTTATCATCTATGAGAACTACACAGAGAAGTGTACCTTTAAAATTTGTAATGTAAAGTTATTGATGAAATTTGCCACAATATTACATAAAGATGCAAGCTACAAATAAGTGATGTGCAGCATTTTCTAAGTTCCCCAGGTTAATTAGCAGTTATTTTCAGCCTTCTGGCTCATTTAGTCCAAGTGCCATTGAAGACTGGATATTGAATATCGAACATCAAACTAACTTTACCGCAGTAAAGTATAATGCATGTATGTGCACAAACCACCCTGTAATCACATGTAAGCCTACGAAATCATCATAACCAAATTTTGTTTGTTGCTAATGCTATATACAAATGGTGTAATTTGGCCACATTTACCATGTTTACAGACAGAATTAGAAACTCAGCAGTATTGATTCTATTGTATATATTATATATACCTTGATGCTTGTATAAAAATGTAAACTACTCCAGCTTGGGAACACTTAACTGCTGAAGCTATATGCAATATATCTCTTTAGTACTGTTGAGACAAACAGTTTTTTGTAAATCCGTCAACCAGCTAATCTGTCGTCATCTTTTCTGATTCGCCATGTCCTGTTCAGTTCTATCGGAGTCCCAGTCTCTACAGGAGGTCGGCTGGGTACCTTGTGAACTGGTGGAAGAGTACAACCAGCCGGACTCAAGCGGAAACATAGAAACTCACTACAAGCGTAGGAATGCAGTGCTACAGTTTAGCCACCCGGGGGACAGCGCTGTGAACCCGGACTCAATTACTTTCTTTGTGATGGGTGAGTGACAGCTGATCTCCTGGTCTCAGTGCACTTTGCATGGCAGACACAGCGGTATCGTGCTTTTTGGTGCAGACACGATAAGGGTTTCTTCAGTGCGTCTCCGTGTTTCTTCTCTCAGCATCAAAGGTGGACATGAGGAAGTACGTACAAGCAGGAGTGGAGCAGGTGCAGTGTGACATTCATAGGTACAACGCGGGAGGCATCGAGGCACGCTGGCCAGGACCAGGGGCGCAAGAGCATGACAGATGGTTCACCTGCACGTTGCGTCACAGTGAGGGTCTCTTCATCCTCACTACCTTTCTAAGGTACACTCCTACAGTTGCCCAGGCAGATGACGCAAAATGGGTCATTGAGGACCGGGACAGACTTATCACTACAGGTAATTACTCTGATAGGAAAAGCGTAAGTAAAAGCATATGATCCAGTATTTAAAGATTACTAAAATGTGCCATTACCGTTAAGTATTCGTCTTTACTTTGTCCCTACCAGGCATGCTCTGTTTGCTCACCTTTTTCCAATCCCCTCTCTCACGTGCGCAGCGGCGATGCTGGTGATGACGCGCTCTCCCTCGGTGGAGGTGGGCTTGCTCAGGGAGCAGATCCTGCACTGCCAGTTTGCGGTTGACCACAAGCAGCCGGAGCTGGTGCTGGAGTGGCGTGTGCAGAAACGCGGGGAGCGCTCCAAGCTGTTTAGTTACAGCAGCCGGTCGGGGCAGAGTGAGGGGGCCGGCGTCTCCCTGAGGGACATCGCTGCAGGGCTGGGCTCCCTGCGTCTCCCGGCCACCACGCTGGCCAGCGAGGGCACCTACATCTGCTCTGTTTATGTGCCTCCTCTCTACGGCAGCCACGACCTGGCCCTGCACATCGTAGGTAAGGCTGGAGGTGGCTGGAGACATTGAGCTCATGTGTAAGTCATGACGTGAATAAGCATACATACTTAAGCACTGGCTTGACAGAATGAGCTTAGAATAGTCATTGCAGTTTAATATTGTGTATTCAAAATAGTAGCAGATTTCCAAGTAATTGCCCAGTTAACTATTGGTTTTGGCTAAATTCTAGCTGCTACAATTGTACTTGATAATAGTCACTAAAATGGAAAGTAAGCACAAAACTATCAACAGATATTGTCAAAAGAGTCCAGCAAAATGTGAAATACGCAACTGACAAAAAAACAAGTACTTAACCTGTCCTAGCAAAACCTTTAGCAATTCCTGCACAGCATTGAGGCAATGCACTTTTAATTACATATTACATACTGTACAGATTTATATGGTGCCTATGTCATTGGATAACAATGAAGCACTCAGTACTCAAATACTCAGCACAGGCAGTGTGTATCTCCTAGTGTTTCTATGGCTATGTACCAGCACAGGTAGTGTGCATCTGCTAGTGTTTCAGCCACCATGTACTGACAAAAGTGGTTTGTAACTGCCACTACGTTACAACACAGGCCATGTGTAATGAGTGGTGTTTCTGTACTGTGGATAAGGCCTAGTGAATAAGAAGAGTGACTCCCAAATCTCAGAAAGAAAAACAAATCCTGGTAGATCGACACACACAGAGTTCAGACTGTCTAAACACTGAAGGGCAATGTGCTTATCAATAAGCACTTTCTATTTTAGTTACAATTACATAGTATATGAAGTATGCTGTTCAAGCCAAAAATATTCAATACACCTGTATTAATGATTTCATAATTTTAGCCTATCCCCAGGATAAAACTGTGTGACATACAGAGCTGCTGAAAGGAACTGGGCTATATGCATATGGTTGTTATATGAGTGGCTTTTTACTCTTTTTACTCTTGTCTGTTTGTTCATCTGTTCTGTGGCTGTGTGTCTGTCTGCATGTCTGTGTGCGTGTCTATCTGTCTGTATATTTGTGTGTGTCACTGCATATCTGTGTGTGTGGATGTGTACAGAGAGTCCACAGGTGACCCTGAATGTGGCGGCCCCCTGTCGCTGCAGGTGGGGCAGGAGCAGAAGGTGGTGTGTGAGGCACAGGGATACTACCCTCTGGATGTGCAGATGGACTGGCTGAGAGAGCAGAGAGGACGGGGCCAGCTGCCGGAGGTGCTGAAGAACGTGCTCTTCTCCAGCCATCGTCACCATCAAGATGGCACTTACTCGCTCTCAGCCTTCTTCCTGCTTCGGCCTACCGCCACAGACTCGGGGTACACCTACACCTGTCGGGTCTCCCACCGTTCTTTACGCACACCAGTCCGGAAGAGCTTCACCCTTACTGTCACAGGTGAGCCCCACACTCTGCACAGACATGGAGAAATTGGTAGACTTCATTTTGAGGCTGTCTGCTGGAAAGTGTACATTGTATTTGCCGTTGACAAGTCAAAGTCAGCTTTAATGTCATAACATTGTTCTACAAAAGTATGTCAATGTATGAAATTCTTGTGCAGAGACTCCATTTCTTTATGATATATATATAATAAATAAATAATAATAATAATACATAATAATTATAATTTAAAGATAATAAACATGATCGTAATACAGCAATACAAGGCTGGACAGCAAGAGTCAGCCATTTAGGGTTTGGATTGTCCTTGGGAAGAAACTGTCCTTGAGTCTGTTGGTCTGTACGATACCAATGCATGACAGTAGATGTCACCAGACCTTTGATAAGTTACTTTATAGGTTGTATCTTATCTGTAAAACAATCGTTTTTGAGTAGGTCTGCATTGTATTTGTAGGCCAACATAGCATTGCTGTATGGCAGTCAGATATAACAAATGGATTACTGGAAGTACCTGACAGTGCTGATAGCTGATGTTTGGCTTGGTGATGCTTATTTGAATTTCTTGTTGTGGCCAAACATGTCACTTAAAAGATTTGTTTGTTCAGTTGATTAAAGCTTCAACTAAGAGCAGTGTTTCCTATTTTTAATGCTGTACAGCCATACTCAATCTTTCTGATAACTTAAGTCTGGTTTTAGTTAATGTAGCAGGTTCAGCTTGAATTCTCCATAGTTTGTTAATGTCAGATAAGCCTGGATTAGTTAAAGCTGCTGATTCTATTCTTTCAGAACCTGTGCACTGGAGCTCCATGTTGCTGGGAGTCATAGGTGTTGGATTTTCAGTGCTAATGATTGTCTCTCTTGTCCTGATGCTTCGCTATCTCCATTCAGGTGAGTTGCGCTGGTCCCGTCCCACATCGTTCCTAATTTGCTTTTCGAGGGGAGACACAAACCTTTGCCTGTAATATCTGAAGCAGAATTGCACTATGTATTTGCTTCTGTAATTGCATTGTACAGGGGCAATAATCTATATCCAGGGTGGTATTGTGACATAATGGTTAGGGAATGGTCAGGGTGTGTAACTCAAAGGTTAGGGAAGGGTGTGGTCTTTGTAGTCATAAGCAAAGTACTTTACCTCAATTACTTCAATATGTATCAACAACAGGGCCTTAGACCTGCTTACAACACTAAAGCAGGATAACATGAACCAAAAAGATAATCGTGATTTCTATGTCAATTAAAATTCAACGAAAATTTCATGATCGTGACAGCTCTATACACACCTCATTTAACCTGGCCTTCCGTGTACCCTAACCCTAACCAGCCAAACCTTATCTTTTTCTATTACCATGTCAAAAAGACAGATCTGCTGCAATCCAGTCCCTTAGACCCTTATATTTGTGAGCAATGGTCTTTCTATCAGATCTCGTCTGACAGTGATACATGTGTGGAGTACATTTAAAGAACGAAAACAGGAGGAAACAATTAGGGAAACAGGTGGACTCCCATTTACAGCATGTTTTGCTCATGCTCAATCCAGTCCAACATTCAGACCACCTCAAAAGCTCGGTGCTCTTTGTTTATTGTCTTTGTTTAAGTTTATTTGATTTAAGAACTGAACAAAAATGCAATTGTGCATTTCCCTCAGCACATTAAGTTAAAACATATAAAAACATTAGCATGAGTTTTTATAATTAGCACCGCTGTAAAATAGTATTAAACTGTTGCTAATTTTGCTTTCCTTTAGCACCACTGTAAACAGTATCTAACTTTTGCCTAGTTGGTTTCCTTTAGCATCAATATAAAACAGTCTAAAATGTTTCCTGTCACACCCATGTAAAACAATATCAAACTGTAACCCAGTAAGGTTATCTTTAGCACCACTGTAAGACAGTATCAAACTTAAGCTCTTAACCTAAAAAGTTTTATGATAGTCATTTGAACTGGCAGTTGAACCGGCCATATGTTCACTGTGTGAAATGTGCACAACAGTGTATGTACTAATTATTTCTTAATTACTGTATCCGTAGACTAATGTCTGTCTGCTGATTACATGAACATACATTAAGGATAGTTATTTAATTTATTGAATGTTTATGTCTTTGTTTAGTTAGGAATAGACCAAAGTGTGATGACCTAGAAGAAATAGCTGCCGGGTAAATAGTTGCAGTATCGCAATTATGAATAATATCTGTTCCTGAAAATAGGTAATTAGAAGTAATCAGTTAATCTTTCATTGCTGTAGAGCTCTCTTTGGTCTTATTTATCTTTGGGCTGTTGATGTTTATCACCCTTATTTACATTGTTATGTTTATGTTATTGTTATTAGTTTATGTTTACATACATGATGAATCCACCTGCATATCAGTGTTAAATAAATAATTACATATATGTGAGACATGTTTATGTGCCCTAACTGTTATAATTTATAAAAATATCTTTTTCCCTTACAGCAAGGCGAGAAGCAAATAAGGTGCGTAAAATCAAGTTCATTTGTTTTTCCTCCATAAAGTATGTGATACATAAAATGTTATTTGCTCTGCTATTATCTTGTTTGTTTTCGTGTGGAAGTTAAATAATTCAGATAGAGCGATTGTTACTGATATCAACGCCAAAGTGCAGTGCTCTACACTCTATCCTCGCTCAGTCTGATACAGGTAATTTTTCCGCTGTACAAAATCACCACTCTTACTCTGTTTGTTCATGGTCACTTCTGTGTAGAGGAAGCCATACTGAGAAGGTTCTTTTGAAGAAGCGGAGCTCCAAGAGATACGAAGCGAGCAGATGACGGAAGTTTTCCTCATCTCCTACTAGTGCGCACCCAGTTTTTGGATGATTGTTGTAGGTGACATGGGGAGATCAGAGGACTAATGGGGACAGGCACAGAAGAGGACAACTGTGCAATGAGAACTGTAATCATATTTAAGGAAAAAGATTAGATATGAGTGGAAGTTATTGGGGGTATAAGCAGTAAAGCTTATACTCGCAAGTAAAAACGTAAAAGTTTGATTTTCTTCCTCCCGTTTGGGCTCAAACATCTTTAAGTTGGTATGTCTGAAGCTTACCAAAATTTGTCGGCTTATTTGGGTGATTGGTTTCATGGATCTTATTTAATATGCGTTTATTTACAGTGCCTAAACAAAATCGTCATACCCTATCAAAATCCTTACCTTTTGTCACATTACAACCTGGAAATTATAAAAAATTAAATTTTACTTTTCCCAGCTGTATTTACACATTATAACCCTCAACACCAAAGTGAAAATAAAAAAAATTCTGAACAATTTTTCACATTTATTTAGTGAAGTACCTGGTTTGGATAAGTGATCAGCCCCTTAGAGTGCAAAGGTTTTATGGTTACCAAGATTAAACTTGCTCAGGTTTACGAAAACCAGTCACCTTCCAGATCACACACCAGGCTAAAGGAAAATGGATGGCCAAGTACCCCACCTGACTTGGGTTGATAGGAAGTGGTTTTGATTACTTTGATTACCAATCTAGGCGCTCAAAGCTGGTAGAGACATATCCAAACATACTGATGGCTGTAATTCAAAATCAAATCAAAATGTGTCAAAGTATTAAATCAGAACTGATCACTTTTTCAACCCTGTTATTCTAGTTTTTCATTTTTTATTCATTTTCAGAACTGTTGTTTTTTTTTTGATTACTTGAATGTTGTAAGGCAAAAAAATGCTGAAAAAAATCATTTTTAATGGGTTTTGATTTCAGGCTGTAAGACAAAAAAGGACTATTTCAAAGGGGTATTATGATTTTCTATATGCACTGTATGGAGAAATGAAAGTGTACATGTTTACATGCACAAATTTAGCCCAGCTTACACATCCCATTTTGAAATTTTTATTGTTTACTTTTTTAGTGCATATGTCACAAGATTGTTCGATCACAAGCCACTGCACTTTTGATGTCCTTTTCACACATATGTGTTAATCCCAAAGCATTCAACATGAAGTTCTAAAACTTACATTGGCAATCACTACAAGAGGGCAGACTTAAACCATTATCCCAATCGAAACATGTGGGGGCACTGTAGAGCTCAAAATATGAAGAAAAATCACAGTTATTTTTACAGAGATTTTAGACTGGATGCAGTGATCCAGCTGTGTGCATATGTGCCTTATGGATCACCATTTTTAACTAAGTTAGTAGTTAACCCCCTCACTTATCATGACACCTTGCTAGAGGGTACCCCATTACCAAATTTGGTGCAGTTTGACTGTTTGGTGGTTGCTATAACAGTCAGTTAAAATGTAACTTTTTAAACAATAGTAACTCCAGGTCTATCTGACTAATGTCAGCAGAGGTCTCTCCTTACTTTGAATACATTTTCCTAAAGGACCTGTGAAGTCTGCCACTCCAAATTTCTGTCATTTTAAATGTTCACCTTTACCTTATAAGTTTTATTTTATATACAGTATATCACCGTTTTACACAAAATGAATGTAAAAAACAAAGATGTTCAAAAAAGTGCAAATTTATATTCAGAAGGACAACAGTTTTTTGTGAACTTGCCTGACTAAACAGATCATTTCCGCATGTACAAATTTCCATAAACCATTATTCTCTTGTCAGCTCATTTCGCCATTACTCTGCCTCTACATTTCCACCTTTATTCTGTTTTCTTGTCTTTCTGTTTGTTATTGGTTTAGGTTGGGCAATCAGCCAACTCAATCCTCAGGCCAAGATTAAATGTATGAGATGTTCCAAATGCAGTGTACACTGGGTTGGGTCTTAATAAAGTCAATTCCAATGTGTGTGCTATATGGAAATTTATTCTACTGAATTATTACATAATCAGCTGGCTAACTGAATGACAGTTCTGCTGGGGATAGTGGTCTAATAATATAGTGGAATGGCATTCATAGCAGTGCTTCACATTTGCTTCCTACACTTGGGACAGTGAAATAGTTCCATGTTCAAACCATTGCGAAACCAGTGTATTATTTTATGCTAATACAAAACTTTTTTTTTAAACATTTAATGGTCATGTAGTTGTTTTTAAAATCATAGGTGAGAAAATTATTTACATCCCTGTTGGACTGTTAGTCGACCAAACGTTTGTCGATGAGAGAGAAGTTTTCATTGGTCGGTTAGTCGCAGAAAAAAACTCTGTTAGGGAGTTGCACCTTGTCGTTAAAAGGCTATCAGAATATGTCAAGAAGAAATCATCCAAAACGGGTGAAAAAAATATTAAAATTGTCACGTACATTCTTTTTTCTTCTGATTGTCACTAAAAATGCAGGGTATTCAGAGAAGCCCAGTCCCAGTGTTTGTGTCAGTTAATAAACATTGCCTGAGTGAGCAAATAAAGTTTTATGGTGAACCTGATGTAGATGCATTATTTTAATATTTTGCATAATTTAAAATAATATGTATGTGCATTAAATTAGCGGGTCAGTTGCAGTGTTAAGCACTGCGGATGCGAGGCAGGGGTGGGTCTACAAAACAGGACACTTACAGGAGATATTCATGCTGTTAACTAATGATGAAGAGCATCAGACAGAAGGAGAGAACAATGAAATTAAGATGTAATTGGAGGACAAAGGTTGATTCGAGGCCACTGACAAGGTGGGAAAAAAATGAGGAACGCTACCCTAAGCTTCCCAGAGCAGCATTTATTTTTTCAATATTTGGTTTTTTAACAATACATAGTCCTTAGTTCAAGCCATTAATTGACTAGTCATTGCACGTTTATGATATTATTTTAATTTATTTAAATAAATTAAATATACAAACACACACACAAACACACTAGTCGACTAGGGAAATCTTTAGCCGGGAGCAGCCATACAAATTTCAGACAAAGTAATTGTAGAAAAGGAGACATAATACACTACATATATATACATAGCACTGAACAAAATTGGGAACCAGTCAACAGCATGGTCATAATGGTAAACAATTTTATATTTCTCAGTTGATAAGAGGTCTCTTAATGCTCGTGAAAGTACAAATATTTCAAACATAATTATTATTTTGTTTTGATTTAGAAGAAAAGGAGAGCTGGATCTGTCACATCTGAGACAATCCTGGTAGCAATATTATTTCTTTCATTTGTCAAAAAATTGAAAACTCCCCAAAGTCTCAGTAGTTGTGCAGCCTTCTGTTGAAAAAAACAGTGAAATAGAGGTTCTCATGATGTAGCTAACCCGTTCCTATGCCAAATAAAATCACATTTGTGTTGAAAACTTACAGGATTGACAAAAACCAATTTTCAAAGACACAATTTTCAAGGCCCACATTTTCATAAAAATTTTATTTCAAAACAAACAGCATTATCAGATTAATTTTTCACAAGTATGTGGATACTGCCATGGAGAGAGAGATTATGGCCCCCAGTGATTAGGAATATTTACCAAAGGATTCTACATTTAAGGCTCACCAAGAAACAAGGAGGGCTGTACCACACCCAGTTCGGCTTTAAACCAGTAACCCCAAATGTCAATCCACATGAACTATCAATCATGTGGTGTTTTAGGTGTTTGATCGACATCCTGAACAAATGGCTGTTTAACTTTTAAGTGGGTGCCTGACCTGTGGTCACTGACTTAAAGGTATTTATGATTGTGAGCCATTTCTCATTCCCACGCTCTGTTTGCTTATGTTATCTGCCCTCATTCTGGCCTTAAGCTGGGTAGTTGCAATGAAACTTGAAACTAATAAAGAGGAAGGAGGCCAGTATTAAGATGAGGGCAAATAACCCATAAAATGATTCTTGGGTTGCTGTCCTGACTGTGCTCCATGCTGTTCACAACACATCGTCATAAAATTTTGCTCTATTTTTGGCATGTATTTGTCAACATACTGAGACACCTTTATCCTTTTCCTGATGGAGTTCTCTTTACTTGTGACATCCCTTGGCTTGGTTCTGGTCTACTCTGTAAATTTGTTTCTGTTTGAAGCTTTGTTTGAAACTGAGATTAAACTTATCTTTATTTGAAGAAATTTGAAAGGAAAAACTAAATAAAGATATAAAATTTTTTTTACTGCCCCTTTTGCAAAGTGTACATATTTTTTTCACCGTTTTAAAATTATTTGTGAACCTTAGGAACACTTAAATGGTCAGCCATAACTTCCTGTTTCACTGGTATATAAATTTGAGGTGACACACCCTAGTCATTGATCATTATGAGGTAGACACTGCCGAATGAAAGATCAAATTAACTAAGGCTGGTTGCTCATATTTTTATGTTTCTTGTTGTGACACTGCCACAAATTAATTAAGGCTGGTTGTTTTTATGTTTCTGCCCAAACTAAAAAATGAATGGTTTATTAAAAAATCTTTGCAAGGTGAACTTTTCATGATGGGTTGGAGGATTTGAAGGATAGTTTTTTTGCTTGTCTTGAGCCACACTGTTTTGAAATGAACTGGTTAAAAAAAAAAGACTGCATATTGTATGTGTCGTTGCCCCTTTAAAAGACAGCCTGGTGGAAGAAGTGGGTTTTACAAAATACTACTTCCTGGGCATGGGGAAGAAGAAGAAAAAAGGAGGGAAAAAAGTGTGGGGTGTTGTGTGTATGGAGAGTGGACTTTGCTGTTTTGTTACACCAGCCAGATCATTCTTGTGGACCAGTGGGACAACAAGGGTTGGATGACCAATTCAGGCCCAAATAATCTGCTTTGGTTGGTGTGAAATAAAAAAGAAAGGAAAACAAAGGAGAACTACACACAAACCAAAAAAATAAGGTCGGCTTACACATACCTGAAAGGACAGGACCCACAACTGTGGAAGCTTCCGGAAGCGGGTGAGATCCACGCCTTAAATTGACCTTTTTATTTGATTTCTGTTGTTCTAAGGTCTACTCCTGGAGACTGTGTGTTTTTGCCATGATTGTTGCAGGGCTATATTTGTTGTTGTGGGACTTTCTTGAGTCTGTGGGATGGGGAACTATTGTAAATATTGTGTAATATGTTTGATGTGTATGTATTGGGAATGTGTGGTACACTCAAGATTTAATACATTGGTTCACTGGGTTACAAAAAATTTTGATTGTTATAGGGTCATAGGCCTTCTACTGGCCCAAATGGTGGTATACGTCTCTGAGGGCTGGATTACTTTCTCCATGATGCCCTCATCATCCACTCTTTTGAGTTTGTCTTTCACTTTAGAAACTCCTTAGTGAAGCTCTCTAAGCTGCATACACAGTGTATGGGCCCCATATCAAATAGCAATCCTGTGTTAAGCTAGCCTTGAGATATAGCCATCATTAGCACACATGTCAGTTTGGCGAAAGTTGTCTCAATAACTTTGGGGGCAGCTGTCACATTTTTAGAGGACGTTGAAACTCAGATAGCCATTACAATAACAGTGGTTGGCTATGGAAAGCCATGGCAGGTTTTTTCCATTTGAGTTTTCTTAAAGGTACAGCAGTACCTCACTCGGACAAAAAAACAAAAACTAAAACAGCTTGGGTGTGGAAATGGAGTGTGGTTAGCTTTCCCGGCAGGCATGCCAGTACCAAAAAACATGCTCACCTGTTCCCCACCATTTTGTAAAGCCCTCCACATGACCAGGACCCAATCAGGACATGAGGCATTGTCCCAATTTCCAATACCAGCCACCATTCCCAGTGCACAGCCGCCCATGCCACTAAATGAGTGTTAATAATAAAATACTTAACTAGAGAAGCTAAGAGGCATTAGGATGTCTTATACCCTTCTCACAACACGTGAGTATAACACTGGCCTGTGCTGTCTCAGCCACAGGGAACCACCATATTCTATATTTCCCCATGTCTGCTATCATGACTATCATTATCATTTTCTCATCAACGGACCACCTGGCAGCAAAGGAGGGGCAAGTCCATCTGGATGAATGACTGAATCACACTATTTTTGCTGGGCATACAAAGTGAGCAAAGGAGAAGCCCTGTTTACTCCTTTTGGACAACCATGAGTCTCATCTATCCATTGAGGGACTCAATTATGCCAAAGAAAATTGTATAGTTATGCTTTCATTCCCATCCAACTGCTCTTACCGGCTTCAACCCTCAGACAGATCTGTCTACAGGCCGATAAAGGAGCACAGTAACGGCATGTGCGATGCCTGGGTGAGGAACAATCTCGTGAAGCAAGGGAGAGTGGGATCAAAATCTGGATCGGCTAAAAGCAAGTAGGCAGCTAAAAAAAGAAAAATCACAGATGAGTCATTATCAGATGAAGAGGAGAGCTTCTGTTTCATCCGTGTGGAGCCATTTTCAAGGAGCCGCACAAAATGGATTTGGGTGCAGTGTGTGAAATGCAAGAAATGGCCCGATGATGCCTGTACACAAGGCCAGGCAATTTATATGTGCCAGAACCGTGAGTCTGACTGAAGAATTTGATTCGTCAGAAAAACAGTTGATTGCTATTTTTTGTCACATGCAGTTTTCACAGTTTTCATTTCAGAGATTATTGATTTGGGGGGGTGGTAGATATTCTGCATCAAGAGAGTTTTTCCATCATAGAGACTGGGGGATGCATGGATGTTCTATTGTTATAGATTGCAGAGGTTTGCCACTGACATTAGTTGGGGTACAAGCAATTACATTTGGGGGCATAACAAATATTTGGGAGGGCAATGCCCCCCACCTCTTCCAGATCTGGCCCTACTGGTTCTTTGATGCAAGTTGGATTTGGTTTTGAATTTGCAATAACAAAAAAACATCAATGTTCACAAGGTTTGTTGTGTTCTTATTTATTGAAAATGAAAATGTGGCAACTTACCCACTGTTGGGGCAAGCTGTCACAAGTGCACAAACCCTACTTAACTGTCTATAACTCTGTACTGAAATATATAATGAACACAAACTATGTACCTGAGACTTCATTCTTCATTTGGTATGATGTTTACTCTGTTGGGATGTATTGTAACCAATAAATGTAAGAATGGTTGAAAAGTGTGACAATATACCCTGCATTCCCATTTATACCTTATGAACACTGCAAACAGCTTTGCTAGCCATGTAGCTCTCATTATATTTTTTAATTGCTAATATTAACTCTGATGTGAATTTATGTTATTCTTCATTCAGTAACATTATCACACTGAATGTTTTGCTAAACTGACAAGCTACCTTTAGCAACTTCATAACTTACAAAATATGACATCACCACCTTGGTATATCCTCACAGTCTGTTCTAGCTGATTCTCAATCTTTTGCACTCCATAACATGGCATAAGGTAAGATCATACACTGGAAGTGGTAAGGGAGCTTACATTTTTGGAAGCTGTTGGGGTTGCATCCGGTGTATCAAACATCCCTTTCGACTTGGCTATGCTTCACCCCAATCTTTTCACACAGACAGATGTGCTTGTTTACATGTTCACAATCAAAAAAAATCAGACCAGCTCATCAAACAATTTCACTGTTGTTGTGGCTAGAGGCAGCCTATCACTTTATCATTTTATATGCACAGTGTTTAATATGCTGAGTGTAAAATCGGATGAAAATCCAGCAGCTGTATTGTGTGGTCACATTAAAAATGTAGATAACAGGAAGTAAAGCTTAGCGCTAAGCAAGAGGATTTCTGTGTATATGCTGAAAGCATCTGTGATAAAGATGTTCTGCACAGACCAAGTTTAAACTGTCAACACAAATATTGCTTAGCACTCAAACCTGCAGAAAATAACAAAGATACACATTTTAGGTTTGGTCAGTCAAATGGTGATGAATTTGTGTCGGGGGAAGTGACACAACAGTGGAGACTGAAGCATTTTTGTGAGAGGAATTAGGGGAGCTAAGCTGCATGAAAACTGAAACCCAGATGGCATTTTTATTGAACAGGTACATTACTATAGTTTTTCTACAAATTTATATGAAACTATGATTATCTTTGCCATGAATTAACCCACTGGATGTTTACAATAATTTATTTAGCTGACATACACCGCTATTGCTAGAAACCCATGCAAAAAAACCATTCCATGTCCATTGCCTCAGGGGGGACCAGGGTGCAAAACTATCCAACTGCCCTTTTAAGATTTATTATTTGTTGACACTGCTATGCGCCAGCATACAGAAGAGCTATGCCTCCAAATAGTTGACCTGATTCACACATATGTTAAATATGCCGAACATTTGTTAAATTACTTGCAAGAAAATTAAAGGATATGACAGTAAAATAAAGGTTATTTTGATCTGTAGCCAAAACAGAACAAATAAGTGAGCTCTTCCCATTAAACTGACAATATAGATTCGATCTGGGAGCTATGTTAGATATTTAAAATTCACATCACCTTCAAAACCTAAAAAGATATAACTAGAATAATGGACCACAGAAATACACAGCATGTTTTTATTTATGTGTTTTTAGTGCCACAATTAAAATTTGTAGCATCACATTTATCATCAGTAATCATAAATAAGTAATTTGCTTTCAACTGTTAAATTTACTGAAAACAGCAGGGTCACATTTAAGCACCACTGTATAGTACATTCTGTATATTGCATCATAATATAAAAATATACATATATAGTGTTTTCAAAACATTCTTTCCATGTTGTTCAATGGCATGAAATCGAAGATGAATCCATACTGTCAAGATTTTTTTGGTTTGTACTTTCATTCACAGCACTTATGTCAGTAGCAGCTACACTGATAAGACACAGATCAGTCTTCTTTGCCAGGGGTGCCAGATCTCGGTATTTGTAACCATTTTTGTGTTTTCTGGAAGCCCAGGTAAATTTATTTGTATTATTATTATTATTTTCAGGGTATCACATCAGGGTAATTATGGGGATCTTAGGGAAAAATAATAAAATAATTTTACAGTATTCTTTGGGAGAAAAATCAGGATAAAGTTATACAAATGATCTGGCAAACCTGGTCTTTGCTCAAACCAGGCTTTCTACAGGACAGTCAGCGTCCCTTTGACCTTTCTGGGACTGTCGGAAAGAGGAGGATAAAATCAGGTACAGGAGGATAAAACGGAGAGGCACAAATAGACAGCATAGAGATGTGAAGTAGGACTCTACCCTCCTTCTAATACATACATGTATCCATTTGCAGGTTTGACGGAGCTGCAAGCCCCCTTATACAGTTCATGCTTCCAGGGTGAGGAACGTTCAAATACAAAAACTAACAAGAAAATTAAAAAAAAAAACAATATATGATATAAAGACAAGCTGGTATTTATGTTGTGCTGATGTTGAAAGTGAAAACGGTTGGGGATATGAGTTTGAGCTTCAGTGCATAGTTGAGACAGAGTCACTGTGGATACTGCCTGGAGATACTCCACACCTGGTGTGGTTTCCGCGGCTCCACTAGGGAAAGTGAGAGGGACCAGGTATGTCGTTCTTACAGTTCTCTTGGGTCCTCCAGGATGGACATAGATGTCTCCCCAGATGAAGCAGTCACCTTCTGGATGTTGTAGGGGGGATTTTTCCGTGTTTATGATTAGCCCATGTGACGTTTGCTTCTGCCCCACTGCGCCTCCTTTTGCAGTCTCTCACATGCGGGACAGTTCATAAAACAGGACGTACGCGTCGCTGCTGCGCACTTGGCTGGAGGACATTGGCGATACTCTGTGGGACAAGAGGAGGAGTGAGTCCGCTGCGCAGCAATACTGAAAGATGACATGTCACGCTAATAACGTCAGGAGTGGAGCCTAAGGGATTACTTCGGCTTGGTCCTCCAGCGCCTGGCTGGGGATATGGTTTGAGCGAGTATTATGACAAACTAATGAACATGCATGTGGGTGTGGCTTTTCGGGTGTGTGCCTATGAATGAAATTTGATGAAATATCACAGAGCTGGGTACATGCTATGTTCGCACTGACATAGCCACATTGGAGAACTGTGTTTTTTTTTGTTCTAGATAAGAGTGCAGAAAACACTGAAATTATGTATTATGTTTTTATTTATTATAATTGTTCCCAGGATGCGGTAGGGGTTGATTGTTATTGCACACCCGTTAGATGTTGTAATATAATTCACTGAGTAGAGTCTCCACAGACAGGATCAGAGCTGGGATTGCAGGCTGACGGTGAAGACATACTGGCAGCGGCAAAGCCACTTGGCGCTACTCCTGCCTGCTATTATCCTCTCTTCCAGCTCTTTACATTGGAGAAGCCATTTTGTATTCCTTACCATGGATAGCCAGAAGAAGGCCATAGAAATTGTTATAGCCATGTATGGGCTGAAATATGTAATTAGCACATTATTTGTAAATTACTTGGTAATATCACTATTTTGGGTGATGACAACAATAACTTTAAAACTGCTTTTCCTTGCAAGCATGTTAATAGACAGAATCATTAATAAGAAACAGCTCTGTTTCATTCGGTCAATTCTCACAGAGATGTTTCCTTATCACAAATTGACTGTCACTATGTGCTACAAATGTCTAATTGTGTAACTTGACTGTCTTATTTACCTTTATTCAGGGAAAACATAAGACCTCACAAGTATGAGATACTGTCATTTTTTTGCACATTTTATTCAATCATTTTCAAATTAATGCTGTAATTATATTTTAAATAATTCTGGGGGATAACAATAACCTAGCTACACCTGGTGAAATATTTACAACTTGTAGAAAACCATGATACAGTAAATCTTATGCCCTGCGCCAGCACTTTGCCACTTCTCATTCAAAATGAATGGAAGCGGCCTCGTCGGCAAACGAAAACTCTTCCAGTGTGTCTTGGGCACGATGCTGGAGTAGAAAGACAGAGGGCGTACCTGGAGTCGTTGAAGGTGTACCACTCTCCAGTGGTGGGGTTACGGCAGTAGGCTGTGTAGTGTCCACCCATAGTGGTACCTGAGTGATTGGATACTGCATACAGATTATAGACTGCATTAGCTACAGACAGGGAGAGAGGGACAGAGGGGGAGGGGGATTAGTCTCAGTAGCCATAGCCTCATATCCTTCACCAATATCAGGTCTGGGGAAAGTACTCACTGCTGTTTTCAGATGCAAACTCCCTGAGGTCTAGGTCCTTCATGGGGAAGTTGACAAAGGTGGATAGTTTACTCATCCTTATCCGTGCCTCAGAGAAGCGCTTCAGATCTAGGGCAGGGTGTGAGTGAAGGAGATGTAGTGCTCTCATGGGTGTGAGTGAAGGAGAGGTAGTGCACTTATGGGTGTGAGTGAAGGAGAGGTAGTGCACTTATGGGTGTGAGTGAAGGAGAGGTAGTGCTCTTATGGGTGTGAATGAAGGTGAGGTAGTGCACTTATGGGTGTGAGTGAAGGAGAGGTAGTGCTCTTATGGGTGTGAGTGAAGGAGAGGTAGTGCTCTTATGGGTGTGAATGAAGGAGAGGTAGTGCTCTTATGGGTGTGAATGAAGGAGAGGTAGTGCTCTTATGGGTGTGAGTGAAGGAGAGGTAGTGCTCTTATGGGTGTGAATGAAGGTGAGGTAGTGCACTTATGGGTGTGAGTGAAGGAGAGGTAGCGTACTTATGGCTGTGAGTGAAGGAGAGGTAGCGTACTTATGGCTGTGAGTGAAGGAGAGGTAGTGCACTTATGGGTGTGAGTGAAGGAGAGGTAGCGTACTTATGGCTGTGAGTGAAGGAGAGGTAGTGCTGTCATGGGTGTGAGTGAAGGTAGTGCTCTCATGGGTGTGAGTGAAGGAGAGGTAGTGCTCTCATGGGTGTGAGTGAAGGAGAGGTAGTGCTCTCATGGGTGTAAGTGAAGGAGATGTAGTGCTCTCATGGGTGTGAGTGAAGGAGAGGTAGTGCACGTATAGGTGTGAGTGAAGGTGAGGTAGTGCTCTCATGGGTGTGAGTGAAGGAGAGGTAGTGCACTTATGGGTGTTAGTGAAGGAGAGGTAGTGCTCTCATGGGTGTGAGTGAAGGAGATGTAGTGCACTAATGGGTGTCAGTGAAGGAGAGATGGGGCATGTAGGGATGGGATAATAAATCACAATTTGGTATGTCGCAATCCAAAAATATTAAGATCAATTTTGTAAGTCAGAAAATGACATCGCGATATTTGAAAATGGCTGTTGGCAGTAATCAAACATCTATATGAGAATTTCTGTTGTTACTTTGAACTTTTTATGTTTTTTCTAGTAGAGAACTTTATTCAAATGAGAATTTATTTTGTATTTTGCATGGATAAAAATTAGACATTATTTCTGAATATTCATAATTTGTAACTGAACTGTTATTAGGCTGTATTGAATTGTGGTGATATTGAATTGTGAACCTCATATCATATATCGAACCGAATCGTGAGATAAGTACATCGTCCCATCCCTAGTGCCCAGCTTTGCTAACTAACAGAGTCAGAGTTGTTTGTCTTCACAAATATATATCAGATGTAAATGTGATATAAGAAAGGATACGTAGCACCAGGATCTTCGGAAATTTCTGGATTGTAAACTTCTTTGTGCATTTTCTTCTGGCTTTACACCTGTAGCATGTCTAAAGAATCCCACAGACAAACAGAGAAGACAGTGATCCCTGAATTCTGCCAATGATTGAATTTCAGAGTCATATTAAGTTGATTATCAGTTAGCAGTGTATTATCAGCTATGAAAGTGGTCTGACCATCAGCACTTTGATTTTTGAGCTTCCAAAGCATCATGGGGCCGATAACGAAGGGTGGCCCAGCTACTTAATTTCCATATACAGGAGGTCCTCGGGTTACGACGGTCTCGAGTTACGTTGTTTCGTGGTTACGACACACTCCCATAAATTACTTAAAAAACCTAGTTTCGACCTAAGTGGTTTGGTTCGTAAATACGACCACAGAAATAAAGATAAGAAATTGTTCTCTCTTTCTTTTTAAATTAATGTTTCATTTAATTACTGTATTTTATATGTCCTTCATGTGTTGTGTGTACAGTGTGAGTGACTTAAGGTGTTAATTTATGCATAATTTAGGTATAAATTCCGACTTGCGTTGAAAATCGGCTTACGACAAGTCGTAGGAACGGAACTCGTTCATAAGTCGAGGACCCCCTGTATTGTTATGTGTTTCTGTTATTTTTCCACCCCCTCTATATGCATGTACCTGACAGTGAGTTAGCAGTGACAACAAAAATCAAACACATTCGTTCATGTCGAGAAGACTTGTCACTGTGAGCGAAGAAGAGGAAAAAGGTGCAGAGATCCTCACCGGTTTTTCATCCCCGTCCAGCACATCCTCTTTGGTGAAGAGCCTCACACAGTCCATCAGACTAACCTCCCCATAGCTTTTCTAAACAGGCACAAAAAGGCTAAAATATCTGCATTTGGTTGTGAAAGTAAACAAATGCCTCAGTGAGTTGTACAGAAGAAAAATTTAACCGCACTGACTATGTCTTTACTATGTGACTGTGTCTTTAATGGCAAGTATTGAGAACACTCAATGAGAGGGTATGATAAGGGAACAGACCTTGGAAATGGGCAGGGAGAGGTCCCAAAACGGGTCAAACACTGTAGAGCAGTAGCCACAGTCGCTGCAAGTCAGCGAGCTCTTCAGCTGGCCAACAAACAGATCTTCCCAGAGAAGACCACACATTAGTACAGCCTCATACAAAGAAATTATTTTATTATGTTAATGTTACTTATTGTAATTTCTGTCACAGCTGGCACCAGCACATGGCCTTACCCACTATTTTGCTGTCCTCTCTCTCCAGGTATTTATTCCACATTCTTTTCCCTTTCTCATCATCACTAAAAAAGCAAAACCACAAGCACAAATGTCACCAGAGCCCTTGCAATTACCTAACAGCTCATTATGTATTGGTGAATAAAGTTGACATTTTACACTCAACAAGACTGTAAACATTCAACAGACCATGCACCATGAGTAAGGAAAAGGGATGTTCCCTTGGCATTACAGAGTATTGTAATCACAGACAAAATGCTCTGCAGATTAGAGAGTAGCTTATTCACAGAGGTAATGCTCCAGCGTTTAGAGAGTAGCTTAATCAGAGAGGTAATGCTCTGGAGATAAGAGAGTAGCTTAATCACAGAGGTAATGCTCTGGCATTGAGAGAGTAGCTTAATCACAGTGGAAACACCCTTATTATTAGAGTAGCTTAATCACAGAGGAAACAGGCGGGTAGTGAGTCGCGTAATCACAGTGCAATGGTAGATGGAAATGCTCAGTTTAGTACAGAACAGGGTAAGGCAGGATTGCACTCACGGTAAGTGATCAAAATCTTCCACGTGTCCTCGGGGACGGACTGTGACACGGTTAACTTCATTGTGTAATCCATCGAGCAGGAACCGAAGAAACTCCTGGGCATCCTGCTGGCTGAATCAGAAATATAAACCGTTTATGCACACAGCTCTGTCTGTAGTAGGAGCAGGTACGTCTGTCTTGACCTTGAAAAGTAATTCAATCTATTTCATTACCCATATTTCTTAGAGTCAGACCAATGTAAGTCTAAAAGGGTAGTAATGAGCAACAAGTACTAAAGCCCAACCATACTGCTCAGCTGCAACACTGGATATCAGACACTTACATTTGCTCAAATGAGACTATTTAAGCATGAAAAACAAACAGCAGCTGATAAAGTATGCTAGACTGCTTGCAGCCAACCAACATCAAATCTGCTTGATTACTACTACTACTATAAAGTATTACATTTTGCTCGGATTGAGATTTACATAATAAATTGATTATGGAAACACTCACTATAAAACATAAGTTTATATACGTACTTATAGCCCACAAATCTTGGGGCATACTTCTGAATCTGGGTTTTGAATTCTGATGGGCTGACTGCTTCACTTCCCGTTGATGTCCACATTGTTTGGATGAGCTTGGCAAACTCTGCAGGAAGCACATCAAAATTCAGTAACTGAGCTCTCAAAATAAAAATAATAATAATAATAACAACAACAATAATAAAGATTCAGCTTTTGTGTGACTGATCTCTCACCCTCCATGAGTGCAGTGTTGCGACTGTTGTTATTTAGGTCTCGCCGGTGGGAGTTGTGAAGACAGTAGTCCCGTAGGTTATGAGTATTGCTCAGACACTGAATGATGGAGTTCATGAAGCACTAAAGAGACAAAAAAAAAGAGACAGAAAACAAATTGTATAATACAAAGCTCTTCTGTTGTTTCCCAACCCCAACAAAACACATCATAAACTAGTAACCTAGTGAATACCTTGTGCAAGAGTAGGACAGAGGTGACACTTCCATCTAAGTTTCTGTACACTTTACAGATGTTCATTCCTACAAGATGACAGAATTATGCTATATGCCTGATTTCAGGATACCAGGATGTATTTATCGAACGCAAAATGTGGTACTGTTTTCAGGTTACAGGTAAGAGTCACTGCTGTTACTACGGTTTTGGATATGTACACAATGGGTTTAAGCAACTTCCACCATGACAGACGCACATATTAAAAGCACAGAGAACTGTCTCGGCTTGTCAGGGGTGGATTGTAGACTGAATTTGGGTACAGCATAACCTTTATACTATGTCTCTTGTCCCAGTTGTTTGGAAACCAGGGTCAGCAAGGAGGAACAGGTCAGGTGGCTAGTAGGGACCTGGTAGGTAGTCCTGTGGGTTTGGTGTTCTGTGACAGCACTGTGTCTCGCTTTGTGTGTAACCAGGAAGGCGGGACCTGCAGTGCAGGTTTTACCTGGTTACAGTGCAGGAGAAGGGCAATGGAATGCAAACCATGTCCAAAAAGCAGTGTATGGCTGTTGCTGGGAGACAGTTGTGGAGAGCGACACATTGTTTGAGAATGTGTATTAGAATAACAAAGGGATGTCGCCACATATGTCCAAAGCTAAATGGCTGTTAACGACCCGCTACCATGTGTTCCCCAGACCTGCCGTCTGAGGAACACATGGTTCTCCATTACCATGTGTAGGCCTCACTTCTTGGGGTTACCTGGCCATCACATACTAATGTCTTTCCCTTGTACTGCAGACCACACATTGTAATCATTGAACATTTTGCTCTGTGCTTGTGTTCCCACGGCCGACTGTGTAAGTAAAGTGTCTGTCTTCAATTATAAACATGCGGTCCGTCTCTTCATTAACAAAATAATTGTTTTACTTTAGGTAATTGGTAGTTTACTGACAAATTTGGCACTGCAAGCAGGGTACAGCTTGTCTCGAGTTTCCTTCTGGTCTCCCGTCTTGTGAAGCGAGTTGAGTATGTTCGTGTTACCATCTCATAGTTACCTTAATTGCCAGAGACAGGAGCTTAGGCACTCTACCTAGTGGTACAAATCCTTTTGAGTTTGTTGAATGGACGACTGTGATCATAGTTGAGGACTGTGTTTCTTGTTGAATGTGTCTATTGAAATAGATGTTAGACGTTGGTTGAGTATTTGGTTGAGTATTTACTGTACTATCATTATCGTACCGTTTGTTGGAAGTTCATCACTAGTCAGTCTGATGTATTGTTTGACTTATTTAATCTGCTCATTCGAACAGTCTGGCAGTTTAAATGGTCTGTCAGTATGGTTTGAGTCTTTTAAATGTTTAATTCCAGAAGTCAAGTCAGTTTGAATTTCTCCCGTGTAAACGTTGTCTATAGTTTCGACCCCATCGGAGGATGGACACCTTGTGGATGTGATGCTAGAGCCGGCCAGCCCTTGTTCTCTGTTGTGGTTTGTTCAAGTTTTCATTAAAATGTGCTAAGTTCATTTACACAGTATTTTTATTTAGTTTGACTCTAACCAAAACACCATGTGGAAATAATTGAGAAGTTCCTAACATGACTACTTCGGTCTCAGCTTCTCACAAGGGCTCCACCTCCCCAACCTTTGACACCACTGTCCCTTTTACCTGTTTTCCAAGGAGGCAAGCTCCACCCTGCCCCCTAGTGCATGAGGTGTGGTAGTGGAAGTGTGGTGTCTAGGCTAAGGTGCATCCCTATCTGTAATAGGAGCCATCACTAATGGGAAACATGTTCTGTCTTTTGTTGTCTTGTACACTTTTTCATGTGTAATGTTTTAGCCAATAGAGGGTACCCATAGTTGTAACTTAATTTATAATTATATGTATAATTATATGATAGTAGTCTTCTATTTACAATCCATGGTACAATTTGATGATAATAATGGTAAATGTTTGGTCAGTTCAAATTGTCTTCTTTGATTAATTGTTGTCTGTCATCTTTTTGGCCCCATTGGAGGCCCAGGGTGTGAGGTTATTGCCTACCTGGGTTATTGACCTTGCAAAATTCTTTTGAGGATTTATAAGGATTTGTGTTTGGCCAATGGGAGGCCCAGGTTAGACCGCTGGTTCCTGGGAAGCTAGGTGAGTTAGTATACTATTTAGGAAAGTGTCTGAGGTCAATCTGGTTGTTTTGATGGCATCGGTACCTCAGGTGAGAGGCTGTAGCCTTCTTGGGAAGCTTTGTATAATCCTGAAAAGGATTATCATGAGGTCTGTGTTCATTTGTCTTTTTGTGTTTGGACTGATGGCCGCCTCAGTAATCTTGTTTTCACAGTTATCGCTGTGCTTATGGGTTACTGGGAAGATAGATGGCGATTGTCACCTAGATAGGTAGATGGCATCATTGTCATTTATGTTGTGTTGTTAATTCAATGTTTTGTACTGGCCAAATGTGAATTTATAATCATATTTAAATATACAATTACATTTTTCAGTGTAATTATCTTATATAAAAGCCATAGAATGCTTAAAAATATATATATATATATATATATATATATATATATATATATATATATATATATATATATATAATATATATATATATAAACCCAGGGTAGTCCTATATAATTTAGTATTGCGCTAAATAGATATGTGTTATGGATAACATAATATTGTACCATAAAGTCTCAGATAAACGTATCGTGCTTGCATGTATCCCTGCAAGGTACTAGCGAGGCTTACATTTGGAAGTTGAGAATATTTCAAAACCGTTGATCGTATGAATGGGGTTTGTTTGTATTTATATGCTGTGGCTATAGTTAAGTATGCATACCGAATTGTGGTGGCAAAGTATATCGGCAGTAACTTTCCAAGTTGCAGACGCTTTGAGTTGTAGCTATTAACTGGTTTGGTCTATCAGCTTATTAGCGTCACAAGAGTAACAATCGCGGGTGGTGTTGAAACAAAAATTTCGGTACTTAACTGGGCGATGAGAATGTAACAGGCATGTCTCTCCCTTGGAGCTCCTAATAATTGTGACACTTCTTTGTCAGTGACTAGCAGGTGGAGTTGGTTGCAAAACATTACACACACCCACTTACAGCCTGATTAAAATTATAGCTAAGCAGCTTTCTTTAATTTTCTCATAATGGCATCTCACTATTTCAATCATACAAAATATAAAATAATTAGTATAATAACTGTAATCATTGTATTGTAATCATTGAACATTTTCCTCCGTGTTTTTTGTTCCCATGGCCTGCTGTGTATTTACTAACACTGTACAGAAGTTAGTTACTGCATAAAAGGCCCAAATTGTGGTCTTTAATGACAGTAACTAATAGGGCTCCACGGTATATCACATTTTTAAAAATATCGCAAGTGAATTTATTGCAATAAACACATCACACTGTGGTGTCGAGTCGAGTCTGTACAGTGTGCCAGTATAGATACCAGCATCCAGGTTGTGCAAGTCTTGTTAAAAAATGTTGAATAAGGTTAGTGCAAATGGGAGTAATTGCATAAGGTCAGACAGACACAGCACACAACCTCCTGTGAAGAGTCAAGCATAAAAGTGAATCCCGAGCTCTTATATCTGACAGTATATCTGACTTTATGGCCCCAAAAATAATGGAAAAAAAAAAAAACAACAGGATGTTGTACCCCTGACAGTAGCTTGCCCCCTATGTAAAACATATGCTTTTTATTAACATATTGTGTAATACATTATTTATTACAATATTGTAAGAGGAAAGGAGGCAAACAGAACGTATTCATGATAATCTGCAGCTTTAAGTGTCTGAAGGGCCGAGTACTCACAGTGTTTCCCAGGTTTCTTAGTCCCACCAGGCCCTGACCACTCTTTGAAATCTGCAACACAGAAAAAGAGAACAAATATATTTATCTATATATGATAAAAAGGCAAAGAAAAGAGCTCATTTGTTGGTAATGAGTAATTCATATACTAGCTAAAGGAGAATATGAGAGGGAAGTAGTGTCTGTCATTTTAATGGGATGTAAATGTGAATGTATGATATTAACCTACACAAGTACTACACATCTACACAATACTCCTACCTATCTAGTGATAGCAAGCTAATTGAAAAAACTAGCATTCATGGAAAGTGTAGTTGTATAATCTCATCCCTCTCTATATATAGGCTAAGCAGTACAGCATCAACGACAAATAGGAAACAGCAACATTTAAAATTAAAACAACTAAATATTTAAATACAAAAAAACTAAATGTTTCATGAGTTTTTGAAGTACATTGCATAATTTCCCAAGAATTATTAGCCTATAAGTTTGATATTACATCTTCAAATGTATCAAGTTATCATCTATAAGACCTACACAGAGAAATTAATTCAAAGTACCACTGAGATTTCCCTTTATCAATTTTAATTGGCTTTGTAAAAGTACAACTTGTGTGTTATAAGGAATATTTAATCGTAGAGTGATGTAATTTACACAAATAAGCAATAAAAATAAATAAATGTTCTACATTCTGTATTAGTTAACAAGAGACTTTTACATTTTTTCCATGTGTATTATATTTTTCTAAATACCCTACACACATTTATATTAAAACAGCAGTAATATGCAGTATATATATGGTTTATAACCAGACACTAAAGTCCAATTAAGCAGATTTATTGCCTAATTGGTTCTACCAGCTTCTATGGTGACTTGTTATGACATACATGTCAATAGCTGTTGTCCCCATCAACATGTGTTCCAAGACAGTTAATTGGTCGTATGAGTCAGCTGCCAAACAGTTTTTAAACTGTCTTTGATAGTTCCTAAATGTCAGATGTGTTAGTGTCTCGAAACAGTCTTAATTGATCAGAAGCCTTAGTTCTGTTAGTGTCTCGAAACAGTCTTAATTGATCAGAAGCCTTAGTTCTGTTAGTGTCTCGAAACAGTCTTAATTGATCAGAAGCCTTAGTTCTGTTAGCGTTTCAGAGGGGCTTAATTCATCCAAAGCATCTGTGATGATGAACCGCGGTATCGGCATCATCATGTGCACTGTTTAGGAGTAGCGTCTTTTCCCCCGTCTCCCCCTTAAATGTATGAGCATGAATGTCTTTGGTTGTAGTTGAGAGTGTTGTTGGGTTCTGATCAAACGAGAATTAAATGTCTAATGATTTTAATACAAGTTAGAATGAGTAGGGTATATCACTGATTTGTGTAGGCTAACAATAGATGTACAAGTGCTTTGAAACAGGTACATCTGTTGTGACACATCAGCTTAATGATTCAAAACCTGGCAAAGATAGCAATTAGAAATTCTTAAGTGTTCCCTGTCGCTTCTCACTCAGATAAAGTGTTTTAACCCATGTCAGATTTCGCTATTATTTGGATGTCGCTCTGCATTTCCAAATAAACAGATTTACAAAGAAATTACAACAGTAAAGTCACAGCTGATAATGTTTTTGGCTGTCCTTTTCATTGATCTTTCATACTAGCATTTGGAAAATATAATGATGAACAGCCCAGATAAATGAAACACAAGGTTTATTTTAGGTAGCTTGCTCCTGTAGCCTAATGTTCCTAACCATGGTTTGATGTAGACACTGACTACGACATTTCAGTAAGGTAATGGCATTACAGCCCATGTGTTTGTCATGACTGCATATTCAAGTAATAAAAACATCTCAACAGACATTATGTTATTAAAGAATGAATTGCAGCACACAATATTACTGCATATATACATTTTTTTTAGAATATCTCAAAAGCTACACGTTGGACCACTTAAAAGATTTACAACAGTGTAATCTGGACTGAGCCGCATGTTTTGATATATCATATGTTGTTTGTTTGTGTGCTTGCAGACAGCAGTTTGCATTGCATGCGTTGCATGCACTTCTCAAACCAGCTGGCCAGGATGAACAGGACAGCGGCTGGTATGCTGCAACTCTGCAGCACGTGAGCCACCTGTCTGCATCCTCTCCCTTTGCTGATGTGAAAGGAAGGGTTAAGAAGGTAATATATTTCAAAGGAAATGCTTGCTTGGGTTGATCATTTCTTAACAAGAAATGATGTAATTTTCCGCAATTTCTGAAATAGTTTTTTAGATTAAGTGTGAGATGGGGCGTGCAGAGTTCTGCGCCTTCGGCCGCTTTATGGCTGACGTTTTTGCAGAACTAGGGAGCCTTAGCCGGATCCTACAGGGAAATGACTTGATCCTACCCACGGCTTCTGCTGAGCTACACAGATCAGTGTCTGAACTAAAAGGGATGAAGTCGAGGCCTAAGCCCGGAGGGATGTTAGAGAAGTTTCTGAGCATTCAGCCTGCGGGAGATAGTGTTACCTTTCAGGCGTGATAAAATAGCAAATAAGGGAAAATATTTAGAAAGTAATTTTTTCAGTTCAGTTATTGGTATTTCGATTGTGTTAACATGCTTTTCAGGGCATGGAGCTGAAAGGGCAAGTTCCCTTGACTGATGGTGTTTTCAGTAATCTGGACATGGTAGCAGCTGCTGACACTGCAGTAGAAGAGATGAGATCACGCTTCAGCTGTTTGCTCAGTCAGTCAGGGGAACGTGTATTCGACTGCCTCCGAATATTCAACCATGACGCATGGCCAGAGAGTCAAGGTGCGCTGCTGGACTATGGCAGGGCAGAGGTTCAGTCTCTTCTCCAACACTTCACTTGGTAACCTTCTCAGAAAGTGAGCAGATAAGGCAATATCGCATATTCTCTTTTAGTATGAATTTAGGTATAGAGGTATGACTTAGATGTTATGTATTTCAATGAATCTATAACATGTTCAATGTTTTAAGTTTCACACATTTCTTATGTCTAAATGTTCCCTTACCTTATTCCCTCCCCTAATCTCTCTCCCTGTATCTCTAAAGTGGAGGATGCCAGTCTGACCAGGTCCATAGGGAATGGCAGCAACTGAAGCTCCTCATCAGAACTGCCTTCGCAGACAAGACATACCTAAGGCTGTGGTGGCCATATTATTCAGACTTTGAGGTATGTGGGCAATGTTTACAGAATTTGCAATGTCGTGTCTACTCTCTTCAATAAATAAATTGAGTTTTACTTATGGTTACTTTTATTTCAGAGCTTTCTGCGCTTTGCTGAAATACTGCTTGTGATGCCAATCTCCGCTGCTCAGTGTGTGCTGGGATTTTCGGCACGAAATCACATTAAGAACACTACTCTCAGCAGCCTTCATGTTTCCACTGCTGAAGGCTTAATCCGTATCCAGCACAGAAGGCTGCTTACTGGAAGAATTTAACCCGAGCCATGTAGCAACGAAATGGATGTCCTCTTCTAATGCTGCACTCACATCTGCACGGCAGCAAGCGGAAAAGCGGCCGGAGATCATTCATTTCCAATGGTCGCTGAGCTACACTGAGCGATATGGCACGACTAGTCGCCTGGCGACAAAATCGCCGTGACTTGGCATCAACTTTATGCAAATGAGCAGCGACAGAGCTGAGCGACAGCCAATCAAGGCAGATGTGTTCCTCTTATATTCTTTCGCTGTGAAAGGTTTTCTTAAACTTTCGTTCCTAAATTAGCATTTTAGGTCCCATAGTCGACATGGAGGAGAAACTGATCGCAGCTGTTGCTGGCTTTCCTGTCCTGTACGATGCATCCCTGTCCATTTACAGGGACGTTAATAAAAAAATGATGCATGGAGACAGGTCTCCAAGATTGTTGGGATGAGTGTTGCGGTTTAATCAAGTGAATGCCAAATTTAAGTAGTTGCCAATGAAGCCAGCTAAAAGATTATGTCAATATAACATATATTGTCAAAACACGTACAATCGGCCACCAAAATGCGGTCACATACTGCCATCTACCTCAAACGCTGACGGATTATTTTTACATTTATTCAGGGAAAGGCAGTGAAAGGTATGTCCAGTGGAAAATACACAATATAAACTACAGTACTTCTCATATCTACATGAGAAGAGTCAACTTCACATATATACTTATACGGCCTCCTTTAAAATATGAACTTGTAGGTAGATTTCTTCATTCTGACTCAGAATTCTTCATCAGCGACGGTAATGGTCTGATAGTTACAGATAGTACAATATACAGATAGTCGATACACTGCACCCGAGTAGCTAACACTACTAATGGTACACCTGGAGGACCTTTGTTAAAGAACAAAGAAAACTTTTGGATTTTAGTTTTCAATTGTTACAATGCTTCCAATGTTCGTTTTTGTTCTCTCATTAGTAATTTACACAATTTTTTAAATTTAATATAAAAAATATTGTATGTAGGATGTAAATTTACAGAGATTTGTACTGATAATTTGAAACATAATATATTTGATGTTTTGTATACAGTTATGTCCCTGCATTTGACCATTATGGGCAAATAAAGGAAATGTTTGTCTGAAAACATTTCTTGTTAAGGTTTGGATTTTGTGTGCCCTGTATGCAACATTAATGTCCCAGTCACATACCTGTTTAAATGAGGATCTGCACTACTACTTGTTGATGTTTTTATTTGTTTAACAGACGTTTTATACGTTTACAGACAGATGTTAATAGATGTTTTATATCTGTATGAAAAGTAATGTAAAACTGACAAGAAAATGTTAACTAAAATGCTACTGTATTAGGATAGAGTCTGAATATACCAAAAATCAACGACATTCAATAGATACATGGATGCAAGACTAAGCCATATTCAATAGAGAGCATACATGGTATACAGTTGTGGCTTCACAGAAAGGAGACAGCCAGTAATACCACATAATCTTCATTCAAATATGCGCACAAAACTGATTTAAAGAGACAAGTGCATTGTCCCAATAAACAGATACACATTTACTCATTAACAAAGAGACACAAAGGCTTTGAAGATTTATACCGTTGTGCATGTGTCTCACCGTGAGGTCCCGTGAGGGAGAGCTGGAGTAGCTGGTACTGCTGAGGGCGTCCTGGGTGGAGCTGCGGGAGAGGCCATAGCTGGAGCGTGTGTAGCTGTACGACTCCTCTGCGTCGCTGGCCCGGCTGCGGTATGAAGGCTTCAGGCTGCTGCTGGAGGAGTAGGAGCTGTCCTTCAGCCCCAGCGTGGACAGATCCCGGGACAGGTCGGTCTGGCTCACAGACTTGCGACGACTCAGAGAGATGCTGGAGGAGGTGGAGAGGTAGCTGGACTGGGCTGGGGAATAGCTGTAGCTGGGGTATCCCGTGGCCCTGCCTCCACTTAGGCCCGAGCCGTAGCTCTTGGCCGGGGTCCGACTCAGGCTCTCGCTGCGTCTGCCGGCCAGCAGGTCCGAGCGGGGGATTGGCCGGCCGCGGTCGGGTTCCGACGTTGTGCTGTAGTTGCGGGAGTGGCCGGCGCTGGTGCCCAGGTAGCTGGAAGACGTGTAGCCGGAGGACGTGCTCTTATAAGAGAGCTTATCGCGGTCACTATAGGAGCCAAGGGCAGGCGACAGGGAGGAGCTGTAGGAGCCATAATGGCTGCTGTAGGAGGAGCCGGTGTAGCGCTTCGCAGTGGAGGAAGCGCGAGACATGCTGTGCTCTCAGCGGCAAGGGATACAGTGACAGACCGCATCGACTGTTGGGAGAAAAAAACAACAACGCTAATTGATATGTTGCTCTGGGTTAGGTTTAGGTCAAGTGGTTTTGAACTGGCTAAAATTATGAGCTGCCGTGGTGCTACTTGAACAACTGAGCATGCTGAAGACTACCTCAAATCATGAACCACGGAGCTTCCTCTCTAGTACATGCATAATTCAACAAGCTAAAAGCATGTCCTACAAAACATACAGGAAAATCTGTCAGAACACATACTGTATTACTCTCCCCATTCTCCCTCCACGGGCAGAAACATAAACCTATTACGTCATGTGACACTGCTATCAAAACACATTGCACAGTATTGAAAGAGGCCATGTAACCTGAAGTAGCGCATTGAGGTACTGCATATTCCACAGAATAAAAACTGAAAAGGCAAGGCCTGGTTTTATGATTCCATTTCTATTGTTCTGTGATAAACCGCCATGAAACCATTATCCAAATGCTACAATTCCTGTGAAAGGTCTGAATCTGAATCTCTTAGGGATGTCTGGGAGGGTCCAGCCTGTGCAGGTTGCTTATCTGATTGGCCATAAGGGACCCATTCCCCTGTAGTGACATTAACTATTGCTCAACATGCTAAATATAACTCTGGTCTTCTGACTTGACCTATTACCCACTTGAATCAAGAGATTCTTTCAATAATGAGCCACCAGTTAAAAATTTACATAAACATTATTATATTACTTTAGGAAGAAATTACCAATACCTTTAATTGAGTGTGTTTTAATCAGTTGGGCCCACTTGTTAGAATTAGAGAAAACAATTTGTAATACGATACAGTTTATTCACAATTATTCAGTTTTACTAAAATGATTTTAATTAATATTTTCATTTATTTCAATCTTCTATGTCCTTTGTATTAAATAATATAAAAGACACAGAAGAATTATTTTTAAAAAGATTCAGTTTGCTCAAATACAGTTTGCTTTTAAATATTTTTTTCTGATTTGAGGTTGTTATGCTCACTCTATTTGGACCCTTAAGACTGTTTTAGGGTTAATGTAAGGGGTCTGGGCCCAGTTAGTCTGCTGCCAAGCTGACATCCTTTGCCTGATGGAGAATGTCTGGCTATCACAGGCTGAATGAGGTTTTTGGCTGTGCACTGATGCTACAAGTGAATGTCAAAGCCAGACAAACCCCTAAGCTTCTCTTCAGCACATGCAGAGCAGAGATCTCTAGCAACATCCCAAAAATAGAGACCTTAATATGAATATAATGTTCATCCTACATTCAACGCTGTTGGCCAGCTCCTTTATCCCATGGAAGAGCTTATAAGCTGGGGGTTGTTCCCCCTTCTGTGCTGCTCTTCTGAGAAGATAATATTAGGTCTCAAATAACGAGTCCGAAAACTAACCCTGCCCCCCTGCCCCGCAGCCCCCAGCTGATAGCAGGTGGTGACGGTGCCAGTTTCAGAAAAGTGAGAATCTCTATGTTAAACATTGGTCAGCAATGACTGTAATGAATATACATGACACATGTGTCAATACCACAACATGCAGCACCAGAACATATGCAAGAAGGTGCCCATGGCAATATTATCCATACGGTGAACATACAAACTTTAAACCATTTTTCATGTATTTTGTAAATGTACAAAACCATCACTTTTACCGTATTTTGTAAAAGGGATGGGAAACTCAAATTTTTCATTTCCCATTAAATGGATTTTACTGTATGATAAACATAATTGGATTGTTAGAATGTTGCATTACTTCTGTTTAGGCCAGATATTGTCTGAAGAGGTGGGTTTTCAGACCACGTCGGAAGGAGTATAATGATTTTACAGTCCGTAGTAGGACAGGGAGTTTGTTCCACCATTGGGGAGCTAACGTGGAGAGGCGATGTAGACAGGATGCACGGGAACTCATAACTGTCAGTGGTGAAAGCGCCAGGCATCCTGTCGCTGCACATCGGAGTGGTCTGGCTGGCGTGCACGGCTGGATGAGGTTCTGGAGGTAGTTAGGGGCGATCTTATGAGCTGCAGAGTAGGCCAGGGTACCAGTAACATGAAAACGTAGTTTCTGCAATTCAAGTGAAATGCGTCGCGGACAAATGAAGCTAGAAACAAATTCAAGAATCGGTTCTCTGTTGAGTTTCACAGCTAGAAAAATGTTAAGACTTAGTTGCCTCCAAGGCAAGATATACAGCACAAGGGGGAGGCATTCAGCACACCCCGAGGATACATTCTAGAATGGAGCACATCTGACAGACTGCTCCAAGGATAGGTGAGCTTGCTTGTTAATTCATTGTCCTTTTTATCCACATTCACCGGTCTGCTGGGAAATGCATGGATTTCCTGGGAAATGTATAGATTTCCCATTTTAACACAGTTACCATAACACGTGCACTGTTTAGCATGTCTGAAAGAATAAAATTGTTAGGAATTTGGGAATTTTTTACAAGCTCATTTATTTATGGAATTGTTTGTGTTTCAATGTCATTTTATGTGAGTCTCTCATGGGTGTATGTTTTTATGTTGTTTGTGAGCCCCTAACCAAAGACAATTTTCTATCATTATATGATAGACAATAAAGTTTTTTTGAATCTTGAAGTAAGGTTGGTTTTCCAATTTCACTGTATTTATTATTATTGTGTGTGTTCTCTTCCTCTCCCTTTCCCCTTCCTTCCCTGCACAGATTTTGAGAGATTGGCTACTCTGACGTGCCTATGGGGAGTCACCAGACAAATAGTTTCAGAACTGCTGCTTTAAACAGCTTGAGCATGTGATCACTGTAATTTACTGAGGTGGTAACCGACAAGCTCAATAAAAGTCAAAAAAGTCGACTCAATAAAGTTGTTATTTTATTACACTTGTCCAGCAACCTCTGATCTGATCCGGCAGCTCTAGAAGTGGTTGAAGAGGAGAGGCTGATAGTGTATGCAAACATATCTGGTGCCACTTGGCATGTCTGGGATTGTTATGATATTTCTTGGCAGTAGCCAGGTTAAAGCTCTCTTATGAGAGGTGTCCGTATGACACAATGAGTCCACGCACACACAGCACTGCTGAATGGGCTGGCCAGATGAAAAGGATCAAATCAAGCTTAATTTTGTTGCAGTTACTGACATTCAGCAACGCTTGAATTAATGGTACTGAAGAGTGATATTAAATGAAAAAATTCAGTTGTGTGAAAATGAGGCAAGACAATTTTCCAACTGTTTCTTTCCTATTTGCAGAGATATATATTTTATAAACAAAAAACACAATTCCATAAAAATAAAGCTTCAGAATACAGTTTATTAAAGCAAAATGAATATAAATATCAGTACCATAGTAACTGAAAATCAAATTATCTTATGTAACTGACTGCTCTGACCAAATACCGGTTATCTTTTTTCTCCACTTTTTCCACCTTGACAAGGCTGAACTATTTAGCCTACTGCAGCGACCTGTTCTTGCCGACTTGGGGGAGGACGTCATGTCACGTGAAAGTGATGTGACTCGCCCTCGCCTCTTTCTACACTATCTATGTCGTTGGAAGATTACATCGTCAGCGTATGTTCAATCTGTGAACCTGCACATGCCCAGACGACCAGAGGTGATCCCTAGACAGCAATTAAACTAATGAACTTTAACTGGCGTACACCCCTTCTCTACCATCCCAGGGCGAAGCAAGGCCAATTGTTCTCTGCTGTTGTGGACCATCATGGCGGGGCTGGGAATTGAGCCTCTGACCTCAGGATTCCCAGGTGAAAATTTTACCATGAGCTACTTAGAGGCCTCCAAAAAGTTGCTATTATCTTGAATGATCAAAATAAAAATCAAATAATAAACAAGTTACAAGGCTATATTTCCACAGAATTGTCTCTGAAGTTAGGTAAACAAGACATTACCTTGTATGTACATACAGTTGGTGCAGATACGTTTTTTGAACAACTCAAACTTTAACTGAAAGGCTTTAAAAACCAGAACGGTTTCAGACATTAGTTGTGCTATAGAGGCATCATCATCTATTTTGGGCACAGGACAGGATGTGCCTCTCCAAACTACAGTACAGATGTAGTATAAGAACATATTAATAGGCTTGTTACGGACTTTCTGAGGGCAGGGCCCACACTTCCTCTACCAAACACTCAGCAGCAGCGGTGAGGCATGCAGTATCTGCTGGGACACAGGAAGGTAAATCGATATCTGACTTCATTGTTTTAAATATTCACCAATTTTACTGTAATTAATCATTCAGCTCTCAGTAATCCTCAAAGATCTTTTGATGTACCTACATTTCACTTCAACTAATTTATTCCATTCAATTGTCTCTTCAAAGGGTCGGGGGCGTGGGAGTTTGGGGCGGATGTTTGTGGGCAGTGATCGGTACTTCAGCAGTACCTGTACTTGAATAATCTGATTGTAACTGCCATGCCTTCTTCACTTTTATTGTATGTACAGTTGCTGTATCTGCTTGTGCTAGGTGAGTGGTGTTCCTCACACTAGCAATCGATGAGGGAAGTTCCTTACAGAGGACAGTACAAAAAAAGCTTGAGGCTCAAAAAAAACTTCACGTTTGAAGAGAATTTGAAAGGGCCAAAGCCTAGAGAACTGCTTGGCACTACTGAAGGATTTGCTTTAACTCCATTATAAACCAGTATACCAGGTGGAAATCCTCACCCTTTCATATTACAGATACAATCTGCACTGAGTCAGTATAGTCCATCGCACTATAATGGTAAGAGGGTATTGTTCTGCACAGACTACATGGAAGTACCTGCTCAGGGTGAAATGGCTTATGTTGACATCTTAGTAATGTTGCAGGGACAGCAGCGGATGAAATATGAATTGCTGCTCCTCACATACTGAAATCTCACAAACAAACCAAATGAATTCAAACACACCAGAAGAAAAAAATATCGGAAAACTCATGGATGATGACCACACTCTCAGCTCCCAGCTGTCACTTTATATATTTTATCCAGCTACACACACATGTGAATGTATACATTACTCTATACACACAGTGAACACTGTACTAGATACACCTAATAGTGACTTGCTCCCCCTTTTGACCTTATAGCAGGCTGTATTGAATGGACTCAAAAAGGTGTTAAAAGACTGGCAGTTTTCCCTTCAGTGCTTCCCACAGTTGCTGGATCTCTACGCTAGACAGGTCATTCCATCTCATCCCAGAGATTCTCAACTGAATTGGGATCTGGAGACAAAGGAGGATACTGCAGTAAGCTAAAAAGTGAAAACGGTCCCACCAAGGGATGCATCCGATTGGTAGGATGTTCTGATGACCTATGGCGCCCAAGTGTTGTTGTACTTGCATCAAAGGACCATAAAAAAATCACACCCCCAAGCACCCCTGCATTGCCATCCCCCGCAGGATTTCTGTTTTCTATATGCTCAAATTACCTCTGAATCACACACATGATCTGTAGGTATGCGCCTACCTGCTTAAAATATCAGTCTGATCATGGGATAAGGTCACCGACATGAGCAGGACAGATTTACCTCATTAAGTCACTACTTGGTGTGTGTATATATGTATGTATATATGTATGCATTCAGGTCATCTTGGGGCAGCCTGTAGTCTAGTGGCTAAGGTACATGACTAGGACCCTTGAGGTTGGAAGTTCAAGCCCCAGTCCGGGCACAGCAAGAACACCATTGCTGTTGGGCCCTTAACCCCCAAACTGCTCCCAGGGGGTATTGGCCCTTGGCTAGCATAATCAACTCTAAGTCTGTTTGGATAAAAGTGTCAGCTAAATGAATGTAATGTTTTGTCCTCAGAATCCAGCAGCATATTGCTTATCAAAATCACAAGATTTATCATAATTATCAAGATGACCATACTGAAGCATTACATCTATGGAACCTAACAATGTGGATACACAAGTGCATACAAAGTGTACATGTAGATTCATTTAGAATCACTAGACTTGAGCTATCACAATTTGGTCATCATAATTATGGTAAATCCTGTGGTTTTGATGAACAGAGTTGGTTGCGTAAACATGTGTACAGCCAAATATAATGTCTTTGACTTCTTATATTGTAAACATGGTTGTGTATTTATCTTGCACGTTTACAATTTGTAAAACTATGTAGGCTCTTGTTTCTTTGTGGAAAGTTCCATGGCATTATGTTTATTGTGTCTCCATAGTGATACAGTAATCAGGATTCAAAAATGACTAAACCAATGTCCTAAAACATAGTATTTGCTCGAAATAGGAAAAAAGGGACGGGTGGGAAGATTGGTTGATTCCTGACTCATTAGCATTTTGTCAGCTCTGTTGAAAGTAAAACATGACAGTCTAAGGGGCCACAGCATGTAAGACATTACAAGAAGATCAATATACATGTTCATTTAGCATGACATTTTCCAGCTGTTCAAACTGTTACAATATTCAATATTCAAGTTAAATGTATTCACAGCCATGCTACAGACCCAGCGGAATGATCTGCCATTATTGTAATTTTCACATTACAAAAATGGCAGTACACACAAAAGCAATGAAAAAATGTTTTACAGAACAGCTTTGTGGGGTAACTAACTGCGGCCCTTAAGAAATTACTTTGAGTGTCTGAGTATATGTGACTTTCCCAACTAATACAATATACAAAAGGTCTACAAAATGTGATCAATAACAAATATTACTTGAAAATAATTTTATATTTCCAATTTGGTTACAAGATAGTTAATGAGCAAGACAGGTGAGGAGAGAGAACCAGCTACTCCTCTGTGACAGCACTGACGGGCCAGTCCTCTGCGACAGCATTGAGGGGCCAAGACGCTCTCTACATGAACTGCACAAACATTCCTGTGCATAGTACACATGCACATATGTAAAACGTTTAGAGTGCGCCTTTTTTCTGTCTGACATTGTAACTTCGTTGTTACTTTTTGGTGAGGTTTTAATACAAGCTTAGAGTGTCTGGTTGCTTGACTTATTTGGGCAAGCAGCTAAGTAGCTAGTTAAGGTTTCCAGCGACATTCTATGAAAAGAAAGTCTGGGACTCCTGTGGCAAGACTTTGGTTTTCAGGAAAGTTGTTAAGAGTCCTGCCAAGTGGGTTGATCCCAGCTGAACAATTGATACCAGAATAACAGGCTCTGGACTCCAGTTATAGATTTGTGATCAAATAATTCACATTGGGATGCAGTGTGCATAGTCAGCTTTTACTCAAAGGTATTTTTATGTATTTGTGTAGAAATATGTAGAAATCACAGCATATTTTACACATTTGTGTATCTCATTTGTGACATTTTAATGTGATTTAAGTTACAGTAGTCATGTTTAGTACTTTCCCACTTATCATTTGCATACAGTATCAGTTTGAAGTTGTTGATGTATAAACATCATCAGGTGCTGAGTATGTCTGTGGTGAAGCTCTGCCAGGTCTGTACAACAGCAATCTTTAGTTCCTGCTTGTTTTGGGGGCTAGTCATCTTAAGTTTTCTCATCAGAACATAAAAGGCATGTTCACATGTATAAAAAGTGCTGTCATTTCTGAATGGTGAGATTATGCACTTTAACCACACCTTCAATTGTTTGATCCCAAATATGAAATTGTGGAGTACAGAGCAAAACAACCACATAGTTAAACACACACACACACACACACACACACACACACACACACAAATGGCCTTGTTATGTTAACAGGCTCCATATGAAACTTCATGCAAATTGTGAGGGTTGAAGAAGTTACAGCTGTTAGAAAATTTACATTTTAATTAAATACTACAGCACCACCTAGTGGCCAATTTTCTCAATTTTATGAAGAGGGTTTTGGAAGACACCCTTTAGCAATAAAAATAAATGAAACGTTCCACAGGAATCAAGAATCATCAGGGTTAAAAAAACATTCATGGAACATATCTGTGTTTCTCATGAGGTTATTGGTTACAGCAGGATGTTTGAAATGTCCACACAGGAACAGACATTTTTTGAAGATTTGGATTTCCATAGAAACACCATATATTGTGGTTGGGTTTTCATCACTTTATTTCAAACTGTTTGGGTTTTAAAGGCATATTCATGAAAATCATACAGTGTCTGGCTCCTTAAACACTGAATGTTAGTAGGCAACAGAATATGTCAGCACAAACTATGTGCAAAATGGTCATTTACAGCTCCTATCATGGTTGCAGTGCTTATGCAAATTATACTGGGGTATTCTGGGCTCTCCAACCATCCTGTCACACATCCCAACCAGGAATTATTTCAGGGTAGACCTCAATAAAAGTGGGCAGGGAAAGGTTTATTGAGCTCAAATACATACATTAAAAAGATTATTTATGCTCCTCCTAGAAAAAAAAGTCACGTCTCCCTGGTTACCCTTGTTTACATATATATTGCTTGTCCTATTTCTTGCTATTGTTTGTTCGCTGATTTGTGCTCATTTTTACTTTTCAGATGGGGAACACTATAATATCATCACCAGGCAACGACTTCAGTTCTGAAAACGAGTTAACATCCTGATCATCACCTACAAACTGGATTGTAAGATGAAGCATCTGGGGACGTTGTGATCATTGACGAGCAAAATTTTAAAAAGATGCCAAACCATAAAATGGATTATCCATGTTGTTTGACATTTCTTTGGACATTTATCAGACACTCTTTTAATTCTAAGTTAGTTTACAAGTTAATGAACACCTCAAAATGCATAAGGACACCATGAGAATTCCATTTGTATGCATGTTATTTGTTGTTAAACATGTTATTCTTTTAACTTATTGGAATGTTACTTATTTTAGGCTATTTGTTATACATTAACTGTTTGTTTGTATTACTGTTTTTGTATACTGTTATTGAAACATTGGTGGACTTTTGGGCTGTAACAGGTGCCAAAACCTCTACCTCTAGAATCTACTTAAGTCATGGTGGGTCTTTGGAACAGGAAATTGGTTTATGGCCTCCATCTTGGAATCAACAGGTCTTACTTCTCCTTGGCCAACAACAAATAACATACAAAATGTCCCAAGAATGTCCATAGAAAGGTCCAAAGAAACGTTCTGAGAAATGTCTGAAGTGAAGACAAAACAGACCACAGGTCAAGCAACACAAAAGTAAACAAGGGTGATCGGGGGAGTGTAACAAAAGCATATTAGGACAAATATGACAAAGGGAAACAACAAAGCTAAAATGTGATTACTGACAAATCTAGCAAACATAACCTCCATTGCTATCCACATACCACTGAGCTACTTTGCGGCTAACTAGTGCCCCATCAGCAGTTCCAATAGACTGGATGTTCACCCCCATCCTTCTACACAGACTGGTGTCATCTTTTTCATGTACCTGTCAGGCATCATTTGGATCTATGTGCTAAATTTAGATTAAATGATGCAGTATATTAACCATCAGAATTTCCTTGGTTTGTCATTTTAATGCATATTTCATTGCTTTTTGCATATCTCAGACCTACCTTTGATTCACTCTGGATGGACATTTCCTAAAAACTTTTATATGAAAAATGTGTTCATTTACCCTTTTGACAAGTTATTTTATGGGGGAAACATAATATATAATGACCATAACAGACCATTCAGCATATTTCGTCTTATCATTTATTTCTTTAAAAAAAAAACCTATTAACTACCCAACATGATATCCATGGATCATCAGTCTTTATTGAAATGTCAAATATCATGAAAATTCATTATTTCTTTCAGGAGTAGAGAGCTCTTAAGGCCCATTTTGTACATGGAATATAAAAACTACAGCTGATCCAATAGAAGCTCTGTTGCATGAACAAGCAAATACTATTTAGTGAATAAATCTTAATAATGCTTTTATATCTGAGAAAAAAGGAGTCAATTCCAAGGGATTCTTCTTCATGGTCTTCTTCTTCAGATGCTAAGTGTTGGGTTCTCCCCTCAGGGGTTCTTATTCAGTAAGTTCTCTGGGACTGAATACCCCCCACAGATACTTGTCACAGATCTAATGCAATTAAATGTTGTCCAAGTAAAACTGTTAGTAGAAAAAACTATTTGAATGTAAATGGCAAAAAATTATACTTCAGCATCACTTACTTTCACCACTTATTTTCACAAATACAAATAAACCTTTGAGTACACTGTGCACTTATATTTGTCGAATGTTCAAGAAATTCTTTGTAGGGCCTGTTTCTGGGTCAATATTTTCTTCTATTTTGTCAATTCCAGAAAAAGATAGTGTGTAATAATACTAGTAACTTACAGTCTTATATTGATCGAAGATTAGGTCTTGGTACAGCACAGCAGTACAGACCTGCTGTTTATCTGTAATTGGAGAATCCCTGAAAGTAGAGCGGCATGTTAAGGTGGCACAGTCCGTTCCTGTAGAGGCAAGCTCTTGTTTGCAGGCAGTGCAGCACCTGAATAAATAAAGTATCTGGTGTTGTTGCTCCGTGTTGGGTTCAGTGGTAGGGTTCCTATTTCTTTAATCTGGCTCCCTCTCTCTCCCTCCTCCAGTTTTACAGTGGCAATGGAGGCATTAATAATTTATTTTTTAGATCTGTGAGGGGAGTGCTGCAGGCTATACCAAACTGAAGGGGAGAGGGGGTGCTGTAGGATAAACCATGCTGATAGTGAGGGGGGTTGCTTTGTCCAATAGACCCAGCTAACTGGGCTGGAAATTTGAACAACCCAAGCATCTGTCTGTGGCAAATGAAGTGGATTATCCAGTTGCCATGTCAGACTTCATCAGAACTACTTTGTTTCAAAAAATATATTGGTTTGAAGAAGCCATTTTATGTGAAGCACATCAAAGCTATAGTTTAAATTCCTAAATGGCAACCTATTTCAATTCTTTGCATAAAATAATACTTCCTGATATCAGTGCAGAACTTACTCTTAAATAGTTTCCATTTATGTCCCCCTAGTTCTTTAGATGTAAAATGTAATGTAGTTATCCTCTTTTATAAATTTAAAAACCTCAAATCACTTCTAACTCTTCATTTGCTAAATCTAAATAGATTACATAATGTGCTTTTTCCTCGTAGCTTTTAAATTTCAAGCCAGGAATCAGTCTTGTTGCCCTTCTTTGTGCTTTTTCAAGAGCCTCAATATCTTTCTTAAGCCCCTTTCACACATGCACTGCAACCCTGAAATTTTCAGGAAATTACCCGAAGGAGCTGTATTTGTGAATGCAAATGTCTGAATCAGTTGTACCGGACATTATACGGACTTTATCCGGCTAGCTCCCTAGTACCAAGTCCGGATAATGTTCAGATGAGCCCATGTGTGAATAGAGCAGGTAATTTTCCACAGAATTCACAGTGAGCAATGGGTATGTGGATGACGTTTCTATCATAAAACTGTTGCGAAGCTGGAAGAATACAAGCATCCAAGGGTAACTGCTTCGTACTCTTTTCTGCTTGCCTGTATATTGCTTTCCACTCTTTTGTTCCTATTCTGACTACGTCCAAATACATGTAGCATTGATAAACGCAAAAACAGTCATCATTACGGATTAGTCGGTAGCCTCGTTCGCTATCTTCGATGTGCTGTAAACAAAACACTGCAATATCCACTGTGTGCGTTTTGCGTCATGTCTTGCTCCCCAGGCGCCACCTCTCGCTTAAACCAAACTGAGTATTTTGAGTAGGTGTGAACGTGCTGACATGGAAAATCTCCTGCTCTGTGCTACGTGTATGAAAGGGCAACTCCAGAAAATGTCTGGACCTGATTTTCCGGACATTTTCCAGAGGTAATGTGTGAAAACGGCTTTATAGTGTGGTGCCTAGAATTGCACACAATATTCCATGTGAGGTCTGACTAGAGCATTGTATATTTTTATTCTAGTGATTCTGATTCTTTGTTTCTCCCAAGAAGTATTCTTGTCTAAGGCTCTTATTTCCCACATGCAAGACTATATTTAGCTACACTGAATGCCATCAACCCCCCCCACCCTTTGTATTGTCTGCAAAATGTACTATTTTACTACTAACCTCTGTATCAATATCATTTATGTCCATAAGGAAGAAAAGAGACCCCAACACCGATCCCTGCGGGATTCCACTTGTACAGGACAATGCTCTCCGATACAATTCCTCCCTCAGTTACACTCTATTTTCTATCAGATAACCAAAAACGAAAAAACCACTCAGTGATAGTTGCTGTAATTCCAGATTTACTTTTCAGTTTTATCATTTGATACCTTATCAAATGGCATTTGGAAGTCCAAATAGATAATATAATAATCCTGATTTGAATCCAAACACACTGTAACTTCCTCAGAAAATACCAGGTTTCTTAAGCATGACCTCCATCCACAAAAACCATGCTGGCTATCACTTATCAAGGAATAATGCCAGTTTGTCCTTAATGATAGATTCCAGTAATTTACATGTGATACAAGTTAAACTGACAGGCCTTTGATTTTCTTGGTCAGTACAGTCTCCTTTCTTGTAGATTTGTATTACATTGCCATGCTTCCAGTCATCTGGTATTTCTCCAGTTTTAAGAGATCACTTAAAAATAACTGCCAGAGGTTTATAAATCTTTGTTGCAGTTTCCCGAGAACTCTTTGATATATCCCATTGGTGCCTGCTGCATAATTTGTGCCAACTATCCTTTTTCAATTTCAGTATTGAAAAAAGAGTTTGTTGATTTTTGCATCTAGGGAATGTTACATTGATAATGTTCAAGTAGTGCTTCATCAATCAACATGAACAGTGGCTTCATGTCTTTAATGAAGCTCTTGGCACATTAATTGTTCCTTGTAGCCAACAATTCCAGTGCAATCAGTAAAAGAAACCAGGTATTTGATTTTTTTGTGAATTACTATTTGGCCAAATCCTCTTGAGTGCTATAAAAATGTGCTATAAGAATGTGTGGATCAGACACGATTGTTCCTTTGGCTTTTCAGGTCTCAACTACATCTTCAATATCATACATTACAATGTCATTCTTAGCACACATAGTAGTAGCACGGTGATGGTTCTAGGCTAATTTGTTCTCTTACAGGCTCAATACCATCCACTAATTTAGTCAAACATGTAGATCAGTAGTTCCCAACATCTGTCTTGGGGGCCCACTGTGTATGATGGTTTTTGTGCCAACCGCAATCCCAGAATTTAAACAAGCTGGTAAATTTCTTAATTAGGTGCTATTCATGTTATGGTGATTATTTACCATTCTAAGCCATGTTATGTCTGAAATATATATAAATGCTATGAAGAATAAATGTCCTGTATTCACTTTGTGCCATATTGCAAACAAGTACATAAAGAGAAGTGTTTTAACTTATATTAAGACCGGAATGAATCAATGTGGACACATGACCACTAAAACTAACCATCTGTTAGACAATGAAGGATTCAAGACAAAGCTAATTCTAATGAGCCACACCTACATTGTATGAGTAAGCATAATCATGTGTTCAATAACTTAAGGAGCCTATTGATTCACCCCAGTTGATAATTTGATCAGGTATGAAAACTTACTCTTTTTGTGTATTTGTTTGCAAAAGCACATAATCATAATATGAATATAGGAGCTTTGTCTTCATGACATGCAAATTATCTCTCTAATCATGAAACACCTAATTATGAACAATTAACAGCTTGTTAAGATTCTGGGGTTGCAGTTGTGGTTGGAACAAAAACCAGCATACACAGTACAAATCTCATTTACAACACACTGGCAGAGTGCATGTTCGAGTGGCCCACATCAATCTCCACATAAATACAAATGTGATTAATAACTTTTAATTCATTAAAAATATTTTTTTTTTCCTTTCCTGGTACAATTACAGTTCGGTCTTACTTCACTAACAGATTTTAAATCATTTTTTGGTTTGCAAACTGAGCAACCAAGGCTTGTGCTTTCCTGCTGTCAGACACAGCGATGGTCCCTCTGACACTGTAACATACATCTCACCAATGAAATCAACATTAATATGATACCTTAAACTGATTGCAAAATCACAACTGGAAATAATACACATGTAACTCAATATGGCGAATACCCAACTACAGGCCTTAACTCTTCATGCAGTCTCAGCTAAGCTTCAAAATATCTTTGTGATTGTCCTGGCTTGGATTTGAGCTCCTGTCAGGACTGCCTTGAAACCACAGGACACTAACATTGTTATTCTCAATGATTTGAATACAAATGTTATTCTAAAGTAGATGTCTTTTAAGTCTTTTGTTAGAAAGACAAAGCCAGCACTAAAAGAAATGTACTGAGGAAGTCCATTAGCCAAAACACATTAGCCAAGAACTTTTTTAAAACGTTGCAAAGGTGGTGACATCTCTGCTTCTCTTTATTGAAGTTTGGTGTGACTTTTTTTCAGCAAATTCTTTCTTAATGTAAGAGCACTCAGGCATTGCACGGTAGTGCACCTGCAACCCAATGTTCTTTTCTCATAACTCTGATGATTCGTACAAAGCTTAGCACATGGCCGTGGAACAGAGGAACATTGACTGAATTTGGTGCAGATTGGCCAATATTGTGATGTTCATTTACTGGCATAGGGCCCCCATGTTTTTCTGACCCAGAGACAAGAATGTGATGTCACTGTACCCCTCCTCACATACAACATTACCAGCTAACAGATCTCTTGGAGGCTACAGGTGGAGCATGGTTTATAGCTGAGCCCAGCTATACTACCATACCACCTTCTAGCTTTATACTGTATGTTATTTTTGCAATTTTATCATGTCCACTCTATGCTCTAGTCGAGGTTTCAAGGTCTATTGTATTTCCACGCTTAACAGCTGTGTACATGAGGTATACATGAAGTGCACACAAAAATGAAAACCCCTCATTTGAGATCTTATTAAATCAACCCCTAAAACCACTAATATGATGCTGCATTAAAAAGCTCTGATGTAGTTTCACTTACATTTTCACAGCTTTGTGGGGCCAAATTATCAGACATAGCTAATTTCACATAGTGTTTGAAAGGGAACATGCTTGTGTAGCATCACCCTCAATTCCTTATGGGGAATCCTACAAGTCTAACACCTCGTCCTCAGGGCATTTTCTCCATCTGCTGCACCTTTATTTATCTGCCATTTTAACCTATGATTTGCAGCTTTCATTGAGTGCAAAACTAAGGCAGTGTATATCACAATATACACAACACATTTTTTTCTGTTTTAACAGCCTTATGCTACGGTCACACTTGGCTTCCAATGCGAAAAAATCAGCATGAATTTCCATTCAAGTCAATGGAAGGTGCTGTCAAGTATCAACACTTCCAGTAGCAGAAATCTGCTCTGCTCTCAATGCGGGCAGGGTCTCTGATTTTAAGCTCCAAATTGAACTTTGACCCCAAATTGAACCTGGTGAACATTGGCCACATGAATACGCAAATCTGTCCATCTGGCCAATCAGAGAGCTGCTTTTTGACCCCAAGGGGTGTTTTAATTTACTTCTGGTAGTTCAAGAGAAACTGTACAATCAAAATGGAGACATTAATCACTGTGGTGTCTTACCACCCAGTGCTTTTTAATCCCTCATTAAGGGATTACAAGAACCTCAACAAGAAGGAGGCAGCTTGGCAAGACATGAAAACTGGAATAGACGGTAAATACTATACAAATGTGTGAAAGTACCCTGTTGGTTGTAACCACTCATTAACTACCTGGCTAGCTATCTGATAGCTACAAGATAGCCGCTAGCGAGAAGATGTTTAGCTTGCTAGCTAGGAAGCTGTCTGCTATGAGCTATGTCTCCCCCCATTTGTTCACATTTTGTTTGCATTGAAAAGACATATGGCGTCACCTTGGTTTCCTGTCAGTGGCAATACGGTCAATGGCTATTTTAGTAGAAATGTACCCTGCTTGATGAAAACTTTAATTGAATCGTACATGCCCAAATCTGCGTCCCCACCCACAATTCGCATCGCAAAACAGATTTTAGAAGACAAGTGTGACCATAGCTGTAGAGGGGTGCTGGACCCCTGAAATCCGTACATTAATTTGGGCTGAGTCCCAAACCCTATACTGTATCTGTCCTTGTACTTGGCTTGTGTTGACAAGAACAAATACTAGATCAAATCTGTACATTCCAAGTAACTGTACTTGTAATTTTGATGGTATTACTCATAACATACACATTCAATTAGCAATAACTACTTTTAAGCAACTACTTCGTTCGTAAGATGATGGAAATTTGTACTTTTTGGTCATGCACAAAATTGCAGATGCGATTCGTTTTCACTTCCAATCAAAAAGGACTGCAGTGTTGTATGTGGGACAGCTTCAGCAGGATTCAGTATAGCTTAATGTAGACTGTGATCAGACATTCCAGCTAGCTACCCAAATCATCACTTTGGTCAATGCAGCTTGCTAACTAAACAAGTGGTATATATCTAGCTTGACCGCTAACAGCTAAAGCCACAGTACTGGCTTCTGCTTGACCAACCGACCACAAATATGAGTCAAAAAACAGAACCGACCCCCCAAACTGCTTACCTGGGCAAAATCTCAACCAGACATACAACCACAAGCCCTGCACCACACCTCTCAAAGGTTTGCAACAGAAACATTAATGTACTGTATTTAAAATAAAAATATTATCCACAAACACCTGCACATATGTCCAAATAAGAATTCCAAACAATAAAAAGTTCAGAATACTTAAATTGGTGTATTTTCACCTCACTTTCAGAGTTATGAACATTTTAACATTATTTTAACATTATGTGGTTGCGTATCTCTGAGGTTCAAAGTTTTAAAAAAAAACATTCTTATTTGAAGCACAAAAACAGGAAATTTAAACTAAAATAAACAAAACAGCTGCAAAAACTCAGTCGCTCCAACATGACTAAAAAAATCCTGCTGCCTCGCTGAAGGGGGTTCAGTCTCTGTAGCGGAGGCTGCTGCTCAGATGCGGCTATATTTACTCTGCAATGTGAGCACTTTAAGGAGACTGAAGTGTGTGTGAGGGCCACTGTGATGACTGAAGCCTTCCTCATTTCCCTCCTCCCTCTGTACCACCCACCACTGCACATACAGCCATCACCATAACATCGCAGCGACATTCGCACATTTGCACTGTGCACAAGGCGCCCTCCCTGAAAGCGTGCAAACACAAGAAATCAGCAGCTCAGCGACCGCCATGGTTCCTGTAACGTTATACAAGTTGGAATACAAAACTAAGGTATTTAGAGGCCCTTACAGCTGTGGCTCCCACACAGTTTTATTATGTAGTCCTTTCCAGACGATGTACAAACATTGGCCAAAGCGCATTACATAAAGCTGAAGCAAAAAAATTGAATTGGAAACTATATTTGTACAAAATCTATGATACCCCCAGAGACCCTCCATCTCAAAGAACAAGCTTCCAAATATAACCAACACTTAAGCACCACTGAGCACAATAAAAATTTTGCTTAAACAATCAGGACCCAGTATGAGGTGAGATGCAGGGCAGAACAGGTGGGAGTGAGTGCTGTGGCCACTAGCAATGACTACCTGCTTCCTAACAGGATTACCTACTGTGAAGGGTATCTCTTAATCCACTAGGAATACCTGTGAGGGTCTCTCTTAATCCAATAGAATTACCTGTGAATGGTCTCTCTTAATCCAATAGGAATACCTGTGAGGGGTCTCTCTTAATCCAACAGGATTACCTGTGAAGGGTATCTCTTAATCCACTAGGAATACCTGTGAGGGGTCTCTCTTAATCCAATAGAATTACCTGTGAATGGTCTCTCTTAATCCAATAGGAATACATTACCTTAATCCAATGAAAGGTCTCTCTTAATCCAATAAGATTACCTGTGAAGGGTCTCTCTTAATCCAATAAGATTACCTGTGAAGGGTCTCTCTTAATCCAATAAGATTACCTGTGAAGGGTCTCTCTTAATCCAATAAGATTACCTGTGAAGGGTCTCTCTTAATCCAAGCAGACAGAGATAAAGATGTGCTCCCTCATCGTCCTGCTCAGACAAAGCTCACAGCACAAACCTAGAGAGACACAAACAATCCATGAGGAATGCATACCCCAGCCCTTCAAGTCCATACCGCAAGAGTACAAAATGAACATTTTATATGACTGCAGTTCTTTAACAAATGCTAGAAGGATATGTGTTTTGCCAATAAGGTCATAATTGCTATGTTTTTGTTTAGACATGGAAAATACAATCTATAAAACTGTGACATAGCGGGAGGAAATCTCTTACCTCAAAGTATAGCCAGAAATAGAAATCGGTTTGCATTTCAGAACAATGCCCTCAAACTAGCCCTCCATCTGTACATAGGCTATCTCTATGAAGTCTCATGTCAACACACCTCTAAGCATATGCCATCAAATACTTTCAATCTGATGAAATCACACAGTTATGTTCTCCTCAGATAAATTACCCAGGATGTACTAATATTCCAATGGTAAAATCTGTCCAAAGAGAATAAAAATCTTCTGGTTTCTGAGAGATACACACAAACAACCCATACCTGTACTCACAGTCGATAGGCAGCAAAATGTATACATGGAAAAGGCAAAGGTAAAATAGCTGTGAAGACGCTCCCTGCTGTTGTGTTCTGAAGATAGGGTGCAGTTTAGGAGGCTGTGGCCCCAGTGAAAGGACCTGGAGAGGGATTGTATGAGCACAGCAATCCAGAATGCCAGAGATCAAGTTACACAGCTGGTAAATATAGCAGTTGCCTATGACCTAGGCAGGTCACTCAACACTGGCATTTCAATTTGCTCTTAAAGGACCAGCATTAGCACTTTACATAAGTCAGCTCTATATTCTAGACAGTTAATTTGTTTTGCAGATCTATCCCACATTTTCTATCCCGCATTTGTATTAATTCTGCAATTTGGACAGCTCTTTCATCTCAGGAATTTCAGATTAACTGGTGAATCCAATATGTAAGGCCAGTTGTGGCTTCTTTGTCCACCAGATGCAGGGCAGCCAGGCAGCCATCACAGTTGAGAACTGCACTTCCTGTACAGTTATCATAATTTCATTGCAGCCATTATAGTGGAGAACTGCTCTTCCCATACAGCTAGCATAGCCACAATGCAGCCATTACAGTAGAGAATGGTGCTTTCTGTACAGCTAGCATGGCCACAGAGCAGCCATTATAATGGGGCACAGAGCTCCCTATACAGCTAGCATAACCACACTGCAGCAATTATAGTGGAGGGTAAAACTTCCTGTACAGCAATGTAGCACCCAATAATGTAATAGTTTTCCAGTAATGTAATAACCGCAAGCCTACAAAGTCATCCTGCAGGTACCTGGTTAAACACAAGAGCTGCTAAGAGAAGTGTTATCCTATTGCCAATGAGTTATGCAATGGGACTCCTAGCTAAAAATGTAAATCAGAGCAGCTCAGCCGTTGTGAGCCACAGCACCCACTTTCTGTGTCTGGACCAGGCACTTAGAAGCCTACTTCTTAAAGCAGAACCTGAGAATGATGGCTCAACCAAACATGCTGGGTAAGTAATGCCCCTTCTTGAGCCAATTATCTCGACCAAAGTCACATCTGTAACATATACGAGAACATTCATCATGGATAATTGATTGTCCATTTTATGATCCGGTTGTCCATGTTAATTCTGGACTTGGACCATTTTTAAACTAAATGTGTAATACAAGGGTAATATTTAATGTGATATACAAAGTAATAAAATGTCAGGATGAGTAAAGTTGGCATTTAATGCTTAGGGCACTGAAAAGGTGCTACACTGGCTGTTGCATGCATGAAAAAATCGCTGACCGTAGTACTGACCCATATTTCTTTTTCCTCTGAAATAATGTTCTTCTCTAGTCTTGACATCCATTAATTTACAACAAAATATATTATGCACACATTGTAAGGCCTCTAGACTTGCTGCTAACGCAGCAAAAGGTTTTTACTAGAAGAAATGCATCTGAGCAGCTCTCCTTATATTAAATTTATAGCCCATTATAAGTAAATTTTAGTCAGCTAGCAGAACCCTTTTATCCTGAGTGACTTACACAGCTTACAATGATTCCTACTGCATACATACTTTTTTGCTCAATGGAATACATTTGAATATTTCTGCCCAGAAAGTTTGTTTCCCTCATTGTTGCATTTCATGTAGGAACGTAAAATTCTGATTTACGGTTTGCATTTTAGTGGTGGCGGCCGACTCGTCAGTTGACTTGTCAGTAGCCACTGCCTGTTCAGGTGCTTTGTCACATCTGTGATGTTCCATCTGCAGACGTGTCATTTTTTGTTCCCATAATGCTTCATGCCTGATACTTCCACACAGATTATCACAATATACCACAAATATATTGTATCATCTATCGCACTGCATTCTTGCTTTTCAGTATAAATGACCATACTGTAAATTACAGTACTACTGTATTCCTGCAAACGAACTGTAAACTGTAAACGAACAGGGACTTTTTTTCCACAGTGTAATTTTTTACACAACTTCAATCTGTGTATGCTTGTATTTTAGTAGTACTGGCATCCACTGATTTCAATTTTACACTTTTTTGCTGGTGGTTTAAGTACCGAATTTTACAAGTGAAGGTGACAATCGTACAGCTGAAAAGATTATTTAGTATGTTTATAAAATTGTATAGCTACTGCCTGACTGAATGAAATAGCTCATGAAGTACTACGACCTTGAAAAAGTATCCACTTCCTCGCCTCCTGATGGCTGCCCTCACCCCCATTAATAGAACATACAATCCATAAGGAAAGGCAGTCAATGCAAAATAGAATTAGGATTAAAGCAGTTAAGATAATGAGTACAATCACTTGCAGCACAACTTCACTATGACTTGTCACCTGAAGGCTTTCCTAACCTACAACAACATCTTGTTAGTAAATGGCAAGGCTGCAGCCTAGTTGCAGAAACTGCTTTATATTGATATAACTCTATACAGCTTCCTAAATGGTCAGGTTATAACAAGCTGTATCAGTTACCTTTAGCTATTTGAAAGTAGGTCCCCATTCATCCCACTGAGTTTTATTGCGTTTATATCCCAAAACGTATTGGTCCCACAACTGAACATGGACATTGCCATTTAAGACAACGTTACAGTTGCTTTTGAGATTTGCTCTCAGCCACAGCAGGTAAAATAAGCTCTCCATTCGTATGTTTAGAAAGATGCCGGTGATCCCTGAAGTCATGTGCCAGGAATAGAATTTTCATTTGAAACAAAATGATTCATGTTCATTTGTAACTTGGAAGCATTCGGCGTGACGTCAGGGGTTATGGAACTCGCCTGGCAACGAAAGTTGCAACAGAGCTAAAAAGAAATGTGTAGCCTATTATAATGTGTAGAATATTGTTTTCATCAATATCCCTAAATTTAAGATAGCCGTAGCTCCTGCCGTAATTCTCTGTCATAGATTATTCAACATGTCCTTTGAAATACATTGGCATATAGTGAATGGGTAAGCTAAATTGTTTAAACGTAGTTCGCAAGCTATCGATAACGAATGAAGTTATCAATGCAGCACCACTGCCCTTTCGTGGAAAAATATTAGGCTATCGGTACGTACAAAAGCACAGGAAAAAGTTACGTGTGGTGTTGACAAAAGACTGACAACTAAGACCTCTCGACAAGCTAACTTCGTCCGATTCATTTGTCGTAAATCTTTACATATATCATTATCTCCATAGAACTGGCTAGCTGCCCGAGCTAGCATTAGTCCAATAGCTAGCCGCACCAGATAGACGACTAATTGATCAAGTTAATTAGTTAGCTAGCTTCTCAAAAATTTCATTAACTAACCAAGTGAGATAATAAACCATCATTGTATTATAAAATAATGACTCCAACATAAAGAAGTATGAACTCGCATTATGACCTTATCAGTTGGCTAGCAAAGACAGCTTACCAGTTGCTAAGTGAACGTTGTCTAGAAAAGCCATATATCTCAGTCACTGCGCTAACTAGACAGCGTTAGCAACACAGCCATTAGCTAATGACAGCCCTGTTACTACTAGCCAACTTAGCTATTCTTGCTGCTAACGGTACGGCACTAGAATACTTCAGCATGCACAGAGTGAGAGGAAAGCTTGGAATGAAAGCCAACCTGCTTACCGTTTGTATTAACAAGTCAGTAAGACAACAATACAAAATAATACAATGGCTTCCAAGCTGACGTTAGCCAGATAGACACTTCTTGAGCTAGCGATGAAAGTTGTATCGCCTGAGTCGCATACCCACAGACAGGGCATTTCAAACCAGGCAGAAAAGGTGGAGAGCTGCAGTCAGTATTCACTTACCTCTCAGCCCAAGCTCCCTTTACAGCTCCGCCTCTTCCTCGAGCTCCTGTAAAGCTGTGCGCGGGAAGAGCCGACAAACGTTTTCGCGTAATAATGACAAAATATCCATAAACTTGCTTTACAGTAAATATATTTTGCCTTTACAGGCTAGTTTGTAACCAAATAACGGATACCACTCTCTCTCTTTAACCATGACGTAGTTCGTCACTGGCTGTCTCTGATTGGCTCAATGCGGTCCGTTAACGTCACCTGAGAACACCCTCGCACACCATCGCCTAGGTGACGAAAGTAAACATCACACGGAATATCTTGGCTATGCCGAATTCTCTTCAGCATAGTCAACTTAAAGAAGCTACCCCACTGCATACTGATTAGTATTTACTATTTAGTATGCGAGTATGTAGTGTGTCTGGGAGATGTTGCATACTTTTGGAGACTTACAAGTGAAAGTGACAGTTAAAGGTTCACCCACCGAAGATAACGAATACATCCATTTACTGTCTAAACTTACCAAAAAGAAGTTCATCAAGTGTATTTTTTGAAGTACACTTAGGTTATTTTAAGTTCTCTACCATTTCATATTGTGGGAGATACCTCAAAAGTACTTCTGATGTTACTATTAATAAACCTCAAACACTTTTGGGTTCGAAATTGGTCCTTTCAGTACATGTTAAGTACATACACAACATACACAGTAGGGGAGAACATGGTAAATTGTGCCAGTGGGTAAAATAAGCCACCCCCTGTATCTAAAAAAGTTAACCATGTGATCACAGATTGAAGGATGGGCATTTTATTCCACCCAGACTGTGATGGAGAAGAGCATGTGGAAAGAGTGGTAAGTAAACCAGGACCAAAGACATGGTTTTGGTCATGCAATGTGAATTAATCATTATTAAAACATCAGGAATCTTGTATCTTAACAGAAATAAGATACATTTTTATGGGAAATTACTGCATATTAGTTCCCCACTGTATTCGCTACAAAATGAGGTCATAAACTCAAAAGTGAGTTAGATAAGTGTGTCAAGCAGTTTTGTCAAAATGAAGGTTGTGGGGTAAAATGTGCCACCAACCTTGGGGCAAAACGAGCCAATGGCTCACTCCACTTTCCACTTTTCAAGACTGCATGGAAAGACAAACTGATTTTCTCTTCTTGCTGTTCCACCACCTGTGGGGGGATTTGGCTGTATTTTCACAATGGCTTTTCTTGGGAGGGATCCTTCATCCATTGGTTTGAATGTGTGAGTTGGCTTACCAAGCATAGGGCACACTTGAAAAGTGGAATGTGGAGTTAGCCATAGTGTCAAAACTTGAAGATAAAACACAATCATAATACTTCCACCTGAGTTACTTTGGTCCTACAACACACACATGCACAGAACACATTTACACACATCTCTCTCTCTCTCTCTCTCTCTCTCTCTCTCTCTCTCTCTCAGACACAAACACAAACATATTCTCTCTCATGCACACATATTCACACACAGCGGCAGCATACACAAAGAATTCACCTGATGTGGTATAATGTCAAAATCTTATTGCTTAACCTACATGCACCAAGCACAGATAACCTTTGTTTCATTGTGGAAATGAATAAAGTGTATTATTTCTCAAAAAATGGGGTGATTTTATTACATTTGATATGTGGTTAATTAAGTGTGGCACTTTTTACCCCACAGTGCAAACGTACCCCACACATCCATGCTCAATTTACTTTCCAACTTACACCTCATACCTCTAAAACTCATTAGCAAGAAGCAATGTTTTAACCTCTATGGATGAGCAACAAGCTTAAGTATACATAGCAAGTTTGAAATAAATTCACATTTGCTTTGCCGCACATCATGAAACATAGAAAGTGGCCCGTTGTCCCCTACATAAGTCACGCGCGCACACACACACACACACACACACACACACACACACACACACACACACACACACACACACACACACGCGCGCACACACACACACACAGCACTATTAAAAGATAATATATAATATTAAATTGGGTAAGTATAAAATAAAATACTATACGCAATATATATGGGCATAGTAGATAGTAGGGATGTACCCGAATACGTTAATCGTAAAGGCACAGATAATGCGATGGAAAAGGATATGTCTTCTACCCGAATTTGCTCGTTATTATTCGGAAGAAAAGCCATTACTGACATGTCTGTGCTTCAGCCAGTTATGTTTCTTTAAATCGATTCATATCATTGTGGATGTCCGTAAGATAAAAATGCCCATTCTATTTGCAACATAGGAGTTTGATTTCACCAACTAGTCGTTTCATTTGCTACACACTATTGAAAAGTGATCGCTATATTCTGTAGTCGCCACCACCGAGTCAGCGCAAAGCAGTCAGCGGGCTGAGAGCTGACCGTTCCCGGCTATCACTCAAGGAAACTCACATCGAGGAAGAGGAGGCGTCATGTGCGGGAGCTAGCAAGCCTAAAGCCTGGATTGGCAGCTGGATTTCTTTCAAACCCCCGCAACCCATACATAATAATTGCACTTAAAACCTGTAGGTTTTCAGCTGTTTGTGTGTAAATCCCTCCATTTAATAACCCTAACCCAGTTAAAATACTGAAAAAAAAATAAGAATGGAGACTTTAGGATGGTTGTAGATTACCAAATAGAGGAAATATTTAGCCTGCTGTCAATTTCAAAATAGTTCAGTGTATTTGATCTTAAAAGTGGGTACTATCAGTTGGACGTGGAAGCGTCTGACTGGCCCAAGATGCCAGTAATACTGTCTGATCATGTGTTGTTTTTCTATTATTTTGGTTCCGGTTGTGTTTGTGTGTTTATTTTTCTTTCCCGTTTCCCTGTCCATGTACTCATTACCTGATTGCCGATTTGTTTCACCTGCCCCGTTGTTCACCTGTGTCTCTTTAGTCTGTGTATTTATACCCTGCTCTGTCTCTTATTCATTGTGAGTTTGTCTTAGTTATCTCTGTGCATGCTACAAGCGCTGTTTCTGTTCGCCTGCCCATTTTTTGACCTTGCACCGTGGAACTGAGGTTTCAACCATTGCTGTGTCTTTATAGTTTTGACCCTCGCCTAGCTCTTGACTGTTTTTGGATTGCGTTTTTGCTGCTTTAATAAACTTTGGTTTATAGTCATTTTCTGTCTGTGTTTGAGTCCTTACCCTGTGTTCTGACACAAGACAGTGTTTACAACACCGTTTGGAACATGGCAGTTTGATTGACTGCCACAAGGTTTAACTAAGTTCCCGGGTACATTCCAATGGACTATGGGGGGCATAAATCATAGGTCATCTTTGATGATCTCGTAATATTTTTAGACACACTGGAGGAGCATGTGAAGAGGTTAATGAAAGTGCTCAAGCGCATTTCTTACTTTGGACTTAAACTTCCAAATGTAAATTCTTTCATTACATTACATTACATTACATTACATTACAGGCATTTGTTAGACGCTCATATCCAGAGCGACTTACAAGGCAAAGTGTATAAGAACAGTAGAAAAAGTGCAAAGATAACCCTAGAGAGGGGTAAAGTCCCAAGTGCCGAGGTGATCAAATAGATCAGGACTCCCATACAGACTACAGACTAGTAAACAGCCTAGTTTAAAAAACAATCACAGATTAAGAGCACATAGAAATAGACACATTACAAAGAGCAAGGGAGGGGAGGGGAGAGGTGCAGCCTGAAGAGGTGAGTCTTCAGTCTTTGCTTGAAGGTGGCCAGTGTCTCTGCCACTCTGACCTCCACGGGAAGATCATTCCACCACCAGGGGGCCAGGACAGACAGCAGACGTGACCTGGAAGTGCAGGAGCAGAGAGGGGGCTGTCTCAGGCGACCAGAGGTGGCAGAACGGAGGGGTCTGGCAGGGGTGTAGGGCCTGACGATCTTCTGGAGGTAAGCTGGAGCTGTCCCCTTAACAGTATCTATTGGTATGCTAGCACCAAAGTTTTAAATTTGATGCGAGCGATAACAGGCAGCCAGTGGAGGGCAGTGAGCAAGGGGGTCAACATGAGAGTCTCTAGGCCATCAGTACAGTATTTGGGGCATGTAGTTTCTGCACTCTTGAGCCAGCCTGACCCCCGATATAATTATTGCAATCAAGACACAGCCTCGACTGCAGGGACTGTCCACAAACGTAGGTAGTTCCTTGGTTTTACTGGATATTACCAGTGGTTTGTTCATTAAATCCTTGAATCATTCGTCCCCTAAACCATCTGTGAAAATGAGATCTCTCTATCCTCGATATAAACATCACAGTAATTGGCACATATAAAATCACCTCCTTTAGTAAGTTGGATTGATAACTGCCAGACAGCCTTTGAGCTCATAATTGTGAAATTGAAGTCTGTGCCCATTCTTGGTTTTGCAGACCAGCAATTTTCACATGCAGAACATACAGATGCTAGTATAACAGGGTTAGGGGCAGTCTTATATAAAGTTCAGGATGGCCAAAGCCAGTGAGAAAATGTATCTGGCCCATTGTTTAGAATTTCTCGCCCTTAAATGGGCTTACAGCAAGAAGTTCCATGACTACATATATGGGAATAAGTTCAAGGTGCTGACAGATAATAACCCCTTAACATATATCTTGACTAGTGCAAAGCTTTATACCACAAGCCAAAGGTGGCTCACTGCCCTGTAAATTTATAACTTCATAGGGATTTGTTTTAGTATTCCTCACACAGGGCACCGAAAGCGTTTAGGGAATATTTGCTATCCCTCACAACAGGGGGCGCCACTTATGTGCAGGAAATTCTAGAACATCATCTACTAATAATGATGTAACCAAAAGAAATCAGACTCATATCAGTCTCATAAAATATCAGTCTCATAAATTATATCTGTAAATAAGCAATTATATGCCCTAAAAATTTGTATGCAATTTGGGTCAAATGTATCGTACCGGTACACACATTCTCACGTCAAGTTGAGCGCGTGGCTCTGTGTGGTACTTCCCAGAGTTCCACTCATCTTGTAGCCTCATGACTGTGCGTCTCAGCTCCTTTATAGGTATACACTGGGGTTCCAAGCTACCTTTTAAGCTGCATTGAGCAGGCCATGTAAATGAAAGAGCTGGCAAAGGGGTCAGCTTCTCAGCGTGTGGTTAGCATCGCAAAGAGAGGCAGAGAGAATTCTTTTTCAGCATGTGTCCAGCATACCAGTGGTGGACATAAGAGAGTTTGCACCTGCACGCCAGGTCCAGAAGAGAGAGAGTTTTCCTGCGTGCATCATGCTCGCAAGGCAAATGAGACAGATACTTTTCTTAATTATTTTGTAACGCATTTGGTCAGGGAAGAGAGGCTTTTCATCAGCTTGCCATACCCAGCACTCATAAGGAAAGAGCTTTTTAGGGTGTCCATGATGAAACAGGCCACACGGATATTGCGAGAACCTCGCAAGAACTTGATTCTTTTGGCCCGAAGTGTAAATCATGTGAGATGTGTATGAGAAGCAAGTATAGGGTGCAAAAGGGAGCAGAGTTGATGAACATCAAAGTCAGTGGCCAAGAACTGGTCCTCGTGGACCTTCTCACTCTTGAACCTGACACTAGTGACACCCGTAACATACAAGTCATTACTGATCATCTTACAAAGTATGCAAAAGTACACCCTACACGTGACCAAACAGCCAAGGTGGTTGAGAAGGTTTTGTGGTAAAACTTTGAATGATAATTCAATGATTAAATGATATGAAAGATAATTAATAATGGCTTTCTCCGCCGCTTGCATTGTGACCAACCGCGTTTTGAGGTTGTGTCTGAGTTGTGTGCTTTGTAAGGGATTAAATCACACACTACCCCCTACCATCCTAGGGGGAATCCAGTGGAGAGATTTAAATTTACTCTCCTTGACCTTTTAGGGACCCTTGAGGAGAGGAAGAAGGAGGAGCGGCGGAAATATGTGAGACCTCTTGCACGTGTGTATAATTGCACAAGGGATTGGCGCAACTGGGGAGTCGTCTTTCCATCTTATGTTTGGTAGACAACCGCATCTTCCAATTGATCTCTGTTTTGCCATCAGTCCCCAAGGTCTTAACACCAAAACACACAAAATAATGTGTGTGAGAGCTAAAAGGCAGACTCTGACACACATATAATTTAGCCTCAAGAGGTGCTGAGAAAAGGCAGCTACTAAACAAAAGACACTGGGGTGCCCAAATTACTGCTGTGCCTCTGGAAGTGGGTGACAGGGTTCTTGTAAGAAATACAAGCCTTATAAAGAAGCACAAGATCTCAGATGGGGGAATCTGAGGTTCACCTTGTATTCAAGCAGCTGGATGACAGTATCCAGTATATGTAGTGAGGCCTGAGGTTGGATGGTAGAGAGCGGGCCCTGCATCATGACACGCTCCTTCCATGTGGGCTATTGCCTGTGAATTTGGAGACTAAACGTAGGAACGATGCAGTGTGTAGCTCTCCCATTCAAGTCCCCGGAGCGGTTGAGGAGTCCCTATCCTCCATGGGTGTAGAGGAAGAGGGGAAAGATCCATATATGTTGTATATATGTCCAATGAGTCATTGACCACTGTGTTTCTCATTGACCAATGTGTTACTCATTCTCATAGTACTTTGAATCTATAAGCACCTGAGTTTGTCTCAAACCACTCAGAGATGTTGGACACTGAAATTGGAGCAAGTCCAACACCAACTCAGAGTACAGAAATCGTGTCCCACTAGCTTACCTTAGTGACTATCTTGTTGATTCCTGTCATGATATTGGGCTGTTATGATGATTGACAGGCTCATTGTCCAATGAGATACTGGTGAAGTGTGCAGTCAGTGGCCCTGTGTGACACATTGGAAACGAGACCAAGAGAGGTTGGTTGTGTTCATTGGTTTCCACATTTATATAATACAGTTAATAAAGTAATCAGTTTATAATAAAGTTTACGCGTACCTCTTGATTTTTTATGACAATTCCAAAGTTGGATGTAGGCATCTCAATGTTTTACAACTGTACATTAAATGGTATTTTATATATATGTATATTATAATACAACAAAAACAATTCCAAAAAGAACATCCTTTGAATGTTGCTATTTGTCAGCGTTGTGTGTGCATGGCTAGCAACATGAATGCCCGCTGGAGGACACAGTACAAAAGCAGTTGTGGAACATCTCATGAATGTGTATTTGTTCAATAATGCAGAGATGGATCATCTCCTGCAAAATAAAACACAGAGAGGGATTCCCCCTTTTGCCTTGTGTCCTTATTCCATCTGACTAACTGCTATTGGAGCGACCCATCACATTGGCGATGTGACCACTTCAGGATCACCTGGATCAATTCGAAGCTGGTGACCAGAAGGTTGCTGTGATCGCTATGCGATTTTGTGTCGTGGGTTTGTGGTAATTCTGTTAAATTGCCTGGGGAATATCCGCAACAGCAGTGGGGGTGTATGTGGTCCTCAGACACCTGCCAGTGGTGTTAAGGGCAAAGGGCATAGTGGTCTCCTAGTGGGCAATTTTGAAGGGGGATGCGCACACCTCAGCTCCCATTAATAATAACATTGCCATGCAACACCTGACTGATATGGTAGGTCAGCTAGGAGTACAAATTGGTGACTCTACTGCAGCCAGAGTAATCTACTCTGATCTTTTAGATCATAATGTTAGCAGAGGGGCAATGGAGGGTGACATACTAGTGACTGACGTGCCACATAATCTGACACAGAAAGATGTATCACAAATGAGTGTACATGTTAAGACTGAAGGAGACCCTGCTCTGTTCAGAGGTAATAGCTCTGACAAATACTTTGTGCTGGAATGGATTGATGTGACAACAGCATTATGACGAAGCAGTGTTACACTAAAGCTGAGCAGGCAGAAGAGATTATGGGCAGACTGTTGGGCAAAGCCAGAGATTGGTCAGAGTGGCTCTGAGGAGTGATGGTTCATTGGACATGAAGCATTACATTTACATTTATTCATTTTGCTGACGCTTTTATCCAAAGTGACGCACAAAGAATACATTCAGACATTGTAACAAATCATAACTGCAGGAACAAAAGCATCATTTAAACATTGCTATAGCAATAAAATCTATTCATTGAAGTCTATAAAATAGTCATAATAAACATAGTATAGCCATAAAGCATAGAACATAATAAAATACATAACCAAGTAAAAATAATTTATGCAATTATAAATGACAATTTCTAATTAGAGTTATATAAGAATAAATACATGAATGTAAATTCTGTGATGCAATGGCCACTAAGTCGGGTGGTGAGTGGAAGTACAACGCAACAAAATTTAACACAAAACTGGCCAAAGCCTTTTATTTTACCCCTTTTGGGGGGAAAACTTACAAAACAAAAACATAAGAAAACTGAGTGAACACAAAAAAGCACAGCACAGCCACAGCCACAGGGAACAACACCAAAACCCAAACAAAAAGCCTAAAAAGTCCCTTCAGCCTCTCAAATGGCCTAATTGAAGGCAAGTGCTCACAGCTGAGTTGATTAGAAATCACTCTCAGGTGAGCCTGCCTGTTAGTGAGGCCTCTGCTGTTGCAGCTCCAGTTACTTCTCCAGGCAGAGGGAGGGAACCAGGAGACTGACAGCAGTACAGTGGGAGGAGCTGAGGAGCTTGCTCCTCCCTCCACCTTCCCAGCACCACAATACATAATACATCACAAGTCAACATAACATTTTAGATATTATATAATATATAATAAATCATCAAATGTCACATATAAGTACATCAAGTGCTAAATGGGGGTAGGATAGTTAGATCAGGTATATTCTGAAGAGGTGGGCTTTCAGATGATTGAGAAGTCCGTAGTGGGACAGGGAGTTCGTTCCACCATTGCGGAGCTAACATGGAGAAACTGGTTGAGCGGGAACCCTTTACTCTCAGTGAAGGAAGTGCCAGACGTCCTGACACTGCAGATCGGAGTGGTCTGGCTGGTGTATATGGCGGCCATTATTGTGTGTTCTTTTATGGGAGTTAGTGGTGATCCAGGGGGTGCTAAGTGCACCTGAGGCCTGCAGGAGACTGGGCACCACTGTCCCAGGGCTCTGGAAGGGCATCCTGAGTGGGTAGCTGGCATGTAGTGCTGTGCTAACACTGTGATACATCTTCGAAATTCAAGCCAAACAAAAGGGAATACTTAAAATCATATTCATAATTAGATAAAATACACTATAAAAACTACATTTGTAAGACATTAGAGTTTTAGTCATTTTCAATAATGAATGACACCTTGTAACACTCAAAATCACCCAGTTTTTGGCTTAAAATCTTCAATATCTCTGCCAAATATTAACCAATTTCCTTCATTTTTGCTTTGTTTTGTTCATTGGAACAGCCTTGGAACATTAACCTAGTAATTATTTCTTCTAAAACTATTCCATTGGAAGATTATAGCAAAATTTCTAAAAAAAAAAAAAATTGGGACACAAGTTGTAAAAATGCTGTGTGTTTTTCAGATGCAATGCCAAACTTGCAGATCTCCTCCCATGCGTAGCTTTGGAGGACTTAGACTTGGTCATCTGCTATCAGAGTGCTTCCCATGACCCTGCAATGTCTATTCATCAACATTATTGTTATTCTATTGAGGAGAAGCTAAAGTCCACTGGTCATTGTGATGTGTCAGCGGAGTATGGGAGCAAGCTGGTCGTCCTCATTGTTCGTTATGACTATGTCTTCTCACACAACCATCGTGACTGTGGTAAGGCAGAGGGGTTTGCTCAGTGGATCCTCCTGTTTGACGAGAAGCCATTTAGGCTTCCCTTCAGGCGGGTGCGACCAAGCCAGTATCTCTTTCTAAAGGAATAATTTGTCACAGAACTTTATTTAAATTGAAAGCATTATTGACCTATTAAAAGTTCTGCAATGTGCAAAAAGGGTATGCATTATATCATGGCATAGTTATTTATGACATTATGTGGCCTTTGGAGGGTTAATTATCCTTTGACAGATTATAAAATGATCTACATAAGAACACTGCTATATGGTTCAAACAAAAACCAGCATACACAGTGGATCCCTTAAAATTAAGGAACCACTATTTTAGATGCTAGTTGATATTGTTACATTATTTCGATACTATTTAGTACGCATTAGTCAACAACATAGAAAGGATTCATATATGCCCTATGAACTGTGCCGTTTTCAACCTTACATTTAAGACGAATACACATACACTCTATACCAAAGTGTGCATACACTTACACATATGCCAAGGTGTGGTTTGATAGATCAATTGATTGTATGATTATAGCTACAATATATTGCTATACGGCCGTTAAAAACTGGTTATCTAACTTCAACAGGAAGATTTTATTAAATAATTCCACACTTCATTTGTCTTACTGACAATGCCTACGCATAATTAAAGAGAGAGGTGTATTCTGTGGTATAAAACGTCACGCCATACGGTATAAATTGCATTATGTAATCTTAAAAGTCCAGTTAAGATTAAGCGTTCCCAAAGGCTGAAGCAGCTTCCTGAATTCAGTGGTCGTGCACGCCTCATGGGAAGTGTAGGCTGTCGAGACAGTCTGTGGTTTGCAGTTATCTGCCCATTACGACAGAAAGTTAATCTAATACGAATCTCTCATGAGGAACACAACTAAAGGAAGGCATACGATATTAATTATGCACGTAATCTGATTCCTACGCACTTTTGTCTCGTTGCAACGATTAACCTTACCGCCCATGTGATTTCTTGATATTTTCAAGCACAGCAAACTACTGCGATTGTATACGATATCTGCTAAAATACTTCTGTTTTCAATTCACTTTTAATGCTTTACTGAAAAAATCATTCCCTTGTTTATGCGCCAGCGCCGGATATCAAGGCTAAATTTTGATGAGGTTGCTCGCTTTGCCGGGCCGGCTCTATACTATGAGCTTGGGCGTGGGCAGCTGCATTCTGCGTTTTCCTCTCTTTTTCAACATTTGCTCGTCGTAGCCTGACCTCACCGGGAGAAATGGGTGCGTGTTCAGTGACCGGGTCATTTCCAGGGAAAGGAATGCTTGCAGTTTATTAAAACTGGGAAAATTGATGCAACTGTGGTGAGGAGAAGAAAAACTGGCAGCAACGAACCACTGGATTTGTGTTGTTGTCGTTTCGTGTGCTGATTGAAAGCGTTGTCAGGACGTTATTCCTTCTGCTAATTTGAGGAGCACTGTTTTCTGTGAGTACACACTATGCTATGCATTTTATATTGTGACCCACAATGTTGCTGTAAGCTCCAGTGGTCAATAGAAAATGTCTTCCAGTTGGCATCCTTGACACACTGGACTGTGAGGATTTCGTAGACTGTAGGGAAACATCTGCGAATACCGCAAAATCGGAATCAGACGCATTCCCACATCGAAAAATTCTGCGCTTCGGATTTTCAGCTTTATTTGCGCGACAGAAGTGAGGCGGTGATGCTACACCATGCTAATGCAATACAACTACTGGAATGTGCATCAGAAAATACTAGTTTGGTTTACATGACAAATGAACGATTTGACGCGTCAGTGGCAAATCAGACTGTTGTTTTATGTGGTGTTTGTAAAACTTACACTTTTAATATACATTGATATTTTGTAGTTTTGTATGATAATATAGTTTATGGCCTATCAACCATTTACACTTGGTTTGAAAGCGCTAGGCTATAATACAAGATGTTTATTTAAGGTGTTTGCTTTTTTTTTAACGGTAGTCTAACAGGGCGTCACCCATGCCAGTATAGCATATATCCAATTGACACAGTTGGATGTCATATGCTATCCTGACCAAGGATACGTCCCGTCAGGCTTCGGTAACAAAAACCCTTAAACATATAGCTATATACAATTGTTGTATCCTTAAACATAACATCGAAATCTCTGCGTTTGATAATAGGACATTAGATCAGGACAGTTGAGCTGGTGTCTCTTACCTTTCTTATAATTATGGAATGACATTATTGTAATTGCAGTAGCGATTGCGAATTTTGATCGGAAAACCGTTCCTGTTTCCCGAGTTACCCCGAAATTATCCCGAAAAACGAATTAATTTAGTTGTAGAGTAAGTGTTGTAAAATGCAGCAATCATATGCCTTTTTAAAACTAGCAATTGTTTGAACGTTTTATGTTTTCTGTTTGATATTAAGTATATTGTCTCCTCCACAATGTAGGAATGTGTAGGCTATTTGTAAACCTTCGCTCAGCACGAGGCCAGGAACTTGACCAATGCACTTCGATGGCCACAGCTTAAGTTTTTGACTTTGCTAGTGTGTGGATAAAATGGCTTTGGCTTTCTGTAGAGTAAGTGGTTCAACTTATGCTTTTAAAACCTTGAAATACTGAGGATTTGCATATGAAGATATTTTATGTGTGTTAAATAGTTAGTGTTAATCATGCTGGTGGTCAGTTTTTTTTATGTTTGCAAAACATTGTACAGCACATTGCATGGATAATGTTAGGGCCATGTAAACATAAGCTCTGCCTTATTTTGGATTGAATGGGTGAAGATGACACTGACAACTGAATCGATCTTGCAAGATGAATTATTTTATGTGGATAATTGTGTTATCTTTGTATGTATCATTTTTTTTACCCTTTATAAGAAATGTGAATTTATTGGATTGCAATGCCTGAGTTCCCATGATGGTATGTAGTCATGGAGAATGCTTTCAGGGAAACCTACAAGAAAATTGTAGGAAGCTGAATCTCACCATAAGCAACCATCCCTCACTTGCATGTGATTGCACACACTTAGATAGTCAAGCACTCACAAACACACTGGCATAATTAACTTATAGTTAAATTTAGTGCTGGATAGCTGTGTGGCTTGGGGCTGGGGTGACTGTGTGGCTTGGGGCCGGGGTGACTGTGTGGCTTGGGTCCAGGGTGACTGTGTGGCTTGGGGCTGGGGTGACTGTGTGGCTTGGGGCTGGGGTGACTGTGTGGGGCCGGGGTGACTGTCCCAGGGGCCGGGGTGACCCAGGGCTGGAGGGACAGCATGATAGTGACATCATCCACAGATCTTCTTGCTCCTCTGCGCCCCAAATTGCGAAGGAGCAGGTCAATACAATAATGTCAATACTTTAGTAATTTCTTATCAGTCCTGACTGTGACAGGGTTCTGTACCTGTTCTTGAAGCAACCATCCCTCACTTGCATGTGATTGCACACACTTAGATAGTCAAGCACTCACAAACACACTGGCATAATTAACTTATAATTAAATTTAGTGCTGGATAGCTGTGTGACCCAGGGCCGGGGTGACTGTGTGACCCAGGGCCGGGGTGACTGTGTGGCCCGGGGCCGGGGTGACTGTGTGACCCGGGGCCGGGGTGACTGTGTGGCCCGGGGCCGGGGGTGACTGTGTGTGATTGGGGCCTGGGCTGACTGTGTGGCCTGGGGCCGGGGTGACTGTGTGACCCGGGGCCGGGGTGACTCTGGGCCTGGGGGTGGGTGACTGTGTGGCCTGTGGCCCTGGGGCCGGGGTGACTGTGTGGCCCGGGGCTGGGGGTGACTGTGTGACTGGGGCCGGGCTGACTGTGTGGCCATGGGGCCGGGGTGACTGTGTGACCCGGGGCCGGGCTGGCAACCATGGGGCCGGGTGACTGTGTGGCCTCGGGGCCGGGCTGACTGTGTGACCCAGGGCCGGGGTGACTGTGTGGCCCGGGGCCGGGGTGACTGTGTGGCCCGGGGCCGGGGTGACTGTGTGGCCCGGGGCCGGGGTGACTGTGTGGCCTGGGGCCGGGGTGACTGTGTGACCCGGGGCCGGGGTGACTGTGTGACCCGGGGCCGGGGTGACTGTGTGGCCTGGGGCCGGGGTGACTGTGTGGCCTGTGGCTTGGGTGACTGCGTGTGCTGGGGCCGGGGTGACTGTGTGGCCTGGTGCTGGGGTAACTGTGTGACACAGTAGAGGGGTGACTGTATGGCTCGGGGCTGGAGGGACAGTGTGATAGTGACATCATCCACAGCTCTCCTTGCCCTCTGCGCCCCAAATTGTGAAGGAGCAAGTCAATACAATAATGTCAATACTTTAGTAATTTCTTATCAGTCCTGACTGTGACAGGGTTCTGTACCTGTTCTTTTTAAGTCACATTTCTTCATGAGTAATCCCAGGATCTTTCAATCTAGCAGATGAAAGAGACACATTACAGTGTGTTTCTACCATGGCATTCAAGTAAGATCGTATGCAATGCTTGTAGCTGTGCACATGTCGTCCTGCAAAGCTTTGAATTCATTTATTAATATTGGGACTTCCATCATTGTAGGTTGAAGTTGGATATTAAAGTAATGGACACACACCAGCCTCATATATGAATATTTTTGTATAGCTCCAAAACAGCATGGTTTGCATGAGAAGAGACAGGCAAGACATTGGTGATTGGCTAGTCTAAAATTAACCTCAGGTTATTTGGTTTTTTATCATCATGAGAATTGTAGAATTGTGATTCTATTTTGTAGTGTATCTTAAATCCACACCGCGGACAATAAACACATCAAGGATGACCAGTGTCACCGTGACTAAGAGTTAAAAGGTTGTAGCTGGGACAGCCTAGCTAAATGAGAGTGGAGGTAAGAAACAGCAGGTATTATGGATACTCAATATAGACTAAAATGTTACTTTTAAAGTACAAACTACTGTTTGTAGTTTAAAAACGTTCAGGGGTGTATGAGACTCCAGCTTTCACACTAGGTCTTCCGATAGCAAGCTTGCTGCAGTAGCATATGTGCCTCTAGCTTTCGAGAGCTGCTTGAAATCAGAAGGGTGCGCTGGCTGTAAACTTGGATCTTTTCGTGTCTTGGGAAGCCATAGGTGCCATACTTTATGAGCATGTTATGCAACACCTGATGCATTACTCAAAGATGGAAGTGGTTGTTTTTCTGCTTTGCAGATTTCATCAGGCTTTGGTATTGATATGACTGTAACGTCAGTGACTTCTGCCCCTGCATCACTGTCATTTTCAAATTATTTCAGTGTTGCATTGTGATTGATAGCAAGCGTCTGATTAGTGGAGAGGTCTTGTAACATGCTGGCTGGCACACCTCACACTCTGAAAGACCGATGATCATGGACCTTCTCCTGAAAGGGCCACTTAACAACAAAACTGCTTAACAAGGTTTAATGCACCTAAACGTTGACCTACTGGTACAAAAATTTGCACAGTGAAAGTGCAGGATGAGTAGTAACTATGACCCAAAGCACTAGATATTTCATTATTGAAACATATTTCATGGTCTTTAAGCAGTTTGTTGATCTGCTAAATACATTATAGGAATCTGCTTAGCAAGGATTAATTCACCCAAATGAAGAGCTAGAGACAGGATTTGGCACAGATAAAGGGTACTGTAGGTACTACCTGTGACCAAAAGAATGACATATTTCTGTATTGAAAAATATATTTCAAGATTGTGAAGCAGTTTGTTGATCTGAGAATAGCAATCTTCTTAACAAAGCTTAACACACTTAAACGGTGAGCTACAGCTCAAAACTTTGCACAGTTAAAGGGTACTATGGACATTATCTGTGAACAAAAACATTGTAACTTTCTGTTACTGTTGCTGGGTTTACAAGGTTTGCACAAATTTCCTAGCAATAAGCAGCATTTTGTGGTACATTTCCTCCAGAGATTTCCGTTGCCACTGACAACATCATATTGAATAAGGATGTCTGTGTATGGGTGTGGCTATATAAGATGGTCTTTGCAGGCTATTTCCTGAGAGAGTGTCATTATGCCATTGTTGTTCCATTAGCTCTGTCCACTGTGGACCCATGTGATATGGACTCTGGGCAGAAAGCCCTTATCCACCTCTTGCTTTTCAAATTTAAGCAATACATCTCCAGCCTCCACATCACCACTGCTATTGTTTGCAACCGTCACCACTGCACAGGCAAAAAAGCATGTAAAAAATCATCCTCGATAACATATCTCCAAGATATGAAAGACAATGTATAATTAACAAGATGCATGAATAATCTTGATGTATTTTAATGTGTGCTCACTTTCATAACAAGGACAACTGATTTGTTTATGATTTCGTATGAAATGTGATTTGTTTTGTTAATTATTTTCTAGAAACATGGCCATTGAGCTTAATATGTTACGTGGTTATGAAGCTATGATTGTTTTTTTTTTTCTAAATCCATATTATGTTCAACCAGTTGTTGTCAATGGCATGAACTGCTTGGTAATTTAAATACAGAACTACTGTAATTCATGTCAGTTTCTCCGCACAGGGTTTCCTACCCTTTCAAACTAGCCATATTGTCACATAGGCCCAAGGGACCAGCTTTTAGCTCTCAATGATGAGCTACTGTAGATCAAATTGCTGAAAAAGTTAATGCTGGTTCTGATATAAAAGTGTCAGAACATACAGTGCATTGCAGTTTGTTGCATATGGGGCTGCGTAGCCGCAGACCAGTCAGGGTGCCCATGCTGACCCCTGTCCATAGCCGAAAGTGCCAACAACGGTCATGTGAGCATCAGAACTGGACCATGGAGCAATGGAAGCAGTGGAGCAATGTGCGTCGCTTACCTGGGGAACACATGGCACCAGGATGCACTATGGGAAGAAGGGAAGCCAGCGATGGCAGTGCGATGCTTTGGGCAATGTTCTGCTGGGTCCTGCCATTCATGTGGATGTTACTTTGACACATACCACCTACCTAAGCATTGTTGCAGACCATGTACATTATTTCATGGAAACAGTATTCCCTGATGGCAGTGGCCTCTATCAGCAGGATAATGCACCCTGCCACAAAGCAAAGATTGTTCAGGAATGGCTTGAGGAACACAATAACGAGTTCAAGGTGTTGACTTGGCCTCCAAATTTCCCAGATCTCAATCCAAGCGCGCATCTGTGGGATGTGCTGGACAAACAAGTCAGATCCATGGAGGCCCCACCTCGCAACTTGCAGGACTTAAAGGATCTGCTGCTAATGTCTTGGGTCAGGGCTGTTTTGGCGGCAAAAGGGGGACCTACACAATAGTAGGCAGGTGGTCACAATGTTATGGCTGATCGGTATATATGCTTGTTTAGTTTTTAACGAATTTGGTTCTCCGTTAAAATCATTGAAAAAAAACCTGCAAGTTGTTGACAGCAGGTTACTTTGTACGTACAGTATTTATATTTTGAGTTGCAGAGGTTAGTGTAAATAATGTGTTGGATGTCTGGATGACATATTTAGCCTTTATATCCTAGGATAAAAGACAGTCAGTTATAACCTCACAACAAACAATCACCTACACTAGACTGCACTTCCATAAGTGTCTTTATTGAAATAACATTCACACAGACATTAGCCAAAACATAGAAATTTCATGATGTAGACTATATCAAAACAGGCTGATACTTTTTATATTAATCATGAATTTCGTATGCAAGGACAAAAACTTCGACATTAATCTCTGCTGATGAAAAGTTTGTAAGATAATTCAATTCATGAAAAAATGCATTAATAAAAGCAAATTCTTGTTTACTTACTACAAAAATCAATTTGTCAGTTGTCTAAGTTTTTTCCTCAGATGCAAAATTACACTTCCTGGTTCTGAACTATTGGCCCCATTTACACATTTACTGGTATTAAAAACAGACATCCATATTCAAACAGCTGTGATCAGATTGTGATCATTTTACCAGCAGAGAGTTTACACCTGGCATTAAAATATTTCCCTCATACATTCCTGTTGTCTGCACTCTCTCATGTTTTGTGAAGGTTGTCGTAGCTTAACTGGTTGGTGTACATGAGGAACTTCTATACAGGAGTTAAGCAAACAAAGTTTGGGGGTTGCAATCCTGTGAAACCAAGGCAGACCCTCTGCAAAGAAATGCACTGCAAATGATGATGGCACCAACTCCAAAAGCACATAGTTATGGTGGCTCTGCTGTGCAGGGCACAGTTATGGTGGCTCTGTTCTTTCTGCTGTGCAGGGCACAGATTTGGTGGCTCTGTTCTTTCTGCTATGCAGGGCACAGTTTTGGTGGCTCTGTTCTTTCTGCTGTGCAAGGCACAGTTTTGGTGGCTCTGTTCTTTCTGCTGTGAAGGACACAGTTTTGGTGGCTCTGTTCTTTCTGCTGTGCAGGGCACAGTTTTGGTGGCTCTGTTCTTTCTGCTGTGCAGGGCACAGTTATGGTGGCCCTGTTCTTTCTGCTGTGCAGGGCACAGTTTTGGTGGCTCTGTTCTTTCTGCTGTGCAGGGCACAGATTTGGTGGCTCTGTTCTTTCTGCTGTGCAGGGCACAGTTATGGTGGCTCTGTTCTTTCTGCTGTGCAGGGCACAGTTATGGTGGCTCTGTTCTTTCTGCTGTGCAGGGCACAGTTTTGGTGGTTCTGTTCATTCTGTTAGGCAGGGCACAGTTATGGTAACTCTGTTGTGATAAGGACAGGTGTGGTAGCTCTGTTTTGCAGGACACAGTTATGGTGGTTCTGTTCATTCTGCAGGTAGGGGGCACAGTTATGGCACAGGTTGGTTCATTCTGCTGTGCAGGGCACAGGTATGGTAGCTCTGTTGTGCAGGGCACAGTTATGGTGGCTCTGTTGTGCAGGGCACAGGTAGGGTGGCTCTGTTGAGCAGGGCACAGATATGGTGGCTCTGTTGTGAAGGGCACAGCTCTGTAGAGGAGGCTGTGGGTGCATGATAGGAGCCAGGAATGACATGAGGACACAGAGCTGAGTGCTTTCCATGACTGTGATTAGCAAGCAAATCTAATGTATGTGGATATGACCAATTCAATTTCATACAAACAGTTCTATGAAGACCAAACATGCAACTTCACTTTCTGTCCCACAAAAAGTATTGGGACTTAATTGGTAACTGGAACTGGTTAAAAATGACTGCACATTTAAAAATACTTGCTGTAAGTGGAGGTGTGGGGTGTCACCCAGTTTGCATAAAATTTGCATAAAACAATTAGCATATATTAATAGCAAAATGAACTTTTCGGTTCATTTATTTGCCTTGACATTAAAGGTATTCAGATGGAGAGAATGAAAGACCTTCATGCACCCGGAGGAGGGGGTGGAGGGAGGGTAGTTTGTATGTAAATATCAGATACCCCAGCTGCAGGCCTGTGGCTTTCCAAGTGTGAAACGAATCATTTCATTGGTCTGGCAGTGGGGTAATTTAGCTGCATTCTCTTTTTCTAGTGCCAGTTAATAGAAAGTGCTGAATACCCAAACCACTGAAAAATTGTATGTACAAGGAGAGTCTTTGGTGTGTTAATACAGAGATGGATCTCTCTCTGCTTCACTACAGGGCTGGTCTCCCTTAGGATGACCGAGTATAAGCTGGTGGTGGTGGGAGCCGGTGGCGTGGGGAAGAGTGCACTTACCATTCAGCTGATCCAGAATCACTTTGTGGATGAGTATGATCCCACTATTGAGGTGAGTGAATATGTGTGAGAGTGTGCATGTGTTTGTACATGTCTGCCCGACAAAGTTTACAGATAACCTTGCTTTGAGAAATATCTGCATAGCTGAACCACTGCCACAGTACTGATGTTTAGTTGTTTTTTGGCACCACGTCCTCATCCACCATGGTGCTCGCTCACGTTGAATTGTTTTTCAAATACATCATGTGTAAAAGACACAATATGATAGAGACACATGATAAAATTTGGCCAGTCTGCTCAGCCATCAAGTAGGCAATCATTCTGTTGGTTTGTGAAGGTGTGGATCCACAATTATTACTGGCCATCGAAGTGTTATGCAAAGTTTGGAAACATTAGTAGGAGGACATTAAAGATTTTGCTATGATTCGCTTGAAAAGTAGATTGGGATGTCTTCAAGATGGATCACGATATTAAATCGTCAGATCTCCCACCGCTAGTCTAACCTTTACAGTGAGTGGCTCTGTTTCTAGTCAAACCTTGCTGTTCTTTGGCATGCCTGTGCATTTAGCTTTTGCAGTTAGGATTGTGACTGAAGTGTGAAAGCAGTGTTGATTAAAACGGGTAGTGATTAAGGGGGAGGGGCTCCTCTCTTTGCAGGACTCTTACAGGAAGCAAGTGGTGATTGACGGGGAGACATGTCTACTGGACATCCTGGACACGGCAGGGCAGGAGGAATACAGCGCCATGAGAGACCAGTACATGAGGACTGGGGAGGGTTTTCTCTGCGTCTTCGCCATCAACAACACCAAGTCCTTCGAGGACATTCATCAGTACAGGTGTGTATGTTTCAGACAGGTTTTAAATAGTTTTATTCCTTTGTATAAACAAGGTCAAATATACATTTGATTAAATTGAACTTTTAATGTTATTTTGCTTTAAATTTGTGAAATCACAGAAATTCAATACAAGGCCCAGGAACTTTTCTGGTCTTAGTTGCAGAGGACTGGCATCTATATGCAGCGTACCTGGAATAATTAAACCTCTGTTCATTTGACTGAGCTAACAGTGCTGATATAATATTCATTATCAAACATGAAAAAAGCAGTAAGGGTATACCAGAGCCATTTTAACGCTGCCTCTGAACTGTTCTCCCCAGTTATAACACAGTCTTTGATTCTGCAAGGTGGCCTTTTTAAAGTCTTCTTCTGTGTGTGTGTGTGTGTGTGTGTGTGTGTGTGTGTGTGCAGGGAACAGATCAAACGGGTGAAGGACTCTGATGATGTGCCCATGGTGCTGGTGGGTAATAAGTGTGACCTCCCAGCACGCACTGTGGACACGCGGCAAGCCCAGGACCTGGCCCGCAGCTACGGAATCCCCTACATCGAGACCTCGGCCAAAACACGGCAGGTAACCATGCTAGATCCTTCTCCCCCTTTCACTCTGTCTCCTATTGCTCCTCCCTTCACACATGTCAGCATGGCAATTTAATGATCATCAGAAACATCCCAGTACTGTTCTTCTATATGCATTTCTATAGCAACACAAAAACAAAATGTCACACTGAGGATAATAAGTCCAGTTTTCCAGTTTGGTTTCGAGATTAGATTTCTGTGATAGTTATCGCTAAAAGTCTAATATATGTGTTTGGGGGGAAAAAAATGTACCATACTTTTCAACAACCATGTCATGAAGTCACCAATTTAAAGAAAACTACTGCTTTGGGTGTTCTGAATTTACCTTGTCAGAGGTTTGGAGAGTACAAATGCAGTTTGGGATCTAATGTGGTCATAGTTATTTCATGTATAAATGTCCTCAGTTAAACATATAGTGAAAAAAAAGCATGAATATGATACAGCACCAACGTTTTGGAATAATGGCCCAAATAAGGAGAACTGAGAAGATGACATTTTCAAAAGCATAAGTAGAGGCGATGGATACTGAGAATGAGTCAAACCAAAAAGTAGTTACAGTATCACTTAATACTGGCATAACTAACAATCATAAAATGTGTTATGTGGGAGCATGTTAAAATACAGTGAATTATGCTTCATCTGAAGACAGGCTGGTGTGAGCAATCCAAACCAGAAGTGGTTTAATTTTCACATCTGCAAAGAGGAGTGACACAGAGCTCTCCCTTTACAACAGTTTGACAGAGTGACACAGCGCTCTCCCTTTACAACAATTTGACAGAGTGACACAGCGCTCTCTCCTTTACAACAATTTGACAGAGTGACACAGAGCTCTCCCCTTTACAACAGTTTGACAGAGTGACACAGAGCTCTCCCCTTTACAACAGTTTGACAGAGTGACACAGCGCTCTCCCCTTTACAACAGTTTGACAGAGTGACACAGAGCTCTCCCCTTTACAACAGTTTGACAGAGTGACACAGAGCTCTCCCCTTTACAACAGTTTGACAGTGACACAGCGCTCTCCCCTTTACAACAGTTTGACAGAGTGGCACAGCGCTCTCGCCTTTACAACAGTTTGACAGAGTGACACAGAGCTCTCCCCTTTACAACAGTTTGACAGTGACACAGCGCTCTCCCCTTTACAACAGTTTGACAGAGTGACACAGAGCTCTCCCCTTTACAACAGTTTGACAGAGTGACACAGAGCTTTCCCCTTTACAACAGTTTGACAGAGTGACACAGAGCTCTCCCTTTACAGCAGTTTGACAGAGTGACACAGTGCTCTCCCCTTTACAGCAGTTTGACAGAGTGACACAGAGCTCTCCCCTTTACAACAGTTTGACAGAGTGACAGAGCTCTCCCCTTTACAGCAGTTTGACAGAGTGACACAGAACTCTCACCTTTACAGCAGTTTGACAGAGTGAGACAGCGCTCTCCCCTTTACAACAGTTTGACAGCATCTTGTCTTTAAACTTTAAGCATTTCGCTAGCACTTTCCCTGTTATACCACTTTATGTTGCACTCATATGATGCATCCCACAAGTCTCTCACTTTGCTACATGTGACGTACTCAGTCATAGGTAGGATTAATAAATGAAGCTCCAGGAAGGCAAGGAATGTATTCTCAGGAATCAGTTTTATCACTGCAGCAAAAGCCACTTAAACCACTACACTGCACTGGTCATTCTTGCTGAACAGTGAAGTTGATTTTAAAGAGTAACAGAATGAAGGATTGGGTATGTAGTGTGTGCAGTGAAGGATTGGGTATTTAGTGTGTGAGGTGAACAGTGTGAAGGATTGGGTATTTAGTGTGTGCAGTGAACAGTGTGAAGGATTGGGTATTTAGTGTGTGCAGTGAACAGTGTGAAGGATTGGGTATTTAGTGTGTGCAGTGAACAGTGTGAAGGATTGGGTATTTAGTGTGTGCGGTGAACAGTGTGAAGGATTGGGTATTTAGTGTGTGCAGTGAACAGTGTGAAGGATTGGGTATTTAGTGTGTGCAGTGAACAGTGTGAAGGATTGGGTATTTAGTGTGTGCGGTGAACAGTGTGAAGGATTGGGTATTTAGTGTGTGCAGTGAACAGTGTGAAGGATTGGGTATTTAGTGTGTGCAGTGAACAGTGTGAAGGATGGAGTATTTAGTGTGTGCGGTGAACAGTGTGAAGGATTGGGTATTTAGTGTGTGAGGTGAACAGTGTGAAGGATTGGGTATTTAGTGTGTGCGGTGAACAGTGTGAAGGATTGGGTATTTAGTGTGTGCAGTGAACAGTGTGAAGGATTGGGTATTTAGTGTGTGCAGTGAACAGTGTGAAGGATTGGGTATTTAGTGTGTGCGGTGAACAGTGTGAAGGATTGGTATTTAGTGTGTGCAGTGAACAGTGTGAAGGATTGGGTATTTAGTGTGTGCAGTGAACAGTGTGAAGGATCGGGTATTTAGTGTGTGCGGTGAACAGTGTGAAGGATTGGGTATTTAGTGTGTGAGGTGAACAGTGTGAAGGATTGGGTATTTAGTGTGTGTGGTGAACAGTGTGAAGGATTGGGTATTTAGTGTGTATGGTGAACAGTGTGAAGGATTGGGTATTTAGTGTGTGCGGTGAACATTGTGAAGGATTGGGTATTTAGTGTGTGCGGTGAACAGTGTGAAGGATTGGGTATTTAGTGTGTGCAGTGAACAGTGTGAAGGACTGGGTATTTAGTGTGTGCAGTGAACAGTGTGAAGGATTGGGTATTTAGTGTGTGAGGTGAACAGTGTGAAGGATTGGGTATTTAGTGTGTGCGGTGAACAGTGTGAAGGATTGGGTATTTAGTGTGTGCGGTGAACAGTGTGAAGGATTGGGTATTTAGTGTGTGCCATGAACAGTGTGAAGGATTGGGTATTTAGTGTGTGCAGTAAACAGTGTGAAGGATTGGGTATTTAGTGTGTGCGGTGAACAGTGTGAAGGATTGGGTATTTAGTGTGTGCGGTGAACAGTGTGAAGGATTGGGTATTTAGTGTGTGCAGTGAACAGTGTGAAGGATTGGGTATTTAGTGTGTGCGGTGAACAGTGTGAAGGATTGGGTATTTAGTGTGTGTGATGAACAGTGTGAAGGATTGGGTATTTAGTGTGTGCAGTGAACAGTGTGAAGGATTGGGTATTTAGTGTGTGCAGTGAACAGTGTGAAGGATTGGGTATTTAGTGTGTGCGGTGAACAGTGTGAAGGATTGGGTATTTAGTGTGTGCAGTGAACAGTGTGAAGGATTGGGTATTTAGTGTGTGCAGTGAACAGTGTGAAGTATTGGGTATTTAGTGTGTGCAGTGAACAGTGTGAAGGATTGGGTATTTAGTGTGTGCAGTGAACAGTGTGAAGGATTGGGTATTTAGTGTGTGCAGTGAACAGTGTGAAGGATTGGGTATTTAGTGTGTGCAGTGAACAGTGTGAAGGATTGGGTATTTAGTGTGTGTGGTGAACAGTGTGAAGGATTGGGTATTTAGTGTGTGAGGTGAACAGCGTGAAGGATTGGGTATTTAGTGTGTGCAGTGAACAGTGTGAAGGATTGGGTATTTAGTGTGTGCAGTGAACAGTGTGAAGGATTGGGTATTTAGTGTGTGAGGTGAACAGTGTGAAGTATTGTGTATTCAGACAGTTTGTCCAGTTCAGAAGTAGTGCTTATGGTTAAAAATATATCTGATTTTGCATGTGTTCTCCCAAAAATAAAAATGGTACCAAGACATTCTATTAGCATTCATTGTTTAATGTTCCATGTTAATAAATCTCAACAGGGGTCATTGAACGAACGTTGATCGTTTTCTTCCATTTTTGCAAATGACAACACATTCTCAGCGAAAGGAGTAATACCCCAAAATGTAATTATCTCTGCTTTTTCAGGGAGTAGAAGATGCTTTCTACACATTAGTGCGTGAAATCAGGCAACACAAACTGAGGAAACTGAATCCACCGGACGACAGTGGCCAGGACTGCATGAACTGCCGCTGTGTGGTGTCATGACCAGGTGAGCCCAGTGACCGCTTCAACAAACTGTCTTTGTCATCGTCTATTAATGTGTAAGGCAGCCTGCCTTATCATTCTTTCCATCACCTTGTTTCTGTCTGTCCGTCCCAACACTGTTCACATGCCTGTTTCTCTGGCACCGTTAACTTGCCTGTCGCTCTGGCACTGTTCACCTGTCATAGTACGCTCCTTCATAAAGCAAAATCTTTAATTGGTAAGTACATTGGTTAAAATAAGTTAGGCAACATCACTCAAAATGTTTTTGTTGTTGAAAGTGCACTATTTTAGGTGTAGCCTATGTAGGCTGGCTGAAGTAAGTGGAAGAGGGATGTTCGAATATCTTGGGATACAACAAGTTAGTGAATTATTTAGAATAGCAGTTTTGGTTGTATGTGCAGTATTGTTCAGTTTTTGATCATTTCCGTTTAGTCTGCTACAGAAGCTTAAAACGGGTAGATTGGCTCACTGAATATTTGATTGTCAGTGAATATTCATGAAATTGTGCATTTCTTGATGAATGATCTTGATCATAGCTTCCACAAAGCCAGTGTTGAAGTAATTTTATTAATAATTTTCATGGAAAAATATGACACATTGTTATTGACCAGGGATCTGATTTTTGAGGAAAACAATGATCACAGAGGATAGGTAACAATTTTAAAAGATTACCTGGGTTCTGTGTCAGCTTCTTTGATTATAATGTAACTAGTATCACAGATGCTTAGTAAGTGGTTTTGAATTCTGTGATTTGTGGGTAATTCTATAAAAATAAGACTTTGATATGAGTTCATTTCATCTGTTAATGATCGTGCATCGTCAATGCAAATTTTTGAAATTACTTTTTTTGAAAAAATTATCTTGAATCATGAACACAGAACATGTTAAATTCATACATACCAGATTTTGATGATTTCAGATTTTTTTAAATCCAGTTTTATGAAACTCCTTCTCCTGATATTGCATCCACAGACCCAGGGGGATTTGTGCTCCACAGAGATGGGCTAGGGAGGAGAGCTGAAGAAAATGATGGCAACAGCATTACAGGGCATCTATCTGACTGCAGCTGTCATTGGCTGGAGGGACCTCTTTCTGCAACTCTCATTGGCTGGAGGGACCTCTCTCTGCAGCTTTCATTTGCTGGATGGAGCTCTCTGCGGCTCTCATTGGCTGGAGGGACCTCTTACTGCAGCTGCTGTTGGCTGGATGGACCACTGACTGCAGGTCTCATTGGCTGGAGCTCTCATTGGCTGGAGAGACCACCAAATGCAGCTCTCATCGGCTGGAGGGTCTAATGACTGCAGCTCTCATTGGCTGGAGGTCGTATTGGCTGGAGCTTTCATTGGCTGGAGGGACTTCTACTTTTGTCAGTTTGTACCTGTTTTCCAGATGCACAACCCACCCGTTTGGCTTGCTGGTGTGTGAAAACATTAAATACATTGTGTTCGCACTGGAGAAATGACACCAGTCTTATTGTTGTTTTAGGAGTCGATGCTGTTTTTTACATTTTACACCGACTTATTTGCCTGTCTGTCACAGTTCATCTCCACCTGAGGCCTTACTCAGCTTCTTCAAAAAGTCCAAAGGTGACAGAATCCCTACAAGTATATTAAATTAATTGCACCAGGGGATTGTTCAGTTTTGGCCCACAAGGCTCTGTTTGTTTTGAAAATTTAAAAAAAAATCTGACATTTATGGATCATTTTAAGGGTTAGTTCTTTTTATTTATATATATATAGGGGGGGTCCTCGACTTACTAACGAGTTCCGTTCCTACAACGTGTCGTTAGCCGATTTTCGACGTAAGTTGGCATTTATACCTAAATTAACACCTTAAGTCACTCACACTGTACACACTACACATGAAGGACATATAAAGTACAGTAATTAAATGAAACAGTAGAAAAAAAAAAAAGAGAGAACAATAACTTACCTTCATTTCGGTGGTTGTATTTATGAACCAAACCGCTTAAGTCGAAACTAGGTTTTTTAAGTAATTTATGGGAGTGCGTCGTAACCACAAAATGACGTAACTCAAGACAGCCGTAACCCGAGGACCTCCTGTATATATGTGTGTGTGTATATATATATATGTTATATAACACTGTTAACATTACTGTTGTACACTTTCTACAGGAAGTGTAGAACAGAAGAGGAGCCAAGTAATGGGCTGGGGAGGAGTCTGATTGGCTGAGCTTCTGTCTAGAAGTGTGCTGCTGCTCAGGTTTCTGTTTTGTCATTGTGGATATTTTACTTTTCAGCACAAAAGACTGGGTTTTAATAATTTGAGTAGATAAATGTGTGAAAAGCCCTTTTTTATTACCACAGAATTTTCTGTTTTAGGAATCTATGTGCATCATGGCTTGCTGTAGGGGTAGAGCTGTATTGTGGGTAGACAGTATACATTGTTGGTATACATAATTGTATATTCTACGGATTTATTTAATAATGAGTTGGTAGTGGGTGTAGTGCTCAAGTACAAATGCCTCAGAAAAAGCAGACTTCCGTTACTGAAGTCTGTGGATATTTTACATTTTGGAAAATGCTAGCCTGTAGCTCCTTAGCTCACAGTGGGCCTTATTATGGGAGTTGATGTACTTACCTCAGAGGTTAGTTTACATCCATAGATTTATGAATTTAGTTACATTTTTCCGAGTAATGTGTCTTGATTAACGGTGGAATTAAGTTTCTTATAAAGAGCTAAGTGTTGAATTCTTCTATCATTGTTCAGTTTAGCATACGATCACACATGAGATGTAAGCATTGGGTAAAACTGTGAAATAATGAAGCAAAGCTGACTTGAATATACAGTAGGCCACCACTGTTCTGATGTGGCTCGGAAATAACATTCTGTAGGTCCTCAGTAATGTCAATACAGTAAGGGCTGAGATTTTCCCACTGTTCATAGTGATAATATGGTAAGGACTGGGATGATCCCCCATTCATAGTGATAATTCAGTAGGGCTGGGATGGTCCCCCATTCATAGTGATAATTCAGTAAGGGCTGGGATGATCCCCGTTCATAGTGATAATGCAGTAAGGGCTGGGATGATCCCCCCTTCATAGTGATAATTCAGTAAGGGCTGGGATGATCCCCCGTTCATAGTGATAATTCAGTAAGGGCTGGGATAATGCCCCGTTCATAGTGATAATTCAGTAAGGGCTGGGATGATCCCCCTGTTCATAGTGATAATTCAGTAAGGGCTGGGATGATCCCCCTGTTCATAGTGATAATTCAGTAAGGGCTGGGATAATCCCCCCGTTCATAGTGATAATTCAGTAAGGGCTGGGATGATCCCCTGTTCATAGTGATAATTCAGTAAGGGCTGGGATGATCCCCCTGTTCATAGTGATAATTCAGTAAGGGCTGGGATGCTCCCCTCATTCATAGTCACAATACAGTAAGGACTGAGATGGCCCCCCTGTTCAGTGTGATAATACAGTAAGGGCTGGGATGATCCCCTGTTCATAGTGGTAATACAGTTAGGGCTGGGATAATCCCCCTGTTCAGTGAGATAAAACAATAAAGGCCAGGATGCTCCCTGTGTTACGTTTCACACAAATATGTGCTGTTTGCCCTGTGTTATATTGCGTTCCTGTCTCTCAACCACCTGAAAAATGTGTCGACTTTCTGGCTGTACATAGATTTTGTTTTTAGAGGATGAAATAATTAAACTCTTCAGAATTCTGTGGTGAAAGTCAACACCAAAGGAAAAATGTTGTTTGTTTGGTTATGCCTCATTATTTGAAGTCTTAAGCTAAATGTTTGTGTCCACCATAACCTTCTATTTGAGAGTAATAGGTTAATCTTATGGTTTGGAGAAAAGGTGTGAAAAGTTGAGTCACTAAAAATTAAAAACCATCATATTTGCCATTAAAATCAGTCAATAGCCAAGAGTCAAAGTAGATATGGTGTTCTTCTGTGATAATGTGGCTTTTATAGTGGAGGAAGTGAGAAGTGGAGCTCAGTTCATATGCGATTTAGCGATAGAATCAGTTAGATTTCAATGTTGATTTTGTTCATGATGATGTATAGACTAACCTTATTACCAAATCAGCTTTGCCATCCTGCAGCTGGGGTTTCAGATCCCAGCTTCACCATTACTGGTTGTAGCTGTAGATATGGCGTCCAAAAGGAAAACAAGACACTGGACCAGAGAAGAGACGCTCATCCTTCTTTCAGTTTATGACAGCACAATTCATAAACACAAAGTGCAAAGTGTGGGATCAAGTAATAAATAAATTCATTATCCTATAATATGCTGTAGTTGTCCACAAGTACACACACACACACACACATACGTATATATAGATAATATATTGTTGAGTTTTCTGTCCTGTCCTCTATCTGAAAGGATCACACAGGAGATATCTTCAGCTATGATAAATTGTATTCTTTTTTTTTTTTTTTTTTTACACAGCACTGGATAAGCATCAGTCACTGTAATTAACTCAGTCAATGCCCATTGGTCACAAAGGGTGGATGTCACCAGAACGAACTGCATACAACACATGTGCACAGAAACCCCGGTCGTGAACCATATGACATTGGGACATACAATTCCAGCAAACACTCCAACAGATGAGAGCACATAACCCAACACATATATAGAATTTAGATCATTTATTAACATTATAACATTATTAAAACTACAAACTGCATGATTGAATATGGCAGTACGTGAAAAGAAAGTGCGGCTTTAGTGAGGGCTTATACTTACCTATAGCTGTCATCACAAAAGCCCATTTTATCATCTTTTGGGAGCGGACCCTCTTGTATTCCTGTTTTTTTTTCTCCTCCTAATGGGCTCCCGATAAGGAAAGTTTTCAGACGAGTTGCGATTGATGCCTCCGCCAGATAAACCTTCAAGAGCCTTTTCAAAAGCTGCCATCATTGCAGGTTTCAGAGATTCAAAATGCATGCAAAATACAATTATACAAAGTATGGTATGCAACAAAGGTCTTCCAATGGCTTTCCAAACCGCAAGAGCCTACATGGGCGATTACTTAAAATTGTGGAGATGTCTGTCCAGACGGGATTAAAATTATCAGACCACCGTTGAGTTCGTCAAAAAACAATGGGCAAATCGGGCTGTTGTTTTCTCCATGGAGGAGGGAGAAAAACAATGACATTGCCAATCCAGATGGGACTACAATCACCTAGTAGCACCTGTAAGACACAAAATTACCCCACCTCCCCATGTAAAACTAATCCCTTCCAAATAGGGCATAACAGTGCGTGTGTGTTGGGGGATGTTAGTTTTAGTGGATTAGTCTGAAAACTTGAACTGTGAGATACTTGCCTTTGCCTAATTCCATTGGACATTGTGTACAGTATCTGCACATATATACTACCCCTGCAGTACCTGTAGACTCAGGAACTAGATGGAACACAAACTGCATTGATCAGGAGCCACACTTAAAGAAGGCTTAAGGTTACTGTTCATTGACCTCAGTTAAGCTATAGATGGCACACCTGGAACATTTTATTATTAAAAAATATACATTTATACTTTATCAACATCTGGGTTATATTTTCAATACTTTTATACTTTTGACCTCGGCCCCCAGTACATATCTAATTTCTCCCGTTATACCTGAACTGATGTCACTGATTCCTGTTCCTTACTCTAATGGTGTTGACTGTACTTCTTTACGAAATGGGAATGCACCAGCTTGGTTCCTGAATGTTTGTGGCACCATACTGTATTTCTCAGAACATGTTGATGTACGTATAGGCAGAATTTTCATTCACCTAATATTTATTCAAGGGAAAATATTCATGATTTCTGAGCCAGAAATGTACTTTTTTTTATTATTGCACTAATGAACATTTGGAATTTGTGTCAACATGGAAAAATATTGCTCCAGTGGAAATAAATATTTTAAGTTCCTTTGTACTCCATAAAGCCCTATGTAATATAAAATTGCAAAAAATAACACCCCTTCCTTGTAAATACTGTGTCTTTAGGAAATGTGGTTTTTGTTTCTCTCACTGTCATATGAATGATGACAGGAAGAAGGGTCCCTTGCCATTTATTTTATGTCTTTGTCTCATGACTCCTTGTGACTTGTGTCTCCTAACCATGACCTGACCTCAGACTGACCCCCTATCCAAGACCTTAACCTTGACCCCAGGCTGAGCCAGATTAGTAACACAATAAAACAAAGGAAACTCACCCATTCAACTTGCATGTGCTGAACAGTGTGTGACTTTTAACATTATAATATTGTACATGTTGTAAACGGGCTCTGAAAATGTGCTTTCTTTTAAGCCTGATTTATATTTCTTAATCTGACAGGCTCACATACATAATCAGATAACATCATAATATGTTTTCTTTCAGCTGGAGTGCTCATTTGGGATTTTTTCAGTTGGCTGTGCACAGGCCAGAATTTCTTCTCAGCTAGTTGAACTGTTTTGGCAAACTAGTTGCGATAGAGGGGTTTTACACGAGACGGGAAGATTACCTACACAGTAGGATATTTATAAACTGAATCAAACATTCAAGATCATCAAACTGGCCAGCAAACTTTTGAAAGTCAGTAAATTGCTTGTCCTCATCTACCGTGTGCATAGACCAGCTTCACGAGCGACCAGTATTAGGAAGTCACCCTCCCTCTTTTCAAATTTGGCCACATGTACCATCGTCAGTCTCCTTATTTCTTGCTGTTGTAACATAGCCAACTAAACCAAATCATCATTCTCCGAAGAAAGCAAATGAATTTGTCCAATAACCACATGACTTGTTGAATAAAATGTATAAAATAATATATCTAATATAAATATTGAATACAATAAACAATGAATAATAAAGTATAAAAGCAACTAGTTTGGGCAGAGATTGAGGGAGATTTGCAGGGCAACAAAAGTTTGGTTGGAGTAGAGTGAAGTCTGTAAGGTCATTTCTAAGTGATCTGCCCTTAGATTCTGCAAGTATCCTGCAGCCCCACATGGCAAAGAATACAGGGGGTCCTCAGGTTACGACGGTCTACAGTTACGGCGTTTCGTGGTTACGACGCACTCCCATAAATTATTAAAGAAACCTAGTTTCGACCTAAGCGGTTTGGTTTGTGAATACGACCACAGAAATAAAGATAGAAATTGTTCTCTCTTTTTTTTTTTATAACTGTTTCATTTAATTACTGTATTTTATATGTCCTTCATGTGTTGTGTGTACAGTGTGAGTGACTTGTTAATTTATGTATAAATTCCGACTTACGTCGAAAATCGACTTACGAACGAGTCGTAGGAACGGAACTCGTTCGTAAGTCGAGGACCCCTGTTTATGGAAGCAAGTGCCACATGGGAAGGAAAGATCTGATTGCGCTCACTCTGGGAAGAAAAGAGGGGTGGCAGGCATCATGATGAAATGGATGAAAAAATCTCATGAAGGGGCACAAGGAAATGCTAGTGGGGCTGTAAAGGAGTCCAAGGTTGCCATAGGCTGGTCAGGAGCCCCCAGAATAATCAGAAATATCATCAGTAGGCTATACTAGGCTGAGGCCAGTATTTCTGGAATATTCTTATGTAGACAATTGTTGCTTTAATCATGGACATATCCATTAGCTAGTTAAATGACAGATAAGCAGAGTTGTAGCAGGAGTGGACACGTCAGTGACTTCACTTCACGAAGAGAACTACAGAAGCTGAACTGCAAGATTCAAACCACTAATTAGTCATGAAAAAGGATGTCCTCATTACAGTTTGCTTAGAACTACCTGAAAGAGCTTACAGAATTCTGTCAAAAGGTCTTGTGGACAGATTAGACCAAGATTAACTTGTGTCAGAGTGATGGCAACAGTAAAGTGTGGAGGCTAAAAGGAACTACCCAACATCGAAAGCATTCCATCTCAACTGTGAACCATGGTGGTAGGGGTGTTATGGTTTCGGCTTGTATGACTAACACAGGTACTAGCTCACTTGTGTTCACTGATGATGTAAGTGCTTATAGCAGCAGCAGAATGACTTAAAAAGTGTACAGATTCATCTTATCTACTCAATTCCAAGCAAATGCCTCCAAAATCCTTGGACAATGTTTCCTTCTACAGCAACCAATAATCCTAAACATACCAATTCATCTAGTTTGTTCATGTCAGATCAGGCCAAATAACCAGACAAATGTGTGTGTATTGTATGTGTACCATAATTAAACAGGGGCATAAGAAACCAAATAAACCATTCTAAGTTATGTTTTTATTTGTTTGGTGAGTTTATTAAAGTGCACCCTATCAGAGATTAACAAATAGGTAATCCCAGTGATGAACCATTCTGTAAAACTCTGACATGGGAAATATTCTTCCTTCTCTCCAGTTAAACATTGCATTACCATAGCAATGTCCACTACATATTGTTAGGATATTTTGCCCTTCTCCATGGAACCGAGTTCAGAACAATGAAGAACACGCTGACGACTTCTCTTAAGAGAATGTTCATTTATTACAGTGCGCAAGGGAGAGATATCCTCTGAACATTTGGGCTGCCTGTACCAAGAGAATATCTAGAATCAAGCTGTGTGGTGTGTTGATATACAGTTCATGGTCATACACATCAAAGGACTGAGGTAAGTAGTGGGCCAGGGACAAATGGGAACCCTGGCAGACCCATTCAGTAAGGATGTCACACATCCTTGGTACAGACACTACAGAGGTGTTATACAGAGACATACAAATAACAGACATAGTAATGGTAGAAAAGGAGACATAATACACTACATATAATAATATATGTATATATATGTGTGTGAGTGTGTGTGGTACTGAATTAAACTGGGAACCTATCAATATGGATCACAATTCTAACTGAATTCTCATAAACAAAGCACACAAAACACTACAATGCATGTGGATATTCAATACATTATTAACTAGAGTACTTTTATAATTTCTGACATCATACTCTCAGATGTCTAGTACCATCTGAACAGACAAGTATTTACCTTCAAGGTTGTTTGGTTGACCTTTGCAATGCTTGCTTGTGTTAACTTAGACTGAGCTATGAAAATATGAATCCTTTTGGAAATACAGTAGAAGTAAATTGTTTTTGTATATTATAAATGTAAAAAGGAAATTGAGAGTGGGGGGAGGTCTGGGGGCTGTGCTGGTTGAGTTGGGGTTTAATACAATATTGGTTATTATAAATGTTAAATACATAAGACATACATACGAGGAAATAGCATTTGAAATGCATTTGTGAGATTTCCTTTCACAGCACTGAGAAGACAGAAGGGAAAAACGTGAGTCTTGTCTACTATCAAGACTTTTTGACGATTTGTTGATATACAGTTTCAACCTATGTAGTCCTCTAGTAAATGTGGATATGCGTTAAGAAACATAAAAAAACCGACTGCCCTCCTACTAGAAGAAACGACAAGGTACCAGATCCAAAAAAGATAAATCACCAAAGAAAATACTGGACAACATTTGCATTAATATGTTTTAATCGACTCTCAAACAAACAAACAAACAAACAAACAAACAAACAAACAAACAAACAAACAAAACAAACGCATCTCAGGGCAGAGGAGGGTTGTGTGCCAAAATGCCTCAATGCTGTTGGTTTGTGAGGCTACCACATTTTTTATATTGACACTAAAACAGTTATATATCTCATTTGGATTGATTTAGGATTTACTAATGTTGTCTTTGTGGGTTTAAAATATTTGCTGTCGTGGTTCGTGGGTTTTAAATCTAATAATTTAAAACCGTGTTTCAGAAGTAACATTAACATGAAAATAATGAAGTTCATCGGGAGCTTTTTGCTGCTACGTGTTGCTAACTGCAGCTGACGGAATGGAGCTGCAGTTTTCTACATGCGGCCGTAATGTCAGAGAAGACACTAATGTGAAAACGTAACGGACTTTATATGAGCTTCCTGATCATGAGTTCCGGTACGCCCTTCAGGTTATACATAAACAAGAAGTTCCGATTTACGCAAGCTGTCGTTATAGAATGTAGTTTAATTACTTCAAACCAAAAAGCTGTCTTGACTGTATACCGGGAATTCGGACATACTCTTCTCCATGGTAACGGCGTTTAACAGTCTTAGCTAGCGCTAGCTTGCTAGATGAGGTTGCTAACTGTTTTAGCTACCTAGGATATTTACCTAGGATATTTCTGATCAACCGTGCTTGCATGGTTCGCTAATATACATATTAATATACATAAAATGCTTTAATTGCCTTTTATGAGAACATTTCAGTGCTAACCACATCCTGTTTTACTTGGGTCTACTAAAAATAACACATCAACATGGTGAGTTTATTTCAACAACAGGAGCTATGGTTAGCCAGCAAACCATTTTCACTCGGGCAAGTGATAGGTATTGTTATTTTGCTAGTTATACCTTGGTACTAGCTAACGCTATTAACGTCATATGAACCAAACTTTACCTACAGTTAGTTTATTTATTAATGTTCGGTATTTCAAACAGAAGCTATGCCTTTCCAGTACAGTTTATCCCACAGCTCAGGTTCAGAAACAATTCAGCGAGTTAATGTTTGTTTTTGTTGCTTGGATCAAGTCTAGCTAATGTTAGCGGCTAAATGCAGACTAGCGATAATGGCTGTGTTAACGTTACAGTGCTACCAGATAATGTTGCTTCGAGAAATAGCAATACAATTTAAGAGCACATTTGTAGTTAGCTGACGAACTAACATGGTTGTATTGTTTCAGCCTCCGAAAAAGAAAGGGGGTAAAAAATCTGCCAAAGGGAAGACACCTACGGTTGTAGATGGCTTGTCGACGGAAGAAATGTCAAAGGAGCAGGTAACGCAAGTCTTCTTAACGTTTGCCACTGCTTAGTATTGCTAAATAATGCAGTCGAGTTGTAAAACATCCAAAAATATAATAATAATAATAATGAGATGAATTCCTTTCAAAATGATGTTTCCAGACTGGAGTACCTTATAAAAAACTATGTTGCTAATAAAGAAAATTACCTTTATTAACCATTTACAATTACTACTTACTAAGAGGAAATGGGAACCATGAGTGCTACTGCTGCCAACCGGCTGAGGCAGGGGTACAGCTGTCCCAACTCTTCGTTTTGGGCTGCAAGTTTTGTCATTTTAGACAGCTGGTCCATCTCCTGGAATACACATAAAAATATTGCACAATATATTTATCTAAAAAAATCTTATTGAATTTCCAAAAACTACTGCACATTTGAATGGCAGCCTATTTGTCATGCCTTAAATGCACCCAGTAGCACATGTTGTCTGTAGGACTCCCACTCCTGCTGCACTCACTTTCTGGACCCTGCAGGAACTTGGTGCTTAGAACCTTGAGATGTTCAATGCAGTCCTCAAGCTCCCCATTGACAACCTGGGGTGCAAAAATACAAAATGACCCCAGGGTCCAGAACCACTGGCCCAGGCTGTCTAAGAGGCTATCCAGATAAGGCTTCATGACCTTGAGTTACACAGAACAAAGCATTAAGCCACAAATTATTTAAATTAAGGTGTACATACTGTGCTTAGTTTACTCACACATGGAACAGTTTTGTTATCTTCATCTGTTCCCTGAATCTCGTCCAGAGTGGCCTCCTGGTCAGTTCCCCCTTGCATCATCCCCTCCTCTCCCTCCTCTCCCTCTCTTCCTCATCTTTAATGTCAAAGGCTCCCAAACCTCTTGGGTCCTCCAGGTCCTCATGGACTTTGCTCAAGAATGAGCCAAGGGGTTGGTCATCTCCCCCGTCTTTAATGGCTGCAAGGCATGCCGTTGTTACAGGGACCTACAGCACAAAGTATGTAGGGTGAACTCTATGTAACAGCATGCCATAAAGTTGGGCTGAGCCCCTAACCCCCACGATGTGTGAGGGTCACCTGTATATACTTTTTAGGTTAACCTTCATAATAATGACAACCTCAGTTGAACTGTTTAATGCAAATATCTGCACTTATCCAACATAGATAAATCATTTGCAGTCCTGTTTGTATATATATTTTTTTATGTTATTTAAGATGTGACATAGCTGGCTTGCTGGTATGTTTTCATATTACCACAGATATAACTGAGCTATTCTGTTTTTAAATTTACTGAACAAATGGTTACTGTTGATAATTTGGCATTGTCATACTTCACCACTCTCAGTTCCCTTACATTTGATGCGTTTGTCTTTAGATAAAATCAGGAAATATGTTTGCCTGAAATGGCTGTTTTTACATTTTGTATAGTTTTTATAGGTCCTCAGTTATTCTGAAACACAGTGCAAAATAACGTTTTTCTTGGGTCATTCTATGGAGCAAAGTGTAAAGTGAGATGTTTATATTCATGGGTTATTCTATGGAACTATTTTCATTGGTCATTGTATGGAACACAGTATAAAATAAGATGGGTATATTCATGGGGTATTCTGTGAAACACAGTATTAAAAATGGTGGTTATATTCCTGGGTTATTCTATGCTTCAGCTTGAGGAGCACATTGTCCGGCTTCGGGAGGAGCTGGACAGGGAGAGGGAGGAGCGCAACTACTTTCAGCTGGAGAGAGACAAGATCCACACCTTCTGGGAGATTACGAAAAGGCAGCTGGAAGAGAAGAAGGCTGACTTGAGGAACAGGGACCGTGAAATGGAGGAGTCAGAGGAAAGGCATCAAGTGGAAATCAAGGTAAAATAGTCAAAATATACAGAAGGATGCCCAAGATTTCAACATTTCAGTCTTTTAAAGATGTCTACACTATATGCAATTCAATTTTTTTGGGTGTTTCATTCAGGTTTATAAGCAGAAAGTGAAGCACCTGCTGTATGAACACCAGAACAGTCTGACAGAGCAGAAGGCAGAGGGGGTCGTTTCAACCAAACTCATGCAGAAAGAGCATGCAGAGCTTGAAAATGAGTTGCGCAAAGGCATGCGTTATCTCAAAGTGGATATCAAAGAGCAGGAGCTGTCCAATGAAAATCTAGTTAAGAACATGAAACTGGTGAGTAGGATGAAATATTTGGTTTGGGGGTGTGCGGTCTTTATGTATGATTATGTTTTTTGGTTCTTAGTTTTGATTTGATTCCTTGTCACATTTTGTGAGCGAAGGCTTATTCTACTCTTCAATTTCAACAGAGACATGATGAAGAAATTACTAAAATGAGACAAGATTTTGAAAGCCAAGTGCAAGGTATGCTTTGTTTTAAGTATTGTTTATTCTGAATATTTTGTTTTTCTACTCAATTTAAGGTTGTAAATGACATTCAGTACCTAATGGAAAATATGCCTTTGTAATGAGAGCTACTCTAAGAGCCACAAAAGGCACCAGACTACCACAGTGAAATATTAAAAATACTTTTCATTTAAATTAAAAATGTTTTTCTTGGTTTGAAATGATAGTTCCTCTGATTGACAAAGACCTTTTATCTTAAAAAAATTTCCAGTCAGAGGGATTGGGACCCTTAGTTTCTGTTAATTTATACAGACAAGAACAGGGGAGCGGTAGCCTAACTATTGTACCCTCTTTTCTACATGCCTTCAGAAACATCTATTGTGACATTTTCAACCCATACCATAATATAATTGAATTGGGTTTGAATTAATTTTGAACTATTACCAATTATTTAGATGTGCTGTTACCACTAGCACTATGCTTAGCATTCACAGAGCAATTATTTTGCATGGCTACAAATGGTAACTGATCTCTGGAAAGTTGAACAAATACACAAAACGATATAGGTGTCTGTGTTCTGTAGGCAGCTTTTAAGGTAAACCTTTTATAAGAGCTCTATAAAAATTGAGGGAACTTTGCATATATGTCTTTTCTTAAGATTAAGATTGAATAACTGGTTTAAATGTTTGTAGTTTTTACATGAAATTATGATTTTACTCAGTGTGTTGTGAAGCTGAGTCATGAATTGTTTTTCCAGTGTTTATTGATGTTGAATTTTAATGAAAAGGGTTGGACTGATATTGCCAGTCAAGTGCACTTACTCTCTTGAAGTGCATATGGTATCAAACAAACAAACAAACAAACAAACAAACAAACAAACAAACAAACCATTCCTTTTGCTCATAAGGATCTGCCCTAGATTGAAAGTTAAACAATGGAGAAGACAGGAAAGGTCTTAATGCTTTACATTTTAAAATTAAAAGAACTTGTTCTAAAGTACATACTTGATTGTCTCCAGTAAAATTTAACATAATGATAAAATGCAATTAAATAGGGAAGTGTTCTCTTTGTATTACAAATATGTTTATGTCAAAATACATTTTCCAGAGTAAAAAATATATAACCTATCAAAATTAATGTCTTGTTTAAATAAACAAATAATTCCTATGTAATGTGAATTTCATTTCATAATGATTAATGAGTACAGTGTTTCTGCAGATAAAATAGTACATGTAAGTTACTTTTGTGTTATTGAAATTTTGGACAGAGATTTAGGCAGATAATCAGTATCTGTCATAACTAACCACACATGCCATATACTGTTGTGTTCAGAACTAATGGAGTAAGTTTTCAGCCCTGGTGATGATATCACAATTTTGATGTGCTAGTTTCTGTGAGGTAAATTATTATTGTCTGTTGAAAAGTTTTAATTTTTCTTAGAGTGTACATACTAACGCAAATGTCTTAGTGTTTTGTATAACTTATCAATTGCTCTTGAGCTGCATTGCATCCTTATATGAAAGGTCTACCTCAGCAGTGCACTCCATTGATATATACTATGAAAAAAATGTAAGTGAAATCTCACGTGCAAATATACGCTGAGAACTGAAATGTTCATCAAAAAACATTTTTTTCTTTCAACACACAACAACAAAATGAAACTTTAATATGACCAATTAGGACGTTAACACTTTGAACACTTTTTATCTATAAATAAATGAAAGAAAATAATACTTATAAAATAATTACTTGGCAGTTAACTTATTAAAATCAATTATACACTGTAGAAACAAATGAGATGGCTGAAATTTGTCTGATTTGAAAAACTATGATGCTTAATGACAAGACATTCTTGCGTTTATTTTAAGTCCCAAGTCTGGATTTGATACAGAAATATTTTTCTATGTTATTATATGCAGATGTTGCAGGAAGTCATTTAGGATGTTAAATATGTAAATTGGGTGTAAAACATTATAAAGAAAGTGCTGGGTCCAGACCTCTAACTTTGAATCAGAATTTTTTTGTTTTCCCCCTTTTTCCTACCTTGAACACAGCCGAACTGTTTAGCCCACTGCAGCACCCTGCTCTTGCTGACTTGGGAGAAGGAGGCTGTCGCGCGTGATTCCTCTTACTCACATCACACCTGGCCCTCACTTGTTTTCGCACTGCAGGTGCATCACTAGTCTTACACTGCCTATGTTGTTGGAGGATTAAGCAGCCACCATATGTGTGGTTTGTGCACTTACAGGCACTTGGCCAACCAGGAGGGGTTGCTAACTGGCATACACCCCTACCATCCCTGGCAAGGCTGGGATTCGAACACCCAACCTCAGGGCTTCCAGGCGAACGTTTTGCCTTGTGAGACACTTGGAGGCGACTTCATTAAGATTTTTCAATCTTCATTTTTTTAATACAGAGAACACACACATTTTTAAAGGTACTGGAAATGGAATGGAGAAAAATGTTCACATGGGTGTCAGTTTGTTTTGAAAAGTGCTGGGGACAATGACGGGTTCAAATAACTAAAGGCTTTCAAAAAGTGCTGGGGACAAAATGTGCCATGACAAAAAGTGGTGGGGACATGTCCCCAGCGACCCCAGCATAAATAGCGCCTATGAATGTACGCCATGCTAGTGCTGTGGTCAAGAGTCCTGCTGGTGGAGTGCCAAATAAACCATGGTGCTCCCCATCAGGATATCCTCCCTCATTCTGTACTTGCCATGACTCTTGTTCATTTTGATTCTGCAGTGCTGTATTCCAGATTTGAAGGAAAAGAAAGAACGACATTATGAAATATTGTAAAATCATATACACATTTTCAACATTTTTGTCTAGACATTGAGAGGAAGTATGACAAGAAAATGCAGGTGTTACGACAAGAGCTGGACCTGAGGAGGAAAATGGAGATCCATGAAATTGAGGAAAGGAAGAACAGCCAGATAAATACACTGATGAAGAATCATGAGAAGGCCTTTGGCAACATTAAGATTTACTACAATAAGATCACCTTCAACAACCTGGCACTCATCAACTCATTGAAAGTAAGAAAAGTGAAAAAATGTATGTCGTCTTATACATACAGGCCTTGTTTTTCATGAAATTGTCATCAGCAACAAATAGTTTCATGTAGATGTCAACAGTAACATACCAGGAAAACATTTTTCCCACAGGAACAAGTTGAGGAGAAAAAGAAGAAGGAGGATAGGTTGGAGAAAGACATGGCAGAGGTGCTGCTACAGAATAAGAATCTGACTGAACCCCTGCAGAAAGCCAAGGAGGAGGTTGTTGACCTTCAGAGGCAGATGGTTAACTACAAAAAAGACAAAGCTTCATTAGCGGTGGGTAACATGAAAAAAGAAATTATTCATATTGTGTATTCAAACAAACCATTCTTTTTGCTCATATGGATCTGCCCTTGACTAAAAGTTTAACAACGGAGGAGTCAGGAAACGGTCTTAATGCGTTACATTTCAAAATCAAAAGAACTTGTTCTAAAGGACATACTTAATTGTCTCCAGTAAAATTTAATATACTGAAAGATAAAAGGTAATTAAATGGGGAAGTACGAGGGTAAGTCAAAAATTATTGCTACTAGGGTTCCAGTTCATACATGCACAGGCTTATTCCAGACAAAACGTGTTTAAACATGTCTCTGAGATCAGTGGGATTTTGTTGGGAAGCCATCCACCCTCTACAGGTCTGACCTTGCACCTTCAGACTTCTTTTTGTTCCCAAAACTCAAAGTTCCTCGATGATGCCAAAACTGCTGTTTTGACATGGTGTAAATCGAAGAGCGCAGAATTCTTCAGGGTAGGGTTAGAGAGATGGAAACACTGCCTTTGGAAGTGTATTGACCTAGATGGTGGATATGTTGAGAGACAGTAGCTTCACATTTTGATATTTTTGTTTAATAAAGGTTTCTATGATTTTGTACCAATACGTATTGACTTACCCTCATATTCTCTATGTACTACAAACAGCTTGCCTCAGTAAAATCCCATTCAAATGCATGTATTATCCTGAAAATTCTTCTGAATTAATTTGATTGAGTGTGGTAATGTTAACAGCATTCTATCTCTGGACAGGGTGTTAAAGCACGTTTGAAGGTTGCAGAAAAAGAGATGAAAGACTTGAAGTGGGAACATGAGGTGCTGGAACAGAGATTTAGTAAGGTGAGACACTATGCAAGGCATGATGTTAAGGCAGGACTGTTTCCCATAATGCCACACAACACTCTTTCTGGTTTTTTTACTATGAATTACTTGATTTTGGCAGCAATGTGTTCACTGTTCAGTGGATAATTTGGGTGGCTTCAGACTTGTGACACTATGTGTCCATTTATTAATGTTATATTAATAGAAATTTCATTCAGAAATGACATTTACCTAAAAGTAGCAATGTAAGTACAGCCTGTAACACAACAAAAACATTTAAAAAGTTAACAGTTTAATTGTGTTTTGGAGTGTTTCCATTCTTTGTTTGGCTGATGGATGTCATGCAGCTGAAGAACAAAACCAAGGGGTTATTCCTCCACAAAATACATTGATTTTATATAATCGTACACATTGGAGTGCATTATCCTGATAATATCATGGCCACTTTCCAAAAATAGAGATTTATTTGATACTATCAATTCAGTGTAAATAACAATTAAGACAATATTACAGTATAAATATGTTTTATTATTCATCACATGGTGCGTCTTGGCATCTCTTGACAGCCATCTCACAAGCAGTGTCCCCTGGCAACCATGTTGGATGTTTTAACATTGCCGAACTGAGAATCAGTTTTTTACATTTTTATTTTTGTGAGACAGCAGGTGTGGTGCATCTCATGACAGATGCAGGGTCCCCGGCAGTCAAAGACTTACAGAATTGAATATCAATTTTTACATTTTTATGCATGAGCTGTGTGTGATATTGTTGCACCCATTGCCATTACAATAAATTGGCAGTGTACAGCACCTTATTTAGAACTTTATTAAGGCAATACACTGAACTCCCTCTCTTTTTCAGCTGAAACAGAACGTAAGCTGCTTCTCTGTGCATTCCAGTTGTAATTTTTTTAGTATTTCATTATCCCTCCTTTTCTTGTGGATTTTCCTGCTGGCTATTCTTTACAGATTGACAGAGACATTGCTAGACTGTTTTGCTAGCTAACTTGCAATTCTGAGTGCATCAGTACTGTCATGTTTGGCTGTAAACATGGTGGATTCTCATGAGAAAAATATGCATTTAAATCATTAGGAATGATTTACATGACTGTAATTATTTATTTTATTTTTTATTATTATTTATTTGCTCTTTATTTTTAACATCAGGATGTATTGAGTGGAACATAGGCTTGATAATTCCTTATCTTGCACAGATAAATTTGACTGGGAAAAGATGGGTTTGAGGGGGAGGAGGGAGGTGCCCAGTCCAATTTGACCTAAAGAGTATTTGCTCTTTGAGGTCAAATCTATTTGATGACCCCTGTTCTATGGGATTTGATATAATCATGGGAGCAGGTCTACTTCTAAGCTGCTTCCTTGAACAGAGGAGCTAGCGAGCAGCTTTGTGTTTGCCACTGTTTTGTCACTACCTTGTGTGATGTCATGTGGCCCTACCCCTGTGTGTCCCAGGTCCAGGAGGAAAGGGATGAGCTGTACCAGAAGTTCACTAAGGCCATTTTAGAAGTTCAGCAGAAGAGTGGCTTCAAGAATCTGCTGCTGGAGAAAAAGCTGACTGCACTGAGTGAAACACTGGAGAAGAAGGAGGTGCAGCTTAATGAGGTCCTCTCTTCCTCCAACCTAGACCACACTGCGCTAACCTGGTGACCCGCAAAGTGGAGGTATGCCGATTCCTTATTCACCTTTCTCATTTTGGAATCCTACTTCGCTGGTTTTGCTGGATCAGCATAAATGTGTATTTTTTGGTAGACCTAAGTACATGGAATATAGAGTTATTCTATTTTCAGGGTTCCTCTCAGCAGTTGCTAAAATACTTATAACCACTCCTTAAAGTACTACCGTGATAGTTCTCCATGACTGTTAGTGTCTGTATTTAATATGTAACTGCACCCTCAAATGCTACTTGAGCAATGATCAGCAGCCTCACAGGTACATTATGCAATTTGCTTTTTAGTACTTAAGAACATATGAACATATAATAATAACTAGAAGAGGTCATTCAGCCGAACTAGGCTTGCCACACTATTGTCGGAAAAATGAGAAATCCTGCATTGTGGGAGTGAAGAGAAGAGAGAAGCCTTACTGTACACCAATGAGCAAAAACATTATGACTATTTACAGCAGTGGTGAGTACCTACCGACAGTGGTCAGAGGAGGGACAAACCCAAACTGGCATCAGGGTGTTGGGCGCCCAAGGCTCGTCAATGCGCAAGGTCATCCCATCAAGGTTATCCCATCTGGTCCGAACTGACAGAAGGGCTACTGTGGCACAAGTAGCAGGAAATTTGAATGATTGTTATGGGAGGAATGTGTCACAACACCCTGCTGTGTATGGGGCTGCAAAGCTGCAGACTGGTCAGAGTACTCATGCTAACCTCTGTCCCCCGGCAAAAGTACGGTACCTAAAATGGGCAAGCGAGTGTCGGAACTGGAAGAATGGAAGAAGGTCAGCTGGTCCTATGAGTCCTGCTTTCTTTTACATAATTTGGAAGGTCGGGTATGTGTGCACTGTATCTGGGTAAGTGACGGCACCAGGATGCACTGTGGGAATACAAGCCAATAGAGGGAATGTGATGCTCTGGGCAATGTTCTGCTGGGAAACCCTGGGTTCCGGCATTGATGTGGACATAAATTTGACACGTTCCAGTCCTGATGGACTTTGTGACAACTACCAACATTTCTATTTTGCTTGAATGTAAGACTACAGTACTGCAGACACTGACTCCTCCTGCATGACAGGATTTCTTGTAAGGATCATTCAGTACTGCTGAGGGAAAAGACTCCATGCAGGAAGCACTTGCTGTACGCATTGATTTTACTGGACCTCACTGTGAGACTCCCTGATTAGCATCTCAAGGCACATCAGCGCCTGTTCACCTCCACCACGTCTCCAACTTCAGAGCTCATGAAGAATGTGGAGAAACTGTGACAGGTAGACATTCTCCCATTTAGGAATGAGAAGAGGATCACACATTCAAAGCAAGACCAGGAGGCATTTGACCTACTGGAGGCAAAAACAATACAAATAGAGGTGGATGGTATGGTATGGTCCGCTACGCCACGCCCTTCTCCGCAAGAAGAGTATGCTCTTATTCCAAGCACCAAAGGAGGTGGTGATGCTAAGTTTGAGAGCACCTGGTCAGAACTTCAGGCCTGAGCCTACTGTGCAGAAATTCAGAATCTTTTTCAGTGAAGAAACTCAGCCCTGACATGATCTCTGATGAGGGGGAGTCATGGTATATGCTGCACCACATGGTGATGCACAACAACAAGAACCGCCTTGTGTTCAACTGTTCATATCAGTTCCAAGGCCTCAATCTAAATAAGTCTCTATTACCTGGACCCTGGGGTCATTCCTGCTTGGGGTCTTGCAAGTCGCTCTGGATAAGAGCATGTAACAAATGTCCTTAATGTAATGTAATGCCCGCTCGGCTTCATTCTCCTACACATGCAAAGGTTCTGGTCCAGAGACTGTGGGACAGGCACGAGGCTGGGACAACCCACGGCTTCCCAAGGACTTACTCCAAACATGGCAGGTCTGGGAAGTTGAGATTTAGTGATGTCCTGGGGCAGCCTGTAGTCTAGTGGCTAAGGTACATGACTGGGACCCATGGAGGTTGGTGGTTCAAGCCCCAGTCCAGCCACAGCAAGAACACCATTGCTGTTGGGCCCTTGAGCATGGCCCTTAACCCCACATTGCTCCCAGGGGGGATTGGCCCTTGGCTAGTCTAATCAACTGTAAGAAGTGTCAGCTAAATAACTATACTACTATGTCCAGATGCTACCTAAGATCTCCTTCCCACAGCCCTACGTTCCCCAAGCCATGGACCAGGAAAAAGTCGAAAGAGAGATGCATGTGTTTTGCAATGCTTCAGAGAAAGCTTACGAGTCTGTTGCCTACCTGCGGACTGAAGATAGCCAAGGAAACGTTCACCTTGCATTTGTCATGTCTTGTGCAAGAGTTGCCCCCAAACATGTGCTCTCGATGCCCAGGCTGGAGCTGTGTGTGGCAGTCACTGGAGTGTAGCTGGTGCAGCTACTACAGAAAGAATTGACACTCCGGATTGACAAGATCATCCTGTAGAGTGGCTCCATGACAGTTTTGACATGGTTGTGCTCTGAGTCATGCCACTTTAAGGTGTGACTCTCATTTTCCACCAGAACTTAAATCTAGATATCTTCAATAATATTGAAGGCCAGTTCCTAAAATTTCTTGGATATTAAGTTTTTTTTATTTTGAGGGCTGCTCCCCCACCTCTTCTGTGGGTTAGATATTTTCTTACCTAGTAATGTCATAACTTCCATTATTAGTAATGGTCTCAGATTCAGCCGCCGAAAATGTATTGATTACACTTCTAGCATTTAAACAGATGAATGTCAGAGTGTATTACATGAGCGTCTTTCCTTTTGTTACAGGATGTTTTGGATTCCAAAAACATTGCCATCAAAGATTTACAGTACGAGCTGGCTCGAATTTGCAAGGTGGGAGTATCATCTTTAATTTTCCCAAAAATATGGTCTTGTCTGTTATTATAGTTCATTGTCCAGTTTTTTTGGATAATATGTAATGGCACCCTCAAATGGCCAAGATTCTGCTCAAAACCTAAGATACTGCTGAAAATGCCAGGTGCTGAAATTCTGGAAGCACATAGATGGGAAAATAAATGGAGCAGAAACCTTGCTTCATCTTTTGTAATGTTACAGTTATATAGATACTCTAACCACAGCATGTAATACACCATACACCCACACATACCCCAGCCAGACACAAACACAGGTTGCCCCTCCCTCCACCTCTTCCGGTGCCACACCACATAACCAACATGTCTAAGTTATATCTGTCAAGTACACCACCTATGCATGTTTTCCCAAATACTGAGACCGTGTTAGACCTATGGATATCCCTACTCCAAGCCATATTGCAGCACATTACAAACAAGTAATGTTGACCAACATCAGCAAGGTTGTCAGCCATCCATTGTCAGCAGCTGACATTAGACAAACAAGTACAGTCCTTAGAATAGATGACATCAACATCAAAGGACAGAGTAAAGGTTTTGTCTATTAAAATTGGCTGGCCTTAGAGTCTTTGACATCCATTATCAGTAATACACCCCTAAAACTATCGCTGAGCCATTAAACTCTGTTCCTTCCTTTTCATTTTGATAACAGCTGGCAAACTTGCAGAACTGAAGAGAAACAGTCCTTAGGGGATGTGATGAAACTAAACACAGATACTCAAAGTGTTTCGATTTACATTTACCGATCAGTAACATGTTGGGTCTCTCTTAATGACATGATATATACCAACATAATTTTATGCATTATTAAGTTCAACTAACTAAAGGCTTTCAAAAAGCTGTGTGGACAAGATGGGCCTGTGGACATGCTCCAGCATCCCCACAGCACATAAAATACATAAAGTACATATGAGTGAGGTTTAGGTCGATGTCATGTGTTTTTCAAAATGAAATATAAAAGCATTTTTGTTATCCCTCAAAGTTGATTCTGCCCATCTGTTCCCGCCCACATCAACATAAAAATATCCCGACCCCGCAACATTTGCGTTGGGTCTGGCAGGTCCTGGGAGATCCCAATCCCATTGCACAGCTCTACCCCTGGCAGACACACACATAAATAGTGTAACCACAGCATTTAATAAACCATACACCCCATTCATACTCCAGCCACACAAACACACAGATACTCTTAACACAGCATCTAATCTAATACACCATACCCTACAACCACACAGATACAGTCACAGCATCCACAGCCACAGATACTGTTACCACAGGGCCTACACTATACACCCCACACATACCTCAGCCACAGATACTCTAACCACAGCATCTAATACACCATAAACCTCACTCATACCCCAGCCACTGATACTGTATCCACAGCATCTAATGCAAATACCCCAGCCACACACACACACAGTTGTTCCAGTCATGCACACACACACGCTCAAACACACACACAGTTGTTCCAGTCATAGCATAGTGCAGCCCTACCTCTGGCCACAGTTGGTTCTGTTGTAGGCATGATTCAATTCTGGACACAAGCAACTTCACTGCAACAAGCCCTTGTAGTTTACCTGGATGTCACATTTGGTAGTGTTTACCTGGATTTTTTTTCAGTCATGGTAAAATGTCATGTATTGTTTAAATATGATTCATTTGCAGGCCTATAATGACTTGCTGTGGACATGTGAGGCAAAGCTGAAGTCCTTGGGAGTTCCAGTGGAGGAGCTGGGTTTCAAGCCACTGGAGAACACTGTGCCCGGTCAACTTCCACAAACATGAGTTCACAGCCTAAAAATGTACGAGCATGGGCCCTTTTATCTGACTCTTCACATTGTAGTCCCACTGCACCATTTCGATTATTAAAACACAAAAATGTTTTCTTTTTTACATTGCATTACTTAAATCTGTCAGTAAATACTTTTGGTCTTACTGATTTAATGTAGAATCTCAAATAGAACAAATTTAATTTACAAGTCAAAATCCTCCAGCTCATTTGATTTTTTTTTTTCACATCCCAATAGAGACAACATAGTAGTGCTGATGGCACAAAGCTTAATTAGAGACACATCAGGGAAATGGCACAGGGCACTGGGCTAGTCCAAGACTGACTAATGTTTTTCTAGAGGGATCAGTGTGAGCACAGGCCTTTGATCTATCCCAGTAACCATTACATTTTTACTGGTACTAGAGGGAATTGCACTTTTTGCATGATTTGGTTTCAACCAGTCTCAGGGTCTGAGGAGCAGACTCCTTTCACTGTAGAGCATACCTGTGATGGTTTGTTTGTAATACATGCATAACACTTACCCTTGCTTCGGTTTAGATTTGAACCGACTGTGGCTGCCTCAATCTTTAACAAGAACAGTAGCCACTAGAAGTGTTATCATTGCCTGCACATGTGTCAATCAAATGTGCACTTGTTACTGTACATTCTGTAAACTGTGTGACCCTTCAGGGACTGTGGAAATATGGTTTCATTGGTAATGTACAGCCTTTAATTATATTTTCATGTTCCTTTGGGTCTGTGTTGTGGAAAAATATCTTTAAATAAAGAAGAACAGTCGAAATTGTCTTCCTCTTGTTTAATTTTGCAATATGTGATAAGCAGTACATCCACCAAAGCACCAGCTTTGTCCAAAGAATACAGGGTGTAGTACCTTTCTTATACAGTCAAAAGTCTGGGCGTGGCATCATTCGTTTACCTTTTCTAATTGGTCTTGGGGAATCACAAAAGTAAAAAAATCTGCCTCTTTTGGTAAATGGTACAGCCAAGTACAGTGGGGGAAATAAGTATTCAAAACATGAACAATTTTTCAATTCAGCATATTTCCCTTGCAGCTATTCACATGAAATTTAGACCAGACATTGGTATGAACTCAATAAAACTACACAGTTAAAGAAATTGTAACATTCCAATCCATAAAAAAGTTATGTGTAATAAAGGGGAATGACACAGGAAAAAAGTACTGAACACAGTAAGAAAAAGCACTTAACCAGCTTATGCCACTAATAAATTCTCCCACAGATTTCTCCACACTCATAACAAATACATTTGCAAATCCAAATCATAATGTCCACCATGTTGGATTTTGTACAATTTTGCTCCTCTGTCATAAACGGTTTGACTGATTTGGAATTTAAAAAGAGCATTTTCAGATGAGTAGAAGCTGTATGAAGAAACGTCCTATGCTAAAAACATGTCTGCAGCCAATAAACTTAAATTTTACCATGTCTTGATATAAAAATGGGGATAAAGTAAATATAATTTAGTGTTATGGGATTCTACTTGCTATGGGCAATCAGCAGTAAATAAATCGTCAGTCCCAAAGTTCTCTGCTGTGCCTTTAAGGGTGTTACAGCGATTTGAGCGCGTCAGGCCATTTCCGTAACAAACTGCAGCCGGCAGTGTCACTCAACGAAGAGCCTGTGGATCCCAAAACACTTCGATTGTAAAACCATACTATTCATTAGTGCATGTGGTAGGTTTTCACTTAATTTTCTGGGGCAGGTACATAGTGTCAGCGCTTTTGGCAATATTGTGGAAAAGGTACATGGCGACTTGTTATTTATGTTACATTTTGACGGATTTAAGTAGTGATCTTGGAAGTGTTGCCTTAAATAGACATTTAAAGAAGCATGTCTCTAGTAATGTTATGCGTAAAAGTTAGAGATCACAAAATCTGTCCTTCACCATTTTCATTAATCTTATTAGAGTACTATGTTTAGAGACTTATTGAGAAAGAGCGCTTCAATTCGACGCAACTTTTAAAAAAAGAGCAGTAACCTGTATTTTAACGTTAATAATTACACATGTTCTCCAACTAGCGGAGCAAACAAAATATGGACTGCGTTTTACAGCATAGGAAAATGTTTATAAGTTATTAGTAGCTTTGATTATCTTGCCCGTTGAACTTGCATTTTATTTTAACTGTTCGGTGCAGATTCCGTGTAGTTGTGAGTAAATTGTTTTTGGCATATTTACGTTGGCATAACATCATAGCTAGTAAAACAAATGACCTGGGCTATTGGTTTTACTAATAGCGTGTAAATAAAAACAATTATTTTGTGAGGCATAGTATTGTTCAACATTATCGCGTGATATGAACTTGTACGGAAAGTTGATGCCGCGAACTGCAGTGTTTTATCTTAAAAACTGGGTTTTCATATTTTTTTTTCTATTAAAACGGGACAATTTGGAACAACAAATACAAAAACTAGCTTTGCGCAACGCTACCGTTACTGGCATTTTTAATATTAAACATGTTTGAACTATAACTTGCTTCAAGAATTCTCACTGGTTGCTTCAGAAACTACTTTGGTCAATATACAAATGACATTGGACTCACCAATCGGTATCAGAATGCATACGGGGGACTGTTATGTAACTTAAAGTAACTGATCCGGCGGTTATTTCAGAAAGGTGGTTTTACAAACCCTGAACTTAAACGTGAGGTAACATACCCCAAATTTTCTGTTCCAGAACAGCCGATTATAATTAGTTCAAATAACTCTTGAGCTGAACCTGACTGAAGCGAGTTCACGGTTAAAGTAAGAAATTGTCATCAATGGAGCGCAAATAACAGGTTGGACAATGGCAACGAGACAAAAAATCCCGAGTTACCAAATCCCTCGTACACAGAATTTCAGTTACTCCGCATTTTCACTCAAGAAAATTAATGTCCTCTTATACGGACTACGACTTTTATCTTGCGGTAAAAAGTAACAAGGCAGCGTTACTTTTTTGTCTGTAAATTATGAAAAAGAATATTGAAGCATGATTATACATGATTGCTGGGAGGTGGAGGGTTGATTGGAGAAAACATGTTTATTTAAAAAAATGTAGTCGTCCTGGGGCTCTATCATTTTTATGGCGGGGTATCGCTCTCCTCTAATTGTGTTATGGAAGTTGACACTATAATGTCACATACCCTTTCTAGGGTGACCCTAGAAGTCATGGACGGCGGCTGGACACTTGGTGTCAACACATTTGTAATAGTGTGAGCAGCATCACATATCTTCGCAATGCAGAAGATTGATAATAAAAGTAACAACTGTTGCCGTTAATTGGTACCGAACTGATGTCGAATCCACGATTAGTAACGTTTTAAAAGTAAAGCTGGAGAATGTTGTTCAAATAAATAATTTTGTAGAAAAAAACTGTAACCTTCGCACGGATAGCCACCAGGGAACGATAGAATATCTAATCGGTGTTTAATCACGACATAAAGATCTAAGAATTATTTGAGCTACATTGTCAACAGGATGACCAAGGGCACACCATGTGCGACAAATATTTCCTACCTAAATGCTGCAGGCTCGACAGGTGTTCTGATGAGTAATTCAGGTTTGAAGTAAAGCTGCTCCCTAACAGGTTAGCTTTAAGAGCGTAAATTGCCATAATAATTGACCTTGAGTGAATCTGATCTCGCCTTTTGAAACCGAAAACCCCAGATTTCCGTTAACTCTGAGTTAACAACTCGGGTTTTTGCTAAACCCGCTATCTGAAACATTTATTTTAATAATTTTCAGTTCACTAGGTTCATTGCGCGACAGTCGTTTAGACATGACTTTCAGCAATGGAAAAATATACCGCACGATATTAATCATACGCTCATGAATTTAATCACTGCTGTAAATTATTTAAACGTTAACAGACAATACAAACACTACAGAATTTATGATGCAGTATACTGATTGAAGTTATTTTGAAATATTTTTGTTGTATACTGGGCAGTCTTACTGCTTTAGACTAATGAGTTACACCTTGAAGTGTTGGTAATGTTTTCATTTATATAGACCTATAATAATTTGTTGTGTAAGTACACATCATTCAGTATGTGTAAGTCTTCATACATTAGACTGTTTATTCTTTTGTATATGTGTATACGTTGTGTGTCTGTGTCATGTTTGTTTGTATGGATGCGTTGTTTCTCATTGCTAGCTGTGGTGACGTGTAACTCTGGGCTATGGCTGAGGGGCACAGGTCAGGAGAGCTGGGAAACGGGCGCATCCTCTATGGGAAAGGCAAACGGCAGCTGTCCATCTTCACACGCAAAGGTGAAATTGGGATGGCTGGGGGGACATGAATATTTAATTTATTTGTGTTAAAGTCCTGCCTTAGTCACATGTTCATTTAAATTGATGCAATGAATTATTATTGTTGTTATTAATGTTATTGTTATTGTTCAGATGGCAGTGCTGAAGCTGAAGCTGAGGTTGAAGATGAATTAGAGGAGAGTGATGATAGTAGAGAAGAGGATGAAGATGAAGAGGAGAGCAATGGTGAGAGCTGAAATGAAGTGGCCTCCTTCCATTTTTATTGAATTATATTTATTCTTGATCCAGCAAGGATTAATCAAGAACAGTGTGCCATAATGATGATCAAAAACAACATTTTTCTGTATTTCTGTTTCCAATAATGAGTACAGAGGAAGAGGAGGATCTGTAAAGGGGTTAGATGGTGCAGCGACCCGTGTTGCTGCACAGCTGGAGGATCTGAGTTCCGATGACGAGATGGAGAAATGTCCAATCTGCTTACACTCTTTCCAGGAGCAGCCAGTGGCCACGCCCACAGGCTGTCAGCATCACTTCTGCCTGGACTGCATCCTGGAATGGGCCAAGGTTGGGACAGACCCCAGTGTGTCCTAGCACCACCCCCTCCCCCTCCCCCTCCCACACACACACAGTCAGGGGTGAACAAATCATAAATGTATGTGGTAGTCCTCTTGGCTACCAAAAGGCAAGATCTATTAGCCCAAACCAGGTTTGTGGTGGTCCGTATAGGCTATTTAGTATACCCAAAAGAAACCGTAACACAGCAACAGAATGCCTTGATAAAAACAGACATTTCAACTATATTGAAGTCATACTTGCATTGCAGTCACAATGGAAAGTGTCTGTAATGAACAATGAGAGGCGAGACATTTTGTGCGATGGTGCAGCGTAATGTGTTGGACTTAAAAAAATGGGTGGGAGTCCGCCGGGCTTTTACCTTTCTGAATCTGGTAACCTGAACAGAAAATGCAAATGTCCTGGGCGTCCAGACTACCGATTTGTTCACCCCTGCACGCGCACACACACACACTCCACATTAATCACCCCCCACACACACGCAAACACACACCACACACCTTGCACACACACTCTCAAACACACTCTCAAACACATCCCACATTCACCACCCACACACTTACACCCCATGCACACACACTCCACACACACACCGCACATTCACCCGCATACACATTACACATGCACCCTATATTCACACACCCCCCCACACACACACACAAACATGCCCCTGCTCCACATTATATTCTTACTTCTTGTTTTTAGAATTGTGTAACTGACAATGATTTTGTCTTCCTCCTTTGCACCCTCTTGTTAGAATGCAAACTCCTGCCCTGTGGACCGGATCTCCTTCAGCAGCATCGGTCTGAGAAAGTGCTATGGGGGAAGTCCAAAACTGGTGGGTTGCACTGAAGAAATAAAGAAATTCGAAACATAGGAAATAAAATGTTATCGACAATATTGATTATCCTCACGCTGCTGCTGGATAATGCATTCATCTGTGAACGTGCACTGATGCTGTCTGTCTGTGGGGCAGATCCCAGTGCAGGAGCCGGTGAAGATGGAGGAGGAGGAGGAGGTGGATGTGGATTTTGACCAGACCTGCTGCGAGGTGTGTGGGCGAAGCGACCGGGAAGACCGCCTGCTGCTCTGTGATGGATGTGATGCAGGGTGAGCGTGTGTCTATTCTGTGTGGCCAGACGTCTTTCTATTAACGGAGCAGTGATGCCCTACCACTCATACTTCTCTTTATACTCATACCTAATAGTGAATATCATGACATACTGAACTCTCCCTATGTGTATTATGGCACAGTGAACCCCCCTTCTTGCATCTTTTATAATGGACTGCTTTTCTAAAGCACTCACCAGTAAATATTATTATCTTATTTATCTCTGAACAAAAATATGGAAGCTGGATCATCTCTGAATGGCAGGTGTTTTCATGGAAGTGCCCTTGGTCTAATGGCAGTTTTTTTTTTCAGTTTGTCAAGGAAGACAACAATACTTTTTTTGGTAATTCTATTGAGTATTTAAATGCAAAGTTAAATATTTTGTGTGTGGGGAAATTCATTACCAGCCCATTTTCTGATAACTGCTGATACTAGCTAACGGCTAATAATGAATTTCACCACGGCAACTGTTTGACTTTTTCCTGGTATAACACAGAGCAACCCTATCCAAATTGTTTAGTGAGCAGTCTTTGTGAACTGTTACCAGAAAATAGATAGGATTTACAAAGTTACAAAGTGGAATCATTCTTGGACCTCTCATCTTTCATGTATGATCCATTAAAAATACAGTTCTAACATAGTGTCAATTTGAACATAGCTGTGCTGTAATATAAAAAAATCTGTGTGTCTCACTCTAATTCCAGTAAGTATATTCTTAATTAGCATCAGTGTGGAAATTGTAGCCCTATGGATTTGTATGACAGATCAAACATGGAAGAAAAATTAGTTTTTTTAGATGGCCTTTTATTTGTAATAAACATCTGAAAAACATTTTACCCTCCCTCTTAAGTTTTTTTTTCTTTAATTTTATTTTTCTTGTCTCATTGTCATAAAATAGTTTTATGTCCCCCTTCTCACTTTTCATTGCCTTTTTTATTATTTATTTTTTCTGTTACAATCATTCATTGCTTTGCCATGAATTTTGTTCATGGTGCAAAGCACATGAGGTTTGGAAGTGTTATGCTCTGCCTGTTACAGGTATCACATGGAGTGCCTGTCCCCTCCACTGGATGCAGTGCCTGTGGAGGAATGGTTCTGCCCGCAGTGTACCGCTAATAACGCTCACTCAGGTAATGATGCTGCATGCTGACACCAACACACACTGTCACACACCCACACACACACACTACAGTCACCCACATGCGCACACACACACACATCCACACACTCACACTACAGTCACCCACACATACACACGCACACACAACCATACTGCAGTCTCACAACCACACCCAAACTGCAGTCATGTACACACACAAATGAACACACACACGCATCCACACTGTAGTCATGCATGCACATACACAGATACTACAGTCATGTGTGCACACATGCACACACACATGCACACACAACACTGCAGTCTCACAACCACACCCACACTGCAGTCACCCACACGCACACACACACACACACACACACACCCACACTGCAGTCTCACACACGCACACACACCCACACTGCACAGTCACCCCACACACACACACACACACACACACACACACATACATACATACACACATGACCATACTGCAGTCTCTCAATCACACCCACACTGCAGTCACATACACCCACGCACATACTCACACTACAGTCTCACACACTCATACTGCATGTGTCTTAGACTCCACAGAGGAGGTGAGTGAGGATGAGGTGGCAGCCCTGCTAGCTGATGTTGTTCCCACTACCAGTCGTCTCCGGGCCTCCACTGTGGGCAGGACGCGCAGTATTGCCCGGACCCGCCAGAGTGAGAGAGTCCGAGCCACTATCAACAGGAACCGCATCACTCAGGCACATGCTGCCCAGGTGAACAGGAGCCCTATCACACAGTCACACTCTGTCCAGGTGAACAGGAGCCCTATCACACAGTCACACTCTGTCCAGGTGAACAGGACCCCTATCACACAGTCACACTCTGTCCAGGTGAACAGGACCTCTATCACACAGTCACACTCTGTCCAGGTGAACAGGAGACCCCTATCACACAGTCACACTCTGTCCAGGTGAACAGGACCTCCATCACACAGTCACACTCTGTCTGAACATCCAGGTCCAGGTGAACAGGACCTCTATCACACAGTCACACTCTGTCCAGTTTTGCGGCTGGACTGTCTCAGTATTTGATGTTGTTTCTGATCCATTATTCTTTTGAAAGTATTTTGAAGTATTATGCAATTCTTGATTTAAAATTATGTCTTAATTGATGTGTAAAGCAGTTTTTTGATTGCACATTAAATTGGGATTGAATTGTGTTATTTTAGCAATAGGAATAGGAAATGTATGTTTCTTCCAACTCTCTATATGCCTGTGAGACAGCCACCTGCCGAAAATGCTGTATATTATAGAGGAGTGACAGGTTACCATGGAGTGGAGGAAAATTTTGCATCACATCTCACATCTTAAGTTCATAGAGATATGCGATGATTTGCTAAGGATTGTGGGGGATTTTAAACTGATGTCGGCGGATTTTTTCATCAGCATGTGCCGAGATGCTTGATACGGTCGACCTGGCTGGACGAGACCATCAACGCAGTGCTGAACTCTGCCGCGTATGCCCACAGTATCACCCGCCGTGGGGGAGCAAGAAGGAAGCGGAAAATAGGTAAAATGGCACTCTTCCATCACGTAGAAATATTTGTGCACAAAAAGCCCGCTCCATTATGGACAGGTTGTTTTATGTATGTTGTGCGATACCTTTTTGATATGTTTATATTGTAAAGTACATCTGCTTGATGATGACACAATGAATTGTACAGTAGTTTCTTGTCTTACAGTGCAATATTAACTATTTTATACCTTTCTGTGATGTGGATGTTCCTTATTGTGAGTGTGTTTGTACGTTTGCATCAGGTGAAAAACATCGAAAATCTCAAAGGAAAAAGGACAGGGCTGAATCGTCCTCCTCTAGCAAAAGAACTGTGGGGAAGGACACAAAGATCCACAGAGAACATCTAAAAAGAGCCAAATTTGGGCAGAAACAGGTGAGAAGGAATGGCAGTCAGTCACATGAGGGGGAATGAACTTTGCAGAGCTTGTTTCAAATGCATTCTAGACATGTTAATATTGCTATGTGGACATTTTCCCCAGGCATGTCAACATTGAAAAATATAAGCAAGATATGAAAAATACCCATTACAGATAGGGGTTCACCTTATTTTAGACACAATGTGTCCACTACTATACTGCCACATGCACTGTGGGCAAGGTTGAGCTTGCCTCCCAGGAAAACGGGTGGAAAGGGCAGTGTGTCAAAGGGCAGAGGAGTGGAGCCATGGTGAGAAGCCAAGACAGAAGTGCTCACGGTCAAAAGCAAATGAGAAACCTCCTTCATCTTTACAAATATTGTGTAATTTTTATTTCCATCTCTGGTTAATTAAAATATCATCTAAATGAACTCAGCAGTTTTTAAAAAAAAAATATATACTTAACAAACTATGGTTCTGGTGTCACCCCAAGGGGTTGGCCCAGAATTTCCCAGGTGGAGGTAAGCTTACCTTTCCCTCAGCGCTGCACCCTCAATATTTTAGCTTAGGTTATCGCTGAAAGGCAGGGCTATTAACTATACACCTAGTTATGTTTATGCCTAGACATGTCAAGGTTTGTCTTTTGGCCTTGGTTGTAACACACTACTATCTGGTTTCCCCAGGTTGTGAAGAAGCACCATGTCTCTCATTCTCACATACGCCGGAGCTTGGAAATGCACTCTGGACTCATTGATCTCAGCAGCCTTGATGATGCGTATGACACCGATTGTGCCGTAGATATTGTTGGGCATCACAGATTACACCATAGATACCGTAGGTCCAGTTACATCTCGGTCTGTTTTCACCAGAGGCCTCTGCTGTTGAACGGATTTTGCTTTCAGTCCCTCATATGTCATGGGCTCATTTTTTGTAGCGAGTTATAATGGGATTGAGTAGTGTTGGGTGGATAGTTGGGTGTGGTATGTATCCATTAGAGTGGGTTTTGCACCACAGAGTGTGATAGGTAGTGGGGTTGAGTATTGTTGGGTGTGAGTGTAGTATGTATTCATTTGAGCGATAATGGGTTTTAGGATGTGGTGGGTATTGGGGTTGAGCAGTGTTGGGCAGTGTGTTGAAAGGATTCTCCAGCTTGAGGAACTGGTCTCAGTTAAGCACAGTAGTGTGACATTGCTTTGGTGTTTTGAAGGAACAAAACAGCAGGAGGGTCTGTTCCTCACATGGATGTGAGGAGGCGGGGCCTTTCCCACTCTGCCCTACGATCCCATCAGCCAGTGGCCCAACCCATTCAGCGCAGCCTGTCCAGGTATGCGCACGAACATGTGCGTGCACGTGCACTAATGAAATAACTAGTTGTTATCAGACTCTTTGAACTAGCTGTTTTAATTTAATAGTTAGACGAATCCTTTTGGAAAGGTACAGCCTTATCCGCAGTTTGGCATCTGCGGTTCAAAAATATAAGTTCCCACGTGCACTATATGCTAGAATACTGTAGTCAGTATGATTTATGTGGGGTTTTAGCAGTTCTTAGTAGTACATGTAGGTGGGGTTTCAAGTTATGAACACGTACAGGGCAAAGTTGCATCATTTTATACAAGTTTCCTGAGAATCCACGGTTTTTGCACATCCGTGGGGGTTCTGGAACAATATACACCTGTGGATAAAAGGGGCAGACTGTATTTCTGTAGTCTCCAATGTGTTAAGGTACTGATGGCACTTGTGTTAAATGTGTGCTGTGGCTAGAGAGTTATGTATGTGTTAGGGGTGTATTGGGGCTGACAGTGTTTTACAGGTGAAATGGGGCTGACACTGTACGTTTTAGGGGTGTAATGGGGCAGTGTTTGTGTTAGAGGTGTAATGTGGCTGACAGTGTTTGTGTTAGGGGTGTAATGAAGCTGACAGTTTTTGTGTTGGCTGCACAGCCTCAGTGTCTCTGATGGAGATGTGATGGAGGACGCAGCTCCAGTGCCTGACCTATTGGGCAGCATCTTGTCTGGACAGAGCCTTTTTCTGAAGGACATCTCTGACATGGTCATCACCAGAGATGGTTCGCTCAAGCAAGGAAATCCAGGTGGGTTATGGGAAACTCACATTTTTTGGAGTTTTGTGATTCTCAGAGTTGAATGTGCGTAATGTAGTTGATGAAATTTGGTCATACTTACCTGGTTTCCCTTCTAGTCTCGGCATCATCGAAGGCCAGCATCTCCAACACCAATAATACCCATGATTCAGAGACTAAGGTCCACACAGGGATGGCAACTGGATCTGGATCATGTGCTTTTCATGTGCCTTCCTTATCTCACAGCCCCCCTACCTCTGACTCCTTAAGAACATCTGCGTCTTTAGTTGTACCTCCTGTCTTACGGGGAAATGCAAACGTCAGCTCACTGAACCCTGCTTTCCAAAGGCCCTCTAACACCTGCATGTCTCACCATATGAATAATGCTGGATCGATCGACAGAAGCTGGTGCAGAACCAGCCCCACCCGCTGCTCCTTCCCCAGATGCTCAAACGGCACTTTTGATTGTTCTCCCAAAGAGATGGGGGTAAAGACAGAGTGGGCATGGGGGCAGTGAAAAAGGCCCTTCCCAAACCTGTGTGGATGGACATTTCTGGGCTTCCTCGGATACCAAAGATCCAAAGAGGAACCGACAGCAGCTGTGTTGACTCCTGCAAGAACACGTCGCAAGAGCTTCTCCAGGGTGTGCAGAGGAGGGTAGAAGATGGTTGGGGTCAGAGGGAGATCAGAACAGGCACCTCCTGCATCTCTTCCACCTCCTTTTCTTGCACCACCTCAGTGAAACCTTGCTGCTCTTCTACAGGGAGGTCCTGCAATTGTGCCACCAGATACCAAAGGAGTCGAGGGTCACATGGTATCACCCAGGGGCCATGGAGTGCAGACTCTGGGATAAGAAAAGGAAGAACTTACACGACCCATCGCACACTGCAGCTTCAGAATCAAACTCTGCAGATGGTGTCCCAGAGAGCAAAACCTTTGACCGTAATGTTACAGATGTAGCACCACAAAAGCAGGTGATCATGTCCAGCGGATCCAGCGGCATTCATGATGATGCTGATTTACAAGTTGAAAAATGTGGTGAAGCCACAAAGGAAGAAAATAAACGCTCAGGATCCGATGAGGAAGTTATGGTAGAGAGGTTACACCATCAGTCTTTACCTGAAGAAAGGAAACATACCATCCCTAACATCAGAACCGATGCAGAAAACAAAGACAGATCTGACAATGTGCTTTTATCCCAGAAACAAGACTCCAGCTTTCACAGAGAGAAGGTTGTGAAATTTAAACCCTTGGACCAAGGTTCAGGGTGTAGATCTCCCTTACACTCTTCTGCTATAGAAAATCCCAGTCCAGAAGGGAGGGGCAGTGGGAAGGAGAGGCTCAGTTCAGAAGGGAGGGGCAGTGGGAAGGAGAGGCTCAGTTCAGAAGGGAGGGGCAGTGGGAAGGAGAGGCTCAGTTCAGAAGGGAGGGGCAGTGGGAAGGAGAGAAGCTTAAGATCTGATTGTCCTGGCAGCAGCCATGAAAGGACAAAGGCCAAAGGGAAAAGTAGGGACCCAAGAGCATACTTTTCCCACTCCAGCAATAGGGAGGCATGTGTGTCTCTAGAGAGCCCACCTTCCCGATCGTCTGAGAGATACCGAAGGAAGGAATCCTCACGATCACCTTCCAGACAAAGAGGGTCCCACTCCAGCAATGGAGTTCGATCCAGACATGGTAAGTCACCGTAAAAGAGGTCATGGGAGCCAAGGGACAGAGAGTCAGGCCAGCTGTCTGTCACCTCTCAGGTCACCAACCAGGTCTTGGTCTACAGACAGTATGAAAGCCCACATGACATCACAATCCAGATCTGGCTCTGTAGACAGGAGGAAAGGCCAGATGAGCTCAGAGACCAGGTCGAAATCTACTGACAGAAGGGAAAGCCACCTGATCTCCCAGTCCAGGTCAAGGTCTACAAACCGGAACAAAGACCTCATGAGCTCCCCGTCCAGGTCAAAGTCTTTTGACAGAATAAAGGACCAGGTGAGCTCAGTATCCACATGTATGACAAAAGACTGGTCCAGATCAAAAGACAAAAGACAGTAAGAAATCACAGTCTAGATCAAAAGACAGGAAGAGATCAAGGTCCAGATCAAAAGACAGGAAGAGATCAAGATCCAGATCAAAGGACAGGAAGAGATCAAGATCCAGATCAAAAGACACAAAGAGATCAAGGTCCAGATCAAAAGACAGGAAGAGATCAAGGTCCAGATCAAGAGACAGGAAGAGATCAAGATCCAGATCTCTTTCAGGAGAGGTAAAAAACAAAAGATGCCCTTCACACAGATCTCACTCCACAGATCTCACTCCACAGAGAACTCTCAGTGAAGGCCATCTTCCACTGTGTTCCAAAGACACAAAGGGCCTTGATCAAACAAATAAGCAGAAGCCCCTCTCCTCACAACTGCCGAGAGATCAAACAGACTGTAAAGAAATGGAAAAGGACAAACTCATTTCACCTAATAGAGATGAAGAAGTGAACAAACACAAAGAATTGAAAATGGAGAAAACCGCATCTCTCAGTAAGGTCAAAGATGAGATCTGTGGTATTGTGGTTGCCAGAGAGGAGAGGAGAGGGGGGAGCAGAGGAAAGAAAAGGAAAAAAGGATGAGAGACACTAAACCATATTTAGAGAAAACTATGGACACTGGTCAAATCGAATTACTCTCATCTCTGAGGTCCTTCAGCCAGTGCCAAACTGATCCTAGATGTTCTATGCCACCCAATGACAAGATGCAACTCGTTGAGGCAGCAAACTATTCCAGTAGAGTGGGCTGTTTGTCCTTCTCATCCCTACAAGCTACAAGGTCTGAGACACAGGAGAAGGAAATCTCTTATGTAGAGTCCGCAAAAGATCTCAGTGTAGGCCATATCCTTAAAAGCCAGGGCGTGGAAGAGCTAGACAAAGCTGAAGATGTGCCGGAACATGCTGTGGGGAGAGCTAAGGTGAGGGACATGTCTGTAACTGCAGGAGAAGTGGATAAAGCTAGGTCTACGGACATAACTATGAATGTTAGTGTTATGGGTAGAGAGATTGTTACAGATACATTGGAGACTGTGGGTAACCTCACAGGAGCTGTGGTTACAGACACACAGGAGACTGTGTGTAACCTGCCTGGAGCTGTGATTACAGACACACTGGAGACTATGTGTAACCTGCCTGGAGCTGTGATTACAGACACACCGGAGACTGTGGGTAACCTCACAGGAGCTGTGGTTACAGACACACCGGAGACTGTGGGTAACCTGCCTGGAGCTGTGATTACAGACACACCAGAGACCTGCCTGGAGCTGTGATTACAGACACACCTGCCTGTAACCTGCCTGGAGCTGTGATTACAGACACACCGGAGGAGCATCCTGTGTGTAACCTGCCTGGAGCTGTGAGCTGTGATTACAGACACACCGGAGACCACCTGCCTGGAGCTGTGATTACAGACGGAGACCGTGTGTAACCTGCCTGGAGCTGTGATTACAGACACACCGGAGACTGTGGGTAACCTGCCTGGAGCTGTGATTACAGACACACCGAGAGACCTGCCTGGGCTGTAACCTGCCTGCCTGGAGCTGTGATTACAGACACACCAGAGACCGTGTGTAACCTGCCTGGAGCTGTGATTACAGACACACCGGAGACCGTGTGTAACCTGCCTGGAGCTGTGATTACAGACACACCGGAGACTGTGTGTAACCTGCCTGGAGCTGTGATTACAGACACACGGGAGACTGTGTGTATCCTGCCTAGAGCTGTGATTACAGACACACCGGAGACTGTGTGTAACCTGCCTGGAGCTGTGATTACAGACACACGGGAGACTGTGTGTAACCTGCCTGGGGCTGTGGTAGCAGACACAACTGAAACTGTGGGTATCCTGCCAGGTGCTGTAGTTACAAACATACCTGAGACTATAGGTACTAAGTGGGACACTGAGATTTCTGACACACCCATTGTCAGGCAGGAAGGACTGTCAATAGTCAAACCTGAAACATCTGCTGGGATCACAAACACCAGCACCATCTCCAGACCTCAAGTGAAGAAGGTGGCATGGAGCCTGCAGTGCCTGGATGAATCCTCTGCAAAGCCAGCAGGAAGTATGTGTGACTGATATCCTGGCTTCATACAAAGAGCGTAATGTTTTCATATCTCTCCATATGTGAGGTATTAAACACAGCTAATGTTCTACTAAAAATTGATTCGTTGCTGGGAGGGAGAATTTCATGACAGTAACCAGAGATATCCATGAAACATGCCTTTAGAATGCAGTTTACATAGTTTACAAAAAACTTCTGTGAATTTCTAAAATGGTAATGATAGAACTGTAAACTGTAGACTGAGCTGAATGAATGTGTCCATATTTTCACAGTGCTGCTTTACTCCTACAGCGCTTCCTTCTAATACCCTGGTGCAGAGCAACAAGGATGGCCATCACACATCTGCTAACCTGACACAGGCACAGAATCCCTCCCGTTCCACCTTGTGGTTTAATCGTGATCAGGTAAACCCTGCATTTTAACAAATGAATCATTAGGTTTACTTCAAACCGTCTGATAAGTTGCTAGGGTGCTCAGTGTGAAGCCATATACACATCAGCCTAATAGAATGCTAATGCTAGTGGAACCCTAAGGAAGTGAATATCATCCATTCTTGGAGAACAGTTACCATTCTATTGCAGTGAGAGCAATGAAAGAACTTAAGTCTGAGGAGAAAAGAAATCACGCTGTAACTGCTGATGCTGGAGTTGTCATTTATGCTCACAATGTTGGAAAGCCACAATTCATTGTGCTAAGCATAGGTGTAATCATGACTTTAGGAATGGCTAAAAGGTGTGACGTTGCAAGAAAGGTCTTTATCTCTTCCAGAGTCCTGTTAATCTTGATAAGTTTTTGTTCTTATTATTTGGTTGAAAAAAAAACTAGCCTTTGGAAAGCCTATAGCCTTGTGGCTAAGGTCTTTGACTTGGGTTATCTGCCTGGTTAGTCTAATCAACGGTAAGTGAATTTAGATACAAGTGTTAGCTAACTAACTTTAATGTAAGGAGAGTGAATGACGTTTACCTGAAGCAGTACCTGAAATGGCCTGGATATCAAACCTTCCTGCTGTCTGATTGGATCAGAAACTAACAAATAGATGATGTAAATGGGTCATTTGGATCTGTGATTGGTTAGGGATTTAAATGGTCTCTCTCAGTATCCAAGCATGTATAATCAGAGCTGCATTTGTTGATGACAAGTTCATGACAAGCATTGACTTTACTAACTGGCAGTTTACTTATCCTTAGTTAGCCCTTTATAGTTATATAGTAATCAACCCTGTCTGCCAACTTCACTGGCGCTGTCTGCAAATTGCCATGGCGTCCAGCCACATCCGTTCTAAATATCCATATCCCATTTGTTGATGTTGATGTGATATGGCTGTTTGCACTCTTTGATTTCCTCACCATGGTTATGTGACTTTTCTGATACATATGTCATAATGTTCTCTTTTTGTTGTGGGGTGAAAGAGATGTCATAGCATGTACTGCTCTGCACTTCCCTTAACTGGCCATAGGATGGCAGCAGGTGTTTCTTTTAGGAGAAAGCTCTGATCAGCTTTTGATTTATCAGAATCACTCTCTGTGGTTGTACAAAGACGGTAACAGCCTGTAGAAATAGTACGGTCATAGGTGAGTGCTTGAGTAGTGTACAGTATGCAGTGTCCAGTGGGAGTAGGTATGTGGCTCTGACACTGACTCAGTGCATACTGGTCTTTGTGTTCTGGGTGTTGACAGAGTATGAAGACATTGCACCTGCAGGAAAGGGCCATTGAAGAGGTGAAACAAGCTATCAAACCATTCTTTCAGAAGAAAGAAATCACAGTAAAGGAGTTCAAAGAAATATGGGGCAAAGCTGTTCAGAAGGTCAGTATGTCTCAGTACATTGAATAAAATAATCCTACCTCTACTTACCCTGATAATGATTTACTGGGCCCTGTTTCACCAACATGATGTAATGTAAACTAATTTTTCTTCTCTGCATCCAGCAAAGCAGGGTCATAGTTATGGTTGCAGTTTGACATTTTCACATAGTCTCTATAATATTAATATACAGATATGAGCAGCTTGGCTTGCCTTAAATGGTCACCAATTTGACTAACTTTTATTTTGTGACTGATTTCGTTCTGCCAGTAGCCAGTGGTAACCACCACCCCAACCAAAATATAAGAATAAAAGTCAAAAGTTATGTGTTGAACCTCTCATCTCCTCCTGCGTGTTCCAGCTCTGCTACACAATCACATGCTCTCAACTATTGCTCCAAGTTGATTGAAGTATACACGGATGCAGAGAGGCAGTTTTTGTTTTTTCAAAATTTGTCCCAGTGCCGTGCCAGCTAACGCGCACGATGTAGCTAACTACTTAGCTAGCTAGCCAACGTTAGCTTCTGTTAGTCTTGGAATATTGACAATTGACAAGCAAACGAAACGGGAAAAGGAAAAATATCCGACTTCTCTCACTCCCTGCCCATCAAAACCCTGTCTCATGTACACCAGAAGCAGATACAGAGACTGACTTGACCAAAGTTCTTAGGTATAGTCATCCCAGCTCGGTCAGTAAACAGTCATTGCCAGATGATGATAGTGAAGCGCAGATAATTCAGTCGAACGTGCCCGTGGTTCCCCTGCTTGACAGACAGTTTAAATCTTCTTGGTTGTAGGAGTTCGCCTTACGTTATGATAAAATGAAAAGTAAGCGTGCGAGGTGACATAGAGCCGTGGAAACAGTTTTCTTGATTTCCCCATAGAATATTAGTATATCCATTTAATATTATCTCAAAAGACTTGAGCATCATTCAGGTACTTTTTAGCAAATATGGGATGAGCTTTTATGTTTTTCTAGGAGAACAGTCGTTGTTCTGGTGGTTCCTTTGATCGTGGCATAGTGCCTGTAGAAATACTGAGGTGACTACTACTTTCTGATGGCAAAGTTTCATACGTATACTTTTTAAACTCCGGCAGAGCTGGTAGCGATCAAGTCTGGCTGTGGTCAGTCCCCTGAATTTACTTTTCAGTGACAAATTTGTTTATTTCTCTGTTTTATAACTAAGGGGGAAATTGCTTTCTTCACAGGGGCAATATGGGTAATTGGTGACTTTCTCTATTGGATGAACTATGTTTTATGTTTGCAAGGTTTTCCTTGTCTATTATAGTATTTTATTTGATTACCTGAAACAATTCAGTGAGAGAAATATGCAATGAAAGGAATTTAAGTTGGGGGCAAATACTTTTTCACATATGACATGTAAGGATATTTTGGCTCCTAAATAATTTTGTTTTAGGAGCCAATGGTTCTGAAAGATTTTTTTTTTTGTTTGGAGCCCTGTAATGAGCCACTGGGGTCATTTGAAAGGGTAATTTCTCTTGCTCCCATATTTTACTGTTTCTGTTCTATTGCCTTTTTTATCTTTTGCAAGTATCCCAGCAATAACAGTGGGATAAATTAGAAATATTAATACTGTCATTGTGTATTATTCAAGAATTTACTCATTTTGTTCTCTAAATGTCGGCTATATCGCAACCCAGGAAATTATAAGATTATATAACTTAGCCCACCTGTCAGTGTCTTGTTGTTAACAGCAGCAATATACTCTTAATATTACTTGTCTGATCATTGAAAGTATATCAAAAGTACCATCAAAAAATTATGATTTTGATTGGAAGGGGGTCTATGATCATGAAAACAGATATAATGAAATATCAGAGATGTGTCGCTGTTCTTTGTTTTCTTTTTGTCATGAAATAGCAATCATGTTTATGACAAATGCTTTTAGTTATCTGATAAAATTGAGAAATTTTTGTAAGTTGCTTACAGTTGAAGTCGATGTATGAATGATTTTACATGTTTCTTGTGTCCTAGGTTTGCGACAGCAGAAGCGGAGAGATCAGCCCTGAGAGGGTATCCAAATTGGTGAAGGCATACGTAGAAAAGTACAAGCTTGCCAAAAAAACACCAAACGGTGGGGCAGGACCAAGAAGTGACAGGAACTCTGACATGCCATAAAGAGGTGGAGCCAAGAGGTCAAGGAAAAAACCCCTGAGATTGAAGGGCCTCCCTGAAGACAGACTCTCTTCTCAGTCACAAAAATACACCCATCCACCAAAAATGGTTGTTCATTGCTTACTCCGGTGTCTTACAGTTGCATTTGATCATTTTCAATTTCTGTATAGAAATTACACTAACAGGTTATTCTGTGTTTTTGATTAGATACAGGCACTGTGGGGTCACTCTGTGTAGGATTACTGACGGCAAAGGCACTGTGTTCTGTGTATTATGGGATACATTTTGTAGTGGCTCTTGCGGACAAACAAATTTGCTCAAATCAGACAGTGTTATACAGCGTTAAACTTTTTCTTTGTACTGTTTTACTTAGTCAGTAGGTTGTCACTTCGTACTTGGTTTTTCTTATTGCTACCAGTTTTTCTGTATATATACTTCCTTTCTTTTTAAAACAATTTCAAACACCCATCAAAAATGGTTTTATCTTTTTAAATATGGCACACAATTCTTGCCTTTATATTCTCCTCAAGCAACCCTGTTCTTTCTCATTGTCTGAAACAGAATAGTATTATAAAGTCAGCAAGCTGAGCCAACAGGGGGAGTCCTTTGTCATGGTCAATTGAATAGTTCAGATAAAAATATAAAAGTGAGAGAAGCACTGGAGGCTGGGAGTTTAGAGTACTCCTTTGTTTTTTTTAATGAAAATGTCTGCCTTTTTGTTTCAAAATGACGTAGGGGACAAGTTCTCCATGGCTCGCCAAGGTTGTAATTGTGCAAAATGTTATCTGATGTGTGGAAAATTTTGGACTAATATAAAAAGGACACAAGCTGGACACACCTTTCAATGTCTTTTCTGAAGAAAGATTCTTCATATGGCATATCTCGGATGTGTAGTGAAGAATGTGTATTACTCGTTCCTTTTGTATTTGTTTTTCTTTTCCTCTATCTGTTTGGAATTCCCAGGTGTATTCACAGTTACTGTGGAAACCTGAGAGTACACAAGCATGAGCTGTGTTCTCAAACATGACATCACAAGCATGCGTTTGGCTCTGAAATGTGATGTCACGCAAGCATGTGATTAGCTCGGGAAAGTGATGATCTGAACCACTGCTCCACAACATGACCAATGAGACACAAACATTACTGCCAAACTGTGCCCGGCTTTGTGAGGCTGCCACCCTGCCAAACTGTGCCACTTCCTGTGGCTTTGTGAGGCTGCCACCCAGCCAAACTGTGGCACTTCCTGTGGCTCTGTGGGGGTGCCACCCTGCTAAACTGTACCACTTCCTGTGGCTCTGCCACCCTGCTAAACTGTACCCTTCCCTGTGGCTCTGCCACCCTGCTAAACTGTACCCCTCCCTGTGGCTCTGTGGGGGTGCCACCCTGCTAAACTGTACCACTTCCTGTGGCTCTGTGGCTCTGCCACCCTGCTAAACTGTACCACTTCCTGTGGCTCTGCCACCCTGCTAAACTGTACCCCTCCCTGTGGCTCTGTGAGGCTGCCACCCTGCAAAACTGTTCACCATGGGGATCATCCACACACAATCCACAGGCTCTTAAAATGTGCATACATGAGTGAATTTAAATCCTCACTTTATTACCTGTATCAATTTATTAAGAATAGTAATAAATATAGTATTTAAATCTATATTTATACACAAAGAAATCACATATAAAACAGTTCTAAGTTCAAAGAATGAACAGTTGCTCAAAGGCCCCTACCATTACATTAAATTACCCTACCATTTCTTGCTTTAGATTTACATTAAAGAACAAACATTTTTCACTTGGCATGCCCAAAAATAAATATACACTCTTGACTATGAAATGTTACTGTCTGATGCTGTGGTGATCTGCAACTTTACTGTGATCCCGTCTGGTGCGGATATCTTGGTAACAATCAAATATATTAAAGGGGGTTTGTATAAGAGTTACTTCCCATAAACTGGATACAGAACCATGACAAAATTCCAAATTGGCACATTTATTACTAAACATACAAAGTCTCTTTGGGAAAGATTAGAAACAAATAACATTAGAAAGTCATGGTTGAAATTTGGTTGTACAGCTTGATTTATCTAACAGAAAGTGATTTCAGCTCACCCCTTTGAATATATATTTAGTAGATGTATTATATGAATAAAATTATATCCACCCATTTTGGTTTTTTGTCCACAGTATGGAACGTTTACAGATATAGAAAATCGTTTGAATAGAACATTGCAATTTTTCAATTTTACTGTGTCATATTTTTTTTTTGTCTGCTGTTACTGGGTAACTTGTAAACACATCTCATGGTGTATTCTAGTTTCAGCACTTCTATTATTGGATTTTTGTTAGGAAAGGCAAACATAAGGAACCCTATGGCTTACTCATGAAGGAAATGCAGTAACCAATCATAGAGCTCACTGATGCAGGAAGTAACATTAGCCAATTGCATTGTCCTTTGATACTGGGGTGGGAAATATTGTAACATATCACAGCACTGGTTCTAAACATTGCTATATTACTTTCACTTTGACACCTGCACGTAGATATGTGGAATGAGCAGGAAGCAGCAGTAAGTATAGGGAACAGACGGCTGTGAACGATGGCTCAGTCAAATGGCAAGTGTAAAGTTGATTTGTTATAATTTGATAGAATAGTTAGCTGTGTATGGATATTAACAGTTGAAGAAAATGTAAATCAGTGTTTGTCAGAGAACATGTGTCATTTGCCATATAGTGTGACTCATTCTTTACATGTTCTAATTAAATGAAATGCATGTATAGTAATGACTAATGCCACTGTGTCAATTGAGAATGTAGCCATTGATTATTTTTATACTATGCATACATAATATATAGGTGACACTGTAACATTTATATTTTTGTGAATTTGTGTTGCAATGACCGGGAGCCGTGTTTGCTCAATTACATGTACAACTTAATGCCAATGAAATGAAAGAGTAACACTAATCTGATCCTCTCAGTTTCATGTTAAACTTTAATAGTCTTAAAGGAAATAGAAAATGAGTCATAACAGAGAGTCGCCTGTTACTAGGTGCGGTTGTATGGTACCCGGGAATGTGCCTCAGGCATTTGTAAAAGATTATTTAATTTTTCTGAAAGTTGATAATTTTACTCCTAGGCATCCAAAAGAAGGAGAAAATGGATTACAGCAAACTGAAACTCAAAGAGCTTCCAAAGGAAGTTCTGGCTTCTGAAATCGCTGGGGCTGTGAAGCACCTGAACTTGCAACATAATAAACTGAAGCAGGTGTGCGAGATCTCTAAACTGCTTAACCTGACACTGCTAAACCTTTCTGACAATGACCTCTCTGAGTTTCCCACAGAGATCAAGGAACTCAGGTATTTGGACAAACTGTACTTGAACCAGAACAATATCAAGACTATCCCAGAGGGGGTCTTTCCCCAGCTTGAGAGGCTAAAATTTGTCAAGCTGAGTACCAACCGTCTGACAGGGCTCCCATCAGACATGCGCTACTGCAAGAGCCTTTACTACATAAATCTCTCCAACAACTGCCTGAAAGATGTGAATGTGTTGGAGGGTCTCTCCAGCCTAGGGGAGCTTCACGTGAGGAACAATAACCTGCAGGATCTGCCAGCTGGGCTGTTTCTAAACTCAGCTTTGACCATGTGCAAGGCTACAGGGAACCCCCTGCGGGAGCCACCTATAGAGGTGTGTGCCGGTGGGGTGAAGGACATCCAGCGCTACTTTAAGATGTTGGGGAATAGCGGCCAACGGGTGCACAGGGTGAAGACCATGTTCCTGGGCTCCTCTATGGCCGGCAAGTCCACCATCTGCTGCAGCCTGAGGAAGGGCCAACCTGTGGAGGTGGATGTTGCTGACCGCACCGTGGGCATCGAAATCAAAGACGTGGTGTTAGGAGGTATCCAGTTCCTGCTTTGGGACTTTGCTGGACAGGAAGAGTACTACTTCACTCACCACGTCTTCATCACTCCTCAGGCTCTGGTCATCCTCACCATCAATCTGGCCAGGTAATTGGTAACTGCACATATATGGATGCAGTGTTACCTGCATTTGTGTGTGGGTCTCACGTTTTCTTTTTAGGATTAAATGTGCCATATGAATCAAAAATCAAATCATGACTACCCGCTGTTCTTTAGGTCCTCCCTTGGGCCAATTTGTGTTTAGGCAACACCATTTATTTGTTTTCAGTAGTACAATGTATACTACTAATGCTATTATGAATTTCCACACTGTGAATGAAGCATCTGCTATTCTATTATATCAATTTTACTTTTTGATGAAATGATTGGTACAATAAAACAATTCCTCAATGTCTATTTGTCTTTGTTTCAGCTATGATGTGAATGACCCTCAGTGTTTTAAAGACAGTGTGAGCTTCTGGATAAATAACGTGCAGCTCAGGGTTCCCGACTCGGTGGTGCTGCTGGTGGGCACCCACACGGATGAGTGTAGCGGTGAAGCTGAAGTGCAGAGGAAGAAGGTGGACATTGAGCGGAAGGTCAGGCAAATGCTGGAGGAAAGAAAGGCAAACCTGGAGAGGCGGAAACATACCATTGAGGAGGACCTAGAGGATTCTAAACAGGTCTTCCATCAGCTGAAAGACCTCAAGCAGCTCACTCAGTACAACCTAAAGGTAGATACTCCGCTTGAAAAAAGTTACTGCAAAGATTACAATATAGGAGTGAGGTTGTGGTGGTTAACTTATTCATTTTTATCTCACCCCATACCTCAACTTTGCAGCTATGTTTTAACAGGTCCAGATCACGCTTATGCTTCTTTCCTCTGGATAAAAATAAGCGTTTTCCAGGGCTGGCAGTTGAGCCAAAAATCTGTGGTGCAGCTGTGAGTCCTGCAACTGTGTGGTCAGGGCCTAGCCATTGCATTACCAGCTGGGGCCTGTGGTCTGCATTAGAGAACCCACAGCATTTCCACTCCCCGCTTAAAGGTTTCTGTAATTAATCCCCCGACTCCGCTTTGGATTTTCTATTTACCGCTCCTTGAACGTTCCAAGTTCACACATAAGAGAAAACCCACTCAAGGTTTGCACCATAGTAAAACGTGCTCTGTTGCTTTCTTACAATATATTTTATATATTTTTAATGTCCAAACAGGGCATAATACCCTGAATGAAATAAGTTAAATGGTTAATGAATGAAAAAGGTACATTATTTCCTATAAAAAACAACTGAGAGGGAATTTTACTTTTACACGTATAATTCTATGAATGAAAATAAAGCATGTGCTGTTAGGTTGTTTGAATAACTTTCTTGTTTAATGTATATTTCAATGTATTTGCAAGGACAGTGCATTATAAATTTTGAATATAGGAATATCTCTACGAGGGTAGAGGGAACGAAGGTTTCATTATGCTACCGACCTTTAGAATTTTCCCTCAAGCACAGAGCTGCACTTCAGAACTGCTTTTGGGACACGCCTTTTTAGATTCTATTACATATTTTGTTGTAGTTATCACCTCCCCGCACTCGTATTCAGAATCTTTATGTCTTTATGAACATTGTGTTTACATCTCCATTTTCACTATCTTTATGAAAATAGTTCTTGAATTCCATCATTGTTTCTCCCAGACAGTTTATTACTGTAAAGTTTAACAACAACTTCCTGTTCCAAATGACTTTGTGTTTATGCATTCAGTTGCATCATAGGCCAACAACATGTGTTTTGCTTGTGAGATAGAGTGATTTTGAGCGAGCATGGAGATTGAGAGCTCCTATTTTTCTAAAAAGCCGCTCCTCGCTTCAGGCAAAATTGCTCTGCACCGCTCTCATACTCTGGGTTAAACTCATCAGTCGCACTGCTCTCTAGTGTCCACATCTGGCTGTCTACAGCGTCTGCAGGTGCCTGACTGGAGTGTATCTTTAAAAGAGGAAAGTCTGTGGGAAGTTCAAAAACACTTTAAAACGACTTGATTAATATCAGATTTTACAGCTTTGTTGAAGGTCATTTTCTTCTCCTCGTTATGAACCATTTAAAACATTTTTGCTTTTCCTTAACTGCATATTTCTTACTTGCAGGTCCTTGACCTGGTGCCCATGGACTGCACTAAAACTGAGGAAATTACAAAGTTTCAAGACTACATTCTGTGTCAGGTGAAGAACAAAGAATTATTTCCTAGTATAGAGACAACATTGCCACGCAGATATCAAGAAGTGGAAACATCGATCCAAGAATTTAGAGAAAACGATGACATTCCTAAACATGGTAGGTCTGCTTCCTTAAACTTACAGGAGGTCCTCGGGTTACGACGGTCTCGAGTTACGTCATTTCGTGGTTATGACGCACTTCCATAAATTACTTTAAAAACCTAGTTTCATGTGTTGTGTGTACAGTGTGAATTGTTCTCTCTTTTTACTACTTTTTCATTTAATTTAGGTATAATTTAGGTATAAATTTAGGTATAATTTAGGTATAAATTCGGCTTACGACACGTTGTAGGAACGGAACTCGTTCGTATGTCGAGGACTCCCTGTATATGTTGTGCTGTTGCTGAATGTGTTGTTGAATGCGAAATTATGAAACTTGTGTTTCCATGTGCAGGGATTGTATCTTTTGAGGAAATTCTCCATGGTCTAAAAGGCAAGCTTGGGGACGTGGATCAGGAAGACCTCCGGTGCATTCTACGGTACCTCCACCGGATTGGTATCATTGTTTGGTATGAAGAGATCAACGCCCTGTCGGACACTGTGTTTATAGAGCCGTCTTTCCTCATAAAACTATTCAAGGTCAGCAACCTTTCAATTATAACCTTAGCCAGATAGTTGAGCTCTCATCGATGGAATGGGATGGTTAAAGTCACAGAGGAGAGATTTATGAGAATTCATTGATCCAAATATGTTGCATTGTTTATTTGCTAAGTGGAAGGTCTTATCTTGGACAATTTGCTTGGGCAAATTGCACATCTGTAGTTTATTTTGAAAGATGTTATCCGGTATTGAATCTGAGTTCTGATAGTGGGGACAGCATGCTTGCAGCATAGTTTATTAATACCATAACACTACACCACCACCAATATGCATCTTTGATTCTGTTCTGCATTGACACAGACAATCGTGAGACATGACCTGGTGAATCAGCTACAAGAAATCTCCAGGGACCAGCTAATAGAGGAGAGGTCTCTAGCGATGCACAGGGATATATGGATTAACGACCTGAAGGGCAAAGCCACCCTGCACAACGCAGCCATACGAGTGATGCTGCGAAAGACTCTAAAGGAGCTGGAGATGGATGAGAAAGACTTTGTGAAAGAGATTGTCGGAACCAGGAAGAGTGATGGGAAATTCCTTGCCCTTTTGCATCACTTTCAAATTTGCCTTCCTTTAAAGTTGAGCAGCCCACTCAACCCCAATGCCCGGGCCTTTAGCCCAGATCAAAACTGGGAGCTCTCAAATCCCCCTCCCTGCCATGACGCTTGTTTGTTTCCAAACTACCTAAAGGATAACTGCAGAGTGTTGGAGATGTGGGGAGAAGACCATTATGAGGACATTAAGATTTGTGTTTATTTCCTCCCTGAAGTGCCGCATGGCTTCTTCCACAGGTGATTTAATGATACTACGATACCCATATCAATGATGAATGGCCATCATTGTGCATGCTCTTGTTGTATTCACCTACTTCACTTGCAGTTGTCATAAAGCCAGAAGAGTTACTTGTGCCATTGCCTACCTGTAATAATTTACACAGAAAGGCCATGGAGAGAATAAACCTGTAATATGTTGATTTGATGGCAGTGCAATGTAAAGTCTACTCTGTCTGTTGGCTCTCTAGGCTCATCATCAAGTGCTGCTCTTTTTACCCCACTCACTGGGTGGGGAGAGACCATTGTCTGGTCAGCAACAGTACCAGGCTGGTACTGCTTAAACAAAAGTGCGTGAATGAAGATCAGCTAATTGAGATTCGCTGCAAGAGACCGGATTCTGGTAAGAAAGGTGTGCTTTAGTCGTACATGTGCTAGCTCCACAAGTCTGTGAACACAAGTGCGCTTAACGCTAAAGTTAGTGTAACCCACATAAATCGACGTGCAACTGAAGGGTTACATCATTTTGATACAGGTGTTGCTTACGTTTGGCAGTAGTTCGCCCTCTTGTCATTTGACTCTTACAGAGGATAGATGCAGGCTTGCTTATGTTTGATGAGTACATTTTGGCCTGTGTGGCTCCAGGTCAGTGGCGGTCAGCGTGGGACATGATCTTGGTGATCCTGCAGAGGGTGGATCAACTCACGGAGCAGTGGCCGGGGCTGTGCCTGTCTGTGACCAGCCCCTGCGCCGAGGAGGGATGCGGGGACAGCTTCCTCTGGGCGGACTGGAAGAATCTCCATGGGACCGACATTTACAACATGTACGTCTACATTCGATTAGTTACAGGATGTTATTAAGAATTTATGATAGCTGTTTTATTTGGCTGTCCAGTGTCGCAGGGAATGCACTGCCTGAGCCATTAACAGGCACATGAGTATATCATATCGCTTGTCAGGAGGGATGCTGTTGTCTACATTTATTGTTTATATTTTCCACAGGACGAAGGAGGACAAAATGATCTGCCGTAATGGGCACACACATCGGACAGAAACACTGTTCCCAAAGGGTACTTTTACTCATCATATGAACAAGGAGCAAGCACAATGCTCCCTTCATGAATATTCAATACAACACATTTATGAATACTCATTATGACTTTATATCTTCACAGGTCTGGGAGATACGAAGTCGGGCAAAAATGCTGATTAATGCCACCTTCCTCACCAGCTCTGAGTTATCCTCCTTTAGGTGTCCAATTGCCTCACTTGCTGTCTGTGTCTCAGCAGAGAAAGAAGTAGAAGACATTACAGTAACAGCACCAAATTTGTCTCCGTCAGTGGTTAAATGTGTGCTTAATTTGTAGTCTATCTGTCTGCCTAACTGTATTTACAATATCACCAGTAATACTTCTGTACAGAGAGTAATTAACAATATTCATTATTTTTTATACAAATATAGAAATGAATTACCTCAGATTTTAGGCAACGTACCACTGAGAGACATTCTGGTCCATAACAGCACATCATATGAATTCTGTAATGTAGCTTACAGTAGTCTGAGATGGAAGGCTAACAAAATATTTATTTTTGTTACTGTACTGAAAAGTCAGGATTTGTACTTTACACTACTTTTTATGTGGTTTTTTTTTTATGCCAAAACATTGTTGGCGAAAACAATCTCTTTTCTTACATTCTTCACAAACATACAAAAGCCTCTTATTGTTGACAAAAACTTTGTCTTAAAAAATCAGTGAACACTGCACAAGGTGCTGTTTCAGTTTTGATCCCACATCAACGGATCCTTTTCAAAACGAATATTTTACATTTAAAAGCGGGGTTGTGACGGTTATTTTAAAAATGTTTTCCGTTACACCTTAATGAATCCTTTTTGTAAATGTAATCAGTCACAGTTAATCACTGGATCACTAAATCACGTAAGTGAATATTTTCAGTTACCTTCCACAATCCATTTCTTTGAGGAATTGTACAATTCCTTTTAATATCTATCAGCCAGTTTCTGCTTATTTTTGTAAGTATGCAAAATCAGAGAGGAATAAGGGGGTCCTCGGGTTACGACGGTCTCGAGTTACGACATTTCGTGGTCACGACGCACTCCCATAAATTATTTAAAAAACCTAGATTCGACCTAAGCGGTTTGGTTCGTAATTACGACCACTGAAATAAAGATAAGAAATTGTTCTCTCTTTTTTATGACTGTTTCGTTTAATTATAATTATATATTATATAATTTAGGTATAAATTCCGACTTACGTCGAAAATAGACTTACGACAAGTCGTAGGAACGGAACTCGTTCGTAAGTCGAGGACCCCCAGTACTGCATCATGATTAGTCAGGTGAAGTCAGAAGAGGAAATCACTTTCTGAATTATGAATAATGTTTAAGAAAACTTTTCTTTAGAAAAAAAAAATCTGAATATAGCAACAGTGTGCAGGTATACTTTATTTTAGCCTCTGTTTACCAAGCAGTTGTATTAGTTTCTGTGTGTATACTTCTGCCAACTACTCTCCTTGATTAACAGTCAAGTAATTAATGTACTGAATTCTCAATACACTTGTTATTCTTCAGCTTGGATCCTAAGATCAGTGTTCCCCAAGGTCGGTCCTGGGGGCCCACTGTGTATGCTGGGTTTAATTTTGATTTTTATTGACTTAAGAAGCGTAAAACATTGATTCACCCCAGTCTATAATTTGATCAGGTATAAAAACTTACTCTTTTGTGTATTTGTTTGCAAAATCACATAACCACAATGTGAATACAGGAGCTTTTTCTTCAAGACATGCATAGCTATAATGGCAAATTATCTCTCTAATCATGAAAAGCATGAACAATTGAGCAATTATGAACAATTAAAGGTTTGTTAAGATTCTGGGATTCTGCAGTTGTGGTTGGAATAAAAACCAGCATACAGTGGCCCCTAGGACCGACGTTTGGGACCACTGCCTTAGATTATAGTAACTCAGGGATAAATGTACACTTTCTTTTGCCTGTCAGATCCCTCAGTGGCCGAATAGTGTCCATAGTGAAGTCATACTGTGTGCACTTCTTTTGCCGTTTTTTTTTTTTGCCGTACATGCTATAATGCCCACATTTGTTATGCAAGAAATAAAATAAAAAGATTAAAAAAATATGCACTGGTGGTCCATGGTGACAGATGATTATCCAGAAAAAGTGCGGGTACACGCCCTCCACGGGTATCTGTTACATAATTCTGTCACAAAAATGAAAGTAAAACCTATTTTTTAAAGTCCTGTTTGTTGAAACTGTAGGCGTATTTCCTTTATTACACTGCGTCGACAGCAACTTCACAGCTTGAGATTTCAACTGCTGCATCAAGTTTATCCAAAGCATCACAGAGGATGACCTTTGATTTCGGGTAACTTGATTAAAGGTAAGGTTCGTTTCCTCCGTTTTCTGTGTAAAATGCATGTAACCATAGTCAAATCTTTCGACGCAAACAGTTCTCAAGCCGAGGTCTGGGGTACCGTCTGTGCGGATTTTTGTCCCGAAGTTAATTACTAGTCCGACAGTATAAAGGGCTATTAATTGTGTTTACTTTAATACATTTAATTTCTGCGAATTTCCTGTATGTGGCGCATTGTATCAGGGAAATATATTCAAGAATGTAGTCTTTTTCTTTCTTTTTATTTCTTCACTAAATTCAATGTGTCATAACCTGTCCCCACACAAAATTAGGTAACATAGATGTCTTTTCATCGAGATTTTGATGGGGAAAAAATGTATGCTACAACGTAAAATGACATGGTGTGCCAAGGCTTGCCATAAAGATAGTATCACCAAAACAATGGAGATTATCGCAGCAAATTGAGGAAACCTGAAAAATCGAATGTAAATAATTATATAATAATCATATGATATACTGCATTACTTATAATATCAATCAACAACGATTTGATGTTATTCAACGGAAAGCGTAATCCGTGCAGGTCGTTCTTGGTTAAATATCTGCATTTTTATTCTTTTCAGGGTGCTGTAATGAAGTCTACACTTCCTGAAATGGTAAGCACACATATCCTAATAAGGATATGTTCAATGTAACCACTCACCAAAATTGTGTTTTAAAGATTGTACATTAGGGTCTGTTTCTAGACAGCTAGGGAAGCAAAATAGGTGCTTAATATTTACATTTTAAGAGCCACTGAATACTTAATAATGAAATGTACGCACTGTTGAATTCATGGCATTGAAATATTTTACTTTGAAAACCATACATCTGAATGTATTTGTCTTGAATTAACCTCCTCTAAATTAAAAGTAGATATACATCAATGTCTTTCGAGTGCTTGTTGAAGATGTAAAAAGAACACTGAACACTGAAAAATATGTTTAAAAAATTGTTGTTTTGAAACGTTAATTTTCAATTCAATAGTGAATTTCTGTCTTCATTGGAAAATTGTTCATGTGAAAAGTTTCTTAGGACAGTAGACTATCAATGTAGGCCTATCTCAGTGGTCTGTTTGTCAGATAAATGCGATATAGCCTATCTGTCGTGCTGTGGTATACTGTAACGGGGAGACAACCTATAGATAATATAGCCACCTCACAGAAACCCTCAATCGCTCAAGCATTTCAACGTCTGGACTGGCACTTGTTCTGCGTTTTTAAGTTTTTTAAAATAGGGCTTGAGACTCAGAATATAATAGCGTGGTTTCGGACCAAAAGTGAAGAAATCACAACCAGAAGCAACAGACAGGAAAGTACTATGTACTCATTTTACTGAGTACGAGGGTGACGGTGGTTAACAGAATAATGCACAAGGGGAAACAGGCTGTAAGGACACAGACTGGGATCCAATTGCGGTCAGAAATAACTTTAACAAAGAACTGAAACGGTAGACAGGAACGAAAACGTGACCAAAACAACAGGGGAACCAGCAGTCCCAAACGGCTTCAAAAAAAAGTGACAACACAGGCTTAGTGAAGTCACACGAACAATACCTCACAATGGCTGCGTTCCAATACTTTTTCTCGTTTTTCCCCTCCTTTCCTGTCGCGGCAATATGCCGGAAATATGTGGAGGAAAGAAGGGGAGGAAAGGAGTGGAGGAAAGGAGGAGACAAATTTGAGTATTGGAAGGCAGCCAGAGTCCTTAAGTAGGCAGGAAGTGAGTAATTCATCAGGTGCAGGTGTATCCAATGCACAAGACAGTAAATAGTTAACAGCACATGACAGGCTATGGATCTTTGGTAACGAACTAGGCTAGCGGAACTGGCTAGCAACAAGGACGCTAACCGCTCATTACAATATTCATGATATTGTGGCCAGAATTTGCAAAATAACATTACTTTTCAGTGTAATAAGATCACCCAGATGTCACTGCCATACGCTTAATGACTCATAATTCAGGGAGGAGTGGGTAGGCTGGGAGGGGAGAGAGCCGTTTTTGTTTGCTGATCAGACAGACCTAGCCAGAGTTTAGAAATTGAAAATTGACTGAAGGCATTGTGGAGCTGTTCCATTCTCTGCCCTGTAGACTTGCACCAAGGTTTTGAACTTAATGCGAGCTGCAACAGGTAGCCAGTGAAGTTGGGCAAGGAGAGGTGTGACATGAGCATGCTTTGGTAGGTAAGACACGAATTGGCTGAAGGTGTTTTCAAGCAAAACTAACAAGACCAGCATGTACAGCATCAGTAGTAGCCAGGCTGAGCTTCAGGCGATGGTTCAGTTTGTAAGATCTTTAAAGCAAGATAAAAAAAAAAAAAAAACAAGAAAGAGAAATACTCGTCGCAGGACATAGCTAAATGTTCTGACGATGTAAAATGGGCTTAGCGCCTAGCTTTACAACTGGATGACGTGATTTGGTCATGCAAGCACTTTATGCATGAAGTACATCTCTGTATGATCTGAGTCCAGGTGAAGGAGTATTTCTGCTATCATTGTCATTGGGTTTTAGTCCACAGTTTTAATTTAAAGTTAAATTACCATGACCTCAAGTACACCACACAGGCTAAAAAAAAAAATCACCAAACACCCTAAGAATGTAGAGGGTAGTCCAAACTCTACATCATATCAGAAAATAGCTGTGCCACCATGGAATTTATATCTGGACTTGAATATAATGCACATCTTAATAATAATAACATGTATCTGCTTTGTTGTTGTTGTATAGTTGTTTTATTATTCTATGTTAATTTGGAAATGTTGAGATGATCTTGAATATTTGAATAAATATATTTATTTATTCATATATGAGTCACTTCAAGAACACTATGCTGTGCACAGGAATGATTTTTAATGTTTTCACAGCAATATCTGAGATTTTCTTATCTGGTTCTGCCCTGTCTTTCATTGTATGGGAGTAACTGTACAAAGTCCAAAGGCTGCTTTAGGGTGTGTTTTTAAGTTATGGTATGTTTTACATCACATTTATTTAGTATTTTTTCTTTTCGGTTTGAAAAGTGTAATTATTAACCTTTCATTTTTTAAATCTGTATTCTACACTGTGAGCTACTGTAATCCACACAATTGTGAGAAGATTGCTTAGTGCTGCTTCATAACATTTTAATCATGTTTTCATGTATAACTGTTGTTGAGAGAGCAACCCGTGTTGTATGGTTATTTCCCCCGCCCTACTTCCTTTGTGGTCATCAGCCCAGCTTACAGTCAAACTGAGGGCAGATAACTTTAGCTAACAGAGTTGGGGTGCGAGAAATGACTCACAATCATAAGCAACTACCTAAAGTTAAATGGCTATTCTGTTAAGATCCCAATCAAAAACTTAAAACACCACAAAATGGATGGTTAACATGGATCTACATTTGGGGTTACCAGTTTAAAGCAGAATTTTCTTTCTTTCTTTCTTGGTAAGCCTTAATGTGCCTCCAAATGTAGAATCTTTTGCAACATATCATCTAGTTGGGAAATACAATGTGTTAACACAGATAGCCTATCTTTTTAAAGTTTGTTTTCGTACACGGTGTAGGCGATAATTTCACCCATATTATAAGCTTTCAGTATTTTCCAGAGAGTAGACACAGAGATGTCCTATTTGTACTCATAAAAAAGTCAAATTGATCTGAAACAAAATTGACAGTTTTCATCCCTGAGGTAATCAACAGATTGACAAACTACTTCTGTAGTAACAGGGGTATGGCCAGATACAACAATTGGATAATATGAACTTATGGTTATAGAGGTTATGGAATGGAGAAGTCTGTCATCTACAAGGAAGTAGTCTGTGCACGTAAAAGTATGGTGAACCAGTGAGAAAAAAAGAGTTGCTTTTCCGTGTGGATAAAAAAAAAATTCTCCAAGGGTCTAAAACTGCAAATGTAGACATAAAGGTTCGGACAACTCTAGCTGAGGTTGAAAAGGTAGTAGATTTAGTGGAGTATCGATCCAAATGTGGGTCTAACCAACAATTAAAGTCACTGCCTAAGGTCAACATATGGTAGGACATATAGAGGAGTGTAGAGAAAACTGATCTGAAAAAATCACCATTGCCCCAATTAGGAGCATAAATATTGACAATAAGTACATTCAGATATTACAGCCTACGACTGACAATTAGATATCTAACATTGGGATGAGATATCACATTAGAACATGTAAAAGGTACCAATCTGTGAGGTAAAATAGCCACCCCTCTTGCCTTACTCTGAAAAGAGTCTTGAGTGTTGTCATACCTTGAGATGAGTTTCTTGGAGAAAGATCATGTGAGCTTTGAATTGATTAAGGTGGTTAAAAGCCTTGCTGCATTTAACTGGTTTATTGATGCCCCTTCAATTCAGACCAATTCCCCCCACTGGGATGGGCTACACCAGGCTGAGTCATGTCTTAAGAGAGAGGACCCTAAGTTTAGGTTTAAAAAACAAAGACAAGCTACAGAGCACAAAAAAACATAAAAATTATATACAATTAAAGTGGGAAAAATCCCTTCCCACAAAACCTCCCTTGCTGAAGCAACTGAGATGCAATCAAAACCCTAAATACAAAAAAAGGTAAGAGCAAAGCATGATAACTCTTACTCTTTGCTACCTGAGATTTGTGACCATTGAACCAGAGTAAACCAAACATGCATAAATTGGCCCCCAGTAGAGTCTGAGGGAAACTTACATTAATTAAGAGAGGTTAAAGTCAGTAAGATGGTGGCGGTAAGTATTAAAACTGTGACTGAACCCTGTGAACTGCCAAATATTGACATTAGAGGTGGCTTGGATCAAAAGAATATAGTAATGATACAAATAAAAAGCAATAATGTAAGTGGAATAAAAAGACATATACATATATGTATATCGGCATTATATTGCATTGTTGTGGGGAGTCAACTGTACACTCACCGAAATAACCCGTTTTTACATATCAGCTTTGGAAAATGTCCAGAGAATCAAGTCCTTTCACACATGTAGCAACACAACAGCTCCTCCAGGTAATGTCCAGATAAGTTCAGGGTTTCAGTGCATGTGTGGAAAGGTAGATTGGAATTGAAAGGAAAAAAACCTGCATTCAAGTATCAGTGAAACCAGCAAAGTTAGCTTCGCTAGCTAACCAGCCTGCCAGCTAGCCCGCCAACTAGCCTGCTAACAAGACCAAGTAACCGACCATTTGTCCCAGTCCCAGTCCATGTAGTACAACTGCTCTGTGTGTGTCAAGCTTATTCTGTATACTCTCAATAGTTTTTATAAGCTTGTCTTTGACCAATGATATCTCTGACCTGAGATTGGTTGAGAGAGAGACCATTTTATGGAAAATATCGTTTTGAGGAGCCCATCATGGATTGTAGCAGCTCCACAGTCAGTGATCCCGTAGGGTTAACATTAGCTACAGTATCCGATGGCGGGATGAATCAGGAGATGGCACGGGCTTGTTGCGACCTACTCTTACAGACATTTTTTTGGCTGAGTAGATGTCATTACAAATTTAAATTTCTCAAATTTGATCTGAATTCTTAAGAGGTCTCCTCAGGCACCTGACCAAACAGAAATTTAGCTAAATTAAATATATAAATTCGGTCACTGACTCAGGAGCGATAGGGAAACGCGTCCTACATCCTTAGCTTCCAACAGTGTCCCCCCCAAATATATAAATTTTAAGACCAGGCATTAAATCTACTGAGAGAATTTGCAATAAATTCTCTCAGAATCTTTATTTTATTTTAGGAATCTTTTATCAAATATCTTTTATTTGATTGCTTTGAAATAAAATAATCTCAAACAGATTATTTTAAAATAAATAAAAGAAACAAAATACTTTTATTTTCAAATCAATTTTCTGCCCAAAAAAAAATAAATGTAGTTGAATGGCCATGAAATATTTGAAGTACATATGACCCAGGTCTGGTGTGTGTGTGTTTATGTATGTATGTGTTTGGTCTTACTCTTACAGGAAGAGTGACAGTCTGCTCCCCGTAGTTCAGTGACCAACTTGTTCAATAGGAGAGGGGCTTGATATGAAAAGATTCTGCCGCCTGTGGTACTTTTACCCATTCTCGAAACAATAGAATAAAAGAATAAAAGAAGCTAGAACTCGGGTAATATTCTGAAAGTATTTTTTTAAGACTATTTTTGGCATTTTTCACTTTTATTTGATAGTAGAGAGGATGACATGCAGCAAAGGGCAGATTCAAACCCAGGCTGATGCAGTGCAGCCTTGGCCTTATGTGGCATGCGCTCTACCGGATGCGCTACCAGGGCACACTAAATGTATTTTGTCTTTGTTAGGATTGAGGCAGCTGCATTTTGAACCAGCTGGAGGGATTTGCACATCCTGACAAGAGATGTTTGGCTGTTGTTGCGGGTGATTCCTACGTCATTCCTGAAGTGAGATTGACAATTGGCTCTGGTAACTTCCATTTCATTCATCCATCTACTCTGTGATCCATTTGTATTCTTGTTTTGTTGTTAATGTCTTCTATCACTGACTGTCAAGGTGGTTGACCAGCTGTGTAGTCTAACACAGTTTGTCTTGTCCAGTAAACCTATTTAAAGTATTTCATTTGTAAGTGTACATTTCTGACTAAGGTTGATCCACCAGACTGCTCATCCCTATCGTGAACTTGGTGATTTAATTAATAGTTAATATTTTTAATCGTAATTATTTATTTAAATCTATTTTAACTTATTTTGAGCGTTGGTTAAGTGAGAGGTTTTGGTAGTTAGTGTCACAAGATTACAAGATTTACTTCAGTTTGACATTTTGCAGTAACACTTCATTCTCCTGTATTATAATGGTATGATAAACTGGTAATTCTGTTTCTTGAATATTGTCATTGTAGTAAAATGTATTTGTCTTTATTCCCTACAGAGCACCAACTTCTGGCCCCAAATCCTGGTGAGAATATGCACTTTTATATAGCTGTTTATTTCCTTATAATTCAGAGTTGCTTTGTAATACATGCTCATGGAAGACTATTTATAATGAAACCTTTTGTTCTCTGTTTAAGTGTGTCCATAAGCACTGTACGCTTCACAATGGAGGATTAAGACTGTGATAATTCAGCAGTGTCCAAAAAAGTTGCCAAATTGCTAAAAGGCCTGTCTGAAAATAGAAAAAGTGGCAAGACAAAGAGTGATACCAAAGCACAGGATATAGCGAGAGAGATTCAAAGTCTTCTGAGATTACAGAGGAACAACCACTTCCAGGGACAACAATTAATGATCTGGAAGAATTTACTGAGAAATTTCTGATGGAGGGTGGGGCTTCTCCAAGCCGAATCCAGACGGGCAGGTGTGCCTCCAGTATCATCAAAAATGCATCGGGGGGGTTGGCCCTGAGAGGGATTTTTCTGAGCAGGGATCCAGAGGAGCTGTGTAAGGAGCGGAAAAGTGTTCTGGAAGTGCAGGGGAAGGTGGATCTCCTCAGCTCAAGCAAGCCTCTGCAGGACCTGACAGTACAGTTTGAGAGTGTCGGACGGGAGAAGCAATTCCAGCAGTGCGTGCACAGAACCGGAGTCAATATTTCTGGAGGACTGTCGGCCAGGAGGTGGGATTGTGGGGTAGATTTCAAAGCCAGTAAGGACTCTTCCCAGTTTTCAGACAAAAGTGCTTCATCAAACAGAGAAACAACTTATGCCTCTGTTCTAAAGTATTCGTCAGTCCCAATGGGAAGCTGTGAATTAAATGCCAGAGACCTGCGGTTAACACCAGATGCATTGGATAGGCTTAAGCAGCTCCACAATACCCTGAGGTATGAGTGCTCCGATGCTGTGAGACACAGACAGTGTGCAGACTTTCTGAACTCCTATGGCTCCCATGTCAACTGTGGAACCATTGTCTTTGGGGGAATTTTTGAGACCAAAGTAGAAACGTCCAAGTTCAAAGAGGATGAGAAGAGCAGCGTCTTTCAAATGCTAAACGATGTGTTGCAAAATTCTGTCAACTTTAATCTGTTTGGAATAGTGAACTTCAACATTGAATCAACAATTACATCTTCATTTTGTAGCCAAAATAAGAACTACAGTCATAAGCAACTTAGAAACACCATCATATCAATTCGCAAAATGGGTGGTCCTTCAACAGTGTCTGACCTCAGTGAGTGGAAGAAGGGTTTGCCGCTGTATCCAGAGACATGGCATGTGATTGACAGGGGTCCTCTTGACAAATTAGTACCAGTTTGGGAAATACTCTCAAACCACGTAAATGACCTTGAGGACAGTGCAATGCTTGCTCAGAACTTGAGGAAGAGCTGGGAAAAGGAGACAAACCTTTTAGACCAGTATCCTGGGACAAATCAAAAATTCTCCTTACTGGAAATTGAGGAGAAAATTGCAAGTCTACAAATTTTGACCAGTCAACCAGAGGACACATTTTTCAAACAGTGCGCGACATACGTTAGCGAATGCCAACGATTTAAGTTATCCCTTGGCTGCTCAGAGTTATTGTGGTATGAAAAATTTCTCTGTGCCACAGAAGTACAGTGGTTTATTGAAAAAGCTACACAATGCATAGATCAGTGTGAAGACAAAAAATACCTAAAAATGATGATATATAGCCTACTTGAACCTGTTAAACTCATTCAGACAACTAAGTTCCCAAACATCGCTCAGATTCTCAGTAAAGTGACTGACTCTAGTGATGAACAAAATCTGTGGCATGTCACAGTGGAAGAGGCAATGAGAATTGTGAAAGAAACGAAAATTAAATTTTTTAAAGCTGGTCCCGAAGACACTGAAACACAAAGGCGATTATGTTTACAACTCCATAAAACTATCGATGCCCTGCAGCTGAAGCTGAAAGAACGAGAGAAATATCCGGATTGTCTGGTGACTGGGATTCTCAAACTGCCATTTAATGGGCCCCAGGAAAACCCAAAATATTCTCTGACCTGCAAAGACCTGGAGTCCCTCCTTTTTCACCTGGAGAAGATTGAGAGTATTCTGGAAACCGTGTGCCATTTAAATGACACACAGCACCAAGCCTATCTGATCTATGAGGCTGTGAAATCCCTGAGAGAAGCTGGCTGGGGGAGAAAGACTGCTGCACTGGAGTCAAAATCCTGTGCAGAACTTTGGGAAATGGGATCTCTCCAAAAATCAAAGAGGTGATTTTAAATGAAAATGACAATGTCAAAGTAGATCCTAAAAATCTTGAAGATCAACTGTTTTGTTTGTACAAAGACGAGCTTCCTGCAAGTACAAGAAAAGCAACTGAACAAAAGAAAGAACTTTTAGAATTCTTAAATGAACTTTATCACGCAGAAAGTATGGGTTCTGAGTATCAGTCCACAAAAGGGAACAGTGACCATGCAATACAGGAACTACTGCAACAACTTGAAATGAGTGACTACTATCCAGGAAAACTTGCACTACGTGAAGTACTGGACCTTGGACCAGACTCGGTTACGGATGAAATAGAAAACAAAGGCAACCGCGTCATTTGGAGCTTCATTAGAAAAGTGCTGATGGCCAATTCGATGGCAAGGAAAGTAGCAAAGCCCACAGGAAAGGATGTTGCTACGGAGACAGAAGCGAGACAGACAGATGAATCAGAGCTTCTGGATGTTAACGAATTATTTAATGATGATGAACAATGTACAGACCACGCCTTTCACCCTCTTGACATCACTGTCATGGCACTGCTCTGTTCAGACCAACTGCTGCAGCAGGAGCTTATGTCCAAAATGTCAATGTGCCAGTTTGCTGTCCCATTTCTGATTCCGAACAGTTTTGGGAAAGACGTTTCTTTCTTACTGTGGGCAATGCGAAGCATTGTAAAAAAATGGACCCCCCAAGGACTAGCTCCAAGCAGAGGATTTGTTGAAGATAATGTGGTTGCTACAAAAATGCCAGTGGTGTCATTTGTTCGCCTTGGAACCTGCAAAGAATCAAAGTCAAGAATCCTCAATGAGATTCTGAGTGACGGCCAGCTGAATTTCTTTGTAAATCGACACATGGAGCAAGGTGATGTAAACAGAAAAATATCAGACGGAGTGGCAGAAATGTGCTGGTATCTTCCAAGTGGCGATGGAACATTGGATCAATTCTCCGAGGCCTTTGCTGTGGTCAACCTTCGAGGAGATGCTTCCCAGTATAGCTCCCAGCTACACTTTTTGACCGAAGTGTCTTCTGCCACTTTTATGTTTGTTGACAAAATTGGAAAAAAGGAAAAAGAATTCATTGAATCTCACTCAAGTGTACTTGTGATGTCCAAGCTATTTCTTGTAATGAATCTCTCTCAGAGTGACAAATCTGAAACATCAAACAACATGAAATGTGTGATTGAATTGTTACAATTGAAAAAGGATCAGTTTGTTCAGTTCGGAAAATCAAACACAGACATCTTAAATCGTCTCCATGAACGGATTTCCAATGAAGTGCAAACCCCAAAAAAGCATTTAAGCTTAGAGGAAATGGCTGACATTGCCAGAAAGCATGGGATTTTTGTTGATGAAGATGAACACCAATTTAAGACAAGCAAATGCACTGTGAAGGAAATGATGGACATTTTAGATGCGGAAACTGTAACGGATTTCAAGAAGAACAATTTGCATTATCAGGGAGAACAATGGAAAGCATGGTCCAAAATTGACAAGGAACAGTCCCGTCTGAGACATCGCGGAGCAGAACCCTCTGGGTCGTATATAGACAGCCTAGAAGTAAAAAAGAAAAAGCTTAGAGAAGAACAACTGGGATTTAAAGTCTCCAACTTTATGATCAAGTTCATTGAGCAGATGCACAGCCCAGATAATTTCAGAAAGTTCTTCATGCAATGGCTGAAACTTGAACTGGACTCTCGGTCACGGAAAAATCTGACAGCCTTGCACAGCAAATACAAAGAGGTCTGTGACAGTGGCAAAACGCAATCAGAGGAAGACAAACTGAAAAGCCTTGACAGAGAGATTTCCGAAAGCTCTTTAGGGCTCGAGCACTTGCTGCGGGAAGTGGGGCAAATTTACGAGGCGACAGCGAGCAACAGCACGACACAAGAGAGAAGCCAGTATCAACAGTTGCCACGCCACGCAGCTGAGCTGATGTTGGACGGAGTTCCTCTGGAGCTGATTGATGGAGATGCCTCAAACATTCCACTGCAGTGGGTCACCAACGTGCTCCAAGAAATCAGCGACATCATCGGGAAACAAAGCCGAATGTTTGTGGTCACAGTTCTGGGAGTGCAGAGCACTGGCAAATCCACCCTCTTAAACACCATGTTTGGCCTGCAGTTTGCAGTGAGCAGTGGACGCTGCACTCGTGGAGCATTCATGCAGCTCCTCAGGGTCAAAGATGACTTGCAGAAGAAATTGGGGTGTGACTTTGTGATGGTTATTGACACAGAAGGCCTAAAAGCACCCGAGTTGTCCCAGCGGGTTGACAGCTATGAGCATGACAATGAACTGGCAACCCTGGTGATTGGCCTGAGCGACCTTGCACTGGTGAACATGTCCTCAGAAAATTCCGCAGAGATGAAAGACATACTCCAGATTGTGGTGCACGCTTTCATTCGCATGAGAGAGGTTGGGAAGAGACCAAACTGTCAGTTCATTCATCAAAATGCAGGTGATGTCGCAGTCCATGAGAAGAATTTCAGAGACCGAAAGTATTTCCTTGACCAACTCAACGAAATGACAAAAGCTGCGGCCAGGATGGAGGGAAGAGAGGGGAGCTACTCTTCCTTTGGAGATGTTATGGAATATGACTCCTCAAAAAGCAATTGGTACATTGGCAACCTTTGGCATGGGAATCCACCAATGGCAGCAGTGAGCCCTGGCTACTGCAAGAACACCCTTGATCTGAAAAAGCACATCTTTGACTGCCTTGAAAAACGAGAGCACAGACCTGGAACCATCCACAATTTTGGCGAATGGCTGAAAGACATCTGGGCAGCAGTAAAAAAGGAGAATTTCATCTTCAGCTTCAAGAACTCGTTAGTCGCAGAGGCCTACAATGACCTTTCCTTGCAGTGCTGTGACTGGGAGTGGGAGCTGAGGCAGCATGTAATGACGTGGACTCAGCAGTCAGAAATCAAAATAAAAAATGCATCACAGGCAGATCTTGATTCTCTGAAGTCAGATCTTGAACGTGATCTAAATGTAAAGCTAAATGAAAAGATTAAGGCCTGCATACAAAAGCTCAATGAGTACTTCAGCAGTGGCAAAGACAATGTGCACATGGTTGAGAGATACAAGGCAGAGTTTCGGATTAGCCTTGAAACATTAGGCAAGGAGCTGAAGAATACATCACTAAGCAAATGTTCTGATACCATTTCAAGACAGAAAGGTTTGCAGAAATTGATGCAAATACAAAGAGGTTATCAACAGCTGATTGAGGATGAAGTGAAGAGCCTCTTAATGGCCTGCAAAAAACAGAAAAAGGAGTTAAATAATGATGAGCTAGAAGTGTCATTTAATCACATGTGGCGTGAAGTGACATCCAAGTTTCCAAACACATCTATTCAGAAGAGAGACATTGCTGCAGACATGGAAAATGCCCTCTGGCACACCACACCAGCTACCTCTTCTGTAATTGCAGGAAACCTACGCCTCATCAAGAAGGACTATCTAGATACATTCATTGTGAAACAAAGTCATGTGGAACTCAAATCTTCCTGGAAAGGAATGGTACCTGGAAGAATTCAGAATTGCTTTAAAGATATGGAATTAGCTGGACAGGTGCAGACCATGTTTGTCTTCAACATCAAAAAGATTCTTAATGAGAAGGTAAAAGACAACATAAATTATGACCAAAACTTCTGCCAGGAAATGCTGAGAGAAGTTGATTACCTTGTTAAAAATCAGGCAAATGACTCCTTCAAATTCAATGAAAGTTTCAGGACAGATTTCAAATTGTACTTCAGTGGGCATGCTGTGAAACGATTTGAAGAAATGCAGGACAGGTTTTACAGTGAGAATGATCCTGTGGAGAAACTTGGAAGACAGAAAACGATGTACCTCGAAATTTTCAAAGACACCTATTGCAAACGAGACCAGACCCAGAAAAAGGCTGAAATGTTCTGTGAAGATAGTTTGAAGCCAGCAGTCAGGGACTGTGTTAGATCAAAGCTTGGGGCTGCATTACTGGAAGACCTGCGATGCAACAGGATGTCCCTTGCACTTTCCACGAGTAAGTTCTTCCACGTCTCTCTGTTAGTGCACTTACTGGAAGAGGATTGTTTCAGTAAATACTACCGATACATCAACCATTATGAAGACTTTGCAATCGAGTGGGTTAAAGAATGTGTCGTCAAACACTGTGCTGATGAGACAGACAATAGGAGAACACGAATGGCTGGACTTGCCGTTGACATTTTGAAACGAGTATCATATACAGCTAAGGAAGCAATCAAAGATGCTGGGGCTTGCACCGTTTCAAACAAGTTAGATGACTTCTTAGATGCCTTTGTGGCAAAAATGGACAGTGAGCTTGTGATTCCAACTGACAATCTGGAAATAATTGCTTTCCAAAGTGACGGGAACATCAAAGACTTTGTAGATGCAATTCTTGTTGGCGTTAACGAAATAGAGAAGGCCATCGAGGACGAAATCGCAAGATGGGATGTGGAACAGACCATCAGTGAACTTCCCACCAAACCAACAGATGAGCTCGTCAAATCTTTGCTGAACTGCAGGAAGCAGTGCCCGTTCTGTCATGTGCCATGCGAGAGAGCTGGGCTGAACCATTCTGATCATTTTTCTGAATATCACATCCCCGATGGCCTGTGTGGTTATATCGACGCTCTGCAGGTGCTGTCCACTGAAATATGCACCATTTCAGTAACGACTGCGGAGACATTCAAGAATGAAGACACAGATGACAAGTATGTGACATACAAAAATTACAAATCTGTCAATGACTACTACAAGTCCTGGCAGATTCAGGCTGACTCCAGCTACAAAGCATCATCCTACTGGAAGTATGTCTTTCACAGATTTAACAGGGATTTCGCGCAGAGATATGGTGTTAAGCCAGCTGAGATCCCTGAAGGATGGAACATCACCAAAGAACAAGTGAGAAATGATCTTCAGGAAGCTTATAAAGTCAGTCTAGATTCTGTTTATTAACATAGTGAAGACTAGTACAATCATAGAAGTCACAGATGATTGTATTTATAATAGGCTTGCAGTAATTTCAAATATAAAGTTGTAGATTAGGTATCGCAAATGATATTTTTTGCGCTGAGTGCTATGTTCATTTAATCAATGTAACTTTTCGAATGATTATAAAGTACCAGTTTCATTTATATATCCTTTTTGTTATGATTGATTTTTCAGTAGCCTGCTTTGAATCTTCATTAATATGTCCATGAAACTCAGAATAGCATTATACATGCAAAAATGAGTGCAGATATTTGTGTGAGACTTTTAATTGAAATAAATAACCTGTGACAACAAAAAAACTGTAATGGTATTTGTTACTCAATCATTTTCTTACCTTGACCTCACAACGATCTTATTCCACAAGGCCTACATCAAGAAGTCCTTGAAAAGGGTGTAAGATTCTGGTCCAAATACCTAAAACCAGTACACCCAGTACAGCATAAGAGAGCACAGATCATCCCGCCAAAGGTATGCAAATACCTGTATTCATTTGTCTAGATGGCCTTATTGTAGCCACAGCTCTGCTCACAGACATCAATTGTCACTTGATACTTCTAAAGAAACCGGTGATGGGTGATTGAGAGCTGTTCTGGCTAGAGAATATAATTCAATTATCACACCTACTGTATTCAATCACAGGAACTACCCTCACTAGACCAGTGATGGGAGGTTGATGGTTATTTCATTATCGTCTAATCCTGATCAAAGCTATTTATCTGTATAAAGAAGGCTTTCACTGAGGGCTCAGGGTTCATTTGGACTCCGCTGAACCCAGAGTGCGATTCACGTATTTCTGACAACTGCCGTTTCTGTAAATAAAGAAGTCTTCACCAAGAAGATCGGAATTGCGCCTTTCTTTCCTTACAGGGGAGTCTATGGAAGAGGTTTCTTCCACCACATTACAGGGGCAATTCTGACATGGGAGCACTCAGCGTTTCGTCCACGTAAATATTTGTGCAGAAAATACTTATTCGTCTTCTGACCTGGTTTATGAAGACTAGATAATTTAAATGACTTTAACTTATGTTATCAGAAACAGGCAGTATATTCCATTAAAACATACAGTGCAATCTACCGTATTTATTCATGTATAATTTGCACTTTTTCTAGATTTTTAAATCTAAAAATTAGGGGTGCGCATTACACAGGAGAACTGTGTTACCCCTTTTTTCCCAGCCAAGTGCATGGCCACATTCGGGACGGTATGACTGGAAGTAAGTTATATTTATTAGGGGTGTAACGCTATACAAAATTCATGGTTCGGTATGTACCTCAGTTTTGGTGTCAAGGTTTGGTACGTTTTCGGTACCTCAGGGAAAACAAAGAAAAAATGCAGAAAATAACATTTTTGTCATTTATTTTGAAAAATGTAAACATTCAACAGTGGCTTCTTGGCCACAGTTCTAACTGTAAACAGTTAAGACTCTAATATTGACATATTCTCATTAAGAAAAAATTAAAAACGTATGCAATAAGCACACATGTCAGAAATGCTCCATTGTAACCATCCTCTGACTTGTTGATAATTCCTGAACAACTGCAGCTTGCGCTCGTTTATACAGGACTGCGGTCAAGCTGTCACCAGTTCGGAAAATGACAGTCAAGCTATTTCTGCTTAAAATTTTGGTGCACAAATACATAAGAGATTAAGGTATGATAATAACGTGCTGTTTGTGCAAACACTGACTGATTCATACAGGGGGAGGGGCCAGCCATCAGGAACTCAAGAACAGCTCATTCTGCTGTACAAATTTGTATTAACTGATCACCAAAGTTGCCAATAATGCTTATTGTATAGGGGAAAACAGCTTGCTTGTGGTACCACATTTGAGGGCCTGTAGCTCAACCAGATCAAATAGTTTGTGCAAAACACCAACTGATTCATACATTGGGGGTGCCCAGCTGTCAGAAACCTCAACATCAGCTCATTCTACTGTACAGTTTTAGTAATTAACCACCAAATTTGCCAATCATGCCTATTGTATAGAGGAAAATGGCTTGTGGCACCACATTTGAGGACCTGTAGCTCAGACAAATCAAATAGTTTTTCCAAAACACCAACTGATTCATACAGTGAGCATTCACAGGGAGGGGCAACATCATGGTCAGCTCATTCTACTGTAGAGATCTGTATTAATCGACCACCAAACTGCCAATCATGCCTTTTGCGTAGGAGCAAACAGCTTGTGTCACCATATTTGAGGGCCGGTAGTTCGGACAAATACAACAGTTTGTGGAAAACTGTGGTGGGTCAAAATAGCAGTTTCTGGGTTTTTTATTAATTTAAAATAGGAAATACCTATTTTTTTCTAAGCTAATAATCACAATTTTAGTACAATTAATATAAATATATTAATAATAATACATTTTGCAGCAAATAGTCACAAGTTTAGTATTATTAATATAAACATATCAATAATAATAAATTATGCTTTTATTAATATTTTCTGAGCAAACAATCACAATTTTATTATGATTAATGTCAAAGTATTAATAATATTTTAATATTAATACTCCACACAGCAATGGTTCTGGGACAACTAAATCAATCATCTACAATGCTTGTCTCAGTCACCAGACCTCAATCCGATGGAAAATCTGTGGGCTAAACTGAAGAGGGCAGTTGACAAGCAAACCCAAACCTTGTCACACAGTAAGAGTCAAACAGTATAAGAAAAGACTCTGTGCTCTTATCCTAGCCAGAGGTGGTTGCATCAAGTACTAACTAATATATAATATTGGTTTATATTAGTTTATATATATATATACACACACACACACACATACACACACATAAGCAGATCAGCAGTTTCTAGATATCACAGACTGGCACAAAACAATTTTCATGTTTGTTTTTTTGCATTGGTGAAGTCAATTTTATTGCTTGTGTGTTATGCCCAGTAAATACAACATTTTGTACGAAGTCTTTGGCTGAGTATGTTTAAACACCCGCAGGTGATGTCTGAAAGCTTATTTTATGAAAAATAACACCAGCATTTGATGTTAATTAGGAACTGAATATTTTATTGCACCCAAGACAAAATATCAACATGCATCTCAGTCTTTAACACACTGTCACATTTAACATATTCATATGTAGTGACATGTAAACCTGTTGATTTCTGGATATCGAAACATGTAACTATCAGTCCAGCTTTACAAAATGTTCTTGGCTTGTTTTCCTACCAAAATACTATCAGGACGACATGGGTGATAGAAACCGACAAAACTTGTGTCACATCTGGTCTTCTTGATTGTCACATCTGGTTTTTATTGCTGACATTTTTAAAAAAGCTGGTGAGTGGTTGGGAACCGTAGCAATGTCTCTGAAGCTAACTGGAACTAAAGGAGCAGTCTACCTACAAGTTATACTACATAAAACAATAATTTGAAATTCATAATTATTTTAATGAAATAAAATGATGAATAAAACAACATGATTCAAACATATTCAATAAAACAAGTTGTCACTGTGTTTTGCGTTTTCATTTTTTTCTACCTATAGCAGATTTAGCTACCTCTGCTGGCCTGTGGGCAGTATGTCCCTGTAGGTGGCCTTTCTAGTTGCAGAGGAGATGTACCTGGGCTTACCTGCCAACAGCCTTTAAAAGGTGGGCTGAAGCTGGAATAAATTACCCCATTTTTGAGCCTTTTTCCCATCTCTGATTATGTTGTGATTGTGGCCATGAAGTATATTATTGAACTGGGAGACATGACAATATATATGACATAGTCAAATATATTCCATTCAACTGTGGTTTATTAAAGAATGTAGGTAATGATCACATTTCACATTTGTACATAAGGTACAGCAAGGCAGGGCAAATACTAGGAATGTTAAAATATGTACCAATGTACTTTACAGGAGCAATCATAAGTTTAACAATCATAATTTTTGTGTAGGCAGACTAACCCAGCATCCAGTCTTGTTCAGATATAGGTATGGAGGAAAATAATAATGAATAATAATTACCATCATGTTATTTTTCACTGTATCATGATACATTTTGGACATTGTGACATTTTGGTTGTATTCCTGTTAATCTATTTATCTCTGGGACTCTACATTACGATTCCCCATAATTGTGACAATACGATTTTAACATGGCCTAATCCCATGGCGGTTAAGGACCCTAGCCTTTCCCTCTCCACCTTATGCATAGAGTAAATGGTTTTCTGAATGTCTGACTGAACTGTACTTCCTGACACACAGCAGTTTCTGAATACATGTAGGGATTAATATATATTTAATCAATATGTGCCACTGACAGCCCTAGTTTTTAACATGCATGCAAAGGCTGATTGATTATTATTTACTAACATTAAAAAAAAATAGCAGCAACCAGAACAAAAATCAAATGCAATGTGGGTCAAACTGCGTTTGAGCTGAGCTTGTTTTATGAGGTGGTAGTGAAGGAGAATAGGATACAACTTTTAAGTGCAGGAACCCTCCTCCCTCTACCCCACTACCACTCATCTCCTACCCAGAAGTATGTGGAGGAAAGAAGGGTAGGATACGAGTAGAGGAGAGAAGAGGAGATGTTACGAAAACTGGAGAGGCTTTTCTGCTTCTGCCTTCATCAAAGTCGACATTTAATATTGATGAATAACGTTGACCTAATACACCTAAGCCAAACAAGATGTTTATAAACCACCTGCCCTTTTCATGCACTGTAATACAAACATACATAATACAAACTGCGTTTTGGAGTCCGCAGTAGTACACCCAGTCCCAGTACTGGAGGAAGGAGGAGAAGAGGTGGTAATGAAGGAAAGGAGGCTACACTTTTGAAGTATTGGATCACATCCACTGTAAACTGCACCTGTAGCCTCCTCTTCTTGCCTCCTACAACATTGGAGGGAGGGAGGAACCAAAGATCAGTTTGTGGGGTTCGAGGGAGATGAGGTGGTTGTAGAGGAGAGGGGGATACAAGTTATGAGCATTGGAACGCTAGCAAGGCAACCCCAGCTAGCGAAGCGTCCTCCCTCTCTAGGATGCCAATGTAGCCGAAAAATGGTTTGATCCAAATTTTTGGTTTTACAGGTCACAGAACACTTTAGTGTGGGGTGAATGGGGGTTAGTTCCTGTGTACAAGGTTTACATGACTGTTTGCATTATGAATTATAACACACATTTAACACTGATCCAGAGTGTACTCCTGCATTTTCTAGTTTGCTGCCACCAAAAACATTAAACATACAGTCCTGATTGTGATAATCAAATCTGGTATAGTTACATTATGGTGCTGTGTTAGTTTCACATAAAATAAAGCCGCAGTGCACGTGTCCACTTAGTAGAGAACTCTACTTAGCCTTTATTATGTGTACTGACAATAAACCTGTTCTTATCTTTTAGAAACAGAAACAAAATGCTACTTTTCCCTACACTTAAGCATGATACAATCAACTCACATATTTCCCTGGTTTGTGACGTCTTGTGGCACTACCGAATTGTGCGTATCGTAGCGGTTCAAGTAGACTACCAAAGTTGGTATCATTTAAAATGTACTTTGGCTAAAATCATAAATACATGTTTGTTTAGAGAGGAGAACATGCATTTTACACAGACATCCTTCTTAATGTTATCTTACATTATTGAAGCAGAGCCTAGCTGTCAAACCCTAAGCTACCGCAGTAAAGTTTTCTAATGTGTTGTGCGTGTAGAAGTCCTGCAGTCGCTCCACAGATAACTGTGATCCCAGCTCCCACATCTACTTTCTGGGAACATCCGTAAATATCCGTAGGCCATGCATGCCTTGTATCTCATCTTGGAGTGCCTGTGGAATAAAAATATCAATGTTCAAGACTATAATTAGCCTACTTGTTAGAGGAATTGCACTTAAAATTTTTAAATTTGTACAAATTACCTGGTTAACTAACTGGTGTTGTTGCACCGTCCTTTTACCTTTAAATTCCTCTGATTCTATATGTATTTCATACATTGCTCCGCATCCACCTAGGAAACATAATAATTAACAACATTATTTTGCAAATGTTTTATTTAAGACGAGCCACAAAAATCGTTAAAACAGGATTCGCACAGTGCATTAAAGAATATACAAACACATTCATTGACCGAGAAATCAGAGGAGGAACGTTGACATTTTTTTTTACAGGCTTGGTGACAAAAGTGAAAGTGAAACAAAAGATTATGAAACAACACAAAGGTAGAAAATCTGTGAATGCTATTGCTCGCGATTTAGGCATGTCACACTTGACAATCACAACAATCCTCAATAACAAAGAAAAATTCTCCAAGGTGTTAAAGGATCGGCTCCATCGAAAGCTATAAAGCTAACAAAAATGCAATAGGGACCTATATGAGATATGGAGAAATTGCTAATGACATGGATTGAGGACCAAACACAAAAGTGAATCCCTGTCAGCACGTTGACGATCACTGCTAAGGCACAAAGCTTGTTCGAGATGCTTAAAATAAAAGCAGGACCTGACTACGATATTGAGTTTAGTACAAGCTCTGGGTGGGCTGAAAGCTTCAAACAATATTTTTCCTGCATAATGTGAAAGTGAGTGGTGAGTCTGCTGCGAAGGTAGCAGAAGAATTTGTTGAAAGTGTAGATATACTAATTGTAGAGGGAAGTTATTTGTCCCAGCACATTTTGAATATGGACGAAAACTCCTTATTCTTGAAGCGAATACCTGGATGGACCATCATCCATAAGGAGGCCAAGACAATGCCAGACTTTAAGGCTTTTAAAGAGAGAGTGACAGTGATGTTAGGAGGCAATGTTGCTGGCTACAAGTTAAAGCCATTGGTTATTTGGTGTGGTGAAAACTCCAGGGCTGTGAAGAACATTAACAGATACACCTCACCGGTTTATTACAGGCGCAATATAAAGTCCTGGATGACACAATTGCCGTTTCAGGATGCCCTTCTCAATTTCTATGCCAGTGAAGTGGAGAAGAACCTTTCAAAATTTTGCTAATTGTACACAATGCTCCAGGACATCCCCCTTTCAGTGTTGACCTCCACCCCAACATCAAAGTGGTGTTCCCCCCACCAAACACCCCCTCTTTAATCCACCCAATTGACCAAGGGGTTATTGCAGCATTCACGGCCTACTACCTGAGAAGGCCCTTTGCTCAGGCTATTGCTGCAAATGATGATACTGGCAAGACACTGATGCAGTGGATGCAGGAAGGAGTACAACATTTACCACTGCATAAAGAACCTTGCTTGGGTCTTGGATGGTGTGACGAAAGAGTGCATGAATGGCACATGGAATAAAATACTGACACGGTATGTGCATGTCTTTAAGGGATTTGAAAAGGACGATGAGATTGCAAGGATTAATAGAGCTGTTGTCGACGTGGTAAACAACAACCTGACCCAAGACATAGACTACGAGGACACTGAAGAACTCCTAGAGGTGGTTCCTGAGGAACTGACAAATGAAGAGTTGCTGGAGCTAGAACGAGAGCGAACAGCTTAGAAGAGGCAAGGGAAAAGGAAACCACAGAAGGAGAAGAAGAGCAGGTCCAGAAGAGGTTCAGTGTTAAGGAGTTAGCCATATCTTTGCAGACCTTAACAGCTTGCTGAAGAGTGTGGAAGAGATGGACCCAAACACTGAACGCTTTTCATTGATAGAGAGGAACGCTCATGTAGTGTTTACTGCATATGAAGAAATTCATGAACAAAAGAAAAAGCAAACTAGGCAAGCAACACTGGACATACACCTGAAGAAGCCAGCACCTCCCCAAGAAGAGTCTCAACCAGGTTCTTCAGGCATCAAAGGAGATATGATATTATCATTGTTGGTAACAGGTCATCAATGAAGGTTAATCGACCTGAAACTCTTCCAGTCGAACACTATGAGGAAGCTGAGAACAGTAATTTGGATGATTCTGATCCTCTTTGTTAAATTGTGTGATATGGGCTAAGAGAGCGTTTATATCAAAGTTTAAAAAGTGAAAAAAATGTTAAAAGTTTTAAAATAAAAAAGTTTACAGAGTAGCTGAAGGTTAGTTTACATAAATAAAATAAGAAAACTATTTCTTGTACATAAAGCTGTACAGTGTATTATAGCATACATACAGTAGTTTCATGTAAGTTCAGTATCTTGAACAGTATAGAAATGTACCAGCAACAGCCTCCAAACTCACCCAACACTACGATAGCCCTGCAAGCTCCAATTGTGGTAAGTACTGATTACATATTGGCCCATGTATACAGTAGTGTATTTATGTATTATTATATTGTACAGTGTTAACCTACTTAACCTATATATTACCTTGCTAGATACATTAGCTAAAATACAGTACTGTTTGTGTACAGTATCTTGGCTATTTAGTCATTACAGGTACAATAAACTATCATATATACCTATTTCACAGAACGTATTGTGGACGTTAAGCGATATGTTTGCTGTACTAAAGTACTAACCAGGCCCGACCCTTGGCTTCCAAGATCGGGCACCTTCAGGGTGGTGTGGCCGTAAGCAATAACGATATAACAGGTTTGACGTGCATTTTGCTGATAGAGAAAGCAAACGGACACCACTGAATAAAACATTTTACTTTATGAACTTTCCTGTCTTGTTTGTTCAGGGGACGATTATACTTGCCTGAAATATCAACCACTTTGAGAGAGGCAGCTTGAGGAAACTTCTCTTTCAAAATCTGTGCAATTCGTGTTTCTCCATCCGTCTGGGACGACAATGCCCTCCACACTTGCCTGGCTTTTATAACAGTCTGTCACAGAAATTCAGCAAGTTAGTGAGAGCAGTCATACTTAACTCTGCGTTCTGACTACAACGCAGAATAACTATCCTTCTGCGATTGCTTGAACAGACTGTCACTTTCACTATTTAAGCACTACATGCCACATTAATTATCATACCTAACAAGCTATTTTCGTGGCCATAATACCAATAACTAGAAAGATTGTCATTCCAGAATTCATCAAGCTATAAAACACAAAACTAGGAGCGTTACTTCATGCCTGCGAAGAAATCTAGACACAGACATCATCTTGTTTCTCGGTTTTTTCACTTCGGATGTTCTGCCAAAATAGAATTAACTGACAGTTATGAAAGCAAAGCTACTCAGAGAAAGTCGTGCGGCTCATGTATCCAGTCCACCAACAAACTCCTTCGTACGACTAGCATGACGTCCGGTGACAAGTACAATTTTGTCGCCCTCTTTTGTCGCGGAGGCGAATTGCATCTGCACCTCACAGTATGTTTTCCCCTTATTTATTACCTCCGCCAAAGAGGTCATGTTTTTGCCGTGTCTGACTGTGACAAAGATATCTCATAAAATTCAGAACGGATGTACATGGAACTTTGTAGAAAGATAGTCCGGGAGCTAAAGAAGAGTGGATTAACTTTGCACGTCAGTCTACCTAAATGCGGTTTCGCAGTCGGGGTTTGCTTGCAGGTCACTGATCAATGCTTAGAGTAGCTATATAAACATGTTGAGACAGCGACTCCAGTAGAAGTCAACTGAGACTACTTCAGAACCAGGCAGTGTAATTTTGCTTAACTTTTAGAAAAAGACGTAAAATAATGTTCAACAAGTTACTTGAAAGCCTTCCCGATTACCAGCTGAGCTTTCCACATTTCTAAACTTGGAGCATCGCATCTGATAAAACGCTTAGTCCACAACAACTGACAAATTGATTTGAATAGTAAACAAACAAGAATTTGCTCATCCATTCCTTTTTTCATGCAATTAATTATTTTACAAACGTTTCGACTGCATAGATTAATGCCGAGTTTTTGTCCTATATAGTCCAGAAATGTCGATATACTCTACATCACGTGAATGCTTTATATTTTATTTATAGTTTGGCTCATGTGTATATGAAAATGATTTCAATAAAGACACTTAAGGAAATGCAGTATACTGCAGCTTATATAAACATAATGTGAAGATAACTGCAGTATATATGTAATGCTCTTTATATTAATCATTAATTGCATATGCAGAACTCGGAATTAATCAGAATTCTTGTTTATTTACTAATTTACAATCAAATCAATTTGTCGTAGGCTTACCGTTTTCTCAGATACGATGCTCCAAATATAGATATGTTTTTTTTGCGGGGTGGAAAGCTCAGCTGGCAATAGGGAAAGCTTTCAAGTTTTTTTTAAGCACTCTGACCCCAGAGGGAATTGCATCCGAAACAAATTCCTTTGGAGTAACTACAATATTATAAGTAGATAAAAACTCAGAGTAATTCAGTAAATAGCCCTCAGTATTGAAGAGTTGACTCACCAAGAGTATATTAGTAGTGAACCATTTGTCGAAAAACAGTGATTTATTTTTGTATGGAATGTCCTTATTATTCCATACATAATGCCAATGGGGAGAAAAATTATGTTAATAAATTAAGAGCCAGGAAAGAAGCATCTGCTTATGGAAGGGGAATTTTTTGGACAATTTTTAAAATATGTAGGGGCTTTTAAAAAATCACCATTTCCTTATGTGTTCATGCTCACAGACTTATTTATATAATGAATTCCATATCTCCATGTGTTTACTGCTGGGGAAAAGCTGTGTAGGTAAGTCTGGAAATACCCTCTGTAATTTACCCTTTACAAATAAATCTCTCTGGAAACAATGGTTTAATTTTTTTAACACATCTATCTTCCGTGTTCTTAATAATATTGATTCCCAAATAGGTAACTTCCTTTTTAATGGGTATATTACAAATGGAGGGGATTTGACAGTCTTTGAGGGCAAGCAGTTAACATTTGTTAATGTTACAGCCCCGAGGCTTTGGAGAATTGATGGACCACACTGATAGCTATCGGGATTTGAGAAGGAACCTTACAAAAAAGGATGGTATCATCTGCTTCTTGACAAATGAAAACTTCTCTGCCAGCAATTGTAATACCCTTCAGAATACTAAGTTTAATAAAATCTGCTTGAAGTTGCGTGCAAGGTAAAAAGACACATGGGAATATTGGACAGCCTTGTCTAATACCTCGCTTAAGATCAAATCTAGGAGAGGTGCCTTCTGGTAGTTTGATTGAACAATTACCATTTGTGTAAGATAGGTAAGATTCAGGTAAGTAAATAAGACAAATTTGTATGTGCAGAAAATTCAATGATAATAAATGGTTTATAACCTTACTTTATTAACTTTGTTTGGATTTTAAAAAAAGTCATTTTGGGGTAAGTGTACCCCCAAAGTACACATATACATTCAGAACAGGTCGTATCTGATTATTGTATGTGAAAGAACACCCTAGAAAACCAATGTATAGACATAAATTTAATGAAAATAGAATGTTCAGAAGCATAGATACACATTTTTTTTATGTGACACTGGGACATGAAGGCCCCAAATTTTGACCCCTGAATTTACCTTGATCCACTAAGTATATAATGGCATACTTTTAATATGTTATTTGGATGTCCCTGGGTATCACATAAAACCTTGAATGATTACTATTGCAATTTGTCTTGGGTCAAACCACAGATTGACGGGACTACAATGCAAGTGACAGTAATCAAATTCAATAGGAAAGCACTGGTTTCAGTTTTGATCACCAAGGCTTACAAGATACATAACTGTAACAACTGAGGTGTTTAATTTCCAATTAAAATTACATTATATCATCTAGTTTTGGGGTGTTTAAGTTACTATATTAGAAGTCTGGTATCTTATATTGCATATTTAAGCATTGGTGAGGATTCTCCTTTGGATAGTTTACGTCAATAAAATACATGTTCTGTTGATTCAATCTCTGTCTCACAGAAGGTACAAGCAATAGAATTAAATCTGTATTTAAAAAACTCATTGCATGGATATATATCATTAAAGTAATACTTTTGAAGTGTACTTCCTTAGCGCCTAATTCAGACAAGCGCTTCATTGCTTTTTCCGTGTAACTTATCATTGAATAGGATGACTTGCACAGAAAATGCACTTAAGCACAGGTCTGAATCCGGCCTTTAGCCTTGGGTAATGTACACAATACTTTTGCATATTGTATTGCATAGTCTCTGTAACTAAATATGTCCTTTCCGTCAAGTGGACCAAATTCTTTTTTCCATCCAATCACAATACATGTTATTTCCAATGCAATAATATACTTTTTCTCTTTTCGTGTTTGAATTAATAGTGATTTCTAAATATTTTATTTCATTTGTACCTGGTACATGACACTGTGAAATTTGTGGATGATTTATGAATTGCCATTGCCTCACATTTATTTAAATTTGGACATAATCCTGAAGTTGGAAAAAAAAGAAATAAATTATATTATAATTAAACCTCATTCATTTGACCTTTTCCCTGCAATGCCCGCGTTTCCCCAATAGATGGCACACTCCAGACTCATTGACCTTTGTTGGAGTGTGGTGTATTCCTCTCTACCTCACTTTCGCGCTTTGCCGTTTGAGCCCTTCTGTAAAAAATGAGCGGACCAAAGAAAAGGAAAGTGGACAGTGAGTGCCGAGTGTTTAATAATGAGTGGACAACAAAATATTTTTTCGCTGAAGTCCGATCAACGACTGTATGCCTGATATGCCAAGAAACTGTAGCGGTTTTCAAAGAATACAATATCAGCCGTCACTTCGTCTGAAGCATGCTAGCTACGCTAGCAAGCAGTCAATGCAAGAGTGGGCGGCTACGGCTCAGAGGTTGACGGCTAATTTACAGACTCAACAAAATTGTTTTTCACCGACATACTGCAATTCAAGAGTCAAGTACCAAGGCAAGTTTTTTGCTGGCATTCAAACTAGCAAAGGCTAGCAAACCTTTCTCCAAAGGCGAGTTTCTGAAAGAATACATGGTAGAGACAGCAGGTCTCCTGTGTCCGGAGAGCAAAGGCAAGTTCGAAAAAATCAGTTTATCACGCAGGACTGTGACTCGCTGTGTGGAAGTGATTGACGAAGATATAGTCAGCGAGTTAAACAAAAAGGCGGAGTCTTTTTATATTACGTTATATTCACTAGCACTGGATGAAAGTAATGACATAAAAGATACTGCTCAGATCCTAATTTTTATCCGAGGGATTAATGACAGTTTTGAGATAACGGAGGAGTTTTTGACCATGGAGTCTCTGAAAGGAAAAATGTGGGGAGAGGATTTCTATAACCAGGTGTCTGCTGTCATCGATATACCTTGGAGTAAAATTGCCAATGTCACCACGGATGGATCGCCAAATTTAACTGGAAAAAACGTTGGGCTGCTGAAAAGAATCCAGGATAAAGTGAAAGAGGAAAACTCTGACCAGGATGTTATTTTCTTTCACTGCATCATTCATCAAGAATCTCTGTGTAAGTCAGCTCTGTGTTGCAGCTTAATCATGTCGCGAATCTAGTCATAAAACTTGTTAACTTTATATGAGCAAGGGGACTTCAGCATCGTCAGTTTATTACGTTCTAGGAGGCAACCGATGCGGATCACCAGGACTTACTTCACCACTCTCATGTGCGCTGGTTAAGTTAGGGCAAAGTGTTACAACATGTGTGGGAGCTCAAAGAGGAAATTCTTGGAGTTAATGGGGAAATCCGCCAAATTTCTTGACCCAAGCGACAAAAACTGGCTTTGTGACTTTGCGTTTGCTGTGGACATATTTTCACACATAAATGAGCTGAACGTGAAGCTACAGGGGAAAGATGAGTTTGTGCACGACATGTACACAAATGTTGGGGCATTCAAATCCAAGCTGACTTTATTTTCCAGACAAATACTGCTGCCATGCCGTCCCCAGCTCCACCTGTCCTGTAGGATCCAGGCTCAATGCTGGCACACCACCCAGCTCCACCTGTCCTGTAGGATCCAGGCTCAATGCTGGCACACCACCCAGCTCCACCTGTCCTGTACGATCCAGGCTCACTGCTGGTACTCCACTCAGCTTCACCTGTCCTGAAGCATCCTACTTCTCCCTTAGCTCTCACATATCACCCGCGATGGCACTGCTGAACCATAAAGCATTTGGAGAACATTCTCATAACATTTACTTAAGCACAAATGGGTCAGCTGAGTTCGTACTTTTATTTGCAGTAATCACCAATGATAAACCAGAAATGCAATAAAACAACCTGCATGAAAATAAGATAAAAGGTTATGGTGGAGACACTATCTTACGGTTTGCCTTCAAGGACAAGAGTAAGAATAAATTAAGTTACACAACACAGCAAAATAAGGGAGGACATAAAGACAGGGTAATGTACTTGTCAGCCATTAAACCATGAAATAACATTAAGAATATTTTTACAAGCTTCGTTCTTAGCTAAGAAGTCTGTATTAGAAAAACTGACTCCTATTTCAGATCCAGCAGGATATTTTTGAACCGAATAATCTAAAGGACGCACTTACTCCGTTCAGCTCCTCACAATCACATTTTCTGGGATTGCGTTCTTGAAAATGAACCACAGGGAAGGCACTGAGAATAATATATACTACATAAGGTCAGTTGTAGGTTCCCAAAATAAATCCCTTTCAAAATGTTCCCACTTTTTTGTATTGGGTTCGCCAAACACGAGGGGCAATGATCACAGTGGATTTTGCTACAGAGTAGTGGGAGATTATATGTTGTAGTTTGACCAGTAGCTCAGTCTTAGAAATCCCTTTGTATTCTGCTAATTGATAATTAGCACCAGTGCTACTTCTGCTTCTGTTTTACAGTTTTTCTCAATCACTTACATGCTATTCCTGGGCCTATTAACTAGGATGGTATCCTATTAAGTAGATGATATCCTTCACACTGTGGGCATAGAAAAGTGTGGAGGTGTATCACTGTGTGAAGTACATGGATTTCCTTGGATTTTCACTGCTGTTGTCCTGTGGTATCTGGTGAGATGGTCCACTTGAGCAATCAGTTCTGCTTGCGGGCCCTGTTTCATCCCAGACTTACATGTGTGTCCATATAAAAAACTGAAGGGTCACACTCAAGAATAAGATATCATATATCATATGATTTCATGAGGGGTCACAGTGCTTATAGATGGGGTAGAGAGAGAGAGAGAGGCAGGGGGTAACAGTGCTTATAGATGGGGGGGAGAGAGAGAGAGAGAGGCAGGGGGTTACAGTGCTTATAGATGGGGGTAGAGAGAGAGAGGCAGGGGGTAACAGTGCTTACAGATGGGGGTAGAGAGAGAGAGAGGCAGGGGGTCACAGTGCTTATAGATGGGGGTAGAGAGAGAGAGAGAGAGGCAGGGGGTACAGTGCTTACAGATGGGGGTAGAGAGAGAGAGGCAGGGGGTTACAGTGCTTACAGATGGGGGTAGAGAGAGAGAGAGGCAGGGGGTCACAGTGCTTATAGATGGGGGTAGAGAGAGAGAGAGAGAGGCAGGGGGTCACAGTGCTTATAGATGGGGGTAGAGAGAGAGAGAGAGAGGCAGGGGGTCACAGTGCTTATAGATGGGGGTAGAGAGAGAGAGAGAGAGGCAGGGGGTCACAGTGCTTATAGATGGGGTAGAGAGAGAGAGGCAGGGGGTCACAGTGCTTATAGATGGGGGTAGAGAGAGAGAGGCAGGGGGTCACAGTGCTTATAGATGGGGGTAGAGAGAGAGAGGCAGGGGGTAACAGTGCTTACAGATGGGGGTAGAGAGAGAGAGGCAGGGGGTTACAGTGCTTATAGATGGGGGTAGAGAGAGAGAGAGAGGCAGGGGGTTACAGTGCTTATAGATGGGGGTAGAGAGAGAGAGAGAGAGAGAGGCAGGGGGTTACAGTGTTTACAGATGGGGGTAGAGAGAGAGAGGCAGGGGGTCACAGTGCTTATAGATGGGGGTAGAGAGAGAGAGGCAGGGGGTTACAGTGCTTATAGATGGGGGTAGAGAGAGAGAGAGAGAGAGAGGGGGTTACAGTGCTTATAGATGGGGGTAGAGAGAAAGAGAGAGAGAGGCAGGGGGTCACAGTGCTTATAGATGGGGGTAGAGAGAGAGAGAGGCAGGGGGTTACAGTGTTTATAGATGGGGGTAGAGAGAGAGAGAGAGAGAGAGGCAGGGGTTACAGTGCTTATAGATGGGGGTAGAGAGAGAGAGAGAGAGGAGAGGGGGTTACAGTGCTTATAGATGGGGGTAGAGAGAAAGAGAGAGAGAGGCAGGGGGTCACAGTGCTTATAGATAGGGGTAGAGAGAGAGAGGCAGGGGGTTACAGTGCTTATAGATGGGGGGAGAGAGAGAGAGAGGCAGGGGGTCACAGTGCTTATAGATGGGGGGAGAGAGAGAGGGAGAGAGAGAGAGAGAGGCAGGGGGTTACAGTGCTTATAGATGGGGGTAGAGAGAGAGAGGCAGGGGGTTACAGTGCTTATAGATGGGGGTAGAGAGAGAGAGAGAGAGAGAGAGAGAGAGAGAGAGAGGCAGGGGGTTACAGTGCTTATAGATGGGGGTAGAGAGAGAGAGGCAGGGGGGGGTTACAGTGCTTATAGATGGGGGGAGAGAGAGAGAGAGAGAGAGAGGGGGTTACAGTGCTTATAGATGGGGGGTAGAGAGAAAGAGAGAGAGAGGCAGGGGTCACAGTGCTTATAGATGGGGGTAGAGAGAGAGAGGCAGGGGTTACAGTGCTTATAGATGGGGGTAGAGAGAGAGAGAGAGAGGCAGGGGGTCACAGTGCTTATAGATGGGGTAGAGAGAGAGAGGCAGGGGGTTACAGTGCTTATAGATGGGGGTAGAGAGAGAGAGAGAGAGAGAGAGAGAGAGGCAGGGGTCACAGTGCTTATAGATGGGGGTAGAGAGAGAGAGAGAGAGAGAGAGAGAGAGGCAGGGGTTACAGTGCTTATAGATGGGGGTAGAGAGAGAGAGAGAGAGAGGCAGGGGGTTACAGTGCTTATAGATGGGGGTAGAGAGAGAGAGAGAGAGGCAGGGGTTACAGTGCTTATAGATGGGGGTAGAGAGAGAGAGAGAGAGGCAGGGGTTACAGTGCTTATAGATGGGGGTAGAGAGAGAGAGAGAGAGGCAGGGGGTTACAGTGCTTATAGATGGGGTAGAGAGAGAGAGAGAGAGGCAGGGGGTTACAGTGCTTATAGATGGGGGTAGAGAGAGAGAGAGAGAGGCAGGGGGTTACAGTGCTTATAGATGGGGGTAGAGAGAGAGAGAGAGAGGCAGGGGGTTACAGTGCTTATAGATGGGGGTAGAGAGAGAGAGAGAGAGGCAGGGGGTTACAGTGCTTATAGATGGGGGTAGAGAGAGAGAGAGAGAGGCAGGGGGTCACAGTGCTTATAGATGGGGGTAGAGAGAGAGAGAGAGAGGCAGGGGGTTACAGTGCTTATAGATGGGGGTAGAGAGAGAGAGAGAGGCAGGGGGTCACAGTGCTTATAGATGGGGGTAGAGAGAGGGAGGCAGGGGGTAACAGTGCTTACAGATGGGGGTAGAGAGAGAGAGAGGCAGGGGGTCACAGTGCTTATAGATGGGGGTAGAGAGAGCAGCAGGGGGTTACAGTGCTTATAGATGGGGGTAGAGAGAGAGAGAGAGAGGCAGGGGGTAACAGTGCTTATAGATGGGGGTAGAGAGAGAGAGAGCAGCAGGGGGTCACAGTGCTTATAGATGGGGGTAGAGAGAGAGAGAGAGGCAGGGGGTTACAGTGCTTATAGATGGGGGTAGAGAGAGAGAGAGAGAGAGAGAGGCAGGGGGTAACAGTGCTTACAGATGGGGTAGTAGAGAGAGAGAGGCAGGGGGTTACAGTGCTTATAGATGGGGGTCAAGAGAGCAGCAGGGGGTTACAGTGCTTATAGATGGGGGTAGAGAGAGAGAGAGAGAGAGAGGCAGGGGGTTACAGTGCTTATAGATGGGGGTAGAGAGAGCAGCAGGGGGTCACAGTGCTTATAGATGGGGGTAGAGAGAGAGAGGCAGGGGGTCACAGTGCTTATAGATGGGGGTAGAGAGAGAGAGAGAGAGAGGCAGGGGGTTACAGTGCTTATAGATGGGGGTAGAGAGAGAGAGAGGCAGGGGGTTACAGTGCTTATAGATGGGGGTAGAGAGAGAGAGAGAGAGAGGCAGGGGGTTACAGTGCTTATAGATGGGGGTAGAGAGAGAGAGGCAGGGGGTCACAGTGCTTATAGATGGGGGTAGAGAGAGAGAGAGAGAGAGAGGCAGGGGGTCACAGTGCTTATAGATGGGGGTAGAGAGAGAGAGAGAGAGGCAGGGGGTTACAGTGCTTATAGATGGGGGTCAAGAGAGCAGCAGGGGGTTACAGTGCTTATAGATGGGGGTAGAGAGAGGCTATCAAGCCTATTAACCCTACTGTTATTGCACAAAAAGACAAAACTAAACATTAATTGCATTAATTTCCGTAAAGAACTGTTGTTAGTAGCTGTGACAAGAGACGTTGAGGCAGAAGCAAAAATCACGCTAGTTTTCCACCATAAGCAAAGCCAAACATTACTTTTATTGCTTGTGACACATTGAAGTTGATGGAAACATTAAAATACACAGAGAATAAAATAAACATTAGATCATCACTGGCATTGTTCATATCAGTGAGATAATCACATTCTGTCAAATATCAAAAATATTCACCTGAAAAAGAAAATATACATCCTGGTCACCTGGTATTGGTAAAGCATATGTGGCTTGTGCCCTTCTCATTTATTACAGCCGTCTTCAAATGGTAAATTCAATACACAATTTAATATATGCTGATATTACAATTAGCTTGCTCTCATGGTCATGTATATTTGAGTTTTTATTTAAAATATCCCAGTGCTGAATGGTACTTAGAAACAAATAATTCCATCAATGTTAAAGAATTAACTGGTATAACTGGTATTAATTAATTGGTTCTTCAGCATTAAAGGTAATTGCTTTTACATTTGTCTTACAGGGCAAGACAACAATTAAGGCTTCTTATTAAGACGCAATTCTCATACTGTTACACAAATGGAAAATGTGGGTAGCAGATTTGGTTCAGTTCCTCTCTGTAGCTGAGTCATATGTAATCCATTTTGCTGGAGCAGGGTTTGAGGATTGAGGCTTGGATGCAGTGAGACCCCTAACTTCGCTCAGGGATGAAGTGGCCATGCATGTCTATGTGCAGCTCCACATTCACATTCACCCGTGCAATCTCTGTAAATGATTTGGCATCCAGTACTAGCAAGAAATTTGATTTCTGCGGATCTGTGCTGATCACTGTAGTCAAAACAACCCCTGGGGACAGAGCAAAGACAAAATTAAGATGTTATTAAAACATTTTTTCATACTGTTTGAAATACCATGTCAAGAAATGTTCAATGGGTTAAAACCCTACATGCAGTATAGACACAGTTGATGGTAATGATACAAGAACCTGCCACAGTATCTTATGATGTTACCAGCCAACGAGGCCACTAGTTTCATAAAAAATATGGCTGCCAATGTCTTTGGCAGGTGCAAGTTGAGTCCCACCACTGTCGATTCTCAGCCATCGTCAGCTACAGACATAGCCAGGTTTCCCGGGTCAGAACCGAGCAGAGCTTGACCAACCAAGCCATATAGGAACAGAACACAATGGATTTAATTCACTCTTCCATTGCTCTGATGTACACGTATCTCTGAGAGCAATGGCGCCATACCTAGTCATATTTTAAAGTATGCAGGTGTGTGTATGATAGAGACATAGAGTATCTTACCATCATCCTCCTCGATAGCGGTGGGATCACCCACGAAAACAGGCTCAGAGGGCGAACAGTTCTCTTCTGTCCACTCCAACATCCTCCTCCTTTCGATATCGAACTTCATTATCTAGCCCAAACAAACAAAATGTAAATGGGGAATTCCTTTCAAAGTTCAAAATCAAATTCATATCAACATTGTATCACTGACAAGCTTAGTCACAATATGTTAATGAGCTAGATATTGAATACTCACAGCATGGTCTGTGCGATTGGAAACACTGTCTCCGCTTGGCTTTGATTACGATATTAGAATTTCCAAAAAAATTGGCAACATAGGCTAATAAATGAGGTACATGCAAAGCTTCCCTGGATTGAACTTGCCAGCGCTGGGTTAAGATTTTCTGCCCTGGGTTGAGCTTTCCTGCACTGGGTTGAACTTTCCTGCACTAGGTTAAGACTTTCTGGCCTGGGTTGAGCTTTACTGCACTGGGTTGACCTTTCCTGCACTGGGTTGAACTTTCCTGCGCTGGGTTGAACTTCCCTGCACTGGTTTGAGCTATCCTGCGCTGGGTTGAGCGTTCCTGTACTGGGTTGAACTTTCCCGTCCCATTTCCCATTTCTCTGACCTTTGTGGCAACCGGTGACATTTCTGCACAAGTCCAGTACACATATCCATGCTTTTCCCATTGAAGTCGTAGTTAATCCTGGGGAGATCCACACCTGTTTGATTACAATATTGGCAATGAATGCAAGGTTGATTTGAAGGCGCCAACTCATATGATACTGATGAAGTACAATGAATCAAATTCCCCCCCCCAAAAAAAAACATTGTCACCTAGATTGTTTCTTTGTCTCCAAAGCAACATATGTATCAATTCAGTAGGGTAAATGTTAGCTGCTATCTAACCCCTAGCCTTCGCTATCCCCCAGCTGACAGACAGGTGGATAGACACAGACAGATGTAGTCAGATGTAGGCAGGCGCAGGTTTTCTTCTGTACGGACGTTTGGCCTTACCTTCACAAAGGATTTCAGGTTGGCAGAGTAGTTTCCCCTCTTTCTCCTTCACAGCACTTGCTGTGGTGTAGCTGAGCTTCACCAGGTCATCTCCAATCTGACCCTCCTGTAACCATACACCAGAGATGTTCACATGTCCTCAAATGCAACCCCAGTCTCAAGTCTCCAGAATGTCTCAAGTCTCCAGAATGGTGCAGACTAAATAACAGTATAGCTTTTTACAGAAATGAAACATGATTGCTGTTGCTAAATATAGGAACCAGAAGTCAGGCTTGAGTCCACGTCAAGACTCAAATCATTTTAGCATGAGTTGAGAGACATGTCTCAAGTCTGTGTAGCTATGACTTCAATACAACATGAGTCTGACTCACCAACTCGAATCCCCAGACATGCGCGCACACACACACGCACGCACACACGCACGCACACACACAGGCTGAAAATTTCTAACCTGAGCTTCCTATAAATGTCCACACGCACACACACACACACACACACACACACACACACACAAAAACACAAATTATCTCCAGTCTGATTCTCCTTTAACCAGTCACGCAATTACAAATGCTTCTCACAGTAAGGTAGAGTAAGGTATAGAGTTCGGTGGCTATACCGTGTCAGTCTGTAGAGGGAGGACAAATCTCTTGCATTTCGGTTTGGAATACTTTTCCTTTCTGTCTGTTGCCTGCTTTAGGTTGCTCAGGTAGAACATTTCGTACAGGCTGTTGTCCTCATAGGCGATGATGTCAAACACCACATGACCATCATCCTCAAACGCATTGACGTGATGGTACACCACCATAGCATCTGTGAAGAACTTCGTTGACACTTCCTTTCCGGTCGTTCTGTTGATGAGGTGAATCAGTGTCTAAATTGGACACACACACACAAAAGAACATTCATCGAATGACATGAGAATAATGCTCAGTTCTGCTTTGACACCTCTTCAAATAAACTGTAGGGAGACTGTCTGAGAAAAAGCACCTATGATACAAAAAGAGGGGGCTTACATTGTCTTCAGGGTGGAACTTGAGACAGCTGGCCCAGTTGACCCCTCTCAGGTACGCGGTGGCCATCTTCAAGATGTCCAGTTTGAAGGGCTGCTCGATGAAGATGAAGTAGTTTTCTGTCATGCCAAAGCTGTGGTAATAGCTGGGAGTGAGCAGAGAGCGGCAGGGAACAGTGCTGATGACCTCTAACTTCTTCAGGGCTGGGGTCCCTTCAGGGCTGCCTGCAGGAACAGCACAAGCGGAGGAGTTACACTGACCAAAAGTGCAACAATACACAACCCTAAGGAGCACTGACCAAAACTATAATAATACACAGCCTTATGGGCCACCGACCAAAACCGTAATCATACACAACCTTATGAGCCACCGACTAAAAAACTGCACCTTAAAAGGCACTGACCAAAACTGTAAAAATACCCAACCCCAAGGAGCACTGACCAAAACTGTAATCAGAAACTCTCTCAGGGGCAAAATATACCCTCTCTCTATATATGTATGTATATGTATATATTTAAAATCTATTTACACAGAGATTGCCTTCTTCCTATCCCTATACTATGGCAAGTGGCTACATGTTTGGATGCTAGTGGGGCTGTAGGCCCTATTCCTAATATTTTTGATAATTTTTCTACATCACTCCATTTTTGAAATTTAGGGAAAATAATGCTTGTGTTTTTTAAACAATACTTGATTGCTTGTACAATATAACAGAAAGCGAATCTCAGTCTCAACCTCACTGCTCACAGTTGTCACACAGCTGGTCCTCCCCAGCCAGCCAGGTTTGTTAGTGCCAGCCTTTTTCAATGGCCAGGCTGTGATCACTAGCATGATATTTGGGCAGGATCTCTCTCTGTTTGTATTTTTAATATTTACTAGATTGTCTACCAATTCATATTTTCTATTTAGGGCCCGATAGTAATCCGTTCTGTTTTGAGATTTGGTGATTCTGTCCAAATGGTCAGAGTTTTTGAAGTGTTTGATAAGTTACTGTAATTGTACATGTTGTGCGCTGTACTGAAGCTGACTGACGGTGGTGTTGTTGTGTTCAGTGAGCTTTAGGACCAGCTGGCTGAGGAGACTCTTTTCTATGTTCTGCTCTTATATAGCAGGGCTTTATGGTGAAGTGTGTTTGTATCACTATTTCGTAAATGGACCCAGAATTTTAATGCCTGTTTTTGAACATCAATAATTAATGGATAAAAGCCCAATTCTGCTCTGCCTGCATCGTTTTGAGTCTTTCTTTTTTAAATATTTTTGAAAAATTCTACGTGCAGGGACTCGATTGAATGTTTTCCCATTTGTTGTAATTTTGTTTGATGATGGAACCCCACACTTCACGACCATAAAGGGCAATTAGTATAATTACTTTCAAAATGTTTAAAACGTGGGTCTGTGATAGCATAATCAACTACACTGTTATCAAGAGCTGAACTGCACGTATATTTACCTAAAGAGTCCCCTTTGATCCTGCCGTTTAAGACTAGTGCAGTTCTTTACCATTTTCAGTAACTACACTGTCAAAATAGTTTTTTAAGGCTAATTTAATTTATTAAAATATATGATAATTTCCCTGGGTCCTGTTAAAATCCGGTTGTGTACCTGTCCTGGAGATAAAATCTCCACATAGCAGTACCTTCCCTGGGCCTGGAAGTTACAGATTTCTGTGTGGAAATTTAGGAATATCGTCTCTCTAGGGGCAGGACATACACCCCTCTCTTTGGGCATCATGATAACCATTGGCTCTGAACCATAGGACCTCACACCGCAAAGTCGCTCAAGAGCTACATTATGCAACTCTAGTGCCGCTTGGTTTTCTTCCTCTAAAATAACCTGCTAATTGGCGGTTTCCTCAGAGCACAATTCAATGAGCTCCTTTTTTTACCACTGTGTTAGAAACAATACAGAAACTGTGTCAGTGTTAGTAAGAGTTACATTTAGGCACGCCCTCTCACCTTCTGCCGTGGGTGGAACCTTGAATATTGTATACTTTGTCTTGCCCTTCTCAGCTATTGTTGTACCCATGTTGTAGGTGTTTCCCTCTTTATCATAATGTGGATGTGATGTCACCAGGTTTACTGCCAGGAACTTCAGGTAGTCCACCTTAGAAGAGAGGACAGCCAGTGCAGACATGAACGTATTTTCGGTAACTACAAATATCCACACTCAACTTTCTCAGAAAAGATGAATCTAAGGATTCAAACACCATTCTGACCACAGGTGTACATTGCAGAAGTTCATGTTCACTGTAGGACAGACCATCCCAAGTCACTATTTCCAGTAAAAGTAACATATTCTTGACATGTGGCAGAAAATATACAATATACATTTTCAATAGAAAAAAACACACTTGTATTTATGCTTTAGGTAAAAAAATAGTTTTGTAGATCCAACGTCTTTCAATAAATAACTGTATCATCAGACGTCTGCACTGAATTAGACCTGCATAATATGAGGAAAATCTGCGATGTGCGATGACATTGTTCAATATTGCCATGACGATATGACTAGCGATAAATAGACAAATTAGTGCGCATATTAGCTATACAGTTCCTATGTCTTTCTGCTATAATAGGTACACTGCTAACATAGACCTCAAACATTGAATAGCCTATGTCCACTGAATAAAGAAATGAAATAAATCATTTCAAACATGCTTTTATTGAAAAAATTGCACATGACTAACAAACCAATTAAACATTACATTAATTTAAATAAGACATTATACGAAATTTCAATATTTTATCTAAAACACTGAGCTGAGGACAAAACGGGTATAAAGTTAAATAACAGTCTTTATTTGTTTAAATACGACAACTGCACGCGGCATATCTTTTAATAATTGCTGTAAAGTTAATATAAATTGTTCAATCAATATAATTGCCCACACTGTATGTCTCTTATGAAGGTAACGGTATCGTTAGCACAAGTACCCTCACGGTGTTTGACGGATGCTTCCCTCAGCACTGGGTGGGGCAATAAATTATTGGTACTGCTACCTTTCGTTGCTGTATTTTTGGCATGTGTATTAAAATCATCGATTATATCGAATATATTCACTTTATCGCCCAGCCCCAGTGTGAATGCACGGCGCATGTAAATAAAACGATTTTTCTTATCAACGCGTTCAGGCAGTCTTTTGCGATGTGTTTATTGCGCATGATGTTGTTCATGTCGCGATGATGATGAAAATACGATGTATCGCACTATTGCGAATGCAATGATAATGGTGTCAGGTTCTAATTTATCTTCTTTTATCACAGTATACAGGCCAGACAGCACTAAAACATAAAGGCACCCTAATGACAGCAAGACCTATGCTGTTGCTCCTACTGTACCTTGTCCAGTGTTTCCAGAGTCTCTGGGTCAATTTTTCGGATGTAGTTGGTTTCGGAGGTGGCATAGTAATCCTTTCCATATCTAATTATATTATTCCCACAGTTGTCTGTGAAGTCTGGGATGGTGTGGGAGAGAAAGGTGATCACTCTAGGACAGGAACATGACAAGCAAAACACGTCATTCAGTAGACATCCACTTACCTTCAGCAAACATCTGCACATTTAACAATCAGTGTAGTTTAATCTGTTCTCCTCTAATGTAAAATGGCATCTACATTAGCCTACTTCATTTTGTATACAGGAAGTCCTCGGGTTACGACGGTCTCGAGTTACGACGTTTCGTGGTTAAGACGCATTTCCATAAATTATTTTAAAAACCTAGTTTCGACCTACGCGGTTTGGTTCTAAATACGAACACAGAAATAAAGAAAGAAATTGTTCTCTCCTTTTTTTATTAATGTTTCATTTAATTACTGTATTTTATATGTCCTTCATGTGCTGTGTGTACAGAGTGAGTGACTTAAGGTGTTAATTTTGGTATAATTTAGGTATAAATTCCGATTCACGTCGAAAATCGATTTACGACAAGTCATAGGAACGGAACTCGTTCGTAAGTCGAGGACCCCCTGTATATGTATATGCAGTATTCATGTGTATTTATGTGTGTGTATGTATGTGTGCTTCAAATACTTGATATTCTTTAGACCTTCATTACACATTACACTCTTCCAGATGCATACAAAATCAAGCATTTTGCTGAACTTTTTGTCACCATAATGACGAAGGGGAAAGTGGAAAACTGAGATAAAAGAGATTACGGCACGTCCTCTTCATCATCCGCCAGCAGCGACATTGAAAAGGCTGCTTCGCGTATTCCACTTTCCCCTTCGTCATCATAGGTCCAAAATTTTCGCCATATATATGTACTGTTTTTCACTGCCAGAATACATCGCCAAATAATACTGGCGGTGAAAAACCAGCGAAAAGGCTTGGAATGTGTGAATTTCAAGGTAAACCATTTCCTGCCTTTTGTCAATTGCAGCATTGGCTTGAGTTTTTATGCATTTGTAAGAGTGTAGTGTGTAATAAAGGCTTAAAGAACATGATGTATTTGTATCTGTCTTAAGTTCCCCAAACCCTATTTTCCCCATATAAAGTTAAGTTCACCAGCTGCAGATTCAGCAACAGCTGTTTTTTAAGAACATAACCACCCGCAGTTGGCGGGGGATTACTGCATATGTATATTAAAAAACAAAGCTTAGGAAGTAGTATGTGTGTGTGTATACATACTCATGTACCATTTATATCAACATTCAATATATATTTACTGTCATTTCTTGTTTCAGTACACTAGCTTTTGTAAACAAGTTTTCCAAGCTTTGGCAACACAATGTTATTTGTCAAGCCAATAATGCTCCATTTCAATTTGAATTTCATTCTGATATTTCACACAAGGCAAGATGTTATGCATATCTTATACAGCAAAACATGTGCGCATGTGCTCAGGACAAAAAGACAGAATGGACTAACAGATCTTACTTGGTGAATATATTTTTGCAGGGATCTGGGTAGGCCATCGTTCCCATTTCTGACACTACGATTCTTTTGGCTTCCATGTTTGATTTGTAAGTGTCTCCACGAAGGTACCTGCTTCTGTATGTCACATCCCCTGGAAGAAAGAACAACAATATAATAAACATGAGTTCAGTTGGTTTCAACTTAAATGGTAATGTTAACTTTAGCTAAGTTATGCTGTATGCCAATTTGAGAGCTTAAATCAGTACACACTTGTTTGTTGTTCTTCTAGTACACTAGAAAGCACGCTTTAAAAAAAAAACATATTTTATTATATATTATACAATGTATAATAAAATACATGAGTAGCCTACTTGAGTACATTTAAACCCTGGAACTTTTTAATAGATGACTTTTTAGAGTCATTCTTTTATCATTGTATCTTTAGCTTATTGGGGGCCAGTGGAAGTGTTAAGCTCAGTGGGGGCCTTTGGGAGCACTTAGCTTAGCAGGGGCCAGTGGGCGCACTTAGCTTAGCAGGAGCCAGTGGGAGCACTTAGCTTAGTGGGTGCCAGTGGGAGCATTTAGCTTAGGGGTGGCCAGTGGGAGTGTTAAGCTTAGTGGGGGCCAGTGGGAGTACTTAGCTTAGCAGGAGCCAGAGGGAGCAATTAGCTGACTGGGTGCCAGTGGTAGCGTTTAGCTTAGGGGGGGGCCAGTGGGAGGGCTTAGCTCAGTGGGGGCCAGTGGGAGTGTTTAACTTAGCAGGGGCCAGTGTGAGCATTTCTCTTAGCAGGGGCCAGTGGGGGTGCTTAACTTAGCAGGGGCCAGGGGGAACGCTTATCTACCCCAAGGAGGAGATAAATACACTCTTTCCCCTCACCGTTTTTGAAGGTAAAGCTGTGCATCAGAGCCATTCCATCAAACCAGTGGCTGTAGCTGGTTTCTCCCACAGAGAAGATGCCTGGCCCAACGCGCAACAGCGTCCCCCGCAGCCAGTCTGGCAAAGTGCCTGCCATGCACACAAACACACAACAGCTTCTTAACATCTTAACCACTACTTACCTTGCTATAATAACAGTATAATTTGTCATAAAAAATAACATATGAGACACAATTTCAATAATCAAACCAATACTTTACAGTTTTTTCTAATAATACACGTCTGGCAATTTAAAACAAATAATCATTCAATTGCCATTTGATTCAATTTATTCAGCATTTGATTCTTGTGGGATGGTATTACCTACAGAATCTCAGTTTACAATTCATATAAAATGATACAATCCCCCTTAAGAGAGGATATCATGCCAGAGTAAAACCACTAGGTGGTGCTAAGATTCAGCCAGATAAGATCGTGAATTGAAATGCTTTTCAACCGTGTAAAATAGCCCAATACAGCATGATACACAATTAGCCGAAAATTTAAATTTTTGTTTATTTCCTGAATTCCAAGTAAACTGACCCTAACCCTATTCTCAAAACACGCCAATGAATTCACTCACGTGTAAAAACATTACAAGACAGCATAGTAAAATTAAATAGAATCCAAGGCATTGCTACATGAATGAGAAAATCGATTTTATTTACAAATTGACTCGCATGCAAATGCATTATTAAATTCTAAAGGAACAACTTTAAGGCTTAGTTCAGAACCTCGTTGCCGATCTACTCTTTCAACACTGATTTATTAACTTTAATTTAATTGTTACCAACCTGTAGACCAAACAATGTTAGAGAAAATAAGTTGCATCAAGTTCCTGTAGTAACGCAGCTAACAAGAAACGTTCCAAGAACATTGCCAAAGACGTCAGATTCTCTCTGAGTTTTGACCTAATTTCATATGTGGACATTCCTCAAATATTATTTGTACTTGCAACTATTTTATAGTTCCGACAAGGTCTCTAAGAGGAAAAACACTCAATTAAAATAATTGTCAAAAGACATCTAAAAACATTCTTCCTGACGTTGTGGTATTGCTCTACCAACAAACAAGCAAAAAAAACAAAAAAAAAAAAAAACAAACAAACAAAAAAAACACTGTAGTTGGGAATTCCATTCCATTCGGTAGAACATACATGCGTTTCGAAAGAAAGTGAAATTGAAAATTGCTTCTTTGGAAATTAAGATTGTTACTCTACCTTTTACTTCTCCCTTTATAGGGTCGGGATGTTCCTCTTTGTTCTTGCTGTGATCGTACTGCATCGTATTTCTCCAAACGACAAATCCTTGCTTCTTTGCAGGCTTAACCACATTTATATACGTCCCAGTTCTCCTCCCCTTCACTACTTGGAAGAGGACTTACGAAAGATAAGGGGGAGTCAAAGGTTGTTAGCTTACCTAAACCACAATACTGAATTGGACGTAAGGTAAGCGCTTGCGGCGGGCCAGGTAAACCGTCCATCCAGATCAGTCTTTCTCAAACTCCTTTGTCCTGGGGCCCAGTCATGTCAAACATACCCCCCTCCCCGCTATACTAGTCATAATTACTAAAGTAATTAAATGGGCTTAAATTAGCATTGTTAGATGCTGGTTGTTTCCCAAAAAAGGAATATAGATTTGCTTGCTTGGAACATGCCATGACTTAACAACAGTAACGGGGCCAAAGATTTTCATTTGCTGGTGCTATGGGGTTGCTCGACTTTTCAGTGAGGGTGCTCTGAAATTTAGGGTATGTCATTAATGGTCGCCACTATTTGTTTACTGCAACACCCTCGACACACGTACACACACGCACGCACAAACGCAGTACCCGCTCCGTGACAGTTACAATTACAAATAAAAAATTATAAATAAACCACAGAAATTTCTTGGCAGTGCTGGTTGGTTGGGGGGTGGAGGTGCTATGGCTATCCTGGCGCCGACTATGCTAAACTACAGCTCAAGTAGCGTGCGATTGAGTGAAACAACGGTGCGAACAAAGGAAGCAAATTACGGCGGGCGGGAACGTGTAACAATCTGGAGTGTTGAATAAAATGTTACTATTTTCAAGGCAAGAAGTTCAGTCAAGGTGGCTGGGACCTGGTGGGTGACAAAAGCATAGTTCGAGAAACGCTGATGTAGATCGTACGCTTTTACATTTATCCGATGCATAAAGTTAGTCACTTGCGAATTGTGGTTCAATACCCTTAGCTGATAAGACTAATATCTTCACGGTACCTCTTCATAACCATTAACCTATTCTCTATTTTTATACAAACCCATCAAAAACAATTATAGTTATATTAAGTTGTTCTTTTTCGTCTTTCATTTAAAATTACCGTGTGATAAGGTACTTGGAAATAAGGTTTTAAGATAATCGGGTTATGCTTATCCAACATTTTATATCAGCTTATTTCACGTAATATATGCAAGTCTGGACTCCACGCCCTCTCTGTCGGCGTTCTAGGAAATATCCAATTACGTTAAGAGATAAAACTTATGTTACTTATCGGGTTTTATGCATTTATTTATCATCCTGGCTACTCGTCTGTTGTAATAACGCAAGCATTAAGATAAGAGTTCAGGAAGGACATTTTGACATTATCATATCTCTGATATATTCTCAGAACATGAAACATTCATGGCTTATTTAATTGGTACTATTACTTTGTGTCTTGACAACTTATGGATTCTTTATTCACTTTATTCGATGAAATCCCGTGTCTATCATTAACCAGGCATTTCAGTGAATGTTCGTGTCGTAAAATGACTGGCCACAGTCCATTCAGGGTGGCAGGGCAAACAGAAATATACTGAACTGTGTAGTTTTGTATTTACCTTGGCTGGGCAAAAGAAAATGACAATGGTGTTTAAATGTCATAACTGAATCAAAAATAAATTAATTATGTGTGCCCTTCAGCTAATTTACAATCAAGTGTAGCGGTGTCTATTCTACAAAAGGACAAACAGACCACGGCTGGCCTTCACTCATTTATTTCTGAATGACAGAAGACAAAAAATATGTCGTCAGAAAGGTTTGCTGTCTGCTACAGTTTCACTGATCTCCATTCAAAATATACGCCACTTTGCTTTAGACATTTTTCTCTCCAATAATGACATAGCATGAGAGGAATTGCTTACAGAAAGACTGCAATTATTCCTTAAACATTACAAAACACATAGCCTACCAGAAAACACCGAACACATTACACCTCATACGAATAAGTGTGATCATATATAATTTACTTATACAGTCTGCCTGCCTTCTCTGCGGGTTTGGCATCCGCGGTTTTGACCAACCGCGGTTCAAAAATATTTTTAAAAATTCAAAATATTCTCGGAAAACAACATTTGAAATCACCGCGCACAGAGTATGCTAGAATACTGTAGTCAGTATGATTTACTTGGTTTTTTCGCAGTTTTTAGTAGTACGTAGGCCTATAGGTGGGGTTTCAAGTTGTGAAACCATATACAGGGCTGCTCGACTTACGAACGAGTTCCGTTCCTACGACTTGTCGTAAACCGATTTTCGACGTAAGTCGGAATTTATACCAAAATTATACCTAAGTTAACACCTTAAGTCTCTCACTCTGTACACACAACACATGAACGACATATAAAATACAGTAATTAAATGAAACATTAATAAAAAAAAAAAGGAGAGAACAATTTCTTATCTTTATTTCTGTGGTCGTATGTACGAAACAAACCGCTTAGGTCGAAACTAAGTTTTTTAATTAATTTATGGGAGTGCGTCGTAACCACGAAACGACGTAACCCGAGGACCGTATCATACGCACAAAGGCTAGCAATATGGTAGGCAAGCAAGCCACGAACAATCATAGCCCACTACCGGCTAGCGAGCTACTTTTTAGCGTACATGGATGGGCTAGATATACGGTAGGCTTGGTAGAGAGCTATTGTTTATCATACCCAACTGCAGGCTAGCTGGGTTCTTTTTATCAAATGCCGAAACGTGTCCACATTTGCACTGTTGGTAATGGCAAATTAAGTTTGCCTTGGTGTAACCAACGATTGCATCTGTAAAGTGAGGTGATACTTCATAGTAAAACGTCCCAGCGCTGTTATACTCAGAGCCATGTAATTGTATGTATGTTACAACCTGTTGGGTACGATAATCCTTTATTTCAACTCTGAAAAATAAAAACGCCTCAATAGCGACCCCCCAAATCCTTCAGGTGAGGAACAGCAGCGTTCGTCCTCCGAAGGAGGCGGGAGCAGTCAGATTACCTCAATGCGTTCAATTTTTTCTCTCGCGGCTTGTGATTGGCCAGGAAACGTAAGTTGGCGCTTCAAGGGAAGCGATTGACACCGTGTACATCCAACCACCGGCAAAGAATTATTGAGAATCGTTCTGATTGTTTTAAACTAGGGCCCAGCTTTCAGCTCTCAACCTAAGACCAGAGAAAGTGTCGCCATCCAGCAGATTGCAGGCAGAAACAGCGTTTTCCCATTGGAATCCATTCGTTTTCGGCTGCATATTAAAAATATTTATCTTCATATAATTATATTCAAACTCAGCTCAAAATAAAGTTGATCCCCCAGACATTATATTCCAGGAGTTTGCCCATTTTTTACAAAGCACGCAAAAAGGTAGACCGTTTTATTTCTCCAAAAATGACATATTGGATGTCATATTTGTATGCCTATGGCATGGACATAGCTGGGTGTGAGGAACTTTGAAATAGTTTAGCTTTCTGGCCTCAGTTGCAGGCTTGGCAGGCAGAAAAACTTATTACAGGGATGCAGAATCTAAGTGCCTGTCTCATGGCAAGTATACTAAAATGGGAACAATTACCATTATGATTGCATTAATAAAGATTGATTGTTTATAAATGCTTGTTTAGTTTTTAACAAATTTTGGTTCTCCATTAAAATAATTGAAACAACCTACAAGTTGTTGGCAGCAGGTTATGTTGTATATTTTTTTATTTTGGGTTGCAGACATTGGTGTAAATCATGCGTAGTCTAATGTGGTATCTAATCTAAATATGGTATTGTGCCATTTATTTAAGATAATAGTGGGTTTAGTTCATACTTGGCAACTAAAATGTAAAGGAAATAGCAAGTGTGGATTGGTTTGGGCGACGCTGTGGCTGTTGAGTAGGGGTTTATTGCAATATTGTTATAAATGTTAAGTAGATACACAGGACATACATACATCATACATACATTGCATACATACATTGAAACAGCATTTGAAATGTGTCTGTATTAGTTTTTATGATGTTAAACTGGTGAGAATTAATTTCAAGGCAGTGAGAAGACAAAAAGGAAAAAAATTGTTGCTATACTGCTTCAGCATATGTAATCCTATATAGTAACTGTGGAAATGCGCAAGGAAACAAAAACAGACTGGCATCATGCTACAAAAAAAGGCTAAGGATGTTTTCTGGAGGAAGAAACTGAATTTGGCTGAATCTGAAAGAATTCAGGAAAATTTTGTCAGCTTAGGATGCAGAAAAGTTAGTCCTTAGTGCTTTTGTTACATCCAGACTAGACTATTGTAATGCCCTCTTGTCAGGTTGTGGAAATGCCTCCCTAAAGCGCCTCCAGCTGGTTCAGAATGCAGCTGCCAAAATCTAACAAAAACAAAATGCTCTCAGCACATCAACCCAGTTCTAGCTTTTCTTCTTTGACTTCTAAATACTTATTCTCAAACATGAGGCTTTAAATGGGCTTGTTGTCCCTGTCTTAAGGACCCTTTCCATTCTTTTGTTCCCCAGCGATCACTTCCCTCCCAAAATGCAGTATTTCTCATTGTTCAGAGAGTGGGTAAAAGTACCGTAGGTGGCAGAGCCTTTTCATATCGAACCCCTCTCCTATGGAACAACTTACCTGTAGAAAAAGAAAAGACCCTTTGGAAATATGGTCCGTATACCTTTGTGAGTTGATACAATAAATCCAGACCAAAGTCTTAGTTTTGGTGATGAAAGATATATCTATTACAACAGAGGAACTTGTGGGTCTCCACTCCCAAGAACAGAGACAAACTGACCCCAATTACGCAGTCACATAGACATTTAAATGCAACACCCCAGCTCTGAATTGTGTGCAAATGCCTGAGACCAGATAGTGTGTTGTTGACACCTTGAATATCTTTCCTGTTCCCGCAAGACCCCCCATCAACAGTACAGGATCTGTATTGAAACTCATAAATGATTTTCACACATCCTGCTGTATCCTGTAAACAGGAACTTACAGCATGAAAAGACATTGTTTCCAAACATTTCACACTGAACTTAGGGGAGCAGACTCTCTCTCTTCCTTTAAGACTAAGCTCAAAACATACCTGTACAGTAAAACCTTTAGTTGAGGGACACAGCCTGGTGTTGGCATGGATCATAGAGTATCTGGTGGAATCATGGAATGGAGACTCTGTGTTTAGCTGCTCTGCCATGGTTGGTGTTGACAAGGATCACCGTCTTAACTGTGCTGACGCCATGCCCCACGTCTCTTAGGTATGCTGCCAGTGTTGTTTGTCTTTCCTTATTGCACATGGATACCTCTTTCCCCCCCTCGCATTTCCTGTTTCTCTCATTTTCATTCATTGAATTTTACCATCCGCTAGTCAATGCTTTTACTTTGTTTTCTCTTGCTTCCCAGGGCTTCTGCATGGAGCTGAAGCCCAAGCACCACGGACCAGCTCTGGCTCCGCTGTCTTCCTGTTCTGCCACGGCTGTGCTACAATCTCGATTTTTGATTATTCAACATGAGTACAGCGCAACAGAACAGTTACACCTGGTTTGCCTCCATCCATATTTTATGTAGCTGAGTGAAATATGCCATGCTAGCCACAGTGTTTACTGTTGGATACATTCATTTTTACTGTGTCATGTGGTTTGATGTCTTTTTTTTTTTAAATTATTTTTTACCCCGATTTTCCCCTTTTTTTTCCAACTCGAATGTTCAACCGAAATTGTTCATCTCACCGCAGCACTCGCACTGACAGCTGTGGGAGGAGAAGTCGTGCACGTTACTCTTCCGATTCACGTGACGACACCCCCGCTTCTTTTCACGTTGCTACCGCACCACCAACCGCACGCTGCTTATGACGTTGGAGGAAGACGTAGTCAGCGTACACTCGGTTCGTGCCGCTGCTGGCGCCCAAGCATGACAAGGAGAGTGCTATTGTGATGAGGCCAACAGGAGTTAGGCCGACCTACCCCATATCGAACCCTGGCGAGGCTGGCCAATTTTTGCCTTGCCAATGGGACCTCTGCCCATGGCCAGGAATGGCTACGCCGGGAATCGAGCCCCTGTAGGCGGCAATTTATCCCACGAGCCACTCAGAGGCCTCGGGTTTGCTGTTACTTAGTATAAAACGAGTTTTAGCAGTATTAAGCGATGTATTGTATCATTTTGAGCAGAATTCAATTAAAGCTAGTTACATTTTGCAGAGATGGTGGCACTTATCGCTCTACACTGCGTATTGAGTCAATTATACTGATGAGTGCCTGGTTGAAAATGAGAAAGCAATAAAACTGAATCATATTTTTTCAGAAATTATAAGGGTTTTCTATCAGTAAATATCAGGTATGTTGGATGCATTTTTGTATGTACTTATCACCTTCGGTTTTATTGTTGCATCATAATAATTGAGTAAATACAGATCATATTTAACTTTACAGTCCTGAAGCTCAAGATCACAATGCCCTCTTGTGCAATTTCTTATCTGTTGGACTCTGGAATCTGTGTCTATTCGCACAGCTGGCATAGTTTACGGATTTGAAATGTAAGAATTAAAAGTTCACATAAAGCGGGCTGGCATAAACTAGAAAAACCAGCTATTCGTTGGAGATGAAGTAGCATGTTGGGATCTGGACACGCAATGGACAAATTACAAACAACTACACTCACTCTTGAGTCTGTATAAGCCATCTCACCATTAACTTCAGAACAGCTTGATTTATTTTTCAGTTTGAGGAACTGCCTAATATTGCAATAGCCTCAGTCAGGTTTACCTGTCAGCCTGTACAACCTGTCAAAATGTAACACAATTATCTTTTGAATAAACAATTACAGCTCAGCTTTAGGTGAAGCCAGGGCTGTATGCATTGTGCTTTTAGACACTGAAGGTAAGGGCTTCATAAACCAGATTCACTTCTGGAATCCCACATGTGGCCGTACAGATGAATAATGTTCAGGAATCTACATCTAGAGAATATGCAGCAATGCGCTTGCCATTGCATTTGGACTCCCAAAGAAGTGACATTTTATACCTGACCTGGTTCACCTGTGTATGAAACGTTGCATGAATCCATACATCCAAGAGGCAAATCTTTAATGGTAAAATGCTGATAACTAACAGTGGTATACAAAGTTCTTGTTGTGAAGCAAAGGTCTTAGGTTAAAATCCCAGTGATGCATACAACTGGATGAAGTCATTGTCTGGACCAGGCAGTATGTGACGAAATGATGAGCTGTGAATTCTGCAGGCTGCAGTGACATGCTCTGCGCATTGCCCAAACAGATCACTGCCCATCTTCTTGCATAACAATGACTTTCAAAAAACAAAAAAGACCACCGCATGTTATCGCTACAATTAAGATAAAAACAGCCAAGGCTGCCCACAGTATCAGCTTACGGTCATAAACAAATTCAAGTTCATTTAGATTTGTGTTAACTATCTCGCTGCTTTTAAAGGCTAACAGTCAATCTTTAACGCGGCATAGTTAATATCCTTCTCGCTAATTAATTTGTTTTCATTTGTATTTATGTTTCAAGGAATCATGAATTCTTACAGCTATGTCACCCGTAACTGTATTAAGGTATCTGCATACGAAAATGAACACCATTTTTTATTGCTAGATAATTCAGCTGGACTACAACAGTATTTTTAAGTCCCCAAGTGGTCACTTCAGTATGTAAATGGCAAATCATTCCTGTGTGCCTACAAAATGAATGTGTAAAGTGTAAACATACTCCTAAGTGTACAGTTGTAGCCCAAGTACATTATTTTAATACAAACATACACCTCAAATGACTTATCCTCCTTATACCACTTACCAAAGATTAAAACGTTTGTTGGACACAGTCTCTCAAGTTGAAATGATCAAAGATATACACAGAATAAAAACATTTGTAAAACCATATGTATGTTACTAGAATATACCTAGACCCCTGTAATGCTATTTGTTAGCAAAAAACACTATACCATAGCCTTAAGCATAAAAACAAACTTTGCTAGATGTTGTTGTTATGAGCAATTCAACATTTAAAATGTCTGTTGATGGATTAATCTATTACCACAATTCCTATCAATGCCAAGCAAGAACCGGAAATTAATATATCTTTCTGATAGGAGATAATGAGGACAGAGTATTCATTTAGAACAGCTGGAACTACTTAATAGTACACAAAAGCAATGTACTCCCCCCAAGCAATTACGAACGAGAATTCCATGTGGTCTTGAAATAAATATATTTCATCAAGGAGTGAGACTGATGAACCAATAGTGAAATGTATCATTTATCTTCTATTTTTAAGTTTTTTGTCTGAGTGAGTGGTGTGCAAAATGCCATGAGTTGGCTCTAATATCACATATTATCTTATCAATCATTTATTTCCCTCCTGCTGCTCCTACGTTTGGAATAAACCAGATGTTGAAGTGGGTATGACATATACATGCTTTTATATTAAAGACCCACACCGCTGATTGGTTGGCAGTATAGGTGATTTCCCAGCCTCCATAAGTCTCTCAAAATGTTTCTCTGAAAGCTATAAGCATCTGAACAAACTTGCTTTCTGCATGTTTTGTCCTTTATGATTCAATTGTCTGGTATAGTAAAAAAAATGATTTCAAAAGTGATTTCATCTGTAAGAATGTTGTGAGTTCATCTGAACTTTGTGATTTTACAGTAATAGTGAAGCCGCCTCAAAACAAAGAGAAAACAATCTCATAATTAATTCCCAATTTGAAGAAAAAAAGAGAAGAAAAAAAGACTAAAACAAAACAACACAAAAAACCCAAGGTGAGGATGTAATAATAATAAACAACCAGACAGGAAGACAGTCTGACAAATAGACTGTTTGACTGACAGACAGATAAACAAACACACACACACACATTCTCACACAGAGGCTAGACAGCTTATTGGTTGAACAGCGACCAAGTCAAAATAAAGTGATATTTACATGTGGAGGAGGGAAGTACAGAGTTGTGTAAGCAACTATATGTACAGAAATAGAGATAATAATAATGATGTTAATAATAAAAGCAGTAATAATATTATTATTAATACTAATAACAATAATTAATAACAATAATAATGGGGACATTGATGGGAGATCGGAAGAGAATAGGGGAAAAGGGAAAAAAAATACATGAATTGTGATCATAAAGTAAGAATAAATAAGGGTGTTGTATTTGTGCATCTATATGTGTGTGGGGGTCAGGGTGTATGTTAGTATGCGTATGTGTGAGTTGTGTAAGTTGAGTTGAAACAATTCCGACAGCCTGGGGGAGGTTTTAATTCCAAGGTATCTAATCTTGCCAGTGGGGAGGAGTAGTGAGATTTGGTTCTGGGCTGCATCAATCCGCTTCGCTCCGTTGAGGGGTAAGACTGTTGACTTTGTCCTGTTGACAGAGTAGTCTGATATGTCCGAGAGTGAACTGATGAGTCTGAAAGCTTCTTGGAGTGAGTTTTGTGTATATAGCAATATGTCATCTGCATAAAGACTGATTTTATGGTGTGAGTTCAGTGTTGGGATTCCAAAGATGTTCTCGTTCTGTCGGATAGCAGTAGCTAGGGGGTTCTATAAAGAGAGAGGGAGAGAGTGGGCATCCTTGTCTGGTTCCCCATTGTAGTGTGAAGTGTTGAGAAGTGATTCCGTTCGTTGTGGCTGCAGCCATAGGTGATTTGTAGAGCGTCCTTATCCAGTGAATGAATGATTCTCCAAAGCCAAACCTTTCCAATGTGGCGAATAAAAATGTCCACTTAACTTTGTCAAAAGCTTTTTCTGCATGTAAAGAGGTGACTGTAGCATTGGTGTTTTTTAGTTGGACGATATGCATCAGATTGAACAGGCGTCGTGTGTTATTGGATGATTGTCTACCTTCCATGAAGCCAGTTTGATCTGGGTGGATTAGTGTTTGAATGACGCCCTCAATTCGAGTGGTTAGTGCTTCGCTGATGATTTTCAGGTCTGTGTTGAGGAGTGATATGGGGCAGTAGCTAGAACAGAGGGTAGGGTCTTTGTTTGGCTTAGATAGCGCTGAGATCACAGCTGTGTTCATGTCAGGTGGTATGTATGAGGTGGTTTTGATTTCCTTGACTGTTCGGATGAAAAGTTGACTCTCATTGTGATTAATTGAAAATAAATGCATTCACATGTTATAATGCATTCTGATGTGTCAAGTCTCTGACGACTGGAATGTAATTAACTGACTTGTTGTCGTCAAAAAGAATATTTTTGTAATACGTGATTAGCATTCTCTCTATCTGATCTGCTCTGTCTGGTCTGGTCTCATCTGTCTGACAGTTTGGTCCAGCTGACTGGCTGAGGGCATTATACCCTACTTGATGTATCGTATCCCTACCCCTATGAAACAAAAGCCTCCCAAATAAGCCTTCGGCCACCCCAGTTACCCTGTCACCCTCGTCTCACATTTACGGACACATAGACACAGCCTGCTAGTGACAATAGGCGCAGGACTGAAGAAGGGAACATTTACAGGCTATATCCCCTGGGAATCAGTCACAAACTCACAGCAACCAGAGAGATAAACAGATATCTGTATATGTCACAGAATGGTGAATGGAGTGACCCAGAAGAACTGACATCAGTCATATTTGAAAATATAATATTCCTTAAAAGCCTGAAATTATCCCTGCTTCATTGTGGTGCAACCTATTTTATGAATCTCACTGAAAACCAGCTTGCTAACAAACCCAATAGGTTTCTTTCCTTTCAATGATAAAAGGATTGAAGCAAACTGAATGCATTTATCTATTACCTTAATTAAATATCCAGCAGAAATAAATATCTAACACAAAGCTTCCCTGTTCCATTTCAGTATTTCTCATTCAGAAACAGTCCAGCACCTCATTCTGTTCAGAAATATGACAATTATAGCAACACACAGAATCAAATTTTATTTGCAATTTGTATTTTTCTGTTTCATACTTACGATCATGCATAGAAAACCAAAATGATATACCTTGGGTGAGTGAAGACATTGAACCCCTTTTAATAATTTTCAAAAGTGAAAATACGACCCTCTATTTTACACAGCTTTGTCGTATATATATTAGTTATACACAAAAATAATTTTGAAAAATAACAATAATTAAAACAGTACAAATAAGAAAATTAAAGAGGGAGAGATGGGACATTGATTTTTATGGAATGACCCATGTGCATGGCCTTTGAATATTCAACACCTTTTAAATTAAATGAATGTTCTAAACTGGTTTAATAATGTTATGCTAAACTCTAAAGTCATCAATGAATCCAGCTAAACCCCAAGTTAATCAATCTGTGCCACCTAGTGGTGAAATGAGTTAATTACAACCATTAACACTCTTTCAGAAAACGGAAACCCGTTTAACTAGGAGTTACTGGAGTCCAAAGCATAATAATGTCCTTCACCTTGCGCTCAGAATTTTGTACATTGTGTCTGTGAAGTGTGATATCACAGCACAATCATGTTCTGAGACCATGTACAAAGTGTATAGGTATTTATGTGTATGTGTGTATATATGTGAAGACTACAGTGGACATTCTGCATCTACTTGTTGGGGAAATGAAAATTTAATGAAAAGAACGATTCTCTGAATCCAGTTGCTTGTAGCAATTAATGTCCTCTTTTATGTCCGCCACTCTGATGTTAACTACCTAAACCTCTCACCTAACCAACACTTAAAATGACTTTAAATAGATTTAATTAAATAATTGCTATTAAAAATACTAATTATTAATCAAATCCCCAAACATATTGACAGTAATGGGCAGACAGGTGGATCAACCTTAATCAGAAATCAATGCTTGCAAATAAAATACTTTAAAGTGGGTTATTAGACAAAGACAAACTCAGAATGTAGACCACAAACCTGGTCCACTACTTTGACAGACAGGTATAAAAGACATTACCAACAAAACAAGAATACGACTGGATCACAGAGTAGATGAATGAATGAAATGAAAATTATTGAGCCAATTGTATACCTCTCTTAAGGAATGACAGAGGAATCACCCACAATAGCAAATACCAAAAAGGAAATATCACTGGAAGAAGATCTTGGAATTAAAACTTCTTGAATAAACTCTGAGCATTGAAGCAGAAAGACTAAGCAGAAGAAAAACTGAGAGATGGATTGTACATAAGAGACTGAGCCTGAGTAAAAGCAGAAAAAAACTGAGCTTAAAAGAACAGAAATTGAGCTGTGAATGTAAAATGGGGTTTGACAGAACAGACTGAGCAAACAAGACTGTGCTTGACCTAACAAAAAAACTGACCATTGAGGCCTGTTCCAGGCTCAACTTAAGAAGGTGCTCTCCTCCCTGGTCTCCTCATAATTAATTATACGGTGGAGGAGTGTCTGAAAGTTTACTCAGGGCTTATTTTTGCACTTATGGGCCAAACCAGTGGAAACACAAGTTACCTTTTCAAGATTATCATTTTGATATTGTACTCTTTATGTGCATTGCAATGACGCCAAACATAAATAAATATGAGTTTAGGGAGGAGAGTTCATTGACTGGAACAGGCAATTTAGAGAATTAATAGTTTAGCTGCTATGTTGACAGACACCGTCGTTGTCCTGAGACTTTCAAACACAGTTACATGGCAGGAAAACAACTGGTTTGGTATAAAAGGGTAACGTGATCCACACACATGCTCACACTGCTTGTCCTCTGGAGAGGACAGCAGTGAGAGAGAGAGAGAGAGAGAGAGAGAGAGATATGCATGCAGAGCAGAATTAGACTTGTATCCATTGATTATTGATATGCAAACAGGCATTAAAATTTTTGGCGCATTTAAAAATAGCAATACAAACACACTTCACCATAAAGCCCTGCTATATCAAGAGCAGAACATAGAAAAGAGTCTCCTCAGCCAGCTGGTCCTAAAGCTCACTGAACACAACAACACCACCATCAGTCAACTTCAGTACAGCGCCTCAACAACATGTACAATTACAGTAACTAATCAAACACTTCAAAAACTCTTATTTGGACCATTGGGACACAATCACAAAATCTCAAAACAGAAGAATGAAATAAAATATGAATTGGCAGAATATCTAGTAAACATATAAAAAACAAAACAAAGAGAGATCTTGACAAAATATTGTGTCAGTGACCACAGCCTGGCCATTGAAAAGGGCTGGCACAGACAAACCTGGCTGGCCAGAAAGGACAGGCTGTGTGAGCAATGTAAGAGCAAAGAGGTAGAGACAGAGATTCACTTTCTTTTACATTGCACAAATTACGATCAAGAAAGAGAAATATTCTTTAAAAATAAACATTGTTTTCCCTGACTTTAAAAATGGGAATGATATGGAAAAATTATCAATAATTCTAGGAGAAGGGCCTACAGCACAACAAATAATCAAATATGTAGCCACCTGCCATAAAATAAGGGACAGGAAGAGGACTATCTCTATATAAACAAAGGGGAAAAAATAAAAAGAAATATAAGTATGCATATATGTATGTCTGTGTATGTGTATATATAAGTATATGTGTGTATATGTATGTGTAGGTATATGAATACATATAATGTATGTGTGTATGTATATCTATCTATCTATCTATCTATCTATCTATCTATGAATACTATATAATCTATCTATCTATCTATCTATCTTTTTATTTATTTATTTATTTATTATTCATTGTCTTTGCTATGTTTAGTTATTTTAAGCATTGTAAATTACACTTTGCATTGTTGTTAATATGAAAAAACCAGTGTGTTGGTAGCTTGTAGTGTGGGCAGGTCCGTTCATGGGAGGTTGCCCATACGTGTTGCTAACTTCACCCCCGAGTCTCAGATTTTAAGAAAAGGCTCTACCCTGGGAGGTTTTTCCTGTGTTGGGGAATGATATCAGAGAAGCTGTTATTGCTACGGTGACTGACCGTAGCACTAGCAATGCAGGAGTGAAAAGCGGAGATTGTCGCGAAAAACATAAATGGGATTTGGACAAGCAGGCACTGAATACCGAGAGTAAAAATCTAAACGATGCACAGCTATGACCAGTGAAAGAGATGCTTAGAAAATATGACAGCATTTTTAGCGCAGGTGATTTTGATTTTGATTGTACCGATCTAATTCAACACAGAATTGACACTGGTGAGACGAAGCCTATCAAGCAGGGACTGCACTTGCTAATGCTAAGTGGTTTTCTACGCTGGATTTAGCATATTGCCAAGTCAAGATGCACCCAGACGATCGCTGTAAAATGGCATTTGTAAGCAAGACAGAGCTATTTGAGTTTAATGTTTTAAGTTTTGGCGTGTGCAACGCTGCAGCAATGTTGAGCCAAATTCTGGTCATCCAGCTAATCAGCATCAGAAGCTGATCAGTGTTCTCCATACCAAACAGAGGGTGTCCTTTCAAGACCTCAAAGGGCCTCTAGACGGCCACTTTGGCACTCTGATTATGTACTTAAAGTTGTTCGTGTAAATTATTAAGTTGTGGGAATAGCGAGGAAGTGTTCCCGATAAAGAAGGGGGTAGTGTGACAGATTGGTTTTCGCGGTACTTCTGTTATGTAGGGTGAGATACACGTGGGGGCGCTAGCGAACATGCTGTCACATTCAGCTTCAGTTCAAAATACGCATTTTTCAAACAATAAAAAGGCATGTTATGTTAGCATGTTCAGTTTAACATAGGCCGTAAAGGGTTTTTCTGCCCTTTGTATAGAGCCAAGTAATTTAAGGATCTGCATTGTATGGTAAAATGTTATGCCTGATTTTGTATGCAAAAATAGGGGTGAGAAAATACAACGTTGTTAGCAGTTTAGAGTGGACGTGTTTGAGAACTGCATGAAGTGATACATTGGGGGAATGAAGACCCTGGTGGGCGCGGTCGTTCATTAAGATGACCTGAGAGTGCAGTATGATTGGACTGAGTAAAGAGTGGGTCAACATTGGACGAAGGCTTAAAAAAAAGTACAAATTTAGAATCCGTGTCTACAATAAAACAGAACATTGTTTTCAACTGTACTTTTTGTCCGTGTCTGTCTTTGCCAACTAACAAAGTACGTGTGTACACACTGTAGATCTCACATTAACAAGACAACGAACTTGTTACAAAAGAGCGAGGACTGAGGAGAATGGTACGAAGGCCAGAACCGTAATAATACAATTCTCATCCAGATACACGAGAGATTTGTTGTGGAAAGCTGTAAAGGAATGTGCACAGCTTAAAGACGACTACGATTCGGCGGGGATTTGACGATAACTGACAAGACTCGCAGGTAACTACTTTATCCATCAGTGGAAGCTACGCAACTGGCAGGGAAGACGGCTTACTACGTCGGAATTTGCGCAGATGTGGACGGAAGAGAGAACCGTCTGATTGAGAAGTGAGTTCATTTTCAACTGAACACTGCGGTTGTCTCTCTCTAGAGAGACCCTAGGGAGCCTGGGCTGGATTCGGGCCTGGGCTGGTGCAGTGGGGCCTCGGTCTTGTGTGGTATGCACTCTACCGGTTGAGCACCGGTATATTGTCTGTTTAATAAAGAAAAATGTTTTTTTTAATTATTCATTTGATTTATCCAGTAAAGCATGTTTTGTCTAAATTTGTGAAAGATGTGGATGATCTTTGTGTATTCCGTTGCTTAGATAAGGAAACTAACTCATCTGTTTTATAGTTGTACATATATGCATTTGACAGAGAACTAACTTTTCCCATAAACATATTCATAATTCATGGCAAATATCATATTCATAATCAAAAACTGGCAAAAAGGAAACCTAATATCATCCTATTTAAAATTGGAATGGAGAACTATATAAAAATTAGCAAAATATAAAAAACAAGGAAGTAAAAAGAACCTATGATTTATGCAAATATTACAAATGTGTATGTATTCCCCTAACAATGTAAAAAGTTAATATATGCATGAGCTTGATGTAATTTTCTCACAGATGTTAATATTTGCGTACTTGCCTGTGTTGTGTGCAGAGCCAGTGCTTCCTGTATGTGCTATGTGCAGATGGATCTCTTCCTACATGTGCTGTGTGGAGTGGAATCATTTCATTCATGTGCTGTGTGCAGAGGAGTCACTTCCTCCTGTCTTGGCACAGGTGTATGTCCATTTCACAGTTTGCTTTAACTGTGCATAAGATCTGTATATCCAAATGGTGACCTGAAATGAATAGTATATTCTTCTGAAAAGCTCTGAAAAGTAAATGCTATTTAAACAAAATTACATGCAATTGTACTTCCACAATTTCATCTTATTGTAATATGATTGAAATTTATTTGAAATATCACATTTTATGAGACTTGTTTTTTTATTGGTTTTTGTGGGATTACTGGTTGTCCCAGATCTCATTGCAAGATTGTACACTGTTTCTAAGATATAGTGCACTGTACCAAGCTGTGACACTAGCTAAATCATTATCTTTCTTATCTCCTTTATTAAACATTATCATAAATGTATTCATAGAAAGATTTGGTACATATTGCACAACAAAATGCTTGTTGTTCAAAAGTCACTTTATATGGCTATCACAGCTGTGCTTGTACCAAGAACGATATCATCTATAACATCATTAAAATGCAATAAATATTGTTTACTCCTTTCTTAGAAGAGAGGCAAGTATTAAGTTTGCAGAAGGTTATCATCATAATTAAGTCATATTTGTTATCAATTTCTTCTGAGAGGTACAACTGGATTCTTTGAAGGGTTTGAGAACATATTCTAAGAAATAGATACATCCAACCTCTCCATACTGCTGACCATGCCATGCTGTGTAAGTCAAACTCAATAAATGTCTTTGAATTCAGCAACTATGCAGTGGGGTTATGCACTTGTGCTGTGCTATATATTGGTGACTACTTTTCACCAGGGTGGAAGGTGCAGGAATCTCAGTCAGTGATTCATGACTATCTACGAACTGGAGATTGGAGAGTCTCTGCGCCTTGAGTTTTTTTTCACCAACTGTGATACACGGTGAGAGCTTTCTCTATTGCAAAGATGTCACTGTCAATGTCAGCGTGTTCGTTTGTGGTACATATCAGTGTTAATGTCAGTGTTACTATGAGTACTAGTGTCAATGTCAGCGTGTTCGTTTGTGGTACATATCAGTGTTAATGTCAGTGTTACTATGAGTACTAGTGTTTGTAGTACAGTGCTGTTAATGTCAGTGTGTTTGTGGTACAGTTGTGTTTATATCAGTGTGTTTATAGTACTTTAATGCTGATATCAGTGTATTTGTGGTACAGTTACGTTAATATCAGTGTGCTTGTAGTACAGGAGTGTTAATATCAGTGTATTTGTGGTACAGTTACGTGTTAATATCAGTGTATTTGTGTACAGTTACGTTAATATCAGTGTGTTTGTAGTACAGGAGTGTTGATATTAGTGTGTTTATAATACTTTAGTTTTAATATCAGTGTATTTGTGTTACAGTTACGTTAATATCAGTGTGTTTGTAGTACAGGCGTGTTAATATCAGTGTGTTTATAATACTTTAGTTTTAATATCAATGTATTTGTGTTACAGTTACGTTAATATCAGTGTGTTTGTAGTACAGGAGTGTTAATATTAGTGTGTTTATAGTACTTTAGTTTTAATATCAGTGTATTTGTGGTACAGTTACATTAATATCAGTGTGTTTGTAGTACAGGAGTGTTAATATCAGTGTGTTTGTAGTACAAAAGTGTTAATATCAGTGTGTTTGTAGTACAGGAGTGTTAATATCAGTGTGTTTGTGGTACGGTTGTGTTGATATTAGTGTGTTTATAGTACTTTGGTGCTAATATCAGTGTATTTGTGGTACAGTTACATTAATGTCAGTGTGTTTGTAGTAAAGTTGATATTAGTGTTAATATCAATTTAGTTTTAATATCAGTGTATTTGTGTTACAGTTACGTTAATATCAGTGTGTTTGTAGTACAGGAGTGTTGATATTAGTGTGTTTATAATACTTTAGTTTTAATATCAGTGTATTTGTGTTACAGTTACGTTAATATCAGTGTGTTTGTAGTACAGGAGTGTTGATATTAGTGTGTTTATAATACTTTAGTTTTAATATCAGTGTATTTGTGTTACAGTTACGTTAATATCAGTGTGTTTGTAGTACAGGAGTATTGATATCAGTGTATCTGTGGGTAATATCAGTGTGTTTCATGCAATGTATATATGTACATTGGATGACCAATCAAAAATGAGAATTTGAGTCTACATTGTGTTTGATTCATCCCTGACATTCTGCCTGGCTAAGCAGCAGGAGTAAGCGCTGAGTGTATCCTGGGATGACAGAATTAGCCTTGCTACACTTCTACAGTTAGTATTGCTGCATGAATTAAGCATCTTGAATGGTAGCGCTTTCCATGAGCACATAAGTGATTACATAACTCTCATTTGCAGACAATTATACATAGTTTTGCACAAAGAGTAATGTAAAATTGTCTCAAGTCCCTGTGTTAGTGTGTAAGCAATAAAAAACTCATCTTATCATTAGACTTTTTGTTGTGCATTTTCGAGAGTATGAAGGATGACAGACATGACAAAAAAAAGAATATTAAATTGAGTAAAACGCATGCTGAAGATTAATGAAATATTGAATTGATTAACAATATTAGATACATTCAGCAGAAATTTTAATAAAAAGGATGTTGATACAGATGCAAATACAGAGCCATCAAATTAAATATGTAATTTGGTGTTTATCACCATCAAATTAAAGTGCATTTAATTTAATGCCTTACAGTTCTGGTCCACTCCACTTTCTTAATTTCATGGACTGCAGTTTCATTCTCCGATGATTTTACGAAACCAACTTAGACGTTCAGCCTGTTTAATCATCAGCCAGACCGAACAATATATGAGAGCTTGCTACACTACTGTTCTGAGGGCACTGTTGGGAAACAATGTGAGTTTCATGCTGTAGATTCCTGGTTACATAAGATCCACTAAACACTAGGCCAGATCATGAGCATAATGTCATTTTGAGGTGTTAGAGGAGAAAGGGAACAGGGTGTGAAGATCCCAGCTTCAATACAGATCCTGTCCTCTGTGTTGATGGGGGGTCTTGTGTGAGCAGAAAAGATATTCAAGATGTCAACAACCCACTATCTGGTCTCAGCCATTTGCCCACAATTCAGAGCTGGGGTGTTGGGTTTAAATGTCTGTGTGACTTGGTAGTTGGTGTCTTTTTGTCTCCATACTTGGAGAGGAAAACCCACTAGTTTGTCTATAAATATATCACCAAGGTGAAGACTTTGGTCTGGATTTATTGCATCAACTCACAAATATACCTTTGTGAGTTGATGCAATGACGGTATTTCCAAAGGGATCTTTTCTTTTTCGATAGGTACCAAGCCAATCAGTGTGCCAGACCGTGTAATATACATCATGGTTATCATGATTTTGAGTACAGTATCTCACTTCACTGGTGAACAAAATAACATTAATTTACATTATTTTTACATTATTTAAAGCATAGCTCTTTCAGAATCTAATCCTTCCAGTGTATTGATTCAATTACTTTCTGGCCTTTGCTTTTGTGAAGTGTAATCAATAGATCCAATACCTGTAGTGTACTGTAAGGTGAGTACTTGGATCTGAAACCTCTGGTAATTTGAAAATATGACATACAAATATAAAAATGATGTGTCAATGAAAGTGACTTTTTTGGCCATAGAACTACATTTTCTGACTTTCTCCAGAAATTATATGCTATGTACATATACATATATACTTGGATATATTTTATATAACCATAATATGTGCAAAGGATTTGTTGAACTTTTATTATGCTTATAAACCATACTGTGTTGGGTTTTGGACACATTTATTTGAATGTAACTTTAATTAAATAAATTGTATTTCTTCAAGCAAAATCAGGAAGTGAGTTTGAATGTTGTGGGGCTTTACTGTGTGTTTTTTTGTCTATATCCTTTCTGATATGCAGCTTTCTTCCTGTCTAATACACACACTCGGATGCAGGAACAGTTGGTGTTCAGTATGTGAGTGCAAGATTTTGACACGAGGTAAGCACTGAGCCATAATACATTTTTATTTAATTTTAAGGCAAATCACCGTCCTTCATATTTTTATATTCTGCCATCATGGCTTTTCCCACTTGGCCATTAATAATTACAGATATTATATTCAAACACTTGCAATATGATTTACATATACGCATTTAATACTGTGCTTTTATTTTGAAAGAAAGTTTATGCTTAAATTAATTTAGACTATTCACTAAATCTGTCACATCCACATTGTGAAATTGGATACTAATATCTTGTTGCCTCTTTAAAATGTGCAGTAAATTTATGACTATCTTATGCTTTAAACTTCAAAATTAGTAAAAATTTGTACTTCATAGATTAACACATATCCTGGTTATTATACTATATCTTTAGAAAAGTGCTTTATTAAAACAATTGTTTTAAAAATAAGTGCTTTCAAGAATCACTGAAGTTACTTCAAAGTGCCTGGCAACCCTGTGGTTGGGTGTTTGATTCACAGCCTCACTGACTATGTCTGGAGGCCCAACCTTGCTGAGGAAGGTCAGGTTGACAAACTTAGCTTCCAAACACTCTCATCTCAGCACCTGCAGATGCACTAATGAAGCATACACTGACTTCATCATCCTCTAACAACATAGACAGTGTGTGATTGGTGGTGCGCCTGTAGGGAGGAAAGAAGCGAGGGCCAGTTGTCTCGAGTCGAAGGAATCACGTGTCGCAGCACGCTCCTCCCGAGTCAGCGGGAGAAGGTCACTGGGGTGGACTAAAACAGTTCAGTTTTGTTCAGGGCAAGAAAAACAGGAAAAATAAAAAAAGAACTAAAATTACAATAAATTTACAGAATGACATTGAGACATTACTAATACAACAGAAAACTGTATAGAGTCAAGGAAATGTATTTTGAGTGTAATTATCTCAAAATGATGTCAGGAAAAATAAAAAAGAACAAAAATTACAATACATTTACAGAATGACAGTGTGGCATTACTAATACAACAGAGAACTGTATAGAGTCAAGGGAATGTATTTTGAGTGTAATTATCTCAAAATGATGCCAGTGCTAACTGTTGTTAGCGCCTTCTTGTTGGCTAAAACTGGAAAACCTTTGGTTACAGCTGAACTTTATTAAAGCAGTCTACTCTGCCCCCTGCTGGCTGCTCGACTGAGGTATGTCTTGTTGAGGCACAAAGAGCCCGTGCAAGTCCATGTGAACACTGGTGCTGATGGTGGCCCGTGCTAGCTCTGTGAAACTCTTAGCATCCAGAACCAGCATGAAGGGCGGTTTCTCTGGATTCAGTGACACGACAGAAGACAGAATAACCCCTGAAACAAAGCAATATATATTAAACTTTCTACAATAAAAAGAGTACTGTGCAGGACATGTCTGTAGCTTTATTGTTGATTGTTAGGCTGGTAAATTTAAGAGCTTTAGAAGCCTGTAGAATTGCCTATATGTGTTTCCAGAGTCATATGAGTGCTCTGCAAAGGTCGAAGACAGAACTGCTGAACTCTGGGTCTTACAGAATCACCAATCCACAAGCATTTACACTCTCTGCAAACTATTCTGACAGTTTCAGAAGGATCCCAAACGGAAAGTCAGTGATTTCATGAGTAAGGCCTAGTCACAGAGGCACAGGCCTGGTCTTCAACCATGAAAACATGTATTTGTTTCAATATCAGTATAATGCAATTACAGTTAATCTAATTGGTCATGAGTGAGACAAGTTTTGAATTCCATTCATTCTGAGACCCACTGCAGATGTGAAATCCAGCTGTATGCAGATCCTAACTGATAGGAAATAAAATGGAGCAGGCCAGACTCAAACCTCACCGTCATCCTCTTCCACTGCGCCAGGTGATGCGACGAACACAGGCTCTGAGGGATAGCACTCCTCCGCTGTCCACTCCACACACTTCCTGGTCACGATGTCTAGCTTACCCAGCTGCAGGGAGAAGCAGCGCCTTAGAAGAGCATGCAGGGCTGCTAAAACTCAGCAGGCTAAGGTGGGGGACTCTCTCTCAATGCACCACAATGAGCAGGTTAACAAAGAAAGGCAAGCCTGCGCTACCACAGATAACTCACATTTATTTCTGGGGGCTCTTACCACATATACAGAAATGAACGCTTTGTAAGACAAAGCAAGAAGGGATTTTGAAATGAGCCAAACCATAGTCATACACAAAAAACAACTTATTTATTTTTTAAGGGACAAAACCACACCACACTCGAAGTGCAGTGTTAGCTAAACACTGGTGTTCAGTGTTAGCTAAACACTTGTGTTTAGTGTTAGTTAGCTAGCCGCTGATGTGCACTCAATGTAATCAAATAATTGCCACATACCTTGAAATTTCATATAAACATGCGAAAAGTTTATTTAATTCTCTTGTTTTGTTATTACTGACATTCATTTAAATAACCAGTCCACAAAATGCTGAAATTTCCGAAAGGAAACCAGTTCTCTCTGAATGCATTGCAATTATCCATACCTTGTCACAAGACAAGTCATTTAGACCTACACCTAAGGGCTGAGAAATCAGCCTAAGTTTGTCTGAATTGCTCATATATTTTATGAACCCCACGTATATGTCTGCAATAAAGTGGTAAAAATTGTGTGCAGCAGTAGACTGGCCTAACACGATAAACAGTAGGTAAGATTAATTGTCAACAACTGGCTTACATGGAAAGCTCTAGCTTTACCTTGTAAAGATGCACAGGAGGCCGGCATATGAAAGCATGTGAATCACCAGCTGACAGTGAAAAGGATAATTCTTTCTAAAGTGCTGGATATTTTCCAGTTGTATCAGACCAAGGAAAAATAAGCAAATAGCACGATACATCGTTTTAAACAAAGAAAGAAAGGATCAAGTGAAAGCTTAGATCATTTTCTAAAGACTCTGAGACTCAGAGTCATGGACAGACATCATGTAAATTCATGCCATGGAGTCATGGAAAAGGGAGTCCTGGAAAGACTGCTGGATAAAGGTGAAAGGCTAACGATAGCCAAAGCTAACAAAATTCCTCAGCAGTTTGAAATGTCCCACAAGCAGAAAAAAAATGTACAATAAAGGGCAGACAAAAATGATGAATCAGAGAGAAACATCTGTCAGTCAACCTAAAAACGTTCCCAAATTGTGGGAAATACCCCTTGAGGCTTTAGGCCTAATTATCCGCATTGACTCAGCAAAATACTACTCATAAAAACAAACCAAGCAGTATTGCTGGCAGGCCCCTTTCCTCAGAATGCACCTGTTGGATTAACTGATTTTCCAGAACTGATGCACACCACCGGAACCCCGCCAAGGTCATTCACAATCAAGATTTAATCCAGATGAAATGGGCATGGTCCGTCCTGTCTGTCACCAACCTGCCACACTCCAGAGAAAAAGTGGAGAAACTCCATGAGAAGGTAAAAGACGACCAAATGACCAAAGTTGACCACGGCAGCTGTGGTGCAAAACGGCAAAGTAAAATTCTGCATAGATCCAAGTGACCTGAATGAAATTATCTAGAGGGAGCACTACCCTATCCGCACCATAGAAGAAGAAGCTGCATCCACAGTTCCTGGTGCCAACACTTTTTCAGTGTTAGATGGTAAGTCTGGATTTCTTAAGATAAAACTAGACAAAGCGTCTTCCTTCCACACAACATTTGACATGCCGATTGGAAGATTCAGGTGGCTGAGACTCCCGTTTGGTTTGAAATGCTCACCAAAAATCTTTCAATGCATCATTGGTAACATGCTTAAGGGCTTTGCTGGAGTCGTAAGTGTGATGAATGATATTGTTGTAGCGGCACCCACTGTGAAGGAGCACAATGCAAACCTCAGCAGAGAAAGTTGAGAGAGAGCCACAAGCTACAGTCTGAAGCTGAATTCAAACTGACGAAAGTTCATTTTAAACTCAGTGTCACATTCGTCAAGCATCAGTGCTATATGTGGGACAACTAATTACAGTGGATGGTCTGAAGCCAGACCAAATGAGAGTTGAAGCAGTCTGGTGCATACTGCAACCATCTCACAAAGATGGTATCCACCACCATTTGAGCTAATGTTATCCCTTATGTCATGCTCATGCTACGGCGAGGTTTCCAAGACATGTACACAAATAAGACACCAAAATGCTGCTGGTCACAATGCTCCTTTTTAACAAAAGCATGGAGCGTTTTTTAGTCATTCGTTTATGTCCAAAGTGTTATTAACAACACAATCACATGACTATGAGCAGTTGATACGTTTCCTGAAACCAGTCTTGTGAACCTGAGGAACTGTTTGAAAAATGAGATGCTGCAATTGAGAAATTTGAATTAATTGTTAGTTAAGATAAAAGATAACAGAAGATATTTTTTAAAAGATAAAAAGATAATTACCTTATTAGGGTGGGGAGACCATTCCACCCTTGAACCGTAAAAGTAGCGGTACTTTTTGCTGTTGAATTTATAGTTAATCCCAGGTAACTCCAGTCCTGCATGCAGACACAAGGAGGTAAATTTTTCACATTATGATTCATTTATCAACACTGTATCATTTACATGTTACATAATATTCAGTATTACCACTAAATTATTGCAGACCATTTATTTGAAAACAATTCTACAGACTCTGGAGGGCAAAGGCAGCCATACTCTCCTCCTGGAAAAAGATTCAGGTGCCACTTCCTAAAGCTGTGCAGATTTCTTGGTCCTTCCACTGTGTTATAATGACTGTGTTATACTCACCTACTAACAGTGTGTCAGGCTGGCAGTATACAGACTTGTCCTTCTGCAGCACAGCGGTGGCTGTGGTGTCTGTCAGCTTCACCAGGTTGGAGCCCACTGGCGTTTCCTATGAATAAACATCAAGAATACTACTTTTTTCATATGTAGTTTACATCCTCCCTGCTAATAGCTTCCCCAAACATACCATAACATAGTATATTGTCTGCATTGCCAAGAGAAGGGTATCAGCTTTTATATACACAGGGGGATTACCACTCCACCAAATTATTGAAGCTCAATTTAACGATTCTGTGGTTTCCTCACCATCTAAGGTGAGATAAAAGACAAAAACAAAGGAATGTGGACTGGATTCTTGTGTCTTTCTTTTTCAGTCAGAGATCTGGCTGAAACTATACAGCAGTTTATGGACTGAAAGAAGCAAGGGTTGTGGGTTTGTCAAATATAAAAGTATATCATCAGCTTTACTTGAGAGGTTAGGCAAAGCTTTCCTCAAACTTGTGAGATATCAGGGCTACTGGAGGGGGTCCTTCCACCACCCAGCCTTTGTCAGAGCTTGGGTCTCGCACTTTCCTAGCTTTCTTGGTTCTGTTCATGTAGATCTTGGGGCTGTTCTTCTATACAGGTGGAAAGGTATTGGCTAATTTGGAGAACTTGGTATTGTCTGTGCTGAAGGGAAGTCTGTTGTTTGCTTGATATTCTTAATTGCCAAGTCTGACAATTCATGACATACCAGACACATTTCTGTTGAAATATTTATATAAGAATTCAATTATTAGATTTATTATGGTATTTTGACCATCATTACCTTTTGGTCATGTCTCCAAAGTCATGTTATGACACCTGCTGGCCGAGTAAATGTACTGCAATAAATTTGGCTACCTTTGCGTTTTGTGTTCTGAATAGATCTGCTTTTGAGACCTTTGAAGCGCAAGAGTTTAACGAGACGAGAACGGCAATTCAGGCATTGCACACCATAATTTGCATGGTACGCAGATTTGTTTTCAGAGGACACTCCCAGACATTGCGCCTCTACGCCCCTTTATCACGTCAGAGGCCAAAGTGACTTTGTGCTTCCACATTTTTCCTGCTGTGGTGCTGGCATGTTGTCAAAAATAACTTTGCGGGTGCCGTTGCGGTCACTGCACGTTTTAAATAAGTCCTAGCATGTTGCACCTGCTGCCAGAAATAGGGCCCTAGGAGTCCTGTTAACACACTACTCAGAACTTCAGGATGGATAGATGGAAGATGGGTCGTTCACATGTTTTGGGTCCAGAGAGACATTAAGGTAGATGAAGAGGACACATGAGGGGTGGAGGAGGAGGAGAGGAAATGGAAGGGCAAGGGCAACGATGTTATTGATTAGATCCATGGAACTCTAGATCACCATGTCTTTGTTCATGGATGTCAATGAGGGAAGCTGGGCATAGAATGAATCTGAGCCATTTCCCAGTAGCCTCTATAATGTGGACCTTCAGTGGTATACAAGATCATGTCTATTGACTAGACCATGTTGTCATTTGGGACAATGTCCATTTCCACTGGGCTGCTCTGGTTCGTGACTGGTTCAGTATCATCTTTCTCCCTGCATATTCTTTCCTCCTGAACCCCATAGAGAAGTTTTTTTTTCTGACATGGTGGTAGAAGGGCCTATGACCTAGACCCGTACATCTGTATTCACCTCCTCCAGGCCATGGTGGAGGCTTGTTTAGATATTATGGTTGAGACTTGCCAGGGGTGGATAAAGTGTACAGGAGTTTTTCCCCTGCTGCCTGGCTAGGGATAACATTGCCTGTGATATTGATGAGAATCTCTGCCCAGAGACAGGATGATAAAGCATGTGATATAATCACAATAGATGTGATTTCTTTATGTACAAACAGTTTTTTCATTAGTTTATATTGGTAGATGTGGAAATTATTTCACTTTATTCTATATTCTTTATTAGTTGCATATTTTTCAATTCATTTACTTTGTCACTCGTATCAGTTTAAATTACATTACATGACATTACATTTTGCAGATGCTTTGGAAAAGAGTAGACACCCTTATCCAGTGAAACATACAACTCAAAAATTTAGTGTAGTAGTACTGTAGTCTACAGTGCATTGAGGCATTAAAAACTTTTTTAAGTTATACATATTCTCTTTCTTTATATTGTGTTCATCATGTACTTTTTTCTGGGGGGAATTAAGCGCAATTATTCATTGCAGTTACAGGTTTTTGCAGAAGTGTTTTGAATTCTCACTGGTGTGTAATGACCATTTTTGCCACCTGTCATCTTCCAGTCCACAATCTGATGTGTTAGTGGACTATAACTGCAGACATCGAGGGTTTGTAAATGGATGTTAACACAGATCTATCTGTGGATTCATCTCAATATTGCACTCTCCACCAATGATAATATACGAAACTGGAAAATGAATTAGATTCAAAAAAACACTGTGTAAAAATGAAGGTGAGTCTGTATTAGGGCCGTATAAATTCACTGTGGTTTTACAGTCTTTGCCAGTCTTGCCATGGATAATGATGTAAAACCCTTAAGGGTCTACTGTAGATAATTTGTTTGAATAAGAAGCTCTTAGTGATGAGAATGATAACGCTGTGCTTTTGGAGTTGAAAGGAGCATGATGCTAAGTGTGGCTGTATGTGTGTATACTAGGGAAAAGAAGGGGACAAATGGGTGTGATTTGCATGGTAAAGCTATAACCTTACAGTCAATGCAAACAACTGCAATTATTATTTTTAAAGACTTCTCAGATTAAGCTCAGAGAAATGCCTCACATCATTTTAAACATACAGAGCCACAGTAGCTAGCTTGCTAGTGAGTTGCTTTAAAGACCAGGTGCCAATTGTATTCATATTCAGAACCAGTAAATCTTCCTTTTATTTTGCACAAAAAATAAATGTTGCTAAACATGCACATGTTGCTAAAATGTAGAGAAAAGTTCATTACCTTCTCAATGTCAAGGGGAAGGACAAACCTCTGGCACACAGGTGGAGACCACTGGTCATTGGATTGGATAAAATCTTCGTTTTTCTTCGCCATATTTTGCAGGTAGAACATGTTGTAAAGGTTGCTGTCCTTGTATGTGATCATGTCGAACACCACGTGTCCCTCGTCCTCATAGGCGTTGATGTGGTGGAAGATCACCAGCGCGTCCGTGTAGAACTTGGTGGACACGGCCTTGCCGGTCGTTCTGTTGATCAGGTGGATCAGCGTCTGAAAAAAACCCAAAGAGCTGCAAATCAGGACCCTCCATTCAAACTCGGCTTTACATTTTCAATGACGTTTTCTTTGATGGTTAGTCCCTGCATTTCTCAAATTCATGTGGAACCAGAAAACTCCAAGACTAAAATATCATGAGGAAATTAAGTTAGATGCTAATCTTGATAAGAAATACTTTTCATCAAATACATTTCATGAAGGGCTTGACATACAGTCAATGAACGGTATGTTATTTTCGTAATATTTACATATTGCACTATCCAGCGACACTGGAATTTGGAAACGAAGGCATTTGCATCTATGCGCCTTCCTGGCACAAACAATTTTTATACCGAAGGGATTTTTCTAGTGCTGGGTGAGGGGGACGACACTGCCCTCAATGACGACAGAAACATTGGGTGGCAGCTCTTACCTGGTCCTCTTTGTCGTACTTCAGACAGGTACCCCAGTTGATCCCTCTGAAGTACGCGGTCGCCAGTCTGAGGATGTCCAGCTTGAAAGGCTGCTCGACGAAGATGATGTAGTTCTCCGTCATGCCGAAGCTGTGGAAGTAGCTCGGGTAAAGGCTGGAGCGACAGGGCACGGAGCACACCTGCTTCAGGTTTTTCAGGGCCAGGTGATGGTCCTGTGTTTCTGTAGGGGACAGGCCCACATTCCTATGATCAGGTGAATAAGGCTGCTTTTACTCGCTGAATGTATGTATTCACTGAATATAACTGAATGATATCGCTGAATATAATATGGGTAAATGCGTTTGTGCTATGAACAGAGAATGTTGTCATTGACTTTGTTTACTGTCATTTGTATTTTATGCTTTAGCAACACAAAATTATCTTTTCATGCTAATAAAGCACATTCAAACTTCAGTCTGAAGATGTGCTCTGCAGCATGTTCATGTAGCTATAACTACCTTTTAGAGATGAATCACTATGTTAACTACGTTACCTGCATTTGACATGAAATTGAACAGGTTCTTTGTCAATTCCAGTTACCTTTTGCACCGGAGGGAACCTTGAAGATGACATATTTGGGGCCCCCGAAACTCATGATGGACGTCCCCATGTTATACGTGTTCCCATAATCATCATAGTGAGGGTGGGCAGTGGCGAGGTTCAGCGCAATGTACTTTCTGTAATTAGCCTGGAAGACAAACCCACTTTAAAAGCATGGGAAAACGAGACACTGCTGCTATCAAGTCATATCTGCTAAGGGGTTACACCAGTGATTCTCAATAGGCGGCCCGCAATTGTTACTTGAGCGGCCTCTTTTCCTACAATTATTGTGAAACTAGCCCGAAGAAATTCGGTGATTTGAAGTGCTACCACAACAGAGTGACAATAAGCAAAAAATCATCTGCTCAAGAGAAAACGGTGGCTGCATCTCTCCGGGTGGCCTGACACGTCGCCAAAAGCAAAAAGTGTTTGTTGACTTGGAGTAGGTAAAGACGTGTGCAATCAATATGTTAAGTGAAGTGCTTAGTCATGACCCCAAAACAAAAACACAGTCACAGAATTTATCAGACAAATTCCATAGTCAGATTAATTCAATATTAAATTACGTGTTTTCTCAATAATAACACATGCATCTCATTTTATGAACCTGATGGTAAGTCGTAAGCTACAAGCCCACATTTACTACAGTTTATGGCCTACTAATGAAAATGTTATCATTATAATACATTATATTATATTAGATGAAACTAATATTATGTTACATGTCAGGAGAATGAACCTTCAGACAACATGAATGCATTTGGAAGGAGTTTATTATGATGTAGCGAATTGTATATTGGTAGGAACATTGATCTTGGGCTTGGAGTCCACGGGCGCAGTGTCATGCCTCACTATTTTTGTTATGATGAAGTGAACCCCCCCACAAAACAAAAAAGGGGAAAAAAACAGAAGAAAGGGAAGTAGACTTGAAGGTGGAGATGGGGACAGGAAGGGATGCCCACCTTGACAACTGGATTGGATGGACACTGGTGTTTGAGTGAAGGGTTGCCTCTCCCAAAATTTGTTATTAACAAACACCAATATATTATATGTTACATTATATATATTAATGCTTCGTGACCAACTGGCCCGCCACTCTATTCACAAATGTAAAAGTGGCCCACCAACAATTTTAATTGAAAATCCCTAGTCTACACTCACCCTTCCCACGGTCTCCAGGGTCTCTGGGTCGATCTGATTGATGTAGTTCACCTCAGCTGAGGCGTAGTAGTCCTTTCCATACCTTATGATGTTTATAAGGTTGTTGTCAGTGAAGTCAGGTATTGCATTGCACAGGTGTGTGAACATTCTGAAAACAAGTTAGAAAAGAAAACGTACCTTTACTCACTTAATCAACAGCATGTAAACAAACTCTTGATTATATTCACGGTGTGCAGGAATGCTTACAATTTCTGATACGCAAGGACTTGAGTGTCATTTCCCCTATTTCGTACAAAGGGGCTTATTTACGATTTAAGGAAGCGATCTTTGTTTACTTAGAGAAGATGTTTTTGCAGGGATCTGGGTAGATCATGGTTCCAAACTCAGACACAACTATCCTGTTGGCTCCCATGTTCTTTTTGTATGTTTCACTGCGGAGGAACTTGCTCCGGTAGAAAACTTCCCCTGGAAAAGAGAAGCAGGTTCACAGTGTCATATTTATTTTTGCAGTCAGCAGTTCCAGCACTGTATCTCACAGCCCTTTTTCATCTCACCATCTTTAAAGGTAAAACTGTGGATCAGCGCCATCCCGTCGAACCAGTGGTTGTATGTTTTGTCTCCCAAGGAGAAAAGGCCAGGACCATTGCGCAAAAGGGTTCCCTGCAGCCAGTCTGGGAGAGACCCTGCAAAAAACACACATATGCACATTTACACATATACATTAATATGAAAAAGCATTCACATACACACACAAACTCCCACATTTACATATACACTTACTCAAATATTTCACACATTTTCACATGCATGCACACACAAACTTACAAACACACATGTAGCCCTCCCACCAAGTGCTAAGCTAACCAGAACACATCAGTTACACATACATAGGTGTTAAAATAACCTTAGTCCTACCAGAGATACCTTAAAATGCGTGGGAGGACTGATGGTGGGGTTTACCAGAAATTTACTCATTGTCTAGGATCTCACTTAGGTGACTGGGAGACCTCAGGTAACTTTAATATAGTTAATGTAGGTATACTGCTATAGTGAACCTTAACTCCCATGTATAAACTTATTTTGACTCATAAGCCCACGCTTTGAGCACTTAAACTCAAAGAATAAAACGCTACTGCTAATGCCATTCTACTGTAGTGGCCCCTTTAAGTCTATACAACGCAGGCAATAGCATTACCCATTAATACTTTTAAGAATTTCAGTTATCATTCAACGTATCAAAAACAAAATTCAATGTACCACATGAATGCACAGGCAATGTGTATCTTTAGCAACAACGTGGCATTTCTGCAAGCACCATTGAATAATGTCATGCATAACTTTAAAAAACAGTAAAAAAATACAATAAACACACTTGGGTTTTATTTCAAAGTGTATTCTTGGTATCATATGGTGGTGTGTGTGTTAGAGCTCATGAAAATCCTCGTAGAATGAAACTGAACCGGTCACTTTTGCGGTCGAAGCGAACAGAATACAGAACCTGAGGGCGTCCCTAATGGAAGATGTCATGTCTAACTGACGTCTGAGGCCCCCTTGAGCAGACGGGAAGATCTACGTCTTCTCGTCTCAAACAGCAGCTACGAGCAGCGCTCTGTTCCACCCAAGGGGCCAGCTTTCAGCTCTCAACTCTCAGAACCGGATGAAGTGTCGCCATCTAGCAGGTTGCAGGCAGAAACAGTGTTTTCCCATTGGAATCCATTCATTTTCGGCAGCATATTAAAAATATTTATCCTCATATAATGACATTCAAAATTTGCCTGTTTTTTTACGATGCACGCAAAAAGATACAAACATTTTTATTTCTCCAAAAATGCTGTGATGTCATATTTGTATGCCTGTGACTTGCTCATAGCTGGGTGTGAGGAACATGGAAATACTTTAGTTTGCTGGCCTCAGTTCCTGGCAGGCAGGAAAGCTTATTACAGGGCTGCAATCTTTGTGCTTGTCGTGAAAGTATAACTGGAACTGGAACAATTACAGTTATGATTGCATTATTAAAGACTGTTTGTTTATATATGTTTGTTTATTTTTTAACGAATTTGGGTTCTCCATGAAAAATCATTGAAACAACCTGCAAGTTGTTGGCAGCAGGTTACGTCCTATATTTTTATATTTTGTGTTGTGGAGATTGGTGTAAATCATGTGTGGGGGATGTCTGGGTGAGAATCATAGTTGTACACTGTGCAAGAACAAAAACTCAGCATTAATCTCTGCTGTAAGACAAATTCTTGTTTATTGATTCTAAATATAAATTTTTCAGTTGTCCCTGGCTATGCCAATGGGAAAAGGGTGGCGGAAAGGCTTACAAGTTGTTCAACAGGTCATCGCTTTGAGTCTTTGAGCATGTGACACAGGAGACAACTGCGCATCCGCAATGGGTGGCCATAAATACACTTCCTGGTTCAGAGGTTGTCTCCACTGACTTATGTAGGAGTCACCAAATTGGCGGGGAAATTAAAAATTTCCCTGCTAATTGGTGGCCACAATTTCACCCTAGGTGGCTGAAATTTGGCATGGAGGTCAAGTGTGTGGCTGAGTTCCAATACTTTTTCTCATCTCTGCCCTTCCTCCACTCACTTTCTCCCTTCCTTTCCCCCTCATATCTCCAGGATAGGAAAGGAGGGGAGTAGACAAGTGGAGGAAAGGAGGAGACGAGAAAAAGTATTGGAATGCAGCCACACACTTGACCTCCATGATCCTTTAAGTCCTGTACTTTGCGAGGTGGGGCCTCCATGGATCAGACTTGTTTGTCCAGCACATCCCACAGATGCTCAATTGGATTGAGATCTGGGGAATTTGGAGGTCAAGTCAACACCTTCAACTCATTGTTGTGTTCCTCAAACCACTCCTGAACCTTTGCTGCTTTGTGGCAGGGTGCATCATCCTGCTGAAAGAGGCCACTGCCATCAGGGAATACTGTTTCCATGAAAGAATGTACATGGTCTGCAACAATGCTTAGGTAGGTGGTATGTGTCAAAGTAACATCCACATGAATGGCAGGACCCAAGGTTTCCCAGCAGAACATTGCCCAAAGCATCACACTGCCTCCGCAAGCGTCCCTTCTTCCTATTGTGCATCCTGGTGCCATGTGTTCCCCAGGTAAGTGATGCACATGCACCAGGCCATCCATATGATGTGAAAGAATACATGATTCATCAGACCAGGCCACCTTCTTCCACTGCTCTGTGGTCCAGTTCTGATGCTCATGTGCCCATTGTTGGCACTTTCGGCAGTGGACAGGGGTCAGCATGGGCACCCTGACTGTTCTGCAGCTATGTAGGCCCATACGCAACAAACTGCGATGCAATGTGTGTTCTGACACCTTTCAATCAGAAATAGCATTAACTTTTTCAACAATTTGAGCAACAGTAACTCATCTGTAGGATTGGACCACATGGGCCAGCCTTCACTCCCCACGTGCATCAATGAGCCTTGGCCGCCCATGACCCTGTCACCGGTTCACCGCTTTTCCTTCCTTGGACTACTTTCGATAGGTACTGACCACTGTAGACCAGGAACACCCCACAAGAGCTGCAGTTTTGGAGATGCTCTGAACCAGTTGTCTAGCTATCAAAATTTGGTCTTTGTCAAAGTTGCTCAAATCCTTACGCTTGCCCATTTTTCCTGCTTCTAACACATCAACTTTGAGGAAAATACATCCCACCCACTGACAGGTGCCATGATAATGAGATAATCAGTGTTATTCACTTCACCTGTCAGTGATCATAATGTTATTGCTGACACACACACACACACACACACACACACACACACACACACACACACACACACACACACACACACACACACACACACACACACACACACACACACAAATACAAATCTGAGAAAGTGAAAGAAAAAATTATTCTACAGCGTTCACGTCTCGGGAGTATCTTGTGAGCGAGTCTGACACGGAGTCTGGGTAAAAGCCGGAACGTCCCGCGACGGAACTGAAATTGAAACGTGCAAAAACACACAGGAACAAAGATGAAGGAGATACTTTGATTTTCGGAGCGCTTTGTGCTATTGCTGTACCCTGCGTTCAAGTGATCCGTCATAGTGCTTAAGTCTGTGTGCGACTCCTTATCAATTCCGGGTTTTACCCAGACTCCGTGTCAGCTTTCTAACAGAACTGTACGTCTTTCTTCTGGAGAAAAGGAATAAGATATTGACTATTCCTTCGTACTCATTCCATAACATATAGTTCCTTCTCCTGAGCAACTTAAATTGGGGTCACTTGAATACTTTCGATTGTTTGCAAACTTTAGCTTATTTTCTCAAAACTCTGAACATGAACTACATTACCGTTAACTATGCTGATTCATGCAAATCTAATGATTACGTCGAATGCAGAGACACAAGTTTAGAGGTTTACAAAAGAATGGATTTGGAATTTTAATGAGACGGGAACACATGCCGAATCATTTCGTAAATGATTTTTTGACATCTGTGGCTTAAGTCCCTGTTTTAGCGTGTAAACACCTGAGGAACTAACTGTACTCCACAAATCATTGAGATAAAAATAACTTAGCCAGGTTCTAAAATAATGAATCTCAGCACACTTCATGGCAGCCTCTTACTGTAGTTTGTTGTCGTAACATTGCGGATTTGAGATTCCTGTTTAATTGTGAGATAACGTTATGCCAAGCAGGCTTAGAACATGTAGTGCTATGAGCTAGTCTTGTCAAAGTCACAGAGGTAGGCTATATGGCGTGTTAGGAACATTCACTCTTAACATTACATCAATAAAATGCACAGTAAGCAAACCCCTCTCCTCCATTACATTTCAAAACCAGCAGTTTTAAAGTTAAATCACTCTTCTGAGGACAATTATGAAAGTACGATGTCTTCTGGTTATGATCCTTTGGATAATCCCGCAAAACGCAACGACATGCTAATCTATATAATTAATCATGTGACAATCTGGAAGTCACATGAATACAGTGCACCTGCATTTCAGCTCTTGAAGGCTAATACGGCAACATGATGTATACAATTATACATTATTTAAGGGTACCTTCAATGTTTGCTTGGACTGGCTCGGGCGACTCAGTCCCATTCTTGCCGAAAAGCCCCCGCAACATATCCAAGCAAAGTTCTGCACAATCTTAGTTTCTCTTGTGTTGTGACATAGCCCACGCCTAAAAGTAGTATAATACCATAGCTTTACAACTTGGGCCGTTCCCCCTACGTCATTTTCCCAATATGATTTTTTTTTTTCAAAAACATTTGCCACTCTTACAGCAGCAAAGCTCGGCGGCCATTGGATTGGATATATTACATAACCTTTTACTGTAGAGTCGTGACGTCACTAGATCCACCGTATCCATTGACAGATGGAGCAGCGAGTGACGTACATTGTTCTGCCTGTCTGCCTGTGGTAACATGTTGAATAATGCAAGATTTAAAAAAAGAATAAACAATCGTTCGAACTTTTATTATGTCATTTTAGGTATTTAATTTATTTAAACACCCCGCATTGAACACCTCAACTGGAATTTCTAGAAAAGGCTGGGATATGTGGTTTAAATGGGATAGATTAAAAGCATCAGTTGAAAAAACACATTTTAAATCCATGTTTAGTTGCCTGACAACGATGCCACTCAGAGGGGTAGCATATGGGGTGGAGTCACTTTAAACTATAAAACAGAAATATTGTAGATTTCTAATCTTTTATCTTGTTCATATCGGCCAATTATACAGTGCCACAATGAATGTATATGCGAGAGAATACCCCACCACGCACCCGCGATAAGGAAAGTAATTTCACTGGCCACAGTTCTAGATTTGCAGGTATTGTACCTGGCCAGGAAACATTCATAAAATTTACACACGTCAAAACAGTCAGCAGTCTGCTATTTTGCGTTTTTGTACTGTTATTTTCCGGTGAAACTGGACATCTAACATGAATGAATGATTTACACGTTAAGAAAGACAGTTGGTGGCATGTTATATTTGTTACTGGAGTGTTGTGATTAAAAGTCCTTAAATTGTAAAACATTTAGAATGGTCTTGAGGTATGTTGTTCATATTCCAGATTACTGTAATGATTTCTGAAATGGTATCCTATGTATCTTAACAACTACATTTTCCATAACCTGTAAAGTTTGACACTTTAACACTACTGTGCATCCTGCTATAAAATAAAATATACATAATTGTTATATCACAACTTTATGGTATATCATTGGGCGTTTTATAACACTTAATCCTTAAGCTTTTATTAGTCTAACGCAAGTATGCATGATGCATACTGTAGAAATAAAAAAAATATATATTTTCTTCACTAAACATATGAGCCAATTGCACATGATCATACAATGAACATCTCACATAATATCTCACATCCATTTTCATTTGCCACCATCTCAAATTTTCTATTATATATGATCAGTCAAATAGGCATTATTAATTGACTGCTCCACAGAAAATGTGTCCTGTGAAGTTCAAAACTACAAATGAAATAACATGTTTCTTTTTAACATGTTTCCATCACTGAAAACCTACAGTATAGCACATGATTATTTATTATTAATAAATGTGTGGTTTTCTTGTGCATATTCAGGGTGCAAGAGTCATTTTTTGTCACTTATTTGTCTTTGCACTCTTTATGCAGGTGCTGTAATCTCTTGGATGTGCAACAACCTATATGCTCCTAATTAAGGGTGCCTAGAAATGTTGTAAATGTAATTGTATTGTTAAGATAAAGGTTAGTGTTATCTGACCAGTTAAGATAAGGGTATAGTTATGTGCACCAGGTTGTAAAATTATATAAGTATAAAATAACACCATTTTCAAGTAACAACATTTTCAAACTTAAATTTCCTCTTGTGCTGTAGAACATACCCAGTGGAATAGTTAAGATTCTGTCTGCATATGTCAAAGGTAACTTAGAGTATTCCTTTGAGAGTAAATGAAAATAGTTCACATTTATGAGTAAAATGTAGCCTCACTATCGTACGTGACAGGCTTTAACAGCACACTTTGGACTTTCATTTGAATGCGAGACTCTTCACAGATAGTAGTGCTGTACGTTGAACTATGAACTGACCTTTCCTATGTCTTCTACAGTGTCTGTGCTATGTGTGGTTGCTTGTAGCTTTACGTGACAGCAAAACCTACCTCAGTTCATAGCCGTCAATTACGCTCGGGACATGTCCCCACCACTTTTTGTCGTGGCCCATTTCGTTCCCATCACTTTTTGAAAGCCTTTAGTTGGTGAAACCCGTCGTTGTCCCCAGCACTTTACAAGACAAACTGACGCCCACGCCTCAGTTACTCACAGTACCTGGTCCATCTGAGTTTTTTTTTACAGTCCTAGTTCTTCTCATTTTCTCACAGTTCAGTTGTTCTAAGTTTCAAACAGTACTGGTTCTCTCTCAGTTTCTCAAGGTACTCAGTTCTTCACTGTAATACAGGAGGTCCTCGGGTTACGACGGTCTCAAGTTACGGCGGTTTCGTGGTTACGACGCACACCCATAAATTACTTAAAAAGCCTAGTTTTTTCGACCAAAGCGGTTTGGTTCATAAATACGACCACAGAAATAAAGATAAGAAATTGTTCTCTCTTTTTTTTTTTTTTTTATTAATGTTTCATTTAATTACTGTATTTTATATGTCCTTCATATGTTGTGTGTACAGTGTGAGTGACTTAAGGTGTTAATTTAGGTATAATTTACGTATAAATTCCGACTTACGTCGAAAATTAGGACGTAGTCGTAGGAACGGAACTCGTTCGTAAGTCGAGGACTCCCTGTAGTTCTTTTCAGTTTTTTCCTTTCTCAGTTTTTGGCAGTACTGATCCTTCTCAGAGAAGATATGGCATCCCAGAGGTAAGGGATCAGAGACACATGAAAAGAAGATTTCCAGTGCTGAACTTTGCGTCTTTCACAAACTACAGTATGTTCATGTACTGAAGTGCAGCGTCTTTGGGTTTCACTTCGCACCAGTCAGCGACAGAATAAAATACTCGGTTTATGAAAGAGTAAGATATAAATTACACACACCCCTAATGACAACACAAAAATTGAGAACTGTCGGCTTGCAATGTCAGTTCAAGTTTCATATCAAGTAAAACCAGAAACTATTGATCCACGATTGATAAGTGCAGGATAGAAAAGATGGGGCTGTCAGGAATGCTGTCTGATGCTGTGTTTTTGTTTTTGTTTTCCCTATCCATGTGCTTTTGTTTTCATTCCCCCTTGTGTCTGCCCCGCCCTCCTTGTTACCTTCCCAGTTGATTACCCATTTGTTTCACCTGCCCTATTGTGCACCTGTGTCTCGTTGGCTCGTTAGTCTGTGCATTTAAACCCTGTCTTGTGTTTGTTCTGTGCGAGTTCGTCTCTGTATTCTCTGTGATCAGTTGCGCTACGAGCCTTTTCCTGTTCTGACCTGCCTGTTTTTGATTCTTGCCTGTTTTCCCCGATTTCTGATTTTGGATTGTGTCTCTGCCTGATTGCTGTGTTTACCTGGTTCGGACTTTGCCTGTTTTTGACCTCTTCTTTGGATTCTGTTTTGGCCCTGACACCGTGCTCTTCTGGTTTGACCCTGTGCCTGTTTTCGACTCTGTTTTTGGATTTGCCCTTTTAATAAACTCTGGTTGATCTCATTCCTGTCTGCTCTTGAGTTCATACTGCGCCCTGACAGTACGAACTCGCCAGACATGGACTCAGCAGACAGCGATCAGATGAGATCCTTGGCGGACCGGCATGGAGTACTTTTGGAGTGGCATCAGTCTCAACTGGACTCTGTCAGCAAGGCATTGAAATCGTTCGCTGTGAACATGAACCACCTGTCCGCCCAGTTCCAGCAACTGCAACTCCAGCGAGAAGTCTCCGCCCTGCTCCAGTGACACCCTCTCCGATCCCCGCAGCTGCTCCTACCAGAGAACCCTGCCTGCCTCCGCCCGAGCCCTACGCTGGTGAGCCAGGCACCTGTCGCCTCCTTCCTGTCCCAGTGCTCATTGGCAATTGAACTCCAACCCTCCATGTTCCCACCGACCGTGCCAAGATTGCGTACATCATCACCCTACGATCGGGCAGAGCCAGAGAGTGGGGGACAGCAGTCTGGGAGGCTCAGGCACCTGCGTGCACCTCACTCACCTCGTTTATGGAGGAGATGCAACGGGTCTTTGACCGCTCACGCCACGGTCGGGAAGCTGCCCGGGAGATGCTCCAGAGCCGGCAGGGTAGTAGAACAGTCTCCAATTATGCCATTGACTTCCGCACCTGGCGGTCACCAGTGGCTGGAATCATGATGCCCAGTATGATGCCTTCCTCCATGGCCTCTCTGATGACATCAAGGACAAGCTCCTCCTGAGGGACTTACCAGACGAGTTTGATGCCCTGGTAGAGATGGCCATCCGCATCGACCACCGCCCGCCTGCCGTCATCAAGAGAGACTGGAGATGTCCCGAGCTCACCGCAGATCCACTGATCCAGTTCTAGGAGCTACCCTCCGCCTGCCCTGCCTCCGGACTCCCGGCTCCATCCCAGTTCCCCACGGCCCATGAAGGCTGACCGCACCCACTCACACCTGCAGAGCGGCAGAACCGCATCAGAGCCCGTGCCTGTCTCTACTGCGGCACCCTGGCCACTTCATCGTGAACTGCCCATTAAAGACTGGTGCTCAACCCATGGCCAGGGGAGTGCGGGTGAGTGTAACTCCTGTCCCTAAGTCATCTAATGTTCGCTCTCTGTTATCTGCTTCCTCCAAGTGGAAGGGGTTCCCATGTGGTCTCAGTTCTCCTAGACTCTGGCGCAGATGGGAACTTTATTGATGCTGACTTCGCAGCTGGCCTCCAGCTATCACAACTCCTCTACGAGACCCCCTAGAAGCCCTAGCCATCACGGGGCCCCTCTCGTCCTGCATCACCCATGCCACATCCCCGGTGAGTCTCACCCTGTCCGGCAATCATCATGAAACCATCATCTTTTACATCATCCATTCTCCTCAGTCTGCTGTGGTGTTGGGGCACCCCTGGCTCTCAAAGCACAACCCTGGATTGACTGGGCCAATAATCTGATCTTGGAGTGGAGTCCCTTTTGTTTGGCAAATTGTCTCCGCAATGCTCAGATTCCTGCCGCCCCAGCGACCGCGCCGGATGTGGGAACCACTGACCTGTCTGCCGTGCCTGCCGAGTACCTGGACCTCAAGGAGGTTTTCAGCCAGTCCGTGCCACATCACTTCCTCCACATCGGCCCTATGACTGCGCCATCGAGCTGCTGCCGGGCACATCACCTCCCAGGGGCCGACTCTTCTCCCTCTCTCGTCCTGAGACGGAAGCCATGGAGAAGTACATCCGAGAGTCACTGGCAGCGGGCATCATCCGACCCTCCTCCCCTGCCGGGGCTGGGTTCTTCTTTGTTGGCAAGAAGGATGGGGATTGCGACCATGCATTGACTACAGAGGGCTCAATGCTATAACGGTGAAGAATCGGTATCCTTTACCTCTGATGTCCACTGCCTTGAATCTCTTCAGGGGGCGACCATCTTCTCGGCTGGATCTCCGCAATGCTTACCACCTGGTTCGCATACGGGAGGGAGATGAGTGGAAGACAGCCTTTAACACACCTACTGACACTATGAATATTTAGTTATGCCTTTTGGTCTTACCAATTCTCCAGCGGTGTTCCAGGCCCTAGTTAATGATGTCCTGCGGGACATGATTGGTCAGTTTGTGTATGTCTACCTTGATGATATTCTGATCTTCTCCCAATCCAGTGCTGACCATATTCGCCACGTCCGCCGCGTGCTGCAGAGGCTGCTGGAGAATCGACTTTTCGTCAAGGCAGAGAAATGTGAGTTCAGTCAGACCTCTGTTTCGTTTCTGGGCTTTGTCATTTCCGCAGGGGGCATCCAGATGGACCAGAGGAAGGTCCAGGCGGTTATGGACTGGCCCCGACCTGACTCCCGCAAGGATCTGCAACGCTTCCTGGGCTTTGCCAACTTCTATCGCCGTTTCATCCGGAACTATGGCTCAGTGGCGGCTCCACTCACTGCTCTCACGGCCACCACCAGGAGATTCGTCTGGACCCCTCGGCTGAAGCTGCCTTCCGGGACCTAAAGGTACGATTCACCACCGCCCCATCCTGGTCCAGCCAGACCCTCGCGGCAGTTTGTGGTAGAGGTGGATGCCTCGGATGTGGGGTGGGAGCTGTATTGTCCCAAGTCTCTCCTACAGATGGCAAGCTGCACCCATGTGCCTTCTTCTCGCACCGCCTGACCCCTGCGGAGAGGAACTATGACATCGGGACCGAGAGTTGCTGGCAGTCAAGCAGGCTCTGGAGGAGTGGAGGCACTGGCTGGAAGGTGCGGATGTTCCATTCTTGGTCTGGACTGACCACAAGAATCTAGAGTACCTGCGGTCAGCCAAACGCCTCAATCCTCGCCAGGCGCGCTGGTCGTTGTTCTTCGCCCGTCGACTTACCTCTCTCTACCGACCCGGCCCAAGAACGGCAAACCTGATGCCCTGTCCAGACAATCCACAGCCGCAGAAGGGCCCGCTGAGGGCAACACCATCCTGCCCCCTCGCTGCTGGGTGTCGGCGGCTCTGTGGGACATTGAGACGGTGGTTCGCTCAGCGAGGGAGGGTAAGTGCTGCTCCCAGTGCTTGTCCTGTTAACCGTCTCTTTGTTCCGCAGTCTGTCCGCTCCCAGGTCTTGCAGTGGGGGCATTCCTCTCGGCTGGCAGGTCATCCGGGAGTCCGCCGCACTAAGGCCCTCATCTCCCAGCGCTTCTGGTGGCCATCAATGGATACTGACATCCGCAACTTTGTATCTGCCTGCCCTGTCTGCGCCCAAAATAAGCCCTCCACTGCTCCTCCTGCGGGTCTGTTGCACCCTTGCCCATTCCAAGGAGGCCCTGGTCACACATCGCCTTGACTTTGTGACTGGTCTGCCCCCATCTGACGGTAACACTGCTATCATGACTGTGGTTGACCGTTTTTCCAAAGCGGTTCACCTCCTAGCTCTCCCTAAATTGCCGCGTCAGCCAAGGAGACCGCTGAACTTATGGTCTCGCATGTGTTTAAGTTACATGGACTGCCTCTTGATGTGGTTTCTGATAGGGGGCCCCAATTCACCTCTCATTTCTGGAAAGCGTTTTGCAATTTGTTGGGTGCGTCTGTTAGTCTTTCCTCAGGCTTCCACCCCCAGTCTAACGGACAGACGGAGAGGGCCAACCAGCAGATGGAGACGGTCCTGCGATGCCTCACATCACGGGAACCGGGGTCCTGGAGTCGGCAGCTCCCCTGGGTGGAGTATTCCATCAACTCCCTTCCTCCTCATCCTCTGGCTGTCACCCTTCCAATGCTGCTTGGGATACCAACCCCCTTTGTTCCCCTCTCAGGAGGGGGAGGTGGGGGTGCCATCAGCAGAGGCGTTTGTGCGTCGCTGTCGGCGGACCTGGAGGCGCGCGCGGACAGCTCTGCTACGGGCCTCCCACCGGACCAAGCAGGCGGCTGACCGCCATCGCTCCCGAGCTCGCGTTACCTGCAGGGACAGCGGGTGTGGCTGTCCACCCGAGACCTTCCCTCAGAGTGGAGTCTCGCAAGCTGGCCCCACGGTTCATTGGCCCTTTCCCATTACAAAGGTTATCAGTCCTGCTGCTGTCCGTCTCCAGTTACCCCGCACACTCCGCCGCATCCACCCAACATTCCACGTGTCTCGGATCAAGCCTGTCCGCCACAGCCCCCTGTGCCCAGCTCCCAGAGCCCCTCCTCCCCGCGCCTCATCGACGGTACTGAGGCATACACTGTCCGCCGCCTGCTGGAGGCTCGGCGCGAGGCCGCGGCTGCAGTACCTCGCTGACTGGGAGGGGTATGGACCTGAGGAACGCTGCTGGGTCCCAGCTCGGGACATTCTCGACCCCTCCCTCATTACTGACTTTCACCAGCGCCATCCTGAAGCGCCTGCTGGACTCGCCAAGAGGCGGTCGTAGGGGGTACTGTCAGGAATGCTGTCTGATGCTGTGTTTTTGTTTTTTTTTTTCCTATCCATGTGCTTTTGTTTTCATTCCCCCTTGTGTCTGCCCCGCCCTCCTTGTTACCTTCCCAGTTGATTACCCATTTGTTTCACCTTCCCTATTGTGCACCTGTGTCTCGTTGGCTCGTTAGTCTGTGCATTTAAACCCTGTCTTGTGTTTGTTCTGTGCGAGTTCGTCTCTGTATTCTCTGTGATCAGTTGCGCTACGAGCCTTTTCCTGTTCTGACCTGCCTGTTTTTGATTCTTGCCTGTTTTCCCCGATTTCTGATTTTGGATTGTGTCTCTGCCTGATTGCTGTGTTTACCTGGTTCGGACTTTGCCTGTTTTTGACCTCTTCTTTGGATTCTGTTTTGGCCCTGACACCGTGCTCTTCTGGTTTGACCCTGTGCCTGTTTTCGACTCTGTTTTTGGATTTGCCCTTTTTAATAAACTCTGGTTGATCTCATTCCTGTCTGCTCTTGAGTTCATACTGCGCCCTGACAGGGGCTATGAGTTAGTTGAGGGATGGTACTTCTGGTGTCATCACTGAAGGAACCTTTAAAATGGGAGCAGTGGTCAGTGGGCAACCAGGTGAATTTGGACTTCCTATCTTTGTTTAAATAGCTTCTAGCACAGTTAACAAATAAATGACAGATTAGCATATGGAAAATTACATTAAAAACAACATGTTTATTGTAGGTACTGTTGTATTTCTTTCAAAATGCTGCTCCATTAGAAACTTGGTGTTTGGGTGGTATTTTAGTCGTGTTTGGGCAGTGTTTTGGTGGCAATTGAGTGGTGTTTGGGTAGTGTTTGAGTGGGTTTACCATCCTGATATGGCTGTGATAGTATGGCACCCATAACCAGCTCCACTGCTTCATGTGCCCAAAGTAATTCCTATATTCAATTGAGCCATTTAAAGCAATGCTTTGATATAATACTATTTTGAAACAGAATCTTCTGGTGTATTAAAATAAGAGACAGCTTCATACATAGATGTATGTGAGGGAGGAACTCATGATTTGGTTTTATTAGGTTTTGAGTTGTTTGCCATTTTTCTGCTCTAAAAAGATTTCTAACTTAAATCCCTTTGATATGGCATGTTCTTTCCAGGCAGGAAAAAGACATCATTTTGCAAAGGAATACATGTTGATTGCTCTGATGTCACGGCGGGTACCAAACTGGAACCTGTTTTTATCAGTGTTGAGCATGATGAGGGCTTATCTCTCCTTGCAGTTCTCCCTGGAATACTTAAATGGATGCCTAGCAGGGAGAAATGGCGGGATATGTACACAGCAGGCTTGAGGTCCTGTTGCAGGACTCATTATTGCAATGACAATGGCCCGCCACTCTCCCTGTTTGCTGTTAGGGATAATGAATCCCATTGGAGCACGACAAAGAAGGGCGATGAGGCAGCCGGCCCATTGTTGGGCGACTGAACAGGGCATTCGGCAGAGATGAAATGTGGCGGCAGGCTGGCGGGTGGTGACGTCTCGCCCCTTTAAAATGTGACGCGAAGCAGGGCACTGCCATCAGTTACAGGTCTGTGCGTAAGGGACTGAGAGATGGCCACTGGTCTGCTGCGGCTGCTGTCTTCCGCGCTGCTGGTCTCCACCCTGTCATGTACCATGGAAGGGCCCTGGGCCCAAACGGACCTTGGGGTCCCGGGTTCCTCCAGCGTGGTGTGCCCCGAGCACCAGGAGGCCTTTGACGGCTCCTGCTATGAGTTTGTAAACCTGCAACGCACCTTTCTGGAAGCCCAGGGCTGGTGTGAGAGAGGCGGCGGCCACCTGCCCTTCATCCTCAATGACGAGACCCAGCAGTTTCTGCAGCAACAACTGGACCCAGACCAGGACTGGTGGCTGGGCCTGGCACCAGCCTCCCAGAACCTCACTCTGGACCCTACAGCTCCTGAGGGTAGGTTCCCAGATCATTACAGTAATATTTCAAAAAACCTTTCCACCACTTAAAATATGTTTTCTAGATGACCCTGGAACATTGTTTTTCAGACACTAGAAACACTGCAGGGATAATATGAAAATATTATTCTTTTTTTCTATTCCATTAAAAAATTTATTTCCATTACAAAATTTGTTTGTTCAGTAATTCAAAGAAGAAAAAATAAAAGAAAGTTAGAAATGTTCAACAAATAATGACAGTGTTCAACTTTAATTCTGAACTTCATTTAAAATCGCTTTGATTCATATCCAAAGATTTCCTTGACTGCATGGAAATATTCAATGGATGTTACCAGCTTGTTCGGGTGTGGTATGCTTGGAATGTTTCTCTGTGATTGGGAGAACTGTTTGGTGTATTAAATACATTCTTAGACTGTCTGTCCACAATGACAGAACCAAATGTGAGTCTAACTGGACTGCTCTCCAACATTCATTGAGCAAGACACACAGTTTGGACCTGGACAGAACCTGGAATGATCTTAAATTTATAAAATATAAAATTGTTTGCCCACTGTTATTGGTACCAGAAAGCATTTTTAATTTGATTTGATTGTGTGGCAACAACCCATTTTTCATGCAATGAAAATAACTTCAGACAGTGAAAGAGCGCTTTCTCATTGCTAACTGCATTTTCTGTCCTATTAGCCATCAATAATGTGCGTGACCATAGTGGTCCCCACAAAGCTGAATGCCTCTTTCATTAAAGCCACAAGCTTTCCTTTTGAAGAAAAGTTACGTATTGTTTTTTATTACTAAAGCAACTCTCAAAGAAAAAAAATTACCTTGTGCTTTCAAAATGGAATAAATGAAAACTTTAATATTTGAACGTGGAAAATTAGTTCTGACTCAGAAAAAAGGAAAACATTTTAGAGAGGACAATTATTCTGAGGTGTTGCTGAACAGAAATACTCAGGCCTTTGCGGCCAATAGTGTTTCTCTATTTTACAAGACTTGGGCATTTTTTGGTCTGCCAGACCGTGTTGGTTATTCTCTTATATAAAGACAGAGAGCTAGGGAGATAGGTGCATGGTGACTATCTCTGGTTGCAGCTGTCCAGCTTGTCAGAGATTTATCCTCCTTTGTGTGTGCTGTTTTGTGGGAGCTGAGATTAGCCATACCTTGTAAAAGCGAAGAAAGGGGGTACCTCCGTCACAGGCTAGGCAGCAACCCCTCCTGTCCCGCTCCCCTGATTTACTGACATCGTACTTCTTTTCAAGTCATAAAGACCCTTTTCTGTCGGTTGTTTGTTGCCATAGCAACCCACTGTTTTTTTTTTTTGTTGTCTTACATCAAAGTCTTGACTCCACCTTCATGGCATTATTACCCCATAGAGACACAGCTTTCATTTCACAATGAGTCTGTTTTTTTTTTGGTGACACTTTTTTGGGTGGCCAGGAAACAGCTTCACTGAAGGAAAAGAATGAACTTGTGGTGTTTCTTGCAAGCATGTAACAGTATAGGAGCGGCTGGGGATGAACATACAGTGCCGTGAAAAAGATTTTTCCCCCTTCTTGATCTCCTCTTTAATTGAATATATTTCTACTTATTTCATATTTCAGTGAGAGAAATATGCAATAAAAGAGGAAATCAATACGCGGGCAAAAACTTTTTCACGGCACTGTAGATGCTGTAGTGCCATTCAGGCAGGATTGTGTGAGATTGTATGCTTTACAGAGCCGCTAACGACATGTCTCCAGGCTATGCCCAGCCTTCCTGACCCTTAACCAAAGCGGTGCTAGCAGAGGGGATTATGGGTAAAATGACATACTGATGCAGCTTTGCGTACTCAGGGCCGCTCTCCTGGCTGGATGGCTCGGATGTGAGCTACGATAATTGGGCACAGCGCCCTGAGGAGGGGGCAGCTTGTGCCCATATTCTCAGTCGCTCGGGGTTCCAGTGGGAGGCTTCAGACAACTGCAGCCAAGAACTCTTCTTCATCTGCCAGTTTGGTGAGTCCTGCTCATACTGTGTGTGTGAGTGAGGGACTGTGTGCAGATGTGTATATGTGTGTGTGTACATATGTGTGTGTGTATGTGTATGTGTAAATGTGCGTGTATGTTTTTCTGTATGTGTACATGTGTGCATGGATGTGTGCACATGCGTTTCCGTATGCATCCACGTGTGTTTGTGTATTTGTGTCTGTTTTTGTATTTGTGTGTGTGCTTCTGTATGCATACGTGTGTGTGTGTGTGTGTGTGTGTTTGTATTTCTGTATGATTGCATATTTGTGTGTGGATGTGTGTTTCTGTATTCATAGGTGTGTATGTGTGTTGGTTTGTGTGTATGTGCGTGAGTGTGTGTTTCTGTATTCCTAAGTGTGCATGTGTGCGTGGGTGTCTGTGTGTGTGAATCTCATCTGCCCTCTCTGTGTGGACTGATGCACCTATCTTGGCCTTGCTGCAGAGTCGAGCCGCACCATTGCATGTGTGAATCACAATGCAACGCTGCAGTGTGGGTCGGGCCAAGTTATTGAGATCGATGACAGCTTCTACGGCAGGAAGACCCAGCACTACTGCCACATGACAGCTGATCCAGGGCCCTTGAGTCCAATGCCCTCCACACCTAGTACCTCAACACTTGGGCCAATGGTCAGCCAGGAGGAGTGCAGCTGGGTGGATGTTGTGGACCTCGTGGCAGGTGGTTATATAATACTTTAAGCTATGTCCAAAATGCAGCAATGTGCTACTACATTATACAGATGCAGCAATGTGTCACTACATTATACAAATGCAGACAATCACAAGTGAAAAATCACCTGCAGTATATCTAGTTTAAATCCTACATAAGATAATTTGTCAACATGCATTATAACAGAACAACAAGCTGCATGCACAGTTATGGTAGAGGTTGTACTATTGTTCATTAGTTAAAATAGCAGGAATTTCGTGAATTTAGTTTCACCTCATCAACAGAGGAAAAAACAAAAGCCACGATGTGGAGTAGATGAGCATGCCACCACAATGCTCTGGGCATTCCAGCCTGGTCCCTTAGTAAGAAACACTGTGAATGGCCCCACAATGCACTGGGCTTTCCAGCCTGGTCCCTTAGTAAGAAACACTGCGAATGGCCCCACAATACAATGGGCATTCCAGCCTGGTCCTTTAGTAAGAAACACTGCAAATGGCCCCACAATGTACTTGGCATTCCAGCCTGCTCCATTAGTAAGAAACACTGTACAGCCATTACAGGTGCAGAGTAAACATCGCTTAAATGACCTCAACAAAGAGCCATGAAACCCCCCATCTCAAACAAAATGCCAAATTCTATTCTAGAAGCTTCAGATACAAAGATGCCTTTGTGTGACAAAACCACAGCAGCCGAGTTTGCAACGTGATCTCATAACCAATTACAAACCACAGAACTGCCAGTCTCAGAACAACCCTTTGATGGTAATACAACCGCAATACAAATATATTTCATTGACTATTGACAGAGAGATTTCCAACAAAAGAACATTTTGTTTCGATATTGTGTTTCTCCAGGTGGCACAAATATCTCTCCTACTATTACATGAATGAATAGCCTAGATTTAGAGTATTGGGAGACTATTCTCCACTTAAATCCGAATCAATCTCCCCTACACGTGTGCAGGTTTGTTGTGTAAAGTACCTTTATGTTTTTTTAGTGTGGTGATGGTAATAGTGTTCCTTCTGCCCATGTTCCTAGGACACTGCCATGGCCTGCAGGTGTGCCAGACCCAGGCAGATGTAGCCTCGTTTGGGGAGCCCTGCCCAGGACTGGGGAGCTACCTTTCCGTGGAGTACCACTGCAAAGACGGTCAGACCCCTCACCCCCGCACACAATCATAAACAGCATTCTCTACAGCAGGGGTGTCAAACTCCAGTCCTGGAGGGTCGCAGTGTCTGCGGGTTTTTGTTCTTTCCTTTCGATTGGCAGCCATTTTAGGCCTTGGAAACCAGGTGTGTGGACTCTTTAGCCAACCAGTGATTTTAATTAATCAATTAAGTGCTAACACACACCAAAAACCAGCTACCACTGCGGCCCTCCAGGACTGCAGTTTGACACCCCTGCTCTACAGCCTGTGTCTCCAGCTCACAACACTGAGCACTCTCATCAAGCCCTGGAGGACCAGAGATAGACAGTGAATTCCCTTTCTTTAAAGTTCTTTTTTGGGATTTTTCCACTTTATTTGACAGTTACAGTAGAGAGGCAGATAGGAAATGCAGGGGAGAGAGGGGGAGGTCAGGCAGCAAAGGGCCCAGGCTGGATTTGAACCTTGGCTGCTGCAGTAGGGCCTTGGCCTTATGTAGCATGCGTTCTACTGGATGAGCTACCGGGGCACACCAAAATTACTTTTTACACAGGCAAATAACAAAAGTTAAATATTAGTGGAAAGTTTATTTGATTAATAAATAAATAATGTATTAGAATAGAATTAAAAGTAGAATTCTAATTTGTGGAATGTCCTGGTGTTTCCAAACTTGTTAAACATCTTTTTATAAAAAATTCAGTTTTTAAAAAATATTTAATGTACATTGCAATGAAACAAGTGAGTCACAAACTGCTCTCTCCTTGCTCTGTTTGGTGAAATGTTTGTCATGTATCAACCATATCAAGGAGGAAGCAAAGTTTGTGATTTATTCATTGATTTTCAATATTTGCCTTTTATTTTGGCTATGTCCCATTTTCCAAGAAGCTGTCCAAGTAAGAGATAAAAAGAGATAAAAAAGAACATGTGTCGATAAAATATTCAGGTTGTGATTACTGAACATAGTGACATGGGGTAGGACCTTTGAGATAGCTCTGTGTGAAACGTGCAGCAGACGTTTGGGACAGCCTGCTGTCTGCTGTCAGAGCGGCTCAGGAATGATCACTGTGTGTGCTGTACTTTAGACAGACTATGTGTGCATGCACTACGTGTCTGCCCCTGTCATTGTTTTGACATGCCTACTGACCTGCAGCTGGCATTGACAGATAAACATTCAAATGTACCTGTGGATAGGTAGGGCAGGAATAGCTAGGGCTAGAAATATTAGTTTCATCTAATATAATGTAATGTATTATGTTGTAATGCTAACGTTTTTTTTTAGTAGGCCATAAATTGTAACTAATGTGGGCTTGTGGCGTATGACTTATCATTAGGTTCATAAAATGAGATGTGTGCATCATGATTGAGAAAACAGGTAATTTAATATTGAATGACTATGACTATAACTGACTATGGTATTTGTCTGATAAGTTCTGTGACTGTTTTTTTTGTTTTGGGGTCATGACTAAGTACTTCACGTATAACACAACATATCGATTGCACATGTCTTCACCAACTCCGAGTCAACAAAACACTTTTTGCTTTTGGCGAGGTGCCAGGCCACCGGGAGAGATGCAGCCACCGTGTTCTCTTGAGAAGATGAGGTTTTGTGGACTGTAAGCGCTGATTAGTTGTAAGAGGTTAACAGACTCTCAATTTTACCTTTACGTACCGCAGACTTGGGTGGGAAGTTGGCATCGAAACCCATCGTATGTTTGGTCTCGGAGTGCCGCTGTATGTTTGCAATTACGTACTAGCAATTACATTCGTTTTATTTTCACTGCCAAAATAAAAGTTTATTCAGTTCCGGTCTAGCATGCGCTGCTCGTTATCACCCTGTTGCGTTATCACTCAGAATCACCAAATTTATACGGGCTGGTTTAACAATAATTGTAGGAAAAGAGGCTGCTCAACACCTGGATTGGGAATAGGAGTATTTGGCCCACTATTGGTCATATAATTCATTATAGCCTTTCATAGACTTGCACCTGAATGCTGGAAGCTACCAAGTGTAGGCCCCAGACCTCCTGTTCTACTTGTGCACAATTAGCTACAGAAAACAGAGCTAAATAGCCTGCATCCAGTTTTCACAAGCAGGCAGCAATTCCAGTCAGGAGGCATTAATAGGATATATAATCCAGGGCATGATAGGATAACGTTCTCTTACCTGTCCCAGAATATCTGGACCCCATCTAAAACTGTGTCAAAAACTCAGGAATGTAACACTTATAGCTTTAAAATCACAAATGACAGTTAATGCAGCTTTAGCATGAGCATAACTAGATATAAACTTCAGGTGAAGTTAATTTTGCTAAAATGAGTAAGCACACATTATAGCTAATGTTAAAGTTTATATGATCTCGCCATGACTTTCAATCGCTGCACAGAAGCTCTCATAACACCTGGATTAGTTTGAAGGACTGATTGGACTGCGTAAAATGTTTCCACAATGTTTACAGTTGTCTGTATTACTAGGCAATATTCAGTTCAATTTGTGTGTTCATGTACTTATTGATGGCTAGATGATGAAAATACTGAAGTAGTAACCATCAAATTACTTGTCTTGAGGTGGGGGGTGGGGTGGGGGGGGGGGGTGTCTGGATTCGTAATTCTGACTCATGGCTGACAGCCTGGTAGTGCATCATAGATAAGATTCCCTCACCAAAATCCCATTGACAAGGGCATGGTCAACTAGAGTTGCGTGGATCTCAAAAACTACTTCTCTCCTTGCCCTTGTCCTTCTTCTTCCTCCTTCACCTCCACTTCCTCTCATGTGTCCTCTTTCTCTACCTCCAGGTCTATCTGGACCCATTGTTCCAAACCATTTGAACTGACCAATGGTGTTTTTACATATCCATCCTAAGGTTCTGATTGGTGCGTGACCAGTTGAGCCTTAGGACTAGATTTACTATTTAATGATTGCAGAGCAAAAATGTTATATAGTGACTCTTTTGTGGTCACAAATACTGAAATATAGACAAATGATTTACAAAGACTAGCTCTAAATACACAATCAGATCAGATATGGTATGTTTACACATCCAGATAACAACGCATTGCAGAAAGGACATGAAGCAACCAGACACAAGTTGTGATCGAACCTCAGGAAAAATTCTACTTAAATTTTCCGATCAGCAAATAGATACAATGGCGAACAAGGCACAGCTTCTTACTGTTGTATTACAGTATAGGAATTAACCACCAACAGACAGGATAATGTTTTGGAGTAACAGCGTGTTCAAAATTGATTTATTAGGTACAGGCTAACAACATGAAAATATGGGGTGATGTTAGGCTGGAAGTAGAGGAGGTAAAGAGGAAGTAAAGAAAATAGGCCGCATACAAAAACCTTATAACGTGGCTAACATATTTCCTCTTGTTCCACCATATCACTGTCTGTAGATAGGACTATTCCTGAAAATAATGCTGCTGTGATGTGAACTGCCGGACCTTGCTACAACATCTGTGATTATTTGTTTTGAATCACACACAACCTGTACATTCATGGGTTACGTCTGTTTTATGTTTCTGAACACGTGGTCGTTGTATGATGGAGCTGCGCACCTGCAAGCCAGGCAACTGTAGTTTGAAAAGATCCGGACGCAAAGACATGTGAAGTTAACAGTAGCTTCACCACAGCCGGCAGAGTATTTGATCTTTGGGTGTGGCTCAAGTTCCTCCAGTAGTGCTATCATCCTGTGACAGTGTAACCTATATTAAGTCAATATTTGCTTTTAGGTTGACTGAAAGTGTTTTTGTGTGTGTTTGTTGTGTGTTGGTGTGTGTTGGTCAGGGTGGGTGTGGGCTCATTAAGGACACCCTTCATGTGTGTTGCTGTGTGTTGGTTATAATTTGTGCTGATTAGGTGTAGTCCTATCACCCTATAACTGTGTTACCTATATAGCATCAATATTTGCTTTTAGGTTAACTGAAACGGTTTTTGTATGTGTTAGTGTGTGTCTATGTGTGTTGGCCAGGGTGGGCGTGGGCTTGTTAGGGATAATTTGTCTTGATGTGTGTTGCTGTGTGTTGTTATAATTTGTGTTGGTTAGGTTTAGAGCTATCATCCTGTGACTGTGTAACCTATATTGCGTCAATATTTGCTTTTAGGTTAACTGAAAGAGGGTAATTGTTGGACGGAGGACCATCTCTTCTCTTATTCTGCTTTGCCTTTGTCCACTGTATATTCTCCTGGCTGTGATGACTGCTGCTATATGTGGGAGAGAGATCAACTTTATATTGTGAGAGCAATAGTCTGTATTAGCTGTTATGTCCCAACCATCTTCAAGGTTCACAATAACCATGGAGGCAAACACATTGATGCGACACCAAAGACCAAAATTACAGCCAACAGCTGGGGAGGCACAACTGGTTTATTAGCAGGAACAGCAACAGTTACAACAAAACAAATGCACAAATACAAGGTCCTAGGACAGGGCCGAAGCAGGACAGAACTGGACCTGTGGAGGCTAGCCCTATTTAAGAAGATAAATAAATGAACTTTTCTGTTTCCTGAATAAAAGAAAAACAGAGAGTGAGTCTTGCACAGGCTACTATAGGGCTCTTCCCCTTAAAGCCAAAAATTTTGAGAAAAGAACATACATACTTGTCCTCCAGCCAAATTCAACTACAAAGCCTCTTACCGCGAACTGTGAAATTGAAACAAAAGGAAAAAACCATCTCATCAAATAGAAAGGCCTTCTTTTATCCTCTGGGAGTTCTTCCACAGGTGAGCTTAATTGGCCAATTGTTTCCAAAAACCCATATGGCATCCCCTGTAGGAAGAAAAAGGTATAGGCTCCCAAGAAGCAAAAAATAAAAAAAAAAAACATCTAGCAGTGAAAAACTGTGGGCGTAACAAAAATTTCAGAAGTTGTACAAATTCATACATAAAGAGGAGAGTCGCAATTACTGCAAGTTTTAGTAAATTATACTAAAGTTTTAGTAAATTATACGGAATACTTGATTGGCCGCATTTGCAAAATGGTGGACCCTTTTTCATTGCCTTCACCCCAGGTATACATATGCATGAACAGATTTTACTATGTATCAGGAGGAAAGTCGTAAAGTAATGTAGCCTCTACAAATTCCATTTTACAGTAATAATGATCTTTCACCTATTGCGGCTGTTTAGCAATTCACACGTAAATACCATGACATTTGATCTGGCCTTGAGTGTTAAATCTGGCCTTTATTGTTTCCAATGCTTTTGTGTTATATTATATAATATAATATAATAATAAAATAATAACATAATCTGACAATATAATATAACACCGATAATTTCATGATGATGTATGATATTTGGTAGAATGCATTGCAACAAGGCTTAACTAACAGTTAATTTATGACATGATGCAGGTGGCATGGCATGATTCTAAGGAAAGCTATCTTTAGCAGGATGGGTGCCAGAACTGTTTTTACTCATCAGCTAAAACAAAACAGGCCACAAGGGGGAGCCCTGGCAGGGGCCATGCCCTAGCCTTGAGAAATCAAAATGTTAGCATGGCTAACTGGGGGATAGAGAGCTCTCCAGAAATCATTTAGTGAAAACTTCTATGAGCAGTGGTGTGAGCAAAGATAGGTGATATCTAAGATTGGTGTTGTGTCTGAACAAATGATCTTAATCGTGTTGTATTTCCTTAAATGTAGAGGCTAGCTTAGAGAGCTGTAGGAGAGTAGCATTCTTTGCCTGTATCCCACACAGAGACAGAACTGTTGTAATGAGCCGTAACAGTGTGAAACAGGGTCACTGAAATCACAGTGTCTGTCACTACCAGGTCTCCACCTGTTGATGACCAACCTGGCCGCCATTTTCGACAATGTCAACATCACGGTGAAGTGGCTGCTCCACCCTTTCCAGGGAAATCTCACTTGCACTCTGAACGCTGGAGACGGGCACACTATTGACCCCTACAGTCCAGAGAAGTGAGCTGTATTTTTTTGTTATTACACACCACCTTGTACCACATCCTGGACAATGTTGCACAGAGTATTACTAACATCCCAGACCATTTAACACAGAGTAATAACTTTAAAAATCGGAAATTCACCCAGCCTCGGTGTATGTCACTTTTTATTGCTATTTTATTTTTATCCCATGCAATCCAAATCCATGGTGAATGGATACATTTTTATGTAACTGACTTCCCAAAAATAATGTATTGAAAAGTAATTTTAGAACAAGTAATAACTTATATCAGTAATTACATACTTAACACATTTCTACATGTAAAGTGTGTAAATATATATGTATATAAGTAAATATGTATATATATATACATTAATACATGTGTATTGGTGTGTTGTGGCATGTTTTTATGTGTGTTGGTGTCTGTCAGTGTGTGTTGGTCAGGGTGGGTGTGGGCTGGTTAGGGATAGTTTGTCTTGATGTGTGTTGCTGTGTGTTGGCTATAATTTGTGTTGGTTAGGTTTGGTGTGTGTTGGTTCTGGTGTATCACCGTTGGTTACGTTTGCAGTGGGCTGGTTAGAGACGATGTTCTGGTTAAGGTTGGTGTGTGTTGGTGTTTGTTCGTTCAGATGTATCTGTACTGATTGGGTTTGAGATGTCCCTGTTTGATTGTTAGAGATGACATACTGCCTGGAAGTACACTCTAATCTAAGAGTGAATAAAATCATGCAATAGAATGAAGAAGAAACAGTAATATATGGTGATCTTATGCTTGATATACATCTCGTTTTCAGATCAGAGAGCAGTCTTGTCCACAAATACACCCGCCCAGGTGTTTTTACTGTGGCAGTGGAGTGCACCACCAGTGAGTGGCATGTGACAGCCCAGAAAACCATCACCGTTCAGGAGCCGGTTGGCGAGTTTGGCGTCATCCGGTGCTACAGTTTGAACCACTCAGGGAACAGCACCAACTGCAATGCCTTTTATGGAACCGTATTGGAAATCCAGGTGGAACTGGAAGCAGGTAGACGGGACGTATTCGTAATGCACACACACACAAATAGACATATTCTGATATGTATTTGCATATGCAATTTTCAAGTGCTTAGTAAAGATGAAAAGTACAGGCACTCTTCAATAACCAAATCAAAAAGAAAAGCAGACTGTGCATTCTGGGTAAATATGCCATCCGAGGATACATATTGCACCCTAATACACATTTTAATCCGGCTATGCAAGCAAGTCACGTGATACAAAGCCTGGCTAAAATTACCCAACCAGAAGAATTTACCATATAGCCATTTATTATAAAACAATAATTACATATTTTATGGATTTACATAGATTTGCATGCAAACCAGAAAACCCTAAATATCTTACTTATTAAACATCAGGTGGGACTTTTTCACTTTAGGGACTAACGTCACCTACAGTGTGCTGAGTGGTGAGACTGTCCTGGCGACTTCGGGCGTGGAGCGAGGGATCCACCCCTACAACATCACAGTGGGGGGCGATGCCCAGCTGCAGCTGGGGCTGGGCTGCCACCCGCTCACCCTCTCAGCCTCAAATGCTGTCACTGCCCAGGTGTTGTCCTCCTCTCTGCTGGCCTGCCTCCTAGAGCCCGTGGAGGGGCTCCAGGTCGTGGTGTCATCGACCGAGGAAGAGCTGTGCGCTTCGTCCCACGTCCGCCTCAACGTCTCTCTGCCTCGCGGGGCGCCCGCGCAGCTGCGCTTCAATGTTTCCGACGGCAATGGCAGCACGTACGAAATACGAGAAACGATGAACAGCAGTCTTCAGGAGTTCGGTATTCCCATCGATGCCCAAGGTGTCTGGCTGTTCCCTTTCCTCCAGTGACATTTACACATTTACACAAGGCACTACATTCGGGATATTAGCAAATAGGTAACCCAGAGACACTTGGACAAAAATGAATCCAGTTCAATGAAGCTACAATCCAAGTTTATGTCAATACCCACAGTTTTTGTCATTCTGGCTGAGGAATAAAATAGAGAAAACTGAGTCTGAGGTCACAGTGGAATACTGACTGAAACTCAGATGTACTGGCTGTAGCAGGTAACTCACTCTCCCAGGAAAGGGGCATAGTTGAAAAGAGATAAAACCTTTCAGGAATGGATTGGAAGGCCACCAGACAATGTGGAGTATATACTCAGACAGTGTTGTAAGGTTTAATGGCAGATTGTTGGTAGAAGGTAGCAAGGTTCCCCTTGCTGACTCATAGACTTCGACTTCAGAGTTGAGTATCACACAGTCTGAACAGTGACAGGGAGCACAGAGTCTGCGCAGTGACAGCACAGAGTCTGCACAGGGAGAACACAGAGTCTGCACAGTGACAAGGAGCATACAGTCTGCACAGTGACTGGGAGAGCATAGAGTCTGCACCATGACAGGGAGAGCACAGAGTCTGCACAGTGACAAGGAGCATACAGTCTGCACAGTGACTGGGAGAGCATAGAGTCTGCACCGTGACAGGGAGAGCACAGAGTCTGCACAGTGACAAGGAGCATACAGTCTGCACAGTGACTGGGAGAGCATAGAGTCTGCACGGTGACAGGGAGAGCACAGAGTCTGAACAGTGACAGGAAGAGCACAGAGTCTGAACAGAAACAGGTGAGAGTCTGCACAGGGAGAACACAAGGTCTGCAAAGTGACAGGGAGGAGAAGTCTGCAAATTGACAGGAAGAGCATGGAGTCTGCACTGTGACAGGGAGAGCACAGAGTCTGCACCGTGATAGGGAGAGCACAGAGACACGGAGAGCACAGAGTCTACACAGTAACAGGGAGAGCACACAGCCTGCACAGTGACAGGGAGAGTACACACACAGTCTGCACATAATCTAGTTTTTCATGCTCTAGTAAAATCTGGTTCTTTTACAGGTGAATCTTACAAGTTGATGGATATTTACATGAAGTATTTTCTTACAGCAGCGCTCCAAGTGAAAGTCGTAGCTCAAAATGAGCTGTCTGAGATGGAGCTGGATGTGGGGAATATAACAGTGGCCTGTAACGACCCTCTAATCAGTGGGGTAAGATTACACGTTAATGTGTACAACAAGTTATTTACATGCACAAGCACACATATGCAAATACTCACACACAGAGGAGATAGTCCTACGCACACAGATACAACTATGCCATATCTATACACTGCAGGAATTCATCAACGGTACATTCATATACATGCAAATTCATTATAATAAGCTCATAATATTCCCCCATGTAATTATCTATTTGAAATTATATATAAACCTATTTGATAAGCAGAAATTACACATTTTGACTCCAATGCTTCCTCTTCAAAAATAGATTATTGAATATGCCATTTCTACCTCAATAGTTTGTTGTATGTTATGTAGATGTTTCAGTTGTACATGTTAAAAATGTTTGTTAGTATAGGGCTGTATTCAATACTCAATTAATACTTAACAATGCTCAATACTTAATTAAAAAATGTGATTTAGTGTGTTTTCCGCAATGCAGCCCTAAGAGAGTACCAGATACCATTGTATGATGAGCCATTCTTTTCCTGGATCTATCCAAATCAATATTCAAGAGTTGATTAAAGTCCATTCCCGTAGTATTAATTTGCTAAGGCAAATGAACCTATATTCGATATCTAAATGAAACTGTGAGCTATCTTAAATAAATAGTGACAATCAATATTTCCTGGCTGCCTAGTAAAATATTGGTATGAAAAAAATATAAATCTACCATGTGGATAATCCAAAAACAAGTGAAATTATTTTCATGAGAATGTTTAGTCAATAGGACATAACTTTTATATGATCTTGGATTAAATTGATGCTAATGGTATGCCGAGTTCAGTGAATCCTTGATTTAGGAGACATTCTGTTCCCTCCAGACTGCAGAACATTTCAGAGTCCCACGGGACAGATCCAACTCTGGTGAAAGAAACGTAAAAATCACAATCAGCCCCAAAAAACCAGTCATTGGTGACAGCGAAGTCACACTGACCGTGAACAACCTGGAAGGAAATGAAGAAGATTACACATTTCAGTGGACATGCGGTTAGTGTTAAACAAACCCTCTCAAAACTGGGGATAACGGATTTAGGACATTAAAAGGGTCATGAAAGGGTGTATTTTAAATGGACGCCTGTGTTTGTGCAGAGCTTCTGTGTTAAATGTTGTAATAATGATTAATCTCAATAATATTACAATATAATATTATTATATATTATAATTAATATTATAATTGAAGAACATATAGCTTTCACCACAGCAAATCTTCCAAAATTTAAAAAAAAAAAAAACTTTATCTGAATACTTAACATGCAACTCTACAAAAATGAGCCAATTTAGCAAAAAAATGTATCTAGAGACTCCATAGACCACCCTTGATACAGATAATACTTTTCTGGTACTTATGTAAAATAACAGATACATCAAGAACCAGAAAGCAACATCAGAAGGTGTACTCACAAATGAAATATATGAACCCTGAATCAAGAGTCCAGCCCTAAAACGTTAGCTCAATCAAAGCACATAGTTGCGCCATACAAATCCAAATATGAAACATAGATCACTGTCCCTTTGTAGAGGTTTAAAACTTTCTGTTGTAACCAATCTCCTCATTTGGAACAGAAAAATGTGCATTATGGGTAAATGCCATCTTGAATGTAGCCGATTTGGATCATAATTGTTCATCTGTTACTTCTCTGAGCTCTTGCTCTCTTGCCCATGCGTTATACAAATGAAATGGTGGCGTCTCCCGATGGTGTCTTCCAATAGCCCATACCAAAATTAAGGATCATTTGACTATTTGGTGGCATTATAACATTCAGTTAAAACTTCTAATTTAATACATCTTTTAAACAATCATACCTACAGCCATTTTTTTACCTAAATAATTAAATTTATTTGATGAAAAACTTTATACAAATGTTCACACATTCATCAGGCAATGACTTAATCTGTAATGGCATAATCAGTTCACCAAGAGCTCAGTCATGGAGAGCGTATATTATTTCATCCATTACCTTCTCTGTAATGGGTTCATCAGCTCACCTTGGGCTCAGTCATGGAGAGCTTACATTATTTCATCCATTACCTTCTCTGTAACGGCATAATCAGCTCACCAAGGGCTCAGTCATGGAGAGCGTACATTATTTCATCCATTACCTTCTCTGTAATGGGTTCATCAGCTCACCTAGGGCTCAGTCATGGAGAGCATACATTATTTCATCCATTACCTTCTCTGTAATGGGTTCATCAGCTCACCTAGTGCTCAGTCATGGAGAGCTTACATTATTTCATCCATTACCTTCTCTGTAATGGGTTAATCAGCTCACCAAGGGCTCAGTCATGGAGAGCTTACATTATTTCATCCATTACCTTCTCTGTAATGGCATAATCAGCTCACTTAGGGTACAGTCTTGAAGAGCTTAGATTATATCATCTATTATGCAAAGGTATGTGACATCCAAGGGAGCCACTGTGGGATGGCTATCATTTTAAATTGAATGTGAACCCTTTTAAATGCTAATACTTCTACATATTTCAACCAAATTACATAAGTACTAGTGTACAAAATCTTCATATCAATATATGCCTTGAAGGTCACAAAGGCTGACAGCACCTGTAGAGCTGTAGAGCTCTAAAATATCATCGAAAGTTGCCCAATAGCTAGAAAACACTCTGACTCTATAATGGTCGCCTGCTGCTACGTGTACAGTACTAATAAATATAATAATAGTAATTGTAGTCAATATACAGGGGTGGTGTGAATACTTTTACCATATTTCATGTTTATTTTAATTTTTTTTGTCACCTCATAACTTTTTTTTTTTTTAAAATGTTACTTAATAGCTGAAACTTAACTACAGCACAGTTTGCCTATTTTAACAAGCACTACATATACTATATATATATAATATATATATAAATAATAAATAAAACTTCAGATTTTTTAGCACCTTTAACACTGTGGTCCATATTAGATTTATTACAGCCTAGGAGTTCTGTTTAATTATCAGCATTTTTGGAATTTGAAACACCTCTGAAGTGGGTCTGTAACGCTGTTCTTTCCTCCGTCTGTCTCATGTGGTAGACGGTGATTGTAAGAGCGGATGGGATGCAAACGTAAATGGGAAAGAGCTGAAGATCAGCAGTAACGCCTTTCCAGACACATTCGCCTTTGCGAAATACACTGTTACTGCAAATGTGATAAGTAGTGGAAGCTCAGAAGACGGATCGATCAGGGAATCCAAATGTTTAACCATACCTCCAAAGGAAGACTTATCTGTGAATATAAGGTAAGGACTGTACTTTAGGACTGCGTTCCAATACTTTTTTTCGTCTCCACCTTTTCTCCCCTCCTTTCCTACCCCGGAAATATGCCGGAAATATGTGGAGGAAAGGAGGGGAGGAAACGAGTGGAGGAAAGGAGGAGATGGCTGCGTTCCAATACTTTTTCTCGTCTCCTCCTTTCCTCCCCTCCTTTCCTACCCCGGAAATACGCCGGAAATATGTGGAGGAAAGGAGGGGAGGAGTGGAGGAAAGGAGGAAAGGAGGAGATGAATTGAATATTGGAACAGCTAATCCGATTCGCCCGTCATCAAAGTCGATGTCGGCTATTGATGAAGTAATAATTTTGACTGACTCTGAAGATACCAAAGCCAATCAAAATATTCTGTGGGATGGTCTTTTAACCTGACTGGTCGTGAGCACAATGATGTCACCCAGAAATGTGAAAAGATGACATCGATGTATCCTCCATTTGGAGGAAACAAGAAAGGAGGAAAGGAGGAGGCGAGATTTCGCTTTGGAACAGTGAAGGAAAGGAGGACACATAATCATCTTCCGGGGGACGGAGGAAAGGAGGGGAGGAAAGGAGGAAAGGAGGAGACGAATTTGAGTATTGGAACGCAGCCTGCGAGAATGTGTGTGTGTGTGTGTGTGTGTGTGGGGTGGCAGTGTAGCTGAGCATGTGCCATCTCATGGGACTTTGTCAAAATGTGTTTCAAGGGGAGGGGTGGGGTAGCATGTTACATCACTAAAGACTACTGGTTTAGTAGGCGACACCACCTTAGAAAAACCTCACTTTTAACCACTTGTGGGAAGCGAAATGTCTCTGTCTCTTCAGTATTTAAAGGATATGAGCTCACATTTTAGTCTCTAAATGAAGGCAAACATCTATATCTCTGCAGGTGTTCTTCTTGCGACCCAGTGAATGTCAATCAAGACCTTAACTTGCAGCTAGACTGTCAAGGCTGCCAGACTATAAAATGGTACACAGAGGACACCGGCAGTGATGACGTGGGTTAACATTTCTTTTGGCTGTTCCATGCATTGTGGCTATGTACCTGCTGTAGTGGAAGTCGGATAAAATATAATGCTAGGCACACTTATTTTCGTCTTTCAGGATGCATTGAAGAAGTGTTATAACGCTGAAATCCCAAGGAAACTGACATTAGCACAAACCGGTACCAGCAGTCTGCAGATGTCAAGAAACAAGCTCCAAAACGCCAAACAGGATATCAGAGTTGTGGTCCTAGGTGGGGTTATTTCTCAATTCTGGTGATGTACATTTTTCCCCTAAAGTGAGTTAATGAGCACAAATTATTGAAAATAAGCAATAATTTGATAATGTAAAATAAGCTGATAATGGCTCCAAGGCCATGTATCTAGGACACAGTATACAAAACCGGTGAGAAAACAATAGCTTGTGTGTGAGTCTAATAAAATTTTCCCTATATATAGTGTCAGGTAGCAAGGCTAATTACTGACAGTAAAAAAGAAAAAGAACAATAATACTGGGCCAAAGAAAGGTCGTGAATTTTGTAAAGTTCAGTTCACAGTTTTGGCACTCATACCAGTCACCAGTCAGACAGTCACACAGAAAAATTGGTCTTACCCAAAGCTTCAAGCACAAAGCACAGTTTATACTACCCAAACAGTTCGTAGTTCATCTGTGCAGGTATGCTCCTTCTTTACTTAAACTTGATGATGGCAGATTCACTTTCTTGGGCAAACCACACTGATATACCACTGTTGTATGTTCTCCTTCTGTTAGGTACAAATGGAGCTAAATCAGGATCTGACAGCTACATCATCGACTTGACCGACTCCAACCCCGACCCCAACCCCAACCCCAACCCCAACCCCAACCCCGACCCCAACCCTGACCCCAACCCCGACCCCAACCCCAACCCTGACCCCAACCCCAACCCCAACCCCAACCCTGACCCCAACCCCAACCCCAGCACCAACCCCAATCCCAACCCCAACCCCAACCCCCAACGTCAACCCCAGCTCTACCCCCAGCCTTGACCCCAGCACCAGCCCTACGGCTCTCCCAACCCCTCCTGGTCCTCCCATCTGTAGCATCAGCCCAGAGGAAGGAACGATTTTAACACCCTTTGCTATCAGCTGTGCTTCACCAACACCTTCCTGCTCCATTGAACTTTGCACTTATTGCCTCGCAGATGGAAATGGTGAGAGCTTCAGAATTCATGGATCCATACATCCAATTACATTCATTCAGCATCTGCTCCTACATCTGAAAGTGACACACAAAACTAAGTGAGCAAGTGTGATTGGAATAGGTAAAATAATAGGGCGACTAATGAAAAGAAATGAATAAATAACTCTCTAAGGGCCAGTAACAGTCATAGCCATGCAGTACTAAAATTCATCTATTGAAACAACGGGGGACACTGAAAAACCTGCCCTTTTAAGGCAGTAACAATCTTCTAACTTGATGTGTTACAGGATATGGTTTCAATGATGGCGTATTTATTCTTTTTTCCCAGACGGCCAAGTATATTCTGACTTTCGTTATTCTGTACTTGAAAGAGGCTGCTTTTTTAGCTAATCTTATTTCTTTCCATAGTCTACACTAATCGCTTATTTGAAGGTGAAAAATAAACAAACACAAATATATTATGAAAATTTCTTATTAATTTCAGCTCACAAAGACAGGAGTTGAGACCTCTAGTTTTAACGATTTCTGCAATTCTTCTGCCTCTTATTTTAGGTAACTATCTGCACTGTGCAAATGATCCGGCCATGAAGTCACTCTTCCTCCCTCTAGGGGACAAGGACAGTAACTACAAGCTGACTCTGTATATGAGTGTGAAGACTGTAGCAGGCCTGAGCCAAAGCTCTACTTTGACCCCCCGGGTAAAGTTTACCATCATGACGAGTACTATGGTCTCTGTGTATTCCATTTCAGCCTCTGTTTCTGTTTGCAGTCTCAAACAGATCATACACTTCAGGTTTCCATGAATTAATACACATCCCATTAATATATGAAGCATGGTTATCTGATGCTTTGTGCGGATCTAGACTGGTGGACTATAAAGTGAAATGATGGCGCCAGTAACATGCAATAGCCTCCATATGCAATGAACAGCACCTGCAAGACCCTGCACATGCAATGGTCTGCACCTGCAATGTTCTGCACATGCAATATTCTGCACCTGCAATGGTCCTGTGCATGCAATAGTCTGCACCTGCAATGGTCTGTGCTTGCAGAAGTCTGCACCTGCAATGGTCTGTGCATGCAATAGTCTGTAACTGCAATGGTCCGCACAGGCAAGAGTCTGTAATTACCTTAAACGACAGAGGATGCTGCAGCAGAAAATGACACAGAGTTCAAAACATTACCAAGCCAGGGAAAATTTAAAAGTCTCCTTAAACCTTGTTGCTGTGAGTGTAAATATTGTGATGTAGCTGCACAGCCTCCAGTTGCCATGTGTTTGCAGTTTGTTTATGGAGTTAGTGTTTATGGAGAAGGATTTACATGTTTATGAACTGGCAGCTGGTTGTTGTGTGTCCATGGTCCAGGTTTTGGACACCAGTGCTAACTCCACAGTGCAAGACCTCCACGCCCAGGTGTCCCAGCAGGTGGCGCTGCTGCAGCAGCAGGGCGATCTCTCTGGGCAGTCCTTGCACAGATGTACCAGTCTGCTTCTGCAAAACTTAATGATGACACTTGGAGAGCTCAGGAGAAGGAATCCAGGATAGAGGTAGGGGTGGGGATTTTTGTGTGTTAACATGTGTGTCAGGTTAGAGGTTAAAGCGTTCATGTATGTGTGCTAATGTATGTATAAGTAGGGCTACCATTTTGAAACCACTTGTATCCAGGCCCAATATGCAAAACCACATAACCTGGTGCAATAAACATAAGACTCGGACTTCTGAGCAGTGGAAGAGAGTATCATGGTCTGATTAGTTGTCTTTTACTGTTTTGCATATGTCCAGATAGGTTTTTGTAAGGAGAGGTCCAGAAGAGGCCTTCAACCAGCATTGCTTGACTCGAATGTTAAACATGCTGGTGGATCTGGTAGGATCATGACTCACATGTACAATTTTGACCAGGGAGTACAAGGACCAGGTGTACCCGATGGTAGAAATACTGTTTACTCAAGATATTCACATATTCCAAGGTCATAACACTCTTACACAGAGCTAAAATTCAAGAGTGGTTTTATGGTAACCTGAATGTTGGAGCCATATTATATATTATTATATTTCTGTTTACTTTGTAGTGTAAATTTGGTTATGTTTATATTATATTTTCGACTTTTACTCATACGCCCCCTACAGGTGAATAGGGGGTATATAGGTGTGTGCTGCCCAGACCTTAGAGGACTGTTGGTTTGGGCGCACAAAAGTTTTGACCGCATGCGTATGTGTCCGTGTGAACCGTGGGAACTTGTGTGCGTGTGTTCGTGCGTGCATAATTGTATAGGAGTTTTATTGAAAGGACAGGAAACCCTATAAATTTAGAATGTAATAATCGTTTGTTTGTTAGTGTTTTCAGTTAAGTATTTAATCATTTTTACGTTCTCCAATAAATCATTGTTTCCCCGACAAACGTATTTGGAAATTTCGTTTAGACACAGGCGTTAGAAACCAGTGTAATCAACCAGTTGCTCCAACAGTGGCTAAGGAACATTGGGAAAAAGAAAGGAACATTTTTGCCACTACACTGAATAAAGAATAAACACCTTCCAAGGCCTTCCCTATCTTCAGATCTAAACATCATTGACCCTTTATGGGAAATTCTTCAAATGCAGAATTGTACCTCTGTCATCTTTCACATAACTGGTTGTGCTTGAATAATGGGTCATACGCAGTTACATATGGAGCAGAATAAAACATTTGAATGTCAGTACTTTGTCCAAGTATTATATGTTACTAGAAACGCAATATATATATATTCATAATATATGTAGGTAGCCTGTCTTTACAAAAGTTTTTTTTTCAGTGAAATGTAATGATTGGTATTTCTCCGTTCTAAAGCTGAGGGCAGAAATGCTAGCCAACATGTCTGCTTTGCTACATGGAAGCCCTAGCATTAACGGGCTGGAAGTGGTGCCGACTGCTCTTGCCTTGGAAGGACTCACCCACGAGAGTGACGAACTCACAGTTTCAGCTCAGGTACAAAGCACAAGGAAGCACAGTGATAGATGGGTAAACTGCTGGCAAGACAGGGTAGGATGTAGCATTTAAGCTATAGCTACTGGTGCAAATATGAATTAACAGATTCATTTGGACAAATCACAATTCAGACATTGGACAGCAATGTAGACTAACACACTGCAGACATCTTCAAAGGTTGTCTGAGATTATTATCTTTTAAAAATCAAATATTCACATCTCTAAATGATAATGTTAATTAGCAAAGGTATCAGCCTGGCAAATATATCCACTAAAAAATGGTAGTGCTAAATCCTGACTGTGCTATCGCTAGTGTAGCAGGGAATATAATATGTAGCAGGGGATGAATAAAGGGTAAATAAATAAATGAATATCGTTGATTAAATTGTGCAGCCCTTCTGTGAGCAAAGCTGAACTGGTTAACCTCAGAGAAAAAATAATCTGTAGTAGTGATATGGCGGTAAATCCGAATCACGACAAAGAGGAAAACATGGGGATAAAGTATGACGAGAAAGTCATTATTACTGAAACTGTGTTCATTAGGTCCTTACCGTGGTTCTTCCTCAGGTACAGGCGAGTACCATGCTGTCCAACCTCAGCCTCGTTCTGATCTCAATGAAAGATGCTGGAGATGAAGGAGCTTCCCTGGTCAATCAGGCCGTTGGGCCCATTGTCATGACAGCCAGCAACATCTTCTCATCCTCCAGCAATTCAACCAATAAGGTATGTAAGATACCATAAGGCACTGTGGCGCCCCCTGGAGCCTGGTTACGGTACTGTATATTTTAGCGGTGTATTTTAGCTCTTTAAACACAGGTGTCCAGTGCACACACAGTCTCTTCCACTCTCTCTCTGTCAGCGTCAGATCTCCAGTGTCCTCCTTAGCACCATGGATAATGTGCTATCAGCGCTACTGTCTGGGAGGAGTCCTGATCAAGAGCCTATTGTTTTCAACACCCCGAAGATCACTGTTTATGGCAATAGGTGAGATAAACCCTCATTTTCACAAATTATAGGAAACAAAAATGTGCTTTATGCTTTATAGTTTCAGTATATTGTTTAAAAGCAACATATGTAAACAACTGCCCTTGTTCTGATGTTCTAATGTGTTCTTATGATTTTACTGCAAGACAGAGGGTTACAGCTCACTGGAGGCAGATTTTTTTGTTAGATAACAAGAACAGTACACCCAAATGGTCAAAGATACACATCACTCATCCTTTCTATGTGTTCCATGTGTGTAGACAAGCAGAATAGAGACACATCTTGACGTGAAAGCAAGCTTTCTTGCTTTTTCCCCTGAATTGAAAGAACAGCCAGTTCCAGGCTAAACATTAGAGATGTGCTCTGTGTTCCAGGTTAAACATTAGCGATGTGCTCTGTGTTCCAGGTTAAACATTAGCGATGTGCTCTGTGTTCCAGATTAAACATTAGAGATGAGCTCTGTGCTCCAGATTAAACAATAGAGATGTGCTCTGTGTTCCAGATTAAACATTAGAGATGTGCTCTGTGCTCCAGATTAAACATTACAGATGTGCTCTGTGCTCCAGATTAAACATTAGAGATGTGCTCTGTGCTCCAGATTAAACATTAGAGATGTACTCTATGCTCCACATTAAACATTAGAGATGTGCTCTGTGTTCCAGGTTAAACACTAGAGATGAGCTCTGTGTTCCAGATTAAACATTATAGATGTGCCCTGTGCTCCAGATTAAACATTAAAGATGTGCTCTATGCTCCACATTAAACATTAGAGATGTGCTCTGTGTTCCAGGTTAAACACTAGAGATGAGCTCTGTGTTCCAGATTAAACATTAGAAATGTGCTCTGTGCTCCAGATTAAACATTAGAGATGTGCTCTATGCTCCACATTAAACATTAGAGATGTGCTCTATGCTCCACATTAAACATTAGAGATGTGCTCTGTGTTCCAGGTTAAACACTAGAGATGAACTCTGTGTTCCAGATTAAACATTAGAGATGTGCTCTGTGCTCCACATTAAACATTAGAGATGTGCTCTATGCTCCACATTAAACATTAGAGATGTGCTCTGTGTTCCAGGTTAAACACTAGAGATGAGCTCTGTGTTCCAGATTAAACATTAGAGATGTGCTCTGTGCTCCAGATTAAACATTAGAGATGTGCTCTGTGCTCCACATTAAACATTAGAATTGTGCTCTGTGTTCCAGGTTAAACACTAGAGATGAGCTCTGTGTTCCAGATTAAACATTAGAGATGAGCTCTGTGCTCCAGATTAAACATTAGAGATGGGCTCTGTGCTCCACATTAAACAGTAGGGATGTGATCAGTGTTCCAGGTTAAACATTAGAGATGTGCTCTGTGCTCCACATTAAACATTAGAATTGTGCTCTGTGTTCCAGGTTAAACATTAGAGATGTGCTCTGTGTTCCAGGTTAAACATTAGAGATGGGCTCTGTGCTCCAGATTAAACATTAGACATGGGCTCTGTGCTCCACATTAAACATTAGGGATGTGCTCTGTGCTCCAGGTGAAACACTAGAGTTACTATTTCTGATTCTGTCTCACAGGATGTCCCCAGATCAGCTGCAGAGTCAGGCCATTAGCGTTTTGGACAACCACCGCCAGTTTCACCTTCCCACCCTTGGAGGAAGAACTTGTGCCCTCAGATGAGCCTGTGGATGTTCGGGTGGGTGCGGACAACGATGTGTGTGTGTGTGTGTGTGTGTGTGTGTGTCTGCTTTTGTGTCTGTGCTCATGTATGTGTGTGTGTGCCTGCATGGGTGTGTGTGTGTGTGCGTGTGTGTGTGAGCATGGGCATATATGTGTATGTGTGTGTCTGTGTGTGTGTGTGTATGAGTGTATGTTTATGCATGTGCGTGCGTGTGTTTGTGTATATGTGTTTGTGTGTATGTGTGTGCGTGCATTGGCATTTCCGTGTGTGTGTGTGTGCATGTGTATGTATGTTTTCGCCTGTATGTGTCTGCTTGTGTGTGTATGTGTGTGTGTGTGTGTGTGTGTGTGTGTGTCTGTGTGTGAGTGCAGCTCCCTCAGGCCTGTGTTGTGAGCACCAGTCAGCGAGTCTGCACTGCTGTTGTCCTCCCAATGTCCTTCACAAGATCAGTGTTACCCTCCATAGAGCATTAACCTCCAAACAGAGACACTCACACACACACACACACACACACACACACACACACACACACACACACACACACACACACACACACACACACACACACACACACACACACAAATAATCCAATGCATAATTGAGCTTGTAGTCCAATACTTCAGCTAATATTGCATATTTTGAGTAAGGCAGTCAATCTTTCTCAATTGCTGCCGCTGCCTTTGTCCCCAGTAATTGCCAAAACTCTCGTTGTATGAAATAAGGGTCCTTGAACCTGGACCTCTGGTGGCCTCAATTTGCTACTTGGTTGCCTTCTATCCGCTCCACAACAGGCCAGTTTAGGAGATCCACTTTGCCTGAACACAGTTCTGCTGTGCATCAGGCCAGCTACGCCATCCCTTTAAGGGTAGCCCAAAGTATCGGGAAGGAAGGAAATACAGATTCGTCTCATCTCTCCCATCACGTCTCTGTCTCTCTCTCACATTCAAATTTACGTTCAGGATGCTTTGTTGGCAGGAAATACGCATGTAAGCATTGCAGAAGTGTACGCCAATACATTAAAACACGAATACAAACCTTAAAACATGAGCACAATAAATACAACATAATACAATTATGCATGAAGGAAACTGTGACAACAAAAGCAGCAGTAAATACTAGTACTACTACAACACTACTTTTTCTGATACTACCACTACTAGTACTTCTAGTAAAGATTGTGTGTGTGTGTGTGTGTGCGTGTGCATGTGTGTGTGTGCATGTATGCGTGCTTGTGTTGTGTGTTTGTGTGTGTGTGAATGTGTGTGATAGTGCATGTGTATTTGTGTGTGTGCACTTATGTTGTGTGTGTGTGTGTGTGTGTGTGTATGTGCATTTGTGTTGTATGTTTCTCTGTATATGATGTGTGTGTATCTCTTTGCGTGTGTTACTATCTGGCTATTACTGTATGATTTCACTTTAATAACTTGTGTCTTAGATGATGAGTCTTGGGACAAACCCCTTCTCCTGGTCTACAGACATCCCCATCAGTGGGACTGTGGGGTCCCTCTCCCTCACCAGAAAGAATGGCTCCACCATTCCTGTGGGGAACCTGACCAACGAAATCGAGGTCAGACCTCATTAACCCCTAGCACCAATTCACTGTGTTTCACTTGCCAGGCTAAACCATGAGTATGTGTGTATGAATTATTTTTTAAAAGTGCAGTGCCTGGTATGCCATATCTTAATGACACTGCATAAGAAAGCCAGCTTTACTGTTCTCATGCTTGTCCCCCAGATTCTACTACCGAGGCTGGAGGCAGCAGAAGCGAATAGCACTTTGCTGGACCTGGGAAACTACAGCACGCTGATCATCAATGTGACTGCGCCCAACGTCTCCTTGGTGCTCAGGCTCCAGCCTTCAGAGGATGTCCAGCTGCACCTGCTCATGGGGTACCAGGAGTACCCCAACAGCACCAACCATGTGGCACAGACGCTGCTGCCCCTCCCTGACTCCCCCCCAGGTGAATTTCTGCCCCCCTTCTTCAGCCGTGGGGACAGCTTCACAAGAAAGAGCTTCTGATAGGGTTACTTCTTACCCTGTTTAGTGTAATTGTGCTATATCAATAGCAATGGCGGTGTCCAAATTAGTGTTGATGATGATAATGATGATATTATTTTTATTATTATAACCTTATTAAAATTATTATTTATATTAGTATTATTCTTGTTGTTTTTGATATGCTTATTGTTTGTCATCATCAACAGAATGATATAATAATAATAATGATATTATAATGATCATACCATTCCTGTTGTAATTAAGACATATGTTATAGAGTGTATGAGTGAATGACCAGGTGTCTTGTTTGCTTAGGGGAGGAGTACACATGGGTACTTGGTCCTGAGTCTTTGGCAGGAGGGAGTGGGGAGTACTATCTCCTGGTGAGGCCTGTTGTGGAGGCAGGGGTCAACTCTACTAATGTCTCAGTGTCCATCAGCACCATCGCGGCCCAGTGCCTGTACTGGGATGAGATTGAGGCAGGCTGGAATGGCCAGGGGTGCAGGGTAAGTACTCTAGATCAGGACAGGGTAGAGTGGCTACGGGTACTGGGTAAGTACTCTAGATCAGGACAGGGTAGAATGGCTATGAGTGCAGGGTAAGTACTCTAGATCAGGACAGGGTAGAATGGCTATGGGTGCAGGGTAAGTACTCTAGATCAGGACAGGGTAGAATGGCTATGGGTGCAGGGTAAGTACTCTAGATCAGGACAGGCTAGAATGGCTATGGGTGCAGGGTAAGTACTCTAGATCAGCACAGGGTAGAATGGCCAGGGGTGTAGGTTAAGTACTCTAGATCAGGGCAGGGTAGAATGGCTAGGGGTGCAGGGTAAGTACTTTAGATCAGGGCAGGGTAGAATGGCTATGGGTGCAGGGTAAGTACTCTAGATCAGGACAGGCTAGAATGGCTATGGGTGCAGGGTAAGTACTCTAGATCAGGACATGGTAGAATGGCTATGGGTGCAGGGTAAGTACTCTAGATCAGGACAGGGTAGAATGGCTATGTGTGCAGGGTAAGTACTCAAGATCAGGGCAGGGTAGAATGGCTATGGGTGCAGGGTAAGTACTCTAGATCAGCGCAGGGTAGAATGGCCAGGGGTGCAGGGTAAGTACTCTAGATCAGCGCAGGGTAGAATGGCCAGGGGTGTAGGGTAAGTACTCTAGATCAGGAGACGGTACCCCAAATGTAACCACAGGCCAGCTTGGCAGCCCATTTAAATTTGAGTCAGCTCAACCTTTAACAATCGGAACAATTCCTCCATTTTCTCCACGTGCCCATATTTATAGTCTCTGATAATGTATTCATAGATTATCGTATTATAGGATATGTAATGCCTCTGAATCAATATAACTCATCTTAATGCGCAGGGTCAGAGTTATACTCAGAAGAGCTCCTATTTAACACACCGGGGGTGTGTTCTGTGAAATACAGGTGTTCCTTTAGATTCCTTTCTCCCCTCAGGTCGGGCCTCGCACCACCCCCACGCTCACTCAGTGCCTCTGTACCCATCTGACCTTCTTCGGGAGCTCATTCTTTGTCATGCCCAACACCGTGGATGTGTCGCGCACCGCCGAGCTCTTCGCCACCTTCGCCGATAACCCTGTTGTAGTGTGTTTTGTGGGCTCCATTTTCCTGCTCTACCTGGTGGTGGTGATATGGGCACGCAGGAAGGACATCCTTGACTCCGCCAAGGTCTCTGATTGGTCACCTCCGTATGCCATGCCAAACACCTCAGATGCATGTTTATTTATTGACCTGTGATATCTGGCATTGGTACATGTTAGGCACAGAGCTGAAGTAAAATGTCTCTCACAGAATAAACCAAAACTGTATATTGTAAGATTCAAAAGAAATGAAAGATTGAAAAAGCTACAAACAGTGGCTTTAGTTCACCTTTAGTCTCACAGCAAAAATGAACTATTTTTAGGATGGTATCGAAAACCATACCACTGGTATTTCAAAATACTGTGATATACAGTGACACTGTAATACCACTCAAGCCTAATTAAGAATCAAAGAAAATAGAATATGCATATAGAACAACACAGACAACAATTGTGTTAAACATATGTCCAAAGGTAATTCACTGGAAATTCCTGGAAAATCCAGTTGAACTTTGTGAAATGTTTTCATGTGGATGCAGTAAACACACACCCAATAAGTTACCCACACCAGAGAAATGTATGACTTCATCATAGGTCAAATAAAGTAGTGCTTTTTTTTCACCAAGAACAAATGAATGTAAGAGAGCAGATTTTGGTTTAGCTGAGGTAAACTCTGAGGCGTCTCTGTCCCTGTCCAGGTGAAGATCACTGTGCTGCAGGACAATGACCCCTTGGCTCAGTACCGCTACATGCTGACCATTAGTACGGGGCACAGGCGTGGGGCATCCACCACGGCGCAGGTCAGCTGACTCCATCACACCCAAAGTGCTGGAAAACTCACCTGTGAAACAGGGCCAACTCATATCACTAAAGCACAGGGTTATTACAGTAGTTGATTTCACTAAAGCACAGGGTTATTACAGTAGTTGATATCACGAAAGCACAGGGTTTTTACAGTGTCTTATGTCACTAAAGCACAGGGTTATTACAGTAGTTGATATCATGAAAGCACAGGATTTTTACAGTGTCTTATGTCACTAAAGCACAGGGTTATTACAGTAGCTGATATCACTTAAGCACAAGGTTATTACAGTATCTTACATCACTAAATACAGGGTTGGTACAGTAGCTTAAGTCACTGAAGCATAGGGTTATTAAAATATCTTACGTCACTAAAACACAGGGTCATTACACTAGCTGACGTCACTAAGGAATTTTATTATGGTGAGTGCCCTCATGTGTGACAGGCCTGCTGCAGTTAGGCTGTATTGAATAGGATTGCCCTGGCCTCATTTTGCAGACTCTCTCCTGCAGGTCACGGCGACTCTCCTGGGCACAGAGGGGGAGAGCGAGCCTCATCACCTCGCTGACCCAGAGAAGCCCGTCTTTGAGAGGGGAGGGATGGACATGTTTCTGCTGACCACACCATTCTCACTGGGAGAGCTGCAGAGCATCAGGCTGTGGCATGACAACTCAGGGAGCCAACCTTCCTGGTAAGGGGGTTAATTACTTACCTGCCCAGTGAGGACAGGTAAATCACTATCCTGCCTTGTGAGGGGGGGTTAATCACTAGCCTGCCTGGTGAGGTGGGGGGTAGGTTTATCACAAACCTGCCTAGTGAAGGGGGCTAAACACCAACTTGCCTGGTGAGGGTGGGTTAATCACTAATCTGCATTGTGGTGGGGGGTTACTCACTAACCTGCCTGGTGAGGGGGTGGATTAATTACTAACCTGCCTAGTATGGTGGGGGGTAATCACAAATGTGCCTTATGGTGAAGAGGAGGTTCTCATTAATGTGCCGTGTGAGGAGGGGTTAATCGCTAACCTGCCTTAGAGGGGGGAACAGTAGAGATATGAAAAACACCAGGTAACCTGGACACAGCATACTCTACATATACCACATCAGTTTTCATAATCATAGACCTATCAGGAAGCATTAAACTAAAAATCATATTGTACATATATTGCATAAATTCCACATAAGCCTCTAGTACCAAAACGTATATGATTATTTCTCCTGTTGCATGATTTAATAATTAGAATATCCTATGTAATATCAGGGCAACAAGAGGCAGAAATTATCAAGAGTAACTAATAAATTTAATCAATGAAGGATTTATAGTCTTTCAGCTGTAATCCTGAGGAGATGTTTTTTTTTTATTTGACTTTGCCTTCCCGTTTTTGACTTTGCTGTCTGGACTTTGTTTTTGTGCTTTGGCCATGTCTACCTGGTTTTGACCTTCACTTGGCTTGAGATTCTGATTTTTGGCTCCTTAATGAACTTTGGTTTGTTATTCATTCCTGTCTGCATCGGAGTCCTTCTCCTGAGCTCTGACGTAGATGGGTGTTACTGATGATATCAGATTGTGTGACTTACAGTACAGGTTGCAATAATTACAGCGTCTTTTCACCAACAGTTCTTCTTTTTTTGATTGGAAACTTAATTTTTCAATGCAGTAGATAGAAGTTGGACTCACAAAACATCTGTCGCCAACAGGTATGTGAACAAAGTAATGGCGCAGGACCTTGAGACTGGACAGAAATGGCAGTTCCTGTGTAACTCTTGGTTGGCCGTGGATATGGGGGATTTCGTCCTGGACAAATCCTTCCCCGTTGCCTCGGAGATGGACCTGAAGAGATTCAGGTGGGTGGTCACCTTGGTTTTTTCAGCACTTACACATTTTCTTCCTCCTGTGAAGGGTGTTTTTAAATGACTGTGGTTTTTAATCAAGGCGCCCAAAAACTCTTTGTGGGAATCACACCCTCTCTGCTTGCAGTGTTACATTTTCAGATGACAGCAGCACTTCTTGGTCGACGGTTCATTAGACTTGTCTCCGTTCTTGCAGTAATCTGTTCTTCATGAAGACGGCCAAGGATTTCCGTGACGGCCACATCTGGTTCTCGGTGGTCAGCCGGCCGCCGAACAGCACCTTCACCCGAGTGCAGCGCGTGTCCTGTTGCTTCTCCCTGCTGCTCTGCACCATGCTGACCAGCATCATGTTCTGGGGTGTCCCCAATGACCCGTCTGAGCAGAAGATGGACCTAGGTATGCTTTTGCTTCAAAATGTAAAGCTCTCAACATTTAAAATATCTGCTTAATACAAGTACAGAAACCATGACGTGCAGTGTGTAAATGCTCACCTGTATATAACTGGATGGTGGAGAATATGTGGGCGTGTTATCCCTACAGGTCAGATTGAGTTCACCTGGCAACAGGTGATGATTGGCATCCAGAGCTCCATCATAATGTTTCCCATCAACCTCCTCATCGTGACCATCTTCCGGAACACCCGTCCAAGGGACAGGAAGCCCACAAAGTGCCTGAAGTTCAAGTCCAGAAAACAGGGGAAGACGGGGCGTGTGTCCCCCTCTGCGCCTGCCTCCCCACAGAGCATGCGCAGGGAGGTCACACCAGATGCCATTGTCAAGGTAAACCCCGTGTGAGTAGCTCACACTGTTTAAGCTTTGAACTCCAATAAAGGGTCATACTACTAAAGCTGTGGCCTCCAGTGGAGGGTCACACTGCTCAAGCTTTGGGCTCCAGTGAATGGTCACACTGCTAAAGCTCTGGGCTCCAGTGAATGGTAACACTGCTGAAGCTTTGGCCTCCAGTGGAGGGACACACTGCTAAAGCTTTGGCCTCCAGTGAATGGTCACACTGCTGAAGCTTTGGCCTCCAGTGAATGGTCACACTGCTAAAGCTTGGGGCTCCAGTGAATAGTCACACTGCTAAAGCTTTGGGCTCCAGTGAATGGTCACTACTAAAGCTGTGGCCTCCAGTGGAGGGTCACACTGCTAAAGCTTTGGGCTCCAGTGAATGGTCACACTGCTAAAGCTTTGGGTTCCAGTGGAGGGTCACACTATTGAAGCTTTGGCCTCCAGTGAAGGGTCACACTGCTAAAGCTTTGGTGAATTCCAGTCCAGTGAAGGGTCACACACTAAAGCTTTGGCCTCCAGTGAATGGTCACACTGCTAAAGCTTTGGCCTGGCCCAGTGAATGGTCACACTGTTCCAGTGAATGGTCACACTGCTAAAGCTTTGGCCTCCAGCCTCCAGTAAATGGTCACACTGCTAAAGCTTTTGCCTCCAGTAAATGGTCACACTGCTAAAGCTTTGGCAGTAAATGGTCACACTGCTAAAGCTTTTGCCTCCAGTAAATGGTCACAGTAAATGGTCACACTGCAGCTTTTGCCTCCAGTAAATGGTCACACTGCTAAACTTTGCCTCCAGTAAAGTCACACTGCTAAAGCTTTTGCCTCCAGTAAATGGTCACACTTGCTTTTGGCTCCAGTGAATGGTCACACTGCTAAAGCTTTGGCCTCCAGTGAATGGTCACAGCTTTGGCCTCCTGCTCCAGTGAATAGTCACACTGCTAAAACTTTGGGTTCCAGTGAATGGCTTTGGGTTCCAGTGAATGGTCACACTGCTCAAGCTTTGGGCTCCAGTGAATGGTCACACTGCTAAAGCTTTGGGCTCCCAGTGAAGCTTTGGCCTCCAGTCACACTGCTGAAGCTTTGGCCTCCAGTGAATGGTCACACTGCTGGGGCTCCAGTGAATAGTCACACTGCTAAAGCTTTGGGCTCCAGTGAATGGTCACTACTAAAGCTTTGGTCACACTGCTCCAGTGAATGGTCACACTGCTAAAGCTTTGGGTTCCAGTGGAGGGTCACACTACTGAAGCTTTGGCCTCCAGTGAAGGGTCACACTGCTAAAGCTCCAGTGAATGGTCACACTGCTAAAGCTTTGGCCTCCAGTGAATGGTCACACTGCTGGGCTCCAGTGAATGGTCACACTGCTAAAGCTTTGGCCTCCAGTGAATGGTCACACTGCTAAAGCTTTGGCCTCCAGTGAATGGTCACACTGCTAAAGCTTTGGGCTCCAGTGAATGGTCACACCACTTTGGGTTCCAGTGAATGGTCATGGGTCACACTGCTAAAGCTTTGGCCTCCAGTAAATGGTCACACTGCTAAAGCTTTGCCTCCAGTAAATGGTCACACTGCTAAAGCTTTGGCCTCCAGTAAATGGTCACACTGCTAAAGCTTTTGCCTCCAGTAAATGGTCACACTGCTAAAGCTTTGGCCTCCAGTAAATGGTCACACTGCTAAAGCTTTTGCCTCCAGTAAATGGTCACACTGCTAAAGCTTTGGCCTCCAGTAAATGGTCACACTGCTAAAGCTTTTGCCTCCAGTAAATGGTCACACTGCTAAAGCTTTGGCCTCCAGTAAATGGTCACACTGCTAAAGCTTTGGCCTCCAGTAAATGGTCACACTGCTAAAGCCTCCAGTAAATGGTCACACTGCTAAAGCTTTGGCCTCCAGTAAATGGTCACACTGCTAAAGCTTTGGCCTCCAGTAAATGGTCACACTGCTAAAGCTTTGGCCTCCAGTAAATGGTCACACTGCTAAAGCTTTGGCCTCCAGTGAATGGTCACACTGCTAAAGCTTGGGGCTCCAGTGAATAGTCACACTGCTAAAACTTTGGGTTCCAGTGAATGGTCACACTGCTAAAGCTTTGGGTTCCAGTGAATGGTCACACTGCTAAAGCTTTGGCCTCCAGTAAATGGTCACACTGCTAAAGCTTTGGCCTCCAGTAAATGGTCACACTGCTAAAGCTTTGGCCTCCAGTAAATGGTCACACTGCTAAAGCTTTTGCCTCCAGTAAATGGTCACACTGCTAAAGCTTTGGCCTCCAGTAAATGGTCACACTGCTAAAGCTTTGGCCTCCAGTAAATGGTCACACTGCTAAAGCTTTAGGCTCCAGTGAAGGATCACACTGCTAAAGCTTTGGGCTCCAGTGAATGGTCACACTGCTAAAGCTTTTGCCTCCAGTAAATGGTCACACTGCTAAAGCTTTGGCCTCCAGTAAATGGTCACACTGCTAAAGCTTTGGCCTCCAGTAAATGGTCACACTGCTAAAGCTTTGGCCTCCAGTAAATGGTCACACTGCTAAAGCTTTAGGCTCCAGTGAAGGATCACACTGCTAAAGCTTTGGGCTCCAGTGAATGGTCACACTGCTATCATGGTGACTGCCCCATTGGTTGACTGAAATAATGGTGAGCGCCCCATTGACTGCCTGAAAGTATTGTGAACACCTCATTGGCTGAATGACAGTCCTGAAATGCATGTGCAATTCCCTTAGGACATTAAGAGGATTGCGCAGTCTCTCTCCAAGGCCATAAAGAGCCCCATTCCACAGCTGAATGAGGCGGACTTCAGCAAGACAGCCGACATCAACACCCTGCTGTCCCTGGTGGAGGAGATCATCCAACAGCAGAACCAAACCAGCAGCGAATTCTACAGCAACAGCTGCAAGAAGGAAGGACATCTGCTACTCACTCTGGGATCAGTCAACTTACAAGGTACAGCTCCTTAATCCTCTGTCTCGGTTTGAAGATAACCCTTTTTACAACACTAATTGACACAATGAGGTGAGAGGTTTAGTGTTACGTGTCATGTGACTGGTTAAGGCAGTGCCATGTGTCTGGATAAAAGCTTGTATGGGCATGGTGAGCCATGTCGCTGATGTGAGAGTAAGGTAGCATCGCTGTGGTGTTTTGGCAGAGAGCAGCCCTTGCGGGAGTCCCGTGGCCGCCGAGGAACCACAGCGGCGGAGTGACTACAGTCAGTACCTGCACCGCCAGCTTCAGCACTTGGAGCGAGAGCTGGAGCTGCTGGGACCGGAGCATTTTCCAGAACATGGCCACGCCCAGGCACTCCAGCAGGTCCAGGGCATGAAGGGCCTGCTGGAATCCCAGCTCTCCTCCTCCAGTTCCGTATCCGGGGACGCTCTCGAGGCTGGCGACGGCGGCCGGAGCAGCTGCTGCAAGGGCGGCCTGCCCTGGTGGTTCGTGTTCGTGGGCTGGCTGCTGGTGGCGGCGACCAGCGGCGTGTCGGCCTACTTCACCATGATGTACGGCCTGACGTACGGGCTGGACCGATCTGTCAGCTGGCTCATCTCCATGGTTGTGTCCTTTTTTGAGAGCCTCTTCATCACCCAGCCAATCAAGGTACCGTGAACATCCCCACTTAACCACCTCCTTGTCGTTGTCCTGAGTTACGGTGGTAACCAATCAGTTATGATTTACTGAAGAGCATAAATGATGGGCAGGGTTTAGATGGGTACAGACAGGCAGAAGGACCAGAAACTGGTAAATTGTTACTATGTGTCTTTTTACTATGCGGGTCCATCCACAATGTTCACATACCATCTGTAGTCTAACATAGCGAGAGTAACGTAATCCTTTTTTAAAGACAGTAATCACCAATATTCTGAAGAATGGATTATAACAGGAATTTAAATATCCTGCAAAATTTTGTTGACATTTACAATAACCTTAAAAACCATGCGTCCAATAACCCTTACAGTAAGGAGACTCGATGCAAATATGTTCTGCTGAATCCGATCATAAGAGGTTTCTTGTGAACAAGGTTGGTACCACGGTGCTCCTACTGCATACAGAGTGACCTTCAGCCTGCTGTCTGTTTCAGCTCAGCACAGATGGGTTTCATTGTGCTTGACCCATCAGGTCCTGAGCTCAGTGTTGGTGTGTTTTACTGTTTGACCCATCAGGTCCTGAGCTCAGTGTTGGTGTGTTTCACTGTTTGACCCATCAGGTCCTGAGCTCAGTGTTGGTGTGTTTCACTGTTTGACCCATCAGGTCCTGAGCTCAGTGTTGGTGTGTTTTACTGTTTGACCCATCAGGTCCTGAGCTCAGTGTTGGTGTGTTTTACTGTGTGACCCATCAGGTCCTGAGCTCAGTGTTGGTGTGTTTTACTGTTTGACCCATCAGGTCCTGAGCTCAGTGTTGGTGTGTTTTACTGTTTGACCCATCAGGTCCTGAGCTCAGTGTTGGTGTGTTTTACTGTGTGACCCATCAGGTCCTGAGCTCAGTGTTGGTGTGTTTTACTGTGTGACCCATCAGGTCCTGAGCTCAGTGTTGGTGTGTTTCACTGTATGACCCATCAGGTCCTGAGCTCAGTGTTGGTGTGTTTTACTGTTTGACCCATCAGGTCCTGAGCTCAGTGTTGGTGTGTTTTACTGTTTGACCCATCAGGTCCTGAGCTCAGTGTTGGTGTGTTTCACTGTTTGACCCATCAGGTCCTGAGCTCAGTGTTGGTGTGTTTAACTGTTTGACCCATCAGGTCCTGAGCTCAGTGTTGGTGTGTTTCACTGTATGACCCATCAGGTCCTGAGCTCAGTGTTGGTGTGTTCTACTGTATGACCCATCAGGGCTTGAGCTCAGTGTTGGTGTGTTTCACTGTTTGACCCATCAGGTCCTGAGCTCAGTGTTGGTGTGTTTCACTGTTTGACCCATCAGGTCCTGAGCTCAGTGTTGGTGTGTTCACTGTTTGACCCATCAGGGCTTGAGTTCAGTGTTGGCGTGTTTTACTGTTTGACCCATCAGGTCCTGAGCTCAGTGTTGGTGTGTTTTACTGTTTGACCCATCAGGTCCTGGGCTCAGTGTTGGTGTGTTTCACTGTTTGACCCATCAGGTCCTGAGCTCAGTGTTGGTGTGTTTTACTGTTTGACCCATCAGGTCCTGAGCTCAGTGTTGGTGTGTTTTACTGTTTGACCCATCAGGTCCTGAGCTCAGTGTTGGTGTGTTTCACTGTTTGACCCATCAGGTCCTGAGCTCAGTGTTGGTGTTTTACTGTTTGACCCATCAGGTCCTGAGCTCAGTGTTGGTGTGTTTTACTGTTTGACCCATCAGGTCCTGAGCTCAGTGTTGGTGTGTTTTACTGTTTGACCCATCAGGTCCTGAGCTCAGTGTTGGTGTGTTTCACTGTATGACCCATCAGGTCCTGAGCTCAGTGTTGGTGTGTTTCACTGTTTGACCCATCAGGTCCTGAGCTCAGTGTTGGTGTGTTTCACTGTATGACCCATCAGGTCCTGAGCTCAGTGTTGGTGTGTTTCACTGTTTGACCCATCAGGTCCTGAGCTCAGTGTTGGTGTGTTTTACTGTTTGACCCATCAGGTCCTGAGCTCAGTGTTGGTGTGTTTTACTGTTTGACCCATCAGGTCCTGAGCTCAGTGTTGGTGTGTTTTACTGTTTGACCCATCAGGTCCTGAGCTCAGTGTTGGTGTGTTTTATTGTTTGACCCATCAGGTCCTGAGCTCAGTGTTGGTGTGTTTTACTGTTTGACCCATCAGGTCCTGAGCTCAGTGTTGGTGTGTTTCACTGTATGACCCATCAGGTCCTGAGCTCAGTGTTGGTGTGTTTCACTGTTTGACCCATCAGGTCCTGGGCTTTGCTGCTTTCTTTGCCCTGGTGCTGAAAAAGGTTGATCAGGAGGAGTATGGGGACGTTCCCATTGAAGGAGGTCTTTCAGGTAACCCACTGTCAAATACTTTCAAAACAGATAGATGGATGAAACAAATGAAATAAAGAATGAATCAGAATATTGTGGGGCTCCAGCAGCCTCTATTCTTTTACAGGAACATAAGAACATAAGAAGAAGGAAGGGCCTCGCAATAGCATAGTAAGGATTAGAGATTCAGATTGTGTAGCCTGATTTAAAAAAATTACAACAACTCTCTTGCCCCCCTCCACCACAGAAGGCTCAGATGTGGTCCTTAGTGCTCGACGGGACAGCACCTGCAGCTTCTATCAGCCCCCTCCCCCCACCGACATCGAGAGGATGAGGAGCAACATGATCAAGGAGCAGAAAGTGTTTGCGCTGATCAGGGAGATCCTCGGTACGACGCTCTGCTCACATTTAAACCGCTATCACCTGTCACATCTTTATAGCTCTCTCATATCTAAAAAGCTCTCTTATATTTAAAGTGCTCTCTCACATTTAAACAGCTCTCTCATATTTAAACAACTCTCTCACATTTAAACAGCTTTCCTTAGTAGCTTTTTTTCCAGCTGTGTTTATGATTGGGGTTGGGAATTGAGAGAATTATATCAGTGCTGGTACAAATGTCAGTATTACGTATTGATATCATTACCGATCTATTACCTAATTGAAATTACTCAAAACATAAGGAAATTACATCTGCAGGCTGAATTTATTGAGGGCCAGTCAGCTTAAACTGCTGAGTCTTTGAGACTGTAACCAAACTGAAGCTGTACTGGCCTTAGACACTGTAACCAAACAAAAGCTGTGCTGGTCTTAGAGGCTGTTGAAAAGATTTACTCCATTTTTTCTCAAACCTGTGAAAGAGTGTCACACAAAAAACCCAAATCACAGCATGAATTTTAACTCAACACAGTTTAGTTTTAACTTCTTTGACAGTAATGTTACTGTGTGTGTGTGTGTGTGTGTGTGTGTGTGTGTGAGAGAGAGAGAGAGAGAGAGAGACAGAGAGTCTTTCTCCCTGAGCCCTGTTAGCTCCTGTTTTTTCCAATGTGCTTTATGTACAAATATGTACACTCAGCTAGCACTGGCTTTCCCTGATTTTCTGTCAAGACTACATCTACACAATGTCTGCTCTCTGCATACTCTCTCTCCCCTCCTCATCTATACAGTGTCTGCTCTCTGCATACTCTCTCTCCCCTCCTCATCTATACAGTGTCTGCTCTCTGCATACTCTCGCTCCCCTCCTCATCTATACAGTGTCTGCTCTCTGCATACTCTCTCTCCCCTCCTCATCTATACAGTGTCTGCTCTCTGCATACTCTCTCTCCCCTCCTCATCTATACAGTGTCTGCTCTCTGCATACTCTCTCCCCTCCTCATCTATACAGTGTCTGCTCTCTGCATACTCTCTCTCCCCTCCTCATCTATACAGTGTCTGCTCTCTGCATACTCTCTCTCCCCTCCTCATCTATACAGTGTCTGCTCTCTGCATTCTGTCTAACCTCATCTATACAGTGTCTGTTATCTGTATGCTGTCTAACTTCATCTATACAGTGTCTGCTCTCTTTATGGTCTCTCTCCTCATCTATACAGTGTCTGCTCACTGTATGGTCTCTCTCTTCATCTATACAGTGTCTGCTCTCTGTATGCTGTCTAACCTCATCTATACAGTGTCTGCTCTCTTTATGGTCTCTCTCCTCATCTATACAGTGTCTGCTCACTGTATGGTCTCTCTCCTCATCTATACAGTGTCTGCTCACTGTATGGTCTCTCTCCTCATCTATACAGTGTCTGCTCTCTGTATGGTCTCTCTCCTCATCTATACAGTGTCTGCTCTCTGTATGGTCTCTGTCCTCATCTATACAGTGTCTGCTCTCTGTATGGTCTCTCTCCTCATCTATACAGTGTCTGCTCTCTGTATGCTTTCTAACCTCATCTATACAGTGTCTGCTCTCTGTATGCTGTCTAACCTCATCCATACAGTTTACCTCTATCTTGGTCTTTGCCTCGATAAGCAGACCACGATACTTAATTGGCATGAGTCGTGTGAAGTCTATTTGTATGGAATGACCCTGGTGTGCAGTGCACACATGTGTTCAATGGTCAAAAGTATGCATGGTCAGAATTAATAAAATTTAAAATTTTACATTACTAATTAAAGGGGTTCAGTAGGATTACTGTAATTGTGGCTGTCAAAGGGTGATGTTTACTAATTAATTTACTAATCAAATATTCAATGAATAAATATATACCAAATATAAGCCTATACAGAGCAAAAATAACTGAGAACATGACCTCTGTGTCCTCAATGGTGGACAGTGGTAAACCTCAGCAGCTATATTTGAATAGTTTGATAACAGGCACTATTAATTAAGGAGTATCAATATCAATTAACAGTATCGATACCAATAAATAGCCAGGTCTGGATACAGAGCTCTGCTTATGGAAGTAATTTACCCAGAGAGCCAGGTTCTCCCTACAGTGAAGGTCAGTACAATGTGAATCATCTGCCCTTATGAGGGCAAAAATCTGGCAAAATGTTAACACGGTTGCCTGGTTCTTTACGTCCCTGTTTGTGTCGCAGCTTACATGGGGTTCCTGTGGATGCTCCTGCTCGTGGCTTACGGCCAGCGTGACCCCAACGCTTATTTCCTCACCCGCCACATACAGCAGAGTTTCAGCAACGGTGTCCCAAGCACCCTTAGCCATAAAGACGTGTTCTCCTGGGCCAACACCACCCTGCTGGACAGCCTGTTTGGAGAGTACCCAGGTAACACCATTGCCCAATGACACTGGTAATACATCCATTAACACAAATACATAATTTGTTTAATGGACACTGAAATATAACCCACTCATGTCCCTCACTTGCAAAATAGATTTCAGTTTCAATGGGCCTTAAAACTAAATTATAAAAAATTGAATACTAAAAAGGTAGAACTTACTGTGTAGTATGAATCCAGTAAATACATCAGGGCTGAAGTGATCAAACTAAAGTCTAGAGAAATTAAGATGTTACATGACTGTAGTGTACTGTGAATTTCGCCAGTCTAATCTGTATTGGCGTAACCCTCATTGGCAGGGTTCATTACGGACGGGAACTCCAAGTTGCTGGGTGGTGCCCGCATTCGGCAGGTGAGGGTACGGAAAGAGTCCTGCTCAATCGCTGGAGCCATGCGCCAGTCCGTGCCAGACTGCCATGCCCCGTATTCCTGGGAGGTGGAGGACACAGACTCATACGGGCCGGGATGGAACCACACAAACATCCCGCCCGACCCTAGCCCAAACGCCTCATTGGCATCGCCCACCCCCAGCCCATGGCAGTACCAGAGCCAGAGCAAACTCCGGGCACACCTGGTCTGGGGCAGCCTGGTTTTATACAGAGGAGGCGGCTTTGTGGCAGACCTGGGACCTGACCGTGAGAGCGCCAGAAGGTGAGCGCGTCTAAACATGGCTGATCATTTTCAAAATACAGACAGAAAATGGAACCACAGTATCAGCTAATACACAGACCAAGCTATTTGTATCAGACTACAGGAAAATCACTGGAGAATACAATAATATTCAGATATAGTTGTGAGAACAGGATTATTTTAAAGAATTTTCACAGACAAAATAGTTGAGGTATTATTACCTTTGATATTGTTCAGTCCTACCCCTGACTGGATCTGAAGGGAAATTGTGAGAAAGAATTAATTTCTGTAATTGGACCTGGAAGTAGATTGTAAGGCAGTAGTCTTTTTCCTGATTTGAACCTTTTCCTATTTACAGCAGTAACAATTGCTTGACAAAACAAACACAGACTAAAAAAAAATATATGTATTTTTTAAAACACTCTGGACAACCTGAAACATCAAAAAGATAAAAGTATATAAATTGTTTGATGAGTTTGCTACATGACTTACATAAATGTTCAGAATATGAAACAGGAAGTGGACAGTTGTGTTAAGTTATGTTACTCCCCTGTTGGCAGCACGCTTCAACATCTGTTTGACAGCACCTGGCTGGACATGTTCACACGGGCAGTGTTTGTGGAGTTCACAGTCTACAATGCCAATGTCAACCTCTTCTGCATTGTCACAATAATCCTGGAGACCACGGCTGTGGGTGAGGACCCTATCCCAAGGCTGGGAACTTTGTTAAAATGCTTTGTTAAGTGCGACTGGCCATTATTACTGTAGGTCCCACAGGACCACACACTGGCAATTCCATTTGCAGATGGGTAGTGTTTCAGGCTATGGGGTATCCACCTGCTTCAGAGCCCAGTGTCAGTACTCACCTGCGTCAGAGCCCAGTGTCAGTACTCACCTGCTTCAGAGCCCAGTGTCAGTACTCACCTCCTTCAGAGCCCAGTGTCAGTATTCACTTGCCTCAGAGCCCAGTGTTAGTACTCACCTGCTTTAGAGCCCAGTGTCAGTGTCTACCCACCTCAGTACAGTGTCAGTATTCACCTGCCTCAGAGCCCAGTGTTAGTACTCACCTGCTTTAGAGCCCAGTGTCAGTGTCCACCCACCTCAGCACAGTGTCAGTATTCACCTGCCTCAGAGCCCAGTGTCAGTATTCACCTGCTTCAGAGCCCAGTGTCAGTGTCTACCCACCTCAGTACAGTGTCAGTACTCACCTGCTTTAGAGCCCAGAGTCAGTATTCACCTGCTTCAGAGCCCAGTGTCAGTGTCTACCCACCTCAGTACAGTGTCAGTATCACCTGCCTCAGCACAGTGTCAGTTTTCAGAGCCCAGTGTCAGTATTCACTTGCCACAGAGCCCAGTGTCAGTATCCACCTGTTTCAGAGCCCAGTGTCAGTATTAACCTGCCTAAGAGCCTAATGTCAGTATCCACCCACCTCAGTACAGTGTCAGTATTCACCTATTTCAGAGCCCAGTGTCAGTATTCGCTTGCCACAGAGCCCAGTGTCAGTATCCACCTGCTTCAGAGCCCAGTGTCAGTATTAACCTGCCTTAGAGCCTAATGTCAGTATCCACCCACCTCAGTACAGTGTCAGTATTCACATACTTCAGAGCCCAGTGTCAGTATCCACCTGCTTGAAAGCCCAGTGTCAGTATCCACCCACCTCAGCACAGTGTCAGTATTCACCTGCCTAAAGGCCCAGTGTAAATGTCTGTGTCTGTTATCCCCAGGAGCATTCCAGTACCGCTCCGAGCTGCAGAGTGTGCGTCTCTACCAGTCCACAGGCGGCATGCATATCTTTGTTATGGCCTCTGAGGTCATCTACTTCCTGTTCATTCTCTACTACATGTTTGAGCAGGTCAGTTTTCATCTCTAACATAGATTTCCCAAAAATGTTTAGCAGTTACAGATAACCAAAACCAGTGAGATGCAGTGCCTGTTTACATACTCACACCTGTTTGCAGTTGTTCAGACATTATTTTAATTTTGAGAATTATGAAGGTTTATTTAATCCACCCAAAGGCAAAGAATGTTTAATGATAGGTGGAGGGCACCCAGACAGATTTAGATGCCAAATTTCCAATCATTTACAGCTTACTCCTGGGTTCTCAGACAGCCTGTTAGCAGGGCAATCAAGCGTTTCCAAAAAATTCTCATAGCACATATTCAACTAAAAGGACCCTCAATAGCAAATGCAATCCAATGTAATCCTTGCTGTTTTCACTGTCACAGGCAAAGTTGATGAAGCAGCAAAAGTGGGCGTACTTCAGGAGCAAGTGGAATCTTCTGGAGTTGGCAATTATAATACTGAGCTGGAGCGCGCTGTCCGTCTTCATCAAGAGGACGCTGCTGGGGAACCGTGACATGGAGTACTATCAAAACCACCAGGACCAGTGAGCAAAGCTTGTGCACAGGAACTCACTATTACTGGACAGTGCGTTGGTTTGGAGGAACTCCCAGGAGGCCTGTCCAGCGCAGTATCACATGATCACTCATGGCAGGGGTCCAACCAGGCAGGGCATCCTATCCTCAAAGCTCAATGCCATGGCAGCTGTGTGGTATACCAGCCAGCGCTAATCTTGTACATTAGGCCAAACACAGTCTAATGCTCTAGTTCCAAAGATACGTCAGTAACACAAACAGTGGTTTGATCAGCATGAAATGGAAATATCCCTTTAGTTTAAAGTGTATTGAGATCTCAAGAAGAAGGGTAGTGTATAAAAATTCAGCTGAACTCAAGATGCTTATGTTTGTACCTTGCCTTTCTGTCCCATGTTACTGGCTGGGCCTAGCAGTTCTGGGTGTGCCTTACTCAATGCTCCCATGTGATCCGGCGTTTCCAGGTTTGCCAGCTTCCACGAGACCGCGGAGGCCGATGCGGTTCTGGGCTACCTGATCGCCTTCCTGGTGCTGCTGGCCACAGTGAAGCTTTGGCACTTGCTGAGACTCAACCCTAAACTGCACATGATTACCGCCACCCTCCAGAGGGCCTGGACTGACATCTCTGGCTTCCTCACCGTCATGACCATCATGTTCCTGGCATACTCCATCGCTGTGAGTCCCCAGTCATTCTCTTATCTCTGTTTCCCAGCGTCCACTGTTACCTCAGATATTTCTTGCTATCAGGAACAATGTTGAGCACAAAATATTTGCAAAAACAGTTGACACAAACCTAAAACCTGACAAGGAATTGCTGGACAATTTATGTCTATTAAACATGTTATATTAAATGGACCATTTGTCTGCACACACTGTTGATTTACATTTTGTAAGAAGTGCCCATTTTCTTTCAGCAAGTAAAACTACATTGTAATTTTATTTGCTATGGTTGCACAAACTCACATAAATGACAGCTTTTTTCCAATTCCAGACTGACAGTTCACATTCATTTCCTCAGTATAGGTTTCCTTATTCCCCATTTTCTATGTGGTCATTAAATTGTTCCCTTTCTGAATGCAACAGGATTTAAACCATTAAAACTATTGTCCGATCTTGAATAAACCAGGAGGCAGGTCTGAGTCTGATACATTCAGTTTTTCCCCTCCCTATACAGTCGAATCTGATGTTTGGCTGGAAGCTGTACTCATACAGGACCCTGATGGAGGCTGCCCAGACCATGGTCAGCCTGCAGTTGGGCATCTTCAACTACGAGGAGGTGAGTGGGACTGGACACCTATACTTAATTTGCATTTGTCATGACAGATTAGCCAGAGGTTTGTGATTGGTCATTTGTTTCTCTTTACAGGTTTTGGACTATAATCCAGTGCTGGGCGCCTTCCTTATTGGAACCTGCATTGTCTTCATGACCTTTGTAGTCGTCAACCTCTTCATCTCTGTCATCCTGGTCGCATTCAGCCAAGAACAGCTGCACCACAAGGTAATGTGCTGACCCCATCTGTAATGGCATTCCTAAGAACAAAATTGTGAACCTGTACATCAGTTTGAGTATCCTGGAATCTCTGAAAGCTGAACTTGTGCAGAGTTAAGATGTAGTGCAGTGTAAATATCACCTACAAAAACAAAGCCAGGCCAACTGAACTAACATGTAACCTGTAATATAGAGCCTGAATATGGGTAAGAAAAGACTGCATTTCCCAGCATGCTGTTCTTCTCCTCGCAGCCATCTGAAGAGGAGGAGATTGTGGACCTCATGCTTCTAAAGCTCTGCAGCCTCCTTGGAATCAAATGTAAAAAAGACGAGAAAGACGGAGGCCAAGAAAGCGACCACACAGCCACTGCAAGCAAAGCGGCCTTGCCAATTAGCGTCTCTCACACACAACTTTAAATGTAGATTTACAAAAGCCTTACAAATGGGTATTTTCAATAGTGGGGAAATTTCTGCCGTTCTGACCAAAGGGTTTCTTTTCTTAATCTTCATTAAAGATGTGAATGCATGCATAGTAAATTGTGAAATGTGTTTTGATTGTTTCATGTAATATAAAATCTGGAGAAAACGTTGAAAGTTTTGGCCAAAACATTTGAACACTGGTGAAGGCCCATGTAGCCAAAACGTTGAATTATGAGCATGCAGAGTTAGCAATCATTCTTTCTCTCTTTACACATTTGGCCAGCAAGAACAATTCCAAAATATTTTCACAAATAAATTATTTGAAACTGATCTGTCCAGGCACATTAAGAGAAATGCAACATGAGCATCAAATGTAAGGTTTAAATGAGCTAAATTTCCTTCCATTAAGAAACTATTGCTTTTAATTCCTGTTGAAGACCTACTTCAGATGTAAAATTTCATGGTGAAGTATAATGCATGCATGTTAGCCAAAAGGTTTCAGAAAAACTGTAAATGTGCAAATTATCTTGTAATTGTCCTTTTTACAGTTCAAATTGACTCCCTTTCACAAATCAAAACCCTTAAAGAGTCTGTAACATGTTTAAAAGATGCTAAAGGGTCCATCATGCATTAATTAAGCTCAAACAAGCAGTATTGGTGTAGATTTGGAATAGATGAGCACCGACTATACACTCAATCCTTCATGCTCAATTATACACTGCAAAATTCCTTGTGCACCGTTATTGTTGTATTAATGATTATGTCTATATGTATTGGAATGATTATTTTACATACTTAAAAGATTTCGAGCCCAACTTTAAAGGGCATATTTATCATTGAGCAATCGCTGCTCTATTAATGTAAATAAAAAAATATTTAGGTCAGGTCAACTGAGAATTCAGTTCTCTTTTGCAGTCATGACCAGAGGAATCAGTGTGGGTGGGGTTTGCAAGGAATTATATAGCCAATCAGATATAGGGATTATTTAGGTGGCCAGGTATAGACCACCAACTATAACACAATTTTTTCCAGGATGCTACTTCCTTAAACGTTTCACATTCAAAAAGAACAAACACTTTACACCCTAAAAGCTGAAATCTCTGTTTTGTTTCACTGTAATTCAAATGAATAAAGCCATGCCATTATTTTATCTTGCTAAGCTTGGTTCTTCCCTTTTCTTAGCCTAAACTTCTGATATATGCACCAAACTCTTGTTAAGTCTGGAAGTGTCTTGGCAATGCTTTTGCTTGACTTGTGGTGTCTGTTTTACACTCATGAGATTTGACAGTTACACCCAAACACAGATGTCACAGAAATCTAGGTTTATAAACAAATAAACTATTATTCGATAAAATGTTTTAAAAGCCTTTTCAATCGCTGCACCATGAGTCTGGAAAGTTACAGTACAGCTCAATGTTGTAATGTCATCTAAGAGAGGGACAAAGGACATCAGGAAAGAAATTATTTGTTCCCTTCTGCTTTTTTAATGAACAAGAAAACAATGAGTCCTTTATCAAAAATGATAAATACAGGTCCCGTCCAACTATGGACACAGTGACAGCTGACGGGACATTACAAATTCCTCTTATAAAATGAAACAAACACAAAAAAAACAACAGAGACAACCCTCCCCCTAACACTGTCATTGCTATGTCAGGCCCAGTGTATGAGTTCATTTTTTCTCTTTCTTGTCATCTTTCTTGCTTACGGCATCTCCCTTCTCCTTTTCTTTCTCCTTGTCGTCTTTCTTCTCCTTCTTGCCGTCGTCCTTCTCCTGGCCCTCCTTCTTCTCGGCGTCCCGGTTGGTGATCTTGTTGTTGATGAGGTTGTGGAGGGCCACCACAGAGCGGATGAGGGAGGCCAGGTAGACCACCAGCATCTGGTCGTTGGTCTTGAGGTAGAAGGCCTTGATGAACTCCTGGAGGTTGACGTCGGGCAGCAGGTTGAAGACGTCCTGCAGCTGGTAGATGATCTGGTGGTTGATGGGCAGCTTGCCTGTAGCCACCTTCTCCAGGTAGCTCTTTATGTCCAGCAGTTTGGAGTTGAGACCCTTCAGGCCATGGACCTGGTTGGTGATACGCTGGGACAGGGTTCCCACCGTTGTGTCCTTGATATCTCTTTTGGAAGAGACACAATAGAATGGTTAGCGGGCTTGGATGCATCACAGAAGTGATAGTAGGGCTGGGCCATATAGCATAACAGTGTGTAAAATAGGGTTTGAGTGCAATAACAGCAATAGCATGCGGCGTTATGTTTCCAGCCATCTTTTTTTCTTTTAGAACCTGATACCATAGCACATCTCCAATCCTCAGACATTGTGTTACATGCTTCCAGGGGAGAAAAAGAATTAATAACATAAATTCAGTAATGATATGACAGCCAATCAGTAAGAGGACCACGCTGCTTCCATGCAATAGATAAAAACACATCACTACAAGTAAAAACTTAAGCAATGTGTTTTTTAAAACTGGTATGTCACCTATAATACAACTTTTGCCTGTACATGCTCTTACTTTAATTAGCTTAATAAATTCATCCCTCTCCACTGCATTGGATGTATGGAGAGCACTGGGAGGTATAATGGCTGCCATAAAACACCTAGATATGTGCTATACAGAGGAGATAGCTGAGAAGATCTCCCTCTAAACTCTCACAGCTTGTGACGAGAGGACAGGAGCTGTGCAGGTCAATATATTTAACCACTGCCGTTACTATAACACACAGCGAGCACGCACACGAACAACACACAGAGATATTCACCTGAGTAGATGCTCAACACCAACTTCCTCCGCCTCCTCGGCACCAATCTCACTGGTCACATGTTCGAACGTCTTCGATGTGGGAGTACCATCCTAGAACAAAGACATTACAGTCATACCATCAACTCGAGCAGTACTTCAATACATCCACTTATTATTGATTAATTAATTGGCCAGTATTCTATACTTAACAGTTTTTACAAGTAAATAAATCTGGTTATTTGCACTTTTTGTACCATTCTTATGCACTTTGCCATTCATTTAGGACATTTTTGCTCTGGATCAAAGAGCGTCCTGGAGGCAAACAAATGTCCTTTAATGTAATGTAATGTAATGCATTGAATGCTATTGAATAGCATTTGGCTATCTATGGTCCCTTTGATGCTCGCTATAAAATAATCTCAGTAGATAATACAAAAGGATATCATTTCAGTAGATAATACAAAAGGATATCATTTTTCAATTGTACACAATTTTAATTGTGTTTTATTTTCTCGTGATGGTGGTTGGGCATAACATCATTTTCAGCACCCCCCACAAAAATTCCTTTCACTATCCATGGAGGTGAGTAACTTACTCATTGTATAAAAAAAAAAAAAAGTGACATTCTCATGAATGCAAATCGTTTAGAAAAAATGAATTTGTATTTATAGGTAGTTAAAGGTATCAATTTCAAAATCAGCCGATCATGATGATGATCAATTGGGATCGGAATAATCCAGAAAAATCGAAAAATTCCAGAATGGCGCATCTCTGGTTAACACTGCAGTAACACACATTTCCCCATTCACCAAACTGGGACTACTTACATCGTGCACTTCCTCTACAGAGATATAGGCCTCAGTGGGTAGACCAAGGTCCTTTGGCTTTACGTCAATAATAACTAAAACCTGAAAGAGACACATGTAAAGAATACTTTACCTTCCCATTTCAGCACAATCAACCTCAGGTCTAATTAGAAAATGTTACTAAAGCTATGTCCAAAATTAACATGCCTTTGAATACACACCCAGCCAATAAAACAGCGACAGACTATTTTCATACAGAACACAGCTGGAAGGACACAGATTTTTAAAAATAAATGATCAGTATACAGATTTTTCTATCATGCATTTCTTGTGCAAGCAGCTGTATGAACGTTACAGAACTTACTGAACTGGTGCAGTACTGTCTCATTAGCTCATTAATGGCGATGTCATTCTTGTGCAGTTTTGGGCCAGTGTGGTACCAACCAACTATCCTTTCTCTGGCTGGTCAAAAACAAACCAACAAACAAACATACGTTAATAAGTAAAGACAGGTCAATACTGATTCAACTTCCATGATCCTACAGACAATGGCACAGAGTAGTGATTCTCTAACTCCTTGCTGGGAGACATAGGTACAGCCACAGACCACGAAAATTTCAATAAGGGATTTTACTTCTTTGGAAGGAAGCTTGACTGTCCTTTACCACTAACTGTTACGCTAGATGTCTGCTAAGAGTTTGTCTAAATGTCACATGAATCACTATCATAACAGACTGCTTGTTTGAATCAAACATTTCTTACCATTTTTTCTGTACAATTATTTATTTTATGATTCAAATTTATTCTTACTGCATATGATATATGTATTCATTAAGTGTGTTTTTATGTGTATGTTTTGGACGTTACTAGAATGCACCAGCTAATTAGCTTTAATTGCTACTTAACTGTCCATGTTTCTGTATTTGTCTATTCAGTTTATAATTCTCACAATTTATCTACTGAGAGGCTAAGCAAAGGGACCAGGCATGCCAGGCTATAAGCATTCTGTAAGTTGCCTGGTAGCACAGGACACTTCTGTGGGGGCTGAATGCCATCTTGCTCTCCTCCCCAGGTGATGTCACTGATACAAATATCTGTAACCCTACAAAAGGGTAACTCTGTTCTTATCTCTATATGTTGACTAATTTCCAATCAGAGGTCACACGTATATAGAAACGTGGGGGTACATGTCTATGCTCGAAAGCATCATGGTTCAATTAATAATTTTTCTGGACATACTTTGTTTGCTGGGGCATGGCTCCCTCATGGCAGTTTGAATAAAGCTTTTTAATTGTCAAAGAAATACGTCTCTGGCTTAATGAGTGTTTTTCCAAGACAGCCATCAGCTTATTGATTGCACGTCTGTTAATACCTGCTTTCTGGCTTATTAAGTAACAGTTCATGTGTTAAAGTAATCTATCTGCCTGACCTCCTCCCACTGTTTAACAAACTTATATAGGGAACCCCAATTTTGCAAATTCATTCAAGCTAACTATCAAGAATTAAAAATCCACATACCTTTCAATTTAACACATGTATTACTCTTTGAACCTCGTTAGCTGATCATTGCACATGGTTTTTTGCATGTGGTAACAATTTTACATGTGTTTTTGTTTTACCTCTGATAAATTTCAGCTACATTATGTCAACAAAAAATTATATAAACAATGAACAAAAATGTCATATTTACATCAGTTTATCCATCAGATCAACTACTACTTAAATTTCCTTATTAGTTTATATAACAAATTAACATATTTCACCTGATTAAATTATAGACCAAGTGTGGACATCTGACCACTGAAAGTAAACCATTTGTTAGCTTACAAAGAACAACGCGTATAGACAACGCGTTTGCAGATGAGCCTGCATCATGTGCAACAGGTTTAACGGAAATGTCATAAAACAACATTAACCACGATGGGCGCATCGTCCCAAATCAATAAAAATGTTGGTTGTGACAAAACATTGCATACACAGGGGTCACGGGACGGAACTTGAAAATCAACACTTCAGATGAAAAACAAGAACTAGATGGTGTGTAAGTCCATTATAATGCTCTTACCATTGACTTTTTTAAACATGCCATACATATTCTCCAAGTAGTCATGATCAAGGAACCACACTGAATCGTCTTTGTCATCCTCATCAAACGGCACTGCAAACACAGACACCATTACTGAAATTCATGAAGTTAAAAACAGGCAGATAAAACAGACTGAAATATAGACTGATTCCTATCAATGTATTTCAGCTCGCAGCATTTACTTCTATTTGGAATTATTTAAAAAAACAAAAAAACTTCAGTATTTATTGTGCTATGTCATTACACAGCAACTTCATAGATATGCTAACATACTGTGAATTTACATGGGAATATTTGTACGATAGTGATTCAGATTAGGTGATGTACAATGGCAGTGCCTCATCTCCATCAGTTTCAAACCGTTACATTACACTGGCACAAAATTCTCAATAACAATCCAACAATAAATAACTATATACGGTGTCATTCGGTAAATATATACAGTGTGATATGCATGTGCACAGTGACTCTCCAAACGTATCACTGTCACTCTCTCGTACTACTGTGTCATTGAGAATTGCACTGGCAGTCAATGGAGGAGCTCACCTGCAAAACTGTTGGAAACATCGAGGACTTTCTTTTGCCACGAACCGAGGAGAACACCCACAACTCGCTTCTGGTTACCAACTTTTCCTATTCTGCAGAAACACTAACCGTTATCATTCTGTCCAAAACAAGCAACAAAACCTGAAAGATGCTGAAGACTTTCGCATCGTCCGCATTGATGATGATGATGATGATGACTTTTCTGACAATACACAGATGTCCCGTTGTACCACATAGCGATAGATGGTTAAGAGGGAACAAGCTAGCAAATAGCCAAAAAATACTTTCGCTAGCTACGTAGCCAGAGCAACGATTTCAGCAATTTCGTCAAACTGACATTTATTTGCAACAGAAAACGAAAAGCAGCCATAACGTGGACAATCTGAGCAGTATTAATTCATGTAGCAGCGAAAAAAAAACTGAACAAGCGATAGCTTCAAAACTGACTGGGCCTTCAATACAATGAGTCTACAGTTTCATTTCAATTGACAACCATCACAAAACACTCGGATTACCTGTTAAAGTGATCCACTACGCTTAGTAACACCAGTGGATGGACGACAACCTTTTCCACAGCTAATTCCGGCATTTTTGTCTATTAAGGTAATTCTAACTAAATGTAAAAAAAAAGCGCTGAAAACCCTCACTGCGGACTGTTTGGACTCCACAATCCCATAATTCATCGAGTTACCGGTACAAAAGTCACGTGCACAAAGGCTGCATTACGTCACTTGGTTTGAGGCTTTGAAAGTATTAAGCAATTACAAAACAATCTTATAATTTATAAGCAATGGTCGATTTGTAAAAAAAAAAATAAAGGGGGATGGTCAAACTCGGAGTGTAAGGATGGTGGTGTATACCTACATTTTTTTTATATTCACGAATCGTAAGAAAAAAATGTACTTACTTTTAATACTAAAACTATCCAATTATTCATAATATTATTTTATTTATACAATAACAACATTGATACGACTAGCGCGGGATTTCAAACACAGACCTCTACACTATCACAACAACATACAATTTACTGCTTAGTATAAATTTAAATTTAACACTTACATACTGTTCGTGTCAAATTTTACCCGTTTTGACATTTGACAGCAGTAAAGATACGCTAAACTTCATTCTTTCATCCTGAAATTTGATGACTTTTCCTAAAGTGACACAAAATACACAAAAATGAAAATATTTTAAAATTTTATACTTTTGTACAAGTGCTACAAATTTTTGCACATTGAGGCTGTTCCGGGTCAAATTTGACCTGTATCTAGTGAGATGGATTTTAGATCCACCAGTGTTGGTAAAATCAAGGAAAATGATGATTTTAGGGAATCTTGGAAATGTGAAACTGTACATGCAATGTCTGTATGTATTTTTTATGGGACAGTAATGACAGAGTTGATGGGGGACCTTGACACTATCACGAAAACTGTCTGTGTGCTCACCACCTTTTCCCGAGGTTCCCGTAAAGACGGTCATGGGGAATCTCGAAACAGTGAAATAGTAAAACAGTAGAGTAGTGGTCATATATGGCGCACATATGGAACAGAAGTCATACAGAGGTCAGAGGGTGCCTTGACACAGACACAAGATCTGCGCCTGCAAGCACAAGCACCTGCAATGTAACAACACTATAACAACTAAAAAATTCCATCAAAATAGGGGTTGGAGGGGGCATAAGATTATAAAGGTACCTGAGCTGCCATTTCAGTGACTGAGGTTATGGCAGCAAGAGTTACTATGCAGGAGGCCATAGAGCTGATCTTCCAAGATGAGGAAGCAGATAGTGATTTGGAGGGGGATGTGTCAGAGCAGGAAGACAACCTGGAGGAAAACTCTGACTGCAGCCCCTCTGATGAAGATGACTCTGAGAAGGAGGAGCAAGCAGCAAGGGAGACATTTTTGTTGAAAACAGTGCCATCAGTTGGACCTCACTTCCACGTCAAGTTGCAGGCAGGATGGCAGCGGAAAATGTCATTCGAATGACTCCAGGACCCACAAGATTGGCTTCTTCCCATGCACCCGACATTTTGTCAACATTCCAGCTCTTCCTCTCTCCAGCCATTGAAAAAATTGTCATTGAAATGAAGCAAATAAATATGTTAAATCGCTCACATGTCCGTTTGCTCAAGTTAATGGGGGGGGGGGGTGAACAACAATAGAGCATACCATAACTTCAGCCCTACTTATAAGAATAAGTCCATTTTCTTTCAGAGGTGGTTTAATTATGGCATTTTTTTGTGACACAATTCTTCAAAAACAATGGTCAAATATACTTATGCTGAAGTTTTAAATAAATTAAATTTTCCACTAACAGCGAAAGAATATGCTATGTAGTTGATACTGTACCTGCAGGACTTATACGGCTGTTATAGGGTTCTGATTTCTCTGCTAACAATGGAACTGTCAATTCCACTATCACTCTGAATTGGGTATGCCATAGAGATAAAAAAAATGCACTTATCCCTGTATTAGACTGTTACGTAATGAACTGGATACTTTCTCTGCAAAGCAGTTTTAAATAGGAGTATGGTGTCACAGACAAAGTCCGTGAAGTGTCCTTTAAAATCATTCATTAAGTTTACCCAGTTAAACGGGTTTTATCAAAATACGAAGCAAACATTGATGGCAGATGGTCTCCCCCTTCCTCGGCTCTGCCGGCTGCCTGTCAAAGGCTGGGCGGCGGAAGGATCTGCCAGGTTCAATAAACTGCTGAAACCCAGCAATCTTGTCCGCATGATGTCTGTCAGAGTATTAAGGAACTGGGGGTTACACAGGCAGATCCAAAAATTTGCTCGTGTCAGACATGGACCTCACAAACCAGTACCTCCATCTCCCCTGGTGTGAAATGTACCTTCCTCTGCCTTTGCTCATCCTTGTTCTTTTGCGGTCACTGGGTGCTCGCAGTTTTATTGTATGTAACACTCTTTATGATTGGCTGAAACATGCAACATCGTGCCAACGCCCTCTAATTGATATTAACACATTACTCCACCCAATGCGGATTGCACCATGTGAAGGACCTCCTATTGCAAGAAGTGCCATAGAATGGACACGCCCAATTTATTTAGAAATTATTTGCACCAAGATATTCTGGTTAGATATACAAAATGTTTTTTTTAAAACTATTGCTTACTTTTTTAACCCCAGAAAGCCTGAATATTGGACATTTGTACGAAAACAAACCACTGACTACTGTATAAGAGCAATTTTCTAAAGGATGCAAAAACAATCCCAGCATGTTTTTAGTTTAGACTTTAGCTTATGTGGAATGGGGTGCAGTTTGGTCTTTATATAATAAATACCTATTGGTGTGCAAGCATCAATAGCAGAGACATTGGTTTTCAGTGCTGGATAGCAAAATTAAATTAATACTGATGGCTCATCAGGGCAGTTGCTGCAACTACTACAAAAATATATCAGCACAAAACAAATACAACTGCAATTTAAATAAAGACTTACTCTTAGCAACAGTTTAACTTGTCACACCTGTTCTTTTTGCCCTCCTGTCAGTGGAACGATGATTCTACTAAATGGCCAAGCCTCTAGTGACTGGACAGCTATATAGGCTATTTCCTCTAACTAGTTCCTCTAACTAGCTGTAGTTGATAGTTTCTCATAATTACATTCACTGACATGCAAATGCATATGAGGGGAAAGGGCCAGTCTTATTTTGCTGACATCTGCATAGCCACCTCCTTTTACCTGCAGAGAGGTATGTGTTCCCCCCTTCCTCGTTCCTCTATGACAGGCTGTTGCTCAGGTCCACTGCTTAATTTGAGCACAGCAACTTCATTTGTGTAAAGAGTGAGTTATCCTCCAGTGCCAGTTTCCTTCGCAGACACATTTACTAGCGTCTGTAAAACAAGCAGCGTGGGTACCATAGTTCATCATCCTAGCTATCTCCCCACCTGTAAATTAGAGGAGGGGAATCCTTTGTGTTGTCCCTTGTTGACTGCCTCCTCAGGTTTGTGACATCTCATATATGGTCCTCAGAGATCAGGATTTCACTCAAGGGGCTCTGCTAAAAGCTGGTTTTAAAGTTAAAATTCGTAAGTATAATTTGAACAGTTCATTTCACGAATACATTGATACATAGTATGAAAATAACGCAGTCCAACAACTTAATTGAAAAATGATGGTTTTGACAGGGTGACACCTTGTGGTGTAATCAGGTAAGTGCACTTGCCTCAGAAATCTTGAAGCATTGATGAATAGAGTAACTGACACTTGAGATTTTATCTGTGATTGGAGAGGTAAAATAAATTGTGATCTCTGTATCCAATGAAATGTCATACCATTATTTTACATAAAATGTAAAACCAAAGTGTTTTTCTAAGTTTTTAATGGCAAAGCACTTTGGTCTGTTAGAGGAGACACCTCTTCCTGTCTCTGTATCTGATCTGTGGGCTGCATGGAAAACAGCAGTACAAAGAGAAACACGCAAATTCAGGTTTAAGACTTTATGAGTGGAAATACAAGCACCTGTGAAAATAATGGAGCTGAAGAGATATGTGGGGAAGCTCTAACAGCATTCTGATTGGTTCATTACAAAATCATTCATCCAATTTAACTTCTTTAAATGAAGTATCATCAGGGGTTTTCAAAATGATTTAACACTACATTACATTACTGTTATTTAGCTGACGCTTTTATCCAAAGCGACTTACAGTTGATTAGACTAACCAAGGGCCAATCTCCCCTGGGAGCAATGTGGGGTTAAGGGCCTTGCTCAAGGGCCCAACAGCAATGGTGTTCTTGGACTGGGACTTGAACCGCCAACCTTAGGGGTCCCAGTCATGTACCTTAGCCACTAGGCCATAGGCTGCCCCAGTGAGTCACTACAAAGTGACTCACTGAAAACCACCACAGAAATAGAGACAAACATACACTTCTCACAAATCGCACAATTTTCTTCCCCTATAGGATCTTGCTCCTTCATCTCCATTCCAACTTCCACGCCCTATCCTCCATGTCCTTAACCATGTGTCGAACCTCTCCCAACTTCAACCATATTAAGAGTGATTCCTGTTGGGTAAACCTTAGCATGCAGCTGTCCATAGGACTGCTTCTGATACAAAGGTAATACCATGCCTGATACATATCACCTTTACCCTGATCTTTCCCTTAAGCCTAAGAATAACTGACCAGACTTTTCACTTGTCCTAGACAAGGACACTTAAACCTCATCGTTATGTGTGTCTGTGATATACACCAATACATCTGGAAATGAATCAACAGCTTCTGACATATCGCGCTCCATAACAAGCATCTTCATTACTTCAACGGGGTCTTTTAACTGGTCTGACAATCCTACCGTATCTCGTGCACACTGCACTGCCATCCCGAGTACAGTTCTCTGTGTAGAAGACCTTTCCATTTGCCCCTGAGAACCTTCAACACTAGCCCCATCTCTGCGTCCTCCTGCGCTACCGGTTGTGCACCGGGGCCTCCCACTTCTCTTCCTGTTCTGGTTAGTGCCAGTTTGCGCTGTTCTGTGAAGGGTGTAATACACGCTGTTGTATGGGATTTCCGGTTTCTTGATAATTTCTTGCATTGAATAGCTGAACATTGAATTTCTCAAAATAAGAATAGATTGACAAGTTTCAGAAGAAATTTCTTTTTTTTGGCCGTATAATTTATATATAAAAATATATTAGTTTGTTGTTATTGTGGTAATTCATGATACTGATGATGATGATGATAACGATGATGATGATGATGATGATGATGATGATGATGATGATGATGATGATGATGATGATGAAGATTAAGGTCTATCTAATTTCAGGAAAGGTGTCGAGAGCTAGTACCCCGCATTACTTATCCATCATCTTCCGCCTTCATACCTAGAGGGACACCAACAGGTTACACCAGAAATGAAGGCTTTCCCTTGTTCATTTCCAGTATGACCTGTTGGTGTCCCTCTAGGTAAGAAGGAGGAATACGAGTATGTATATGTGTTGCAGCTAACACTTTACTTTGTTATACTCTATTGTGATTTTTATTTGTATTGAATGTAAACACCACTGACCTGAAAAAGCAATTGTAAGAATAGGGAAGAGACTGGTTGGTAACAGGGGACAGGTTGTAACATTAGAGACTGGAAGCATTTGAATGGGGAAACAATGTATGCATATATGTATGATCTAGTATGTATGTATGTATGTATGTATGTATGTATGTATGTATGTATGTATGTATGATCTAATATGTATGTATGTATGTATGTATGTATGTATGTATGTATGTATGTATGTATGTATGTATGTATGTATGTATGTATGTATGTATGTATGTATGTATGTATGTATGTATGTATGTATGTATGATCTAGTATGTATGTATGTATGTATGTATGTAACAAATGTCATTACAACTTCCATAGTGGTACACTGCATTACATTTCCAAAACATGTAATACATTATACTTATATTTAGTGGTGTGACTCATACAGATTGTCTTATGTAAAAGGTTTTCTCAAGGTGTACGTCTCCTCAACCCTCTCAAAAATGACTCTACGCAATGTCTGAATCTCACCTATTAAGAGGCACAGATGCAGAGGGCAGAGACCTGGTGGCCAAAGGGACTTTGTTGTTACTGATGAGAGCCACTTTAGGCATGAAAAGAAGGCGAGTTCCATGAGACTTTGAGCTCCAGAGAGTTAATACTGCATAAATACAATAAATTGAAATTGTCTACATGTAATTAAAACAATGTGCAAAATGTTTTTCTCATTTGCATGGAAGAGGGAGAATGATTGGGATTGGGATGTGTGGTATCACATCACAAAAGAAAAGGCCAATCCCACGCCTGGTGAACCAAACGTTTCCAAAGACATCTTATTCCAAGCCATTGTCTGTTACGTGAAATCGGATCTTCCATCATTGGTGATGAGCGGTGGGCCTACAGAAAGTTTCCAGACCTGGGATACAAACATTTTACTGTTCACAGCAGATGGTGTGTGGATCCGTTAACTGGTTCCCATACCCAAAACGTTTAGAGGGCATGGCGTTCCTACAAGGAGCAGATTTGGAAGCTAAGGGGCAATAGACCAGAGGAACTGTTGACTGAGCAGCTCAAGGTAATTGAATGGTATGAATGGCTGGCCAAAACACATCGGCATGGAATTCTTGGTAGGCTCATGAAAGATATTGCAATGAAGTCGTCATAAAGCTTAGAGACAAAGTATGTATAAAAATGACATGATGATGCTTGTTATGTCCTGTCCACTGACATATTAACTAAACGGGATTGCAGTAAACAATGCATTACTTATTGAGAGTTTGTAATATGATTATGCTCTAAAAGTGATCCAAACCGATGTTTATAAATCAAACTCAAATTCTTCTGCAAACAAAATTTGTTGTTTGAATAATTCCTTCAACATATTCCTTCATGACATTGTTGAGATTAATAGTTTTAGGTTACACAAAACCATGACTAAATGCCGTATGAATATGTTAAAATAACTTTATAATTTATAAATGTTAAATTAGCATTGCTGAGGGTTTAATAGTTACCACTTTAGTTTGCGTGCTGCAAAACCACTCATTCATATATATATGGCAAATGGTTTTGCAGCACCCAAACTAAAGTGGTAACTATTCAACCCTCAGCTAATGCTAAAAAGTGCTTCTTTTGGGGCTCTTTTCAGTGGACAATACGCCAAAACCCTTTAGGCCAGTAGATGGCGCTGTTGTTAAGTTTCACTTTCCACTCATGCAGAGAAAGGTTTTTCTAAACATCGGTAACATAACGATAGAAACCTGTTAAGGGGCAGGGCTTGGAGGAAAATTAATTATCCACTAAACAATTCGAATAGTTAATGAGTTTTTTTGTTTATTACTTCATTAATATACTGCTCTGTTTGGATGTTTTGTCATGCTAACTTGTAAACAAATTGGGCTACAATGTATCGTGTGAAAGGTGTTTATACATTATTAGAAGTTCATTTATTGCTGTTACATATTCTAAATATTACATCACATTTTACACTGATGACATTTTTATAAAAATGAGAGGATCATGGGAAAAAGAGGGAAGGACAATCAGACTCTAACTCTCGTACAGACAGTTCGTGGGATGGTGCCGTCAGTAGCGACAATTTTATAAGTAAATTCATGCTTCTTCATATATGTCCATGAAAGCAAAGCTCTTAGCTGTTTGGCATCACTCACTGCTGCTATCTAAGACAAGTATTTATTGCAGTACAGTGTATTTATTTTTGTATCATGACCGGACACCTTGAAATGACTTAACCAAATGTAGGTTGTAACTAAGACTATGGGCGAATTGGAAGAAAGCTCATGTTGGTACTTAAAATGTAATTGTGGGCTTTAAAGTTTAGTACTTTGTGTCCGCCAAGGAACTTCAAAGATCAAATCAAAGTTAAAAAAAAAAAAAAAAAAAAAATTACATTTTTTCCTGTGTACAACAAATCAACGAAGCCACAATTTTCTGTTACAAATAAGAGTTTAATAGAAGTTTTTTCAAATTTTGAAAATCTACAAAAAATACAAACATAAAAAGGCCAAGGTTAAAACTATTTAACAGTCATATTTTGTTAAACAGAAAATCATCCAGTAGATGTCTAAATGATTAAGGGAATTTTTCATTCTAAAACTTCACCTCCATTTCAGCACAACTTTTATTCTGTAAAGGTACATTTCAAAGTCTCAAGATTAATATATAGCTTTTCTCATAAAATATAAAGAAACACAACCCCACTCTGAAATGGCATATTTATAATCTCACAGTAACTGAGAATGTGTAATCCAGAAGTCTATTCTCTATATAAAAGATCTCTCAAATCCCTGCACTTAATATGAAGGCCATATACCAAAAACAAAGGCACCTTACTGTCAAAATGGAAAAACCTACTGAACAGACATTAGCTCTAAACATGGTAACGTTCCATACACAGAGTGATGACGTTACAGATATCTTTACATAATTAACTGAGACTACTTTGTTTTCTGAATTCCAGTAGTTATACTATAATCATATACAAGAGACGCTATATAAGATATAGAACTGCATCAGCTAAACTTTAATGGCTTCATGACACGTAGTGCACAGGGCGAAAAGGGGCTTCTCCTCTAGGCTTTGGCACAAATGTGCAGAGCAAAGGGAGATGAATTGTACTTGATATTAAATAGGCCTTCGTGTTGATGGGGGGGAACTATATTACAGAACAGCACTGGACCGCAAACATCTAACATAACTAGGACATGAAACAGGAACCTATTGTGTTTGTTTTCTTTGACTACTGATACGTCAAATGAGGCGGTCAAATTAAGCGAAGAAAACAGATAGTTATCGTTATGATTGGAGATACAAGGAGTGAGTTACAGTAACAGCAGCTGGTGAAACGACATCAGATCTCCCTCTAATATTTACACAAATTACCAGAGGGGAACTGAATAAAATTCACAGCAGTGAGAAACTAAGTCACTGGGCTGCAACCATCGAAAGTGGAAGATACCTTCACTTCCTCTGTTTCTACTGTGCTTTGAGTTGCAGCCAATTCTCACACTGGCTGCAGGTATCCCATACAGTGGATTATGTAAACAAATTTAGGATTTATTTCCAATTGTACATTTATGTCTAGGAGGAAATGCTCCAGTAAGGCGGTCAGCATTACAGAAAACAATCCTATGTTGGCCCTTCGGCTCAAATGAAAAAGTCACCACCAGTGCAACGAAAGGTTTTCCAATTTTCTTGGCGCACTAAGACCATTTAGGATGTAAACAAAAAGGTTTTTTTTTTTTATGTAATTCCCACTAAACAACAAAAAGGAAAAAACAAACTGTACTTGGGATTACCTTTGCAGGCCCAGTGTTCAGAATTTCATTGAAAAAAATGTACATTGGAATTTTCATATTTGGTTTTGGTATTAGTACAAGCTCAGTGACCACATTGTAGCGATTAAAAAAGGCAGACCCATATGTGGTCATTGCGAGGAAGGCGAGGTAGAGAGACAGAGATGCACTTTCTCCAACACATTGAAAAATATTCAGGCATTCATCAAACATGTTTTAATACATTAAAAACCCTGAAACAAATTTCCCTCCTGAATGAATGAACAGAAGATCAGATAAGCTCATTTTAATTTGAAAGCCCCCAGTGCGTACTGAGGGAGGCGGGGTTTTCGCCGTGTATGGAGTTAAAGGAATGACTGGCCACTGCTCTCCGCCGAAAGGAGGAGCCAAAGCTGCTAACACAACACATGGAGTGGCCTCTAAATTAGCCTGAAAAACACGACAGCTAGAAACAAACAAAACAAGGAAAATGATTAATTAAACAAAAAAAAAAACAAAAAAACAGAAGCGCTACAAAATACTAGTTTGAAAATCTGAACGTAAAAAAAGTCATGCTTTTGTGCTTGTGCGTCAGTTTTAACTTTGTGCAATCTTTCCCGTGGCGACTTTTGTTTTTCTCATGCTTCTGCTGTCCTTTCTGACATAGAATGCACTGTATATCACAGCAAAGGCACAAACATGTCCCAAACCCGCTATGTTTTCTCACATTTAGCTACCGCGGGGGGGTCGTCCTTCCGCTTAGGGGGGGGACTACAGGAGCACACGAAGGAGGAAATGTTAAACAACACTCCTCTCATAGAGTATCTTTTGTTAGTGTGTTAAGAGCTATCCAGCTGGATCTGTGAAGCGAACTCTATCGGGCCCAGAGCCTGCTTATTTTGAGGGTTCTTCTGGGTCTCTGTATTCCTTCAGAAACTTCAGATGGAAGGCTTGGACTTTCTCCAGAAGTAATTTGAGCTTCTCAATTGATGGAAGAATGGTCATTCTGAGGAAAGAGGCACACAGACAGTGTGTTTTACAATCCAACTGTGCGAACATATCGGAGTGCTGTAGAACTGTGGTTCTCAAACTTGGCCCTGGGGGACCCCTGTGAACGCTGGATTTGGTTTCTGCCAATCACTAAATAAAGTAAGTGAGTTTAGTAGGTTAAGTGAATTTTTGAACACTAATTTATTTCTCTTTCATTTATTTTAACACAATGACGATTTGGCTCACTGCCATTAGCTTTTCTAACAAATGGGTTAGTTTCAGTGATCAGGTGTTACCATTTCAACCAATTAACATTCTACTGGTCCTCCTGTCTGTGTGTAATTTAATCAATTAAAATGTGCCATATTTTTAATCAGACCATTTGCCTTACAGCACAATAAGAGAATGTAAGCTTTTATTTGACAGTTTACAAGTCCTGGGATGTGATATTTGCCATTTTCTGTCAGAAATAGGCCCTTGTTTCTAACAGAACATGGTTTAACAGAGTCAACCATCCTTCACCACATTAAAATGGTCTAATTAAGAGCAATGAACAGCTTGATACAATTCAAGGGCTAAAACTGCAGTTCAAACAAAAACCAGCGTCCAGAGTAGGTCAAATCATCAGGCAGTAATAGTCTGTCAAATTGCAAGCGTTTGTATTTCTACTCCATGACAAACAGGTCATCTCAAGATGAATAAAATAAAATTGTGAGGTGCTAAAAAATATCTTTCACAAACTTGCGGGAAGAAAACCGTTTCTGCTATTCGAATGGCCTTTGACACCTCAGTAGAGCAGGGGAACAGATTTTGCAGTGCAGGTTGCTGCCATCTACAAAGAGTTCCAGGCATCCAAAAACTGCTTGTTTTAATATACATGCAAAACACAAGCAGACCTTACTTTCTGCAAAAATGCTGGATTTGAATCGAGTTAATTGTTTTTATTTGTAAAGGTGCCGATATAACCTCATTGCACGTAATTTGTTGCAAATCACTCAGGACAAAGGTATCTATTTCAAAACAGCATGAACATATGATAGGGTAATGGAGGTTTACCGGAAATGGTAGGTTCCTTCCTTCTGTCCGAAACCACTGCCAGGGACCACGCAGATCCCGGTTTCCTCCAGGAGCCGTAGGCAGTAGAACATGTCTGGGGCCATTCCCAACTTCTGCGAGTGAGATGACATCATCAGTCTGCGCCACAGCACTGTCAGGAATAACAAAGGGGGTGCGTTCCAATACTTTTTCTCGTCTCCTCGTTTACTCCACTCGTTTCCTACCCCAGAAATGTGTGGAGGAAAGGAGGGGAGGAAACAAACGGAGGACACAAGGAAACGAGTGGAGGAGATGAGGAAATGAGGAGATGAAATGAAATTTGGAACAGCTAATCCGATTAGCCTATCATGAAAGTCGATCTCGGCTATTGATGGTGGACGTATTACTTCTGCTGATTCCGAGGATACCCAAGTCAGCTAAAATTTTCATGGGATGGTCTTTTAATCTGGCTGGTTGTGAGCACAATGTCACCCAAAAATGAGAAAAGACTTACGCAGTAGGATACATCAATCTTTCATTTGAAGGGGAGGAGGTGGCGAGTGAAGGATACAAAATCTCGTCTCCTACCTTTTTGGAACAGTGGAGAAAGGAAGGACAAATAGATATGTTTCTGGGGCACGGAGGAAACAAAGGGACGATTGGAGGAGATGAGGAGACAAATTTGAGTATTGGAACGCACCCAAGGGCCTACAGCTCTGACACTTTGAGAGTTTGCATATAATTTCACTGTGACTTGCAGTTCAGAAACACAAAGTAATGTATTGACCATTCTGAAAAAGGTCACCACGCCCAAAACAATCCGATACAGATTAAATAAAAACAACAGCAATAATATGTTTTCGTTACAAAAATCTTTTGGTTCCATGAAAGACCAATACAAAACCATAGGAGGGTCTGACACTTTGCTTAGAGTCAAGCTGCTACTTATATAGAGTTAGCAAACACTACGGTGATTCATTCGAATGAATGAAGGAACACTCCCTGGGTAATTTTACGGCCTGGTGGGTGAAAACTAATCAGCACAGACCACGCCGTTATATGGAGAACCGGCCTTGTGGAACAGAGAGTCCTGCAGAGCCAAGTCTACCGCTAAAGCACTGTGGTGGGATATTCTGTCGGCTGAGCGAAATTTTTCTACAGGCTTATCAGGGATCAGTAAAACTGGCATAATACCACATCCGCTGCCTAGTCAGGACAAGTTGAGTCACCAATCAAACTATGAAGGAAGCCACAGTATTAAAAAGCTAATCAGTAAGAGTAGAGAATTTTTTTAATTATCTGTTTATTTTTCCCCGGGCACGATGGCAAACCCTCCAGTTTATTAACTCGTTCAGACTTGTAAAGTAATGTGCACAGAGTGAGAGGAAGGTTCCTGGGAAAGAGCTGACAGGATGGCGATGGAAGTGGGGAGCAATGCAGTGTATTTATATGCATACATATGTGCGTCTGTAAGTGTGTATGTGTACGTATATTGGTGGGTGGGTGCATCTGTGTTTGCGCAGATGTGCATGTGCGAATGTATAAGAGTGTCTCAGCATGTATGAGTGAGTGTGTATGAGTATGTGAATGTGTATTAGTGAGTGTGTGTGTGTGTGTGTGTATCTGTGTATGAGTGTGAGTGTGTGTTTGTGTGTATCTGTGTATGAGCGTATGTGCAGTGTGTGTGAGTGTGTGTGTGTGTATCTGTGTATGAGCGTATGTGCAGTGTGTGTGTGTGTCTGTGTGTGTGTGTGTGTGTATCTGTGTATGAGCGTATGTGCAGATGTACGGACCTTGGCCTGCTCCACTGCCTTGGCTGGGATGAAGAGCTGGGGGAAGGCATACATGGCCCCCTGTACTGGGTTACACTTTATCCCTGGAACAGTGTTCAGGGTCTGCTCCGTCAGCTTGGCCTTCTCTGCTAGAGCACCGAGGACTGCCTTCTTCTCCTGAGAGAGAGAGAGAGAAAGAGCGGGAGAGAGAGAGAGGGGTGAGGGAGAGAGAGGGAGTGGGATTTTACCATTTCGTTAAACTTTTGATATCGTACTGCAGGAAGTGAGGGAGCAGAGATAATGATATATGTTAGAGATCACGGCACTTCCCCCAGCCAGGGCCTGACCTTTATGAACTGTGCGTGAGAGGCCTCGCTTGACGATGGCGGGTTGACGATGACGTCCATGGCAGCCTGCCCCAGCACGGGGGGACACAGGCGCACCGAGAGGAGCTTGATCAGCTGGGCCTGGACGTCCGGGTCCAGGTTAAGCACCTCCATGTAGCCCCTCTGAAACCACACCTGGAAGAAAGATGGCGGGGGGGGAGCGGTCAGGAAGGGGGGCTCTAGCAGCCATGGGGCAGGGGGTGCAGGGCGAGGTGGGGCTGAGCTGGGAGATATGGGAAGGCGTTAGGGGATAGGGGCTGGCTCACAGGAAATAGGAGAGACATTAAGGACTGGCTGGTTACATCTCATCTAAATATTCATGGATAAGGTTTTAGCGTGGGCTACGGTTCCACTTCTGGGTGACCGATGTTTGCAGTGCAGCCAAAACTGTAGCCGCACCCTTTACAATGAAGTGCGGGGTGGAGCATTACTCTACCAGACTTGAAGCAAGTCTCAACAAAGCAGCATGAAGCAAAATAGCTCAGGATCAAACCTCTGGAACCGCCATCCCAGTATCAAGTCTCCAGAAGACTGAAAAAGGTTTTTTTTTCCCAAGAATTGCCCTGTGTTTGGCTCCATCCATCTTGCCCAAAGTTGTGACCAGTTTCCCAGTACCTGCTGATCAAAAGCATCCCCACTGGATGATGCTGCCGCCACCGTGTTTCACTGTGTGGATGGTGTCCTCAGAGTAATGTGTGGTGATGGATTTCCACCACACATAGCGATTTTGCTCCAGGGCCAAAAAGTTCAAGTTTTGGTCTCAATCTGACCAGAGTAACTTCTTACACACGTTTGTTGTGTCTCATGATGCCGTTTGTTTAGTAATGTTCTCTAACAAACTCTGAGGCCTTCTGAAACAGGTGTATTTATACTGAGATTATGTAATGCTTAAATTGCATTATATTGAGATTATATAACGCTTAAATTGCATTATATTGAGATTATGTAACACTTAAATTGCATTATATTGAGATTATGTAAGGTTTAAATTGCATTATATTGTGTTTATGTGGTGCTTAAATTGCAGGCGGACTTTAATTATGTGACTTCTGAAAACAATTGGTTGCACCTAATCTTAATTTCACAGCAAAGGGGGTGAACACATATGTACTCAAAAGTGTTACATTTTTTATTTGTAAATAATTTTGAAAACCATGCAATATTTCCCCCACTTTAAAATTGTGTAGGTCCATTATATAAAACTCCAATAAAATCCATTTTAATTCAAGGTTTTAATATTAAAAAAAAGTCCAACGGGGGTGAATATTTATGCAAGACACTGTAGCAAGGTAGTTCACCTAAAATGATTCAGTAAATATCCAGCTGTAGAACTGGATAGAGTGTTGTCTGTAAACTGTAAAGCCCCTTTCACACAAGGACTGCAACCCCAAACTTTTCCGGACATTACCCGGAGGAGCTGTACGTGTGAGTGCAAACAACCAAATTAGTCAGACCGGGTAATGTCTGTTTGAGCCCATGTGTGAACACAGCAGGTAATTTGCCGGAGAATCCACAGTGAGCGAGTGGCCGTGTTGATGACATTTCTATCATGAGACTGGCGCGAAACCGGAAGAATACAAGCATCCTAGGGTAGCTGCTTCGTATTCTTTTCTGCTTGCCTGTATGTTGCTTTCCACTCTTTTGTTCCTATTGCGGATACGTCCAAATACATGTAGTATTGATATCAACGCAAAAACAGTCATCATTACGGATGAGTCGGTAGCCTCGCTATCAACAATGTGCTGTAAACAAAACACTGTGATATCCGCAGCATACTTTTCACATCATGCCCCTCCTCCTGCATGCTCTACCCAGGTGCCACCCCTCACCTAAACCAAACGTATTCATTTCCAGTAGGTGTGAATGCATCTGACGGTCCTGTGCTACATGTGTGAAAGGGCAACTCCGGAAAACGTCTGGACCCGATTCCTCGGACGTTTTCCGGAGTTCATATGCGAACACGGCACAAGTCGCCCTCAGGCATTTGCTAAATGCCTGAATGTAAATGCTCTGTACACTCTGCCAAATTGAAAAGAAATGTTACCAGACCTGCTAGTTGATTATAAAGACAGTGAGCTCACTGTCATACATAGACATTCCTGGATAACCCTTTTTAGCAGTGTGCAAACACAGAGCTCTAAGCAGATAATACTCACTCTCCAGTATACCCTTTGGAAGTAGAGTGGAAGGAGGCCAGCTCAACATTGTTGAAGTACTCTGGTCCCATCTCATATAGAACCTTCTTGAAGGAATGGAACTGGCATTCTGGAGAGTAGATGTTGTCCTGATAGACCTGAAGACACAGAAAGAAACTGATATAGGAGTTTACGCACTAAACTTAGGGTTAGAGTTCATAATGTCACTATAAGGATACTTAAAGCACCAAAAGTCTGCAACCAGGGCTTTGTGGCAACAGGGTGTACAGAAGAGATTTTCCTATAACAGTAAGGCTTGTTTTATTGCTACATGGATATTTACGTAACATACTGCATGCATACTGAATTAACTGCACACTCGGTTCTGTGAAGTTAATCAGAAGTTTATTCAATAGTTTATTCAATATTTCGGTACAAAGCCTTTGTCAACGGGGTTTTTAAACAAAAATAAATACTCAGCCACTGAAATATTTAACTAATTGACATGATTAATCTGGAGCAAATGTAAATTCATGCAAAGTAAATAAACGTGCTGGATCCAACAGCTTCAAAGAGTGGACATTCTATGCTGTGAAACACCCTGTAAGATGTTAGCTTAAAAAAAATAAATAAACATTACCTCATCGGACAAAACAAACAGCTTCTCCTCATAAGCGAAGTGCAAAACGTCCTCGATGCACTTCCTGCTTTGAACCTGGCCTGGGGAGTTGGGGGTTAAAAATGGAAAGAGGAGAGGAGAGAGGTCAAACCCCGCGCTGTCAACACGAACGACATGTAACTCCATACAGGAACTCAATCTGCGGAGGAAAGCATGACTGGACAGAAAGTGAGAAGCAGGACCATCGAGCTCAGGACAACTGACAAATTGGCCCTGTTTCAGCATTAGCATACACTGGCTCACTTGAGAAGCCCTTGAGCTCCAAGTGGTTGGGGTTGGGGTTGGGGCGGGGGATGGGTATGGGGTTGACACTGATATTTGGAGTCTGAGCCAATTGCTATTGGATTAAAATGCTCATCTACTCTCTGTACATACTAAATAGTTGCTTGTTATCAAATACAAATGCAAAGCTTTCAACAGATGCAAAGCTTACATTTGAATGCCTTCATTTTGAGGATTATGTGACCAAAAAACAAGGTCATTGTTCTCCAGTGCACTCCCTGAAAAACAAAACCAAACGGACAAAGGAGCCGGTGGAGGGCGAGCTTTTAAAGAGGAATGATTCTTTGTCTGGTTAATGCGCACATACGAGCACGTGAACACACTCACACAAGCACGCTAACCCTTTCGCATAGATGTGCGTACACATGCGAGTAGGTAAACACACACACACACACACACACACACACACCTGTTGGATTGCCAGGGTTGATGATGCAAAGCACTCTGGGATTGCAGTACTTCTTGGCGGCCTGCAAGGCCCTGTGAAGCTCATTGATGTCCAGCGCCCAGCAGTTGTCTTCGTCCAGGTAGTAGTTGACCTGCACGGCGTCCAGCTCGGCGATGGCGGCGGAGTAAAGGGGGTACTGCGGGATGGGTATCATCACACCCGTGCGGGATGGGCCCTCACCCGAAACCAGCAGCTTCAAAATGCTCTGCCGTACCAGGGAAACAAAACGCAAGTCACAATACAGCACTTTCAGTCAAGTCTGGTAATTAACCACTTTTCGAGTTCAATTTAAAATGGAATGTATGATTAAACCAGCGGATCTGTGACAAATTTAAACTCAGAAGTGTTGGATAACTACACTAAGTGTGACTGTAAAAATTACAACAGTATAATGGTATAATAGTACTTTTCAGATACAAGTTCCAGGACCTCCTTAATAGGACATTCATTTTTTCAATAATATTTTTATACATTTTAAAAGGCCTTCTCTGGTCAAAATGGCCATTTTTAAGTTCAGTTGACCTTTTCTGTCATATCCTATCAATATTTTAGGAAAGCTGTTCAAGTCATACATACCAATTTTAGAAAAATGGTTTTCAGCCTCACTCCTCTACAGAGATTGTTCTTTTGGAAGACCAAGATACGTCTATGTGACTGTAGCGGAGTGTTAGGTGGATTAAATATTTGTAAAATCCCAAATTTCCTGATGAGTGAAAATCCGGGACTTCCATAAAGCCAATACTTACATAGCTTTAACTTGTGTTCCAATAATAAAAAAAAAACATTGTTATTGACCTTAGATCAAGTTTAAGGAGAGACTATTTTTATAAGAGGGGGGTCTTTAGAGTGCATGGAAAATTAATCTCTCCATACAGCTAAAGAAACACACCAAACATGGAGCACGGGGCAGCAGTGTGCAGACTAGGGGTGGGAGAAAAAAAACTGATTCGGTTACAAATCACAATTCTTGTGACAAACAATTCTGAAATCATCGCGCAGATGAAAAAATAAATCAATCAATTTTTCCGGTTTTAAATCAAAACCGCGATTAAATGCAGGGTCTTGGTTCACGGTTCATCCAACAGTTTTTCCTATTTATTGATTTATTGTGTGTGCGCTGTACTTGGACATAACTGTCTATAATCTTTCAGATGCTGTCATCCTCTGCTGGTTAGTACTTTTGTACAGAGCTGCTGTCATTGTCTGAAACATTAAATGTAGACTTTACGTAGGGACGTACCATGATGCCGTCACTGGCCCCAGTGGTGAGGAATATATTCTCCCAGCTGGAGGGCACGCCCTGGTCCCTCTGCTCCACGTACGCTGCCACGTCCTTCCGGATGCACTCCACCCCTTGGCTGGCACTGTACGATCCTGGGGTGATCCAAATGAGTCAAATCTAAACACTCAAGTCAACAGCACCCACCAGCTCTTCCTGTAAAGCCACAGCTACCATTTAAGACCAGGTCTCAGACAAAAGGAACAAGCAGTTAGTGAGTTATTATCAGGGATACCAGTTTTCCTCTTCTGATGCTAATTCTAATACTGATAACTAAACTCAGATACCAAGTACTGATCTGATCTTTTTTCTAATTTAATTTCGTTCATGTGTTTTAAGAGGACATTGAGTTGTGACTAATATCCCTTATTGACTATAAAAGACAATAAATATTCCAGAGGGTTTGCAACATTGCTTTGTTACAATTTGTTTTTGAAACTTTGGTTTCTATAACAACCATGACTAAGAAACTGCATCAAACTCCATCAGTCATGACTGGCCAATACCCAATCCATCAAATAACGTCAGTATCAGTCCTGATACTGAACCGAAATATCAGACTGGTGCATGTTTAATTATTATTTCCAAGAATCCCTGTGCACATATAATCTCATGGCCAAAAATGGCTTTGTGGTGATACACAAAAGCACCAGAGCTCTGATAAGTTTGGCTTTGGCTTCACTTAGCCCTGCAGGGCAAAGACAGTTATCCAAAACAGTTAAACATGTACGACTGACGAGTGGAAAAACAGCTCAAGTGGGCATACCTATGCTTTGGCCGCCGCAGCCTTGTAGGATACGCCGGGCTCGCAGTTTGGCATCCTCCGGGAACAGGGGGCTGTCCAATAACTCTGGGCATGAGCAGAGAGCCACCACCTGCAAATGGGGAGGGGGGAGGGGGGAGGGTGGTGCACAGATGGGTCCTGAGCTCTGGTGCTGGAGGGCTATGTTGTAATCTCTTTTTCATTGGCTGAATACAAGTGAAAATGATTGGCTAAATAAAGCAGTTCTGTCATGGAACACTCAGGACCCACCCACTATAAACATACAAAATAAATTAACAACAGAAATGCAGCCAGATTCTCCACTACACTTTCCTGCACTCACATGTGCTACACAAAACAAAAAAATCTGTTTGTTGCTGCAAACAGCAGAAACACCCCAGGAAACTCAACAGAGACTGGGTATGTGTTTAAAAAGGCTCCCCCTCCTCTCTCCCTTTTCTTACAAACAGCCACTTTTAATTGCCTGAAGCTAATTTAATATCAACTGCACCTGGGTACCGATTAACCAATCACAGCTGTTGAGGAACATTGCATAGATTGTTACCAACATAAAATAAACAGATTTTTGTAAATTAACACCATGCTTTATTCTCTGGAAAGGGCCACTCCTCCACAGTTTGTATAACTCAGAAGGTAAAAGCCCAAGAGACTAGATGTTAACTGCCCTTGGTGCCAACTTGAATTTCTAATGTGAATATTATACTGCTTAAACTGAGACGAAGGTGTAAAAAAACTAGACAGAGTAAGTCTGGGAGAAACGCTTTGACACTGACCATTGCTAACCCTGACGGAGTAGGTGGCTGTGCTGCTGTTGGGCGTGGAAGGGGGAGGGGTTATGACGCTCATGACCGTCTCTGTGTTCACACTGTTCCAGCCACCAGTTGGTGATGGAGGCGAAATTCCAGAGAGCATTCCGGCACACGGATTCCAGTTTCAGAGCCCGTGACAGAACAAATCATGCCAACCGCCCTTTTGTCCTGCCAATAATGACTAGCATGCTGCCTTGGTCGCGGTCTCCATGGAAACAAGGGTGATCAATAGCGATGGAACCCCACCCTCCGCCCCCAAACCCCATTCACAAGGCCCAATAACCTCATCAGGGGGTCATCGGCCTCTGTTCTTAAAATCAAACCTAAAAGCAAGGTTTTTGTTGTTGGGATAAGCAGGTCCAAAAACAAACAGCCACAAAATTAAGCTTCTGGACACTTTAGCTTTATGAAGCACTTCATCTCACCCCAAATGGTAGTGAAAACAGTGACTCCATTTTCTAACTTTACTTTAGACTCTTCTGTTGCTTGGCAACTAGTTATGACTGGCACGGTGATTTGAAACGGTGAGCCTCGTTATCTGCCAGGGAAAACCACATTTAATCCAGGCATGACAGAGCGACTCAGACAGCCATCATTTGGGTGGCGGGATGCTATATATAGCTGGCCTGTCCAGCATGCCTGGGAGAGGGCCTGCTACCCAAGGTTACCCTGTGCTTTATGAAGTGCAGATGTGTGTATCTACAGCACTAAAACCAGACCCTGTTTGTACATATATGAATTCATTAACAGCCGAGTCTCTCCCCAGAGCTTGCTGATTGGCTGTCAGTTCTCACCCCGCCTTTTTCTAGAGACGCACCTCTTACCTGTCGGAGGAACGTGATCGGCTGCTGGCCCATGGCGTGCGCGTCCCCAATGTTGGCCTTGATGACCTCGGTGAATGGCTTCTTCTTACTCTGAGCACCGGAAAAAGTGTTCTGTGTTAGCGTTGGGCGGTTGGTTAGGGGCATGTATCATTACCTAAGGGTTGTCATTCTGAATCTACAGTGGAGTGTTGCTGTGACTCTTTTAAGCATAATGTCCATGGAAATATACCTAAACATTTTACGTTCATAATCGCAAGCCTATATGGGTGTACAGAAACGTTGTCCTAGATCAACGCATATACAAAACAAGGTGCAGATACAAAACAAATAATGAAACTCTGAACATTGCGGAAATGGGGGGGAGAGAATCTTGATGGGCGTATCAAAGTTGCTCCTGGCATGTTCATAAACCAGATGTCCAAAGGAACAGAACAGGTTCATACTGGCAAAACTTGTGCATTGGGAGGGGCATCTCTGAAACTTCTTGGCAAATCTGCACCACAAGCAAACCCCTAATGATGCAAACAACTATTTGTAGTCCAAATTACTACAAAATATACATTTTGGAAACACGCTCAATTTGAGGCAGTTTTGGAATCTGTCATTTTCCAAGTGGCTCCTGAAAAGTTTGTTTTAAAATTTGTTTCATTACAAGGAATTTCAAGACTCCATTTTTTTCATTTTTATGGGTACAGAGGTATGCACTATACCATGATACAAACAAAATGTACGTTCTGAGCCATACACTTTGGGATAGATTATTCAAATCTTTTCGGAAATCTGCACATAGGATCTCAGTGAAACGATTTCAACCAGTTACTTGCTCTCTTGGTCTTTTTGCACTAGCAAAAAAAAGTTGCATGTGCTAAACGCTTTAGAAATAAATCACAGGTTAAGCAGAATTTAACAGTCTAAAAAAGCAGAAAATTTGACCACATTTCAACCTTATTATGTTCCTTTTAAAAAAAAAAAATCAATAAAGGTGAGCGATCCATATAGGACACTGGTAACTCTAGAGACTGCAGACGAGGAAATGCCTGTCTGTAAACAATAGCTTAGTCTGTTCGCAGGGGTATTGCTTTGTCTGTTTATTATGGGGTGTGACAATGCATGTGAGCTAGGGTGTGTTAATATAGGTGTTGAGAGTAATATTGCCTCATGGAAAAAGCTGAACCACAGACCTGTTTTTTTCTCATGGAGGAATTCAGTGTTTCAGCAGTGTGTTTCACGCATGTCTTTCATTAATGTTGATGCATTTCTAGCATTTCTGCATAAATTCTACCCACACCAGGCTGCCGCATTACTTTGAGCTGCACTGTGCACAAGCCAGAACAAAGAGCCTGTCTCATTTGATATAGGAGTGAGTGCAATGACCCCAATTTTTTGGGAACACAAACTTTCCATCTCTTCCCATCACAATAAAAAGTGTACTTAATAAATCTCCACATTACATAAATGAGAAGCTGTGTGAGCATGTGCAAAGCGGACACCGGACCCTGGGCAACGTGAGACTGTCTGCGGGTGTCACTCGTGGAATTCCTGCCTATTAGTTGGATGGAAGGGTCAAGCTCTGCTTGTCAAGATCATGCGAACGGGAAGCACCTGTTTTAGGGGCTATTTTTAGAGGACCTGTTACAACCAGACAACGCAAATCTTTCATTGGGTATTCCCTTACAACATAAGTACTTTTGAGCCTGAAGAAATAAAGTACAATATATTGATAATATGAGGTCATATATGTTTAGGGCAGTAAACATCAGTTTTTTTGCATGTATTTATTGAAACGGTCCAGAACTGGACAAGGTGAACTGTTGCCATGACAGATTTTGGGATATGACATCACATTTGAGATGCACTGCTGACTACAGTTCAGTGGAGCAAGACAAATTGACAAATCCTTCAATAGTAGATCTGGCCAACGTCCTGGGCTGTGGTGCCACCAAGTCTCCCGCTAAATACACAGCAGGCGGCTCTATCTCTATTCCACTGCACAAGACAATCTCAGTTTTCTATATAATTTTACGCAAAAACAGAAGTGGAAAGAAATATGGAACGCTTGAATTTAATTGTGTCATCTTTGCACCAGAAGGGGTTTGTTTTGATTTGCACATGTACATAAAAACCCTTAACATTAAAGCTATTTCTTTGGATGCATATCCAATGCAAATGAGCGGTATTCATTCAAAATCTAGTTACTGACAAAGGTTAAGTTCATAAACTCTAATGGTCTCTCGTCTAGATTGAACCTCGCGTCTAGAAAATACCACAAACACTGCACATAGGAATTAAGTTAAATCAGTATCTGCAAATCAGTATTTCAAATATTTTTGTAATGTAGCGTAATTACACCGAGAAATTTAGGGACCCGGTCTATTTAAATTTAGGGAACTAGCTTAGGTTAATTATGTAATATAAATCCGTTTGGCTAAACAAATCACAATCCAGAAACTCCACCGAATTTATATTTCAGAACTACTTCGATTTCTCAGTGCTGGACACTTACAGACTTCTGAAGATCATTGCGTGAAACATAATTAATACTTGTGTGTAGTTCCTTCCTTTATGATTTTGTCACTTTTAAGTATGACAATACCTCACCCATCTTGCTTCAAGTACCAGAGTCATAACCGTCCGTGTGAGCGACATACATACTTGTTTAAATAAATGTATGTGAAATGACAAATTAAGTGATAAATATCCGCTCACCTGCTGTAACTCTCGTTCGATTTCTCCAGCTTTGATGACGATGGGTCCTCTTACGGCATACTCCACTGCCTTCACTTGCGGATTCAGCGTCTCCATCGTAAGGGTTTTTTCTCGTACCTTTCCATTTTCTGTAGCCGCTACAGTTGCCTCAGCCGTACTAAACCTCTTTAATCCGGGCTGTTCAACGAATCCTTGGGTTTGGGGTGTTACAGCCTGTACACAGCACGAAACTGACAAAGCTTTTCTGGACAATTGAGATGATGGGTGTTTTAAAACACCAGCAGCCAAATACTGATTTGTAAGAAATGTAAGCCGATGCATTTTAGATAGTGTGATGCAGTCCCCAGCAATAGCCTACATGAAATGCACGCTTGCCTCTTTTCTAGAATTGATTCTGAAGACTGTTCTTGTAAATGTAGAAGCTGATCAAAAACGATCACCTCGATACCTCTCCACTTAAATACACTAAATGTACACCGTGAATACAGAAAGTTAAATACTTGAGACTTTTCAGATAATTGATTAAATTAGCATAAGAGCAGTCACAATTGCCGCGACCAACACAGACAGCACTTCCTTGCCATGGGATGAGCTAACTAGTACCCTATTTAATCTACAGCACCAGCTCCGATACCTCATTTCATCGTAGCCAAAGAACCGCCTTATCGGCGGAGAAGTGTGCCCTCTGGGCGTTGTAGTTTATTTATTCCCGTATCCGTTTTTTCGGGAAGAACTACAGTGACTGAAGACTACAATACCCAAGTTGATTGTTCTATGGGGGCGAGAGTTTCCCAAAGCGGATTTTTCAGTGGTTGCTGACATTTTTTTGATGCTGTGCGCCAGATGCGCTCTCTTCTCTGATTGGAGTGGATACCACTAGTAACACTCAACTCGGGACTTCATACGGACCTGCGCGGCTTGATAAGAAAAGTCACTATTTGGTTGCTATTGCATCAGTCCGTTTTCGAGGTTTGCCACAGATCCTGTCGCGCCGAACCAGTTTCGGGTTATTCGGCCAGCTGAATTGTTGTGCTGAAAATAGACATTTTACATCTTCAATTGCGGTAAATTTTATAAACAACCAATTTAAAAAAGAAAGTAATAATAAATTCAATAATTCCATACAGGTTTCCTGGGTGACGAGTTTTACTTTAAGTTAGTTGCATTCTATGTTTTTATTGTTTACGTTTTGGGCAAAATTTTCGAAAGCAAACATCGTCCAAGGCATTCTTAATGTATTAATTTATTTAATTCGCTGTTGTTACATAATGGTCATTTTTGGGGTATTTTAAGCCTGCTAACCATACAGGACATCTATAAAAGGACACTGTTTTCAGTATTATTGATTTAAAGCAATATAGTGACTTCAGCGCTTCCTTGTTTAAACAAGAGAGGGAAGGGTATAGTCAGGAAACTTGAGCCACATTAAAACATTAACCAGTTAGACAGGATCACAAAAGATCAACTCAGATTGCAGCACTAATTGAAATGACATTGAGAAATCACACAACATCACACACTTGGAAGAATCTAAAACAGGCGCAATTAACGGCTGCTATTAAAATAACAGATATACCTGCATTAGTCCTGATGTACCTATCTCGGAAGTGATGCCGAGGAAGCAACTGGAAACGGTCCCTGCTGGACATGATGCAGCAGGGACCGTTGAAGCCCATGTTCAAATGGCCCACTTTGACAGAATATCGAGTCCTCAAAGGTCACATATACCTGGATATAAAGTTAAAATCCTAACCACATAACAGCACGTAAACCAGCCAAATTGTCTAAAAATTACGCATAATTTCAGAGTGTGGTTGTACAGTACTATGGAATGTAAAGATGGTAAATCTAATTTTAAAATACCAACTGGAAGGTTTTATTCTGCTTTCAGGGTGGCAGGATTTTACATTGTGGAGTTTCAATGTTTTGATCACATAGGTGACACTTAGCGTCGTCACTTCTTGGGCTGTCCGGGACCCTGCTTTCCAGCTCAGTTATTATAGTTCTGCAGACCACACCCACAGAGTTCAACTGAGACCACAGCTTGCATTGTGGAATTGATATTGTGCGCCATCTACTGGTCAAATATGCGGTATTACATAACCTTTCTCGTGGAACTTTCACTGTTAATATTAGCTTTACACTCTCCTTCTTCGGATTCTATATGGCGATTATTGAATGAAAAATTGTTTGGAAAAAAGTATTTTTGTAGATTGTTGATCAGAGATAGTTCGTTAGTATGAAGAGAGGTATCTTAGGAAATGCTATTATAAGACATTTATACGGAATTAATTTTGAAATTTGAATTAAATTTGAAATTTTGTAGAAGAAAACAGTTTTATTGTGAAATTCTGGTGGATATGTGTAGTTTTGTTGATATATATTATACCCAGGGCTCCAGCTGAGGGGTATGCGGGGGATGCCATTCTCCTTGGAAAAAATGTTGCCCACAACCATCTCCCTTGTAACACTGTCTTCCCATCCCTATTTCTTTAATGGAATTAGCTATGCTATTTATCGCCTTAACGCTAAAAGGCGAAACCTCAGCGACATTTAAATGTCAATCTTTCGTTATGTGCGCTCCAGTTTGTGTTGTTTAGTATCATCTGTGCCATTGTGGCTTTTGATTGCTTATCGCTTATTTGATTGAAGCCTGCAAATGAATGCTTCTCACTGGCTAATGCAGCTTCACCGTGAACCTTTGGACAAGGACTGCAGATGCTACAGGTTAAAATGACTAAAGCGACCAGTTCAGCAGGACCTTATAAGTTTTTTTAGTAAAGAAGAATAAAACGACAGGTGAGATGATAACCAGTCTCATGTTTTATTAATACATAATATGTCCATTATGTAACAATACTTTGACAGCAGCTCAGCCAATGTTTAATCTTGAATGAGACCGTCGCTGATAATAACAATGCTATATATATTGTTTGGCAGCTAACCTGTTCACTTGTGAGCCAACGAACATGTGAGCTATCTAACGTCTTTATTTGCTTGAAATAACATGACCGATTTTAGATTCTAATGACAGGGTGACGTATTGACTGTAAAAGATACATTAAGCAGTAACTTGTATGCAGTTGTGGTAGAGGTCTGTTTTTGAAATCCCGCACCAGTAATATCATTGTTGTTATTATATAAATAAAATGATTTTGTAAATAATTGGATAATTTTTGATGGTTTTGTATTAATAATACGAGTTACAAGTACATCGTCTTTTTTATGATTATGCATGAATATAAAACAATTTAGGCATATACCACCATCCTTCCTCTCCAAGGTTGACCATCCTCCTTGAATTTTTTTTTTTTTTACAAATCGATCACTGGTTATAACATCAAAAATATTACATCCAGATTTACCTTTCAGACATGTGTCACAGGATCATCTTAATAATAAACGTGTTTTGTGGAGACTAGTTTCGAATTTGTTGTCATACAAAAAATAGAAAATCCAGGGGAAAAACAAACACTAAATTGGACCAATTTCACCTGTGCATTGACCAGCTACCATTTATCTCTTAACACAGGCTACAAATGACAACCTGAATGCAAGGCCACACACGTAGTCATCACAATCACATGCTCACAGAATGCCGGTATGCTATTGGTTTTCTCTTCATTTCCTGGTTGCTTACCAATGTCTTAATTCGGTTAATACGTTTATTGGTGTAATGAGTAGATTTATGAGGTAACGTTTGTAACTAATGGATATATGTCAGGTTTTACATCCCGTTGATGAGTAGAGCCACTTGTGGATAACAGTTGATAATAGGCTCCTATGTTATGTTTTTTATCTTTCACTTAACATTTGTACGGCTGTTGGTCAGAGTTGTAAACTGTGAAGGCTTTACCGGCACCTCACAGTAAACGAGGTGTGATTTGTTAAGCTTTTCTGAGTAGCAGAGTGTGTTGGCGACATTCATTACCATTCAAGCAACTTGATTGGCTCATTATGTAAATATATGTTCTGTCTGCGTATATGAAACACCAATAAATGACTAGGCTTATAGATGCGTCAGTCATTTTAAAGATCGATTTTAGGATGGTTGCAAGTTTCAAGGTTGCCATGAGTGAACATTTTACAAGGCAGATATTTCCCAGCGCGATTCTATGTAATACAGTAGGGGGCGCAGTTGTTCGTCTAGTGTTTGATATTCGGCCGCATACAAAGGTTAAAAAAGACTGACGTAGCCAAGTACTGGTGCCAAAACAGAAATAAGTGCTGTAACTCCTGTGTTTAAAGTACTACATCCTTTCGTCAAAGTTATTGTTATAAGACCACAATATATGACGAATGACAAAATAATTTTGTCTCAAAATTAGATTTAAAAATCATTCATTTAAAAAATTCCAATAGTATCTCATGAGGTAAGATCAAAATGAATAAAAAATGATCTTGTGTAATATGCCTTCAGGGAGTGCCCCTCACCCCTCTGGACAAGTGTGAAAGTACTAGTAGGACGATACTATGACACTGTGAAATAATAAATTTGCATACATTTTTTGTAAGCTGCACAGTTCTTATGGCCTCTTGTGTATTCACATTTTAAAACATTTTGTATTTTTTGTGTTTCTGCCACCTCATCTTCCATTATGAAACACAGAAATACACATACAGAAGCATTCAAACTCAGTTTCTTGCACCTATTTCTCATGCATATTTATGCAGGCCCACAGCTGCTGTTCTCAAGTTCTGATTGGCTGAATTCAGAGAGCAGAGCTCTCACTGTGGCAGCGCAGTGGAACTGAGAAAGAGGAAACGGGAGGACTGTAGGGTTATGTGGAGGAGAGACACCAGTGCAGCGACACTAATCAGACAGCACCAGGAAAACCCATGACTTCAATACACTTATAGGCTACCGCTCCACTGGAAACTACATCCAAAAAACACCACATAGTCTCCTTTGTCTGCCAGCATGCAATTGTGCATATAAAAGTGACTGGGAGATTTTAAATGTTATGTAACATTTTACCTTGGGAACTCAGTGCGGAATAAACTGAATTCATTGTAAAATGGAGTGATACGTGTCCCTGACGAACACATGGGCAAAACAACAAGGCAGGCATTAAATCTCCTTAATATATTTATTTTTCACCATTGTCCTAAACCCATGAAAATGACTCCATAATTTGTAATTATCTTTTTGGAAGTTGAATTATGTCATATGTTCACATTGAGTCAAATCCTTGATTTGGACTTCAAATCTGAGAAAATATATTAACAGCCACATTTAGGTCTGATTCTGCAAGAGAACACTGATGAGAAGGCAGTTTCACCATTTAAATCTAACTCATTTCTTCTCAGACATTAACTGCTATACAATTGCCAGCCAAGCTCTCCTGTCTGCTTTCTATCCTGTTTTATAGCACAACTCATAGCATCTTAGATAAAGCTTTATGTGAAGTTTAACTAAACACAAGCTAACTGTCCACAAGTCGGATACAATTCATGCAATTGTGCATTCATGCAATGAATTAGTCACTACTATATCTATCAAACAATGAAATTAGTATAAATTAATACTTGGTAATACATCCAAGATTTGTTCACATGATATTATAGCAATGCTGAATTTGTCCACAAGCTATGAAATTTATAAAAGTATAACCTTATTTTTTTGTGTCTAAGGAAAGACACAAATACATAATTGATTCAAATCAGGAATCTGTTTCTTTCAAGTCCAGCTGCTTCATCTCAAGGCTGAGCTTGTGCTGACTCTTACTAATTCAGATGAATAAATGTGATTTTCTTTCCTTCTTTCTTTATTACTGCTTCTCAAAAACTGTTTATTTGATGGATGTCTCCAATAAGGACGATGTACAAAGCTAGCATGATGAGATATAAAATATTCAAATGAATTTTGTGAGATAAAACACATATTGAAGCAAATGGAGATGACACAATAACATAGCCATTAAAAGTAAAGCTGAGTGAAATATAAATTTGAAAAACAACCAAAATACTTTTACCATGCATGTAGTGTTGGGGTCTGATTTACTTGTGCTTTTCAGGCTGGTGTAAAAAAGACTATGTGCAAAAATGTTAACATGTGCTAAAGGGTAAAGAATTAAATAATTCTCTTACATATTGGCCATGTTCATTTGGGCAAGGATTTTGATGTCAGTAGTCACATGAGGGCTGTATGCAGTATGCCAGCATACAGAAATAATCCCCCGGTTGTGCTAAAGGTCAGTATCATTAGCAAGATAATCGCTATGGCACAGATCAATACATGCCAAGGATTTGGCCATTGTCCTTCTCCTCAATGGCTAGCGGTTTGGACAATACAGGCAAAATGCAAATAATTTCGCCAATGATTACTCTTATCTTATAGTTATTCAAAGTCCAAAAGGGCAACAAGGCTGTCCTACAGTAGAAAAATATAATATTTTTCAGGAAATACTTAAATGGTTAATTTCAGACCCTGATTGCTGTAATTATTTTACAGTATCTGGATAGTGTACATGAAAGAACAACATTATCATACATAAGGAAATATAATATTACTTTATCAAAATTTCAGGAACTTGAATGAAAAAATAGGAAAAATTGAAATTGTTAATCTCAACATTGATGTTGTTACTGAGAGGAATGTTTTTGGTTTTTGTAGTTGTTCATTTTGAGATTAAGTCATTAGAGTTATTAAAGTATTTTAAAATCTAAAAATGTATGGAACTATTCCATATGAACTATGCTAGTTACCTTAGGATGCTGCCAGAAAAGGCAGGCCAAAGCATATGAAGTTAATTGTGTGGAAAGGCAGTCAGTATAGCTTTCAAAAGTTTGTGTCCAAATGTAGTTTACTAAATACAATAATATAATACAGCATCCATGGAATGACCTATAGCAAACTTAACAATATGACCAAAAATTGATGAATTACACACTATCAAAGTTCTAGATACAACTTTTCTATATGAGCATAGGAAAAAATTAAACAAAAACTGATGGTTTTATTTGAATAGGTGTCTAAGGAGTCAGGCTTCTCTCCTATTGGTACACATGTAACTCATTAGCCAATGAAACCCTAGTGTTGTAGGATTGGTTTCCCAAGGGTCAGCTTCATACACTTATTATACTGTAGCACACATTTAGGTGTGCGTTGTAAATAGTTTCATAATAAATGTGTGTGTGTGTATGTGTGTGTGTGAGTGTGAGAGAGAGAGAGAGAGAGAGAGAGTATGAGAGACAGAAGTGTCTTTATTAGACTATTCCACTTTCTGTAATCATTGCGTTGCTTCTGGCATGCTAACCAGTACTTGACTGACTATTGTTAGCAGAACAATCTACCCAAAGCTTTCAGTGTGGGGGATGGGCAGAACGCTGAGTAGTAATTGGGCTCTTTTCTCACAGAAAACCTTTACTGGCTTAGAAACCTGACAGCTAATTAAAGACATCTGACATGATGAAAGTTTAATTCAATAGCCTATATTATATGATCATTCCATGTTCTACTACTAAAAAAAATACAAGTTTTTTTTCACTGCACCATAAAAGGTCTCTGTGATTTTGAAAAGATTATAAGATGCTACAGGCCTGTTATCCACTGGGTTTGCTGAATCTATAATGACTGAAATCCATGTCAGTGTAGCATTATGGTAATTTAACATTTGGTTGAACTATTCATATACTGCAGTTTGAAGAATCAAAATAATCACCAACATAATCACAATAACAGCGTTGTTCTTTCAGTATCTGACAACGACATGTCCATTACACATGCTCCACAAGGCTGACAGACTTGTAGTCATAAACACAATCTGTAATTCATAACCAGTTTTTTTTTTCCAGTTTTTCCCCTTAAAGCAATCTTCGCGCATGCTCATTCCCAGCTATAATGTGGAGAAAGCAAATTAAAGGAGTCGCTGCCTCTACTGCGCAAGCTCAGTATATTAACTTGATTGATGTCGGTTTGGTGTGCCTGAGCTCGCGGGGTCGAATCTGCTGCACTTCGTATTTCACTGGGAGTGCAGTAGGGAGAAGTTTGAGTAATATCGCTGGACAGAAATAGAAATACAAAACTAAAAAGATCGCGGAGGATGTCAGCGAATAAAGCCAAGAAAGTGAAAATGGCCACCAAATCATGTCCAGAATGCGATCAACAGGTGAAGTACACGTAACTATACATTATCCATTTTAAAAATAATGCGAATACTGAAATGCAGAAATAGGCTACACGAAGTATTTTCACCCGCCAGCGAATGCATCAGAAGTTAGGAACGATGGTGAACGCAGCAATATGCCAGAATGAGGTCTGCCTCAACTGGATTTTCTGTTTTACGTTCAATGGCAGATATCAGGCAATATTGTTGTTCGCCGATATTGTGATATTAACTTGCAGTGTCGCCAGTTTGTTAGCTAGATGGGATGTAAGCATTTCCTCCCTGCTTATACTATGAAGCTAAATTTACCAGCCAGTTACATTATATGTGGGTCTCGTTCTTTAACACTGGATATCGTCAATATTAATGCGACACGTACCTTCGGAAAAATATGATCTAATCACTTGACAAAATGTACAACATTTATGAAATAATAGCAGTTATTGTAGCACAATCTGAATGTTAATTTTCAGGACATTCTTGTTATAAGATAGGCTATTTAGCCAAGTTGTCCATATGGATTACATATAGAATGGTGACGATATATTAGTTCGGTACAGGGAAGGATTATGTATGGTATTCAATACGGTTCTATCTTGACGGTTAATCTGAGATGTATTCATTGTATTTCTCGATGTAAGCTTAAAGTTGCCAGTGTCTCTGCTGGCGCGGATCACAGCCCATGATGTAGCTGCTTTTGGATTGTATGTTGTGTTATAAATTACGTTCGATATTAAATAGCCTACGAAACGTATACGATGGCAGCCATGCAGGCACTCCTACGACAGCTCTAACAGACGCTCTGTAGAATCTTTTCTTATATACGTTTTAATGTAGTCTAATGCTCAGACGTTCTGCATTGTACCCAAGCTGTTAATTATGTGTGATGAAAATACATTGAAATGTGATACTTCCAAGAAATGTTTGCCGACCAAGTTTTGTTAACCTCGCTTTTGTTTCATTTATTAGATTCCAGTAGCTTGCAAGTCTTGTCCCTGCGGCTATGTGTTCATAAGCAGAAAACTTCTAAATGCCAAACTAACCGAGAGATCGTCACCAGCAATAGGTATGATCACTGTCCTGTCATGAAATATTACTTTTAAGAAGATGGACGTTTACATAACACCAGCACGTGAATGTAATTTTGTAAATAATTCCGATCACAGCACATTTTTACTTTGTTAAAGAGACAGTTTTGTTTTCGCCAACTGCCTGTCCCTGTTAGAATGGTCAGAAATGTTTGGTATGTTACGCCATGCGGCTGAAGATATGTTTGCAAGTTTCTAACGTGTTAAGCCACATGGCGTTTACAACAGTGTTTCTGTGTGCACATGACAGCAAATTGATATTGCTGTTATTTTGAACTTTACTTTCCAAAGAAACTAATTCAATTAAAATCTACGGGACATACCAGAGATGATTACGTAAAACATACTTTGCTGTTTTACCATGTAAAAGAAGATTTAAGGATTGAACCTGAATAAAAAGCCTACTTATTTCAGATCAGTGGCTGTGCTTTAGAGAATTGGCACAAGACCAACTTCCGTTTCCCACTTATGGCAAAGCCCGTTTGTGAAACGTGACACCACTGCTGCTTGTCCTTGCCTTTCCCCTATTTTACAATGAAATACCATTTGCGATTCAAGATGATTTCAGCTCATGAGCTTATGACGTTTTTGTTGCGGAAAGAATTTTCTGAGTGTGTTTGGAGACGGAATAAAGAGGAAATGGAGTATGGGAGGAGGGGGGGGGGGTTAATTCCAAGCAGAAAAGCTTGTTCATTCAGTTCTCCCGTGTCACCCCTATAAATAAAGAATGGCCCCACTCTAGCTGAATGCTGAGAAAGCTAGCTGTGTGTATCAGCCTTGCCTTCTCATTGAGTATTATGCCACAATTTAGGAAATGTACGTATTAATCTCAACAATATTTTGTAAAGTATTATTGTGAAATAATTATTTGTTACCACAATAATTTGATGAGTAGTTTTTGCCTTCATAAAGACAAAATTGTGAATTTGTTCAATCCCAAGAAGGAGTTTCCTTGTATTTAACAGTAACCAAAATTGGCATGGTAAATGAATTATTTGGAGTGGTGCTGGGGGCCAGCTCAGAAGGTCCAGTGTTTTGAGATCAACAGGTCTTCCTGTTTATTCTGCTGTTGGCATTTTCCCCAATGTGTACATATCCTTCAGTTTACAGCAAGCAGCACTTTTAATGTAATACCCCTTTACTCCTACTCTGCGTTCGACTCTGGCCTGCACTGCAAAAGTATGTGCTCAATCAACAACACATTCATTAATATTCTGTATCTTAGTAACTGTAATAACTCGATTTGGGAGTGTTCCCCTGGAAAAATCTTGTACTGAACTCCGCAGTGCCTTAAATTATGAATGGAATGTTAAGCACCACCATCGTTTGCAAGATTTTTTTTTTTTTAGGGTCAGACAGTTTACTGAGTAAAATAACATACATTTATTTTTCATACATTTCATAATTCATTTGTGATACTTTGCACAACATGAAACCTCGGTCAAATAAAAGCAGGTTGTAGTGATTAAGTGCAATCCTTACTTTATGGTGTAAAAGAATATTTTAATGCTTTCAGTTGGACAAGTGTTTAAATTACAGCTGAGTGACTTGTATGAGGGATTTTTCCCCTCTTAAGGAAGAGGCCTATATCTTACTGCCATACTTGGTGATAAGTACAGTTTATGGCTCTATGGGTCTCCATTTTAATGTTGATTCACTTCTTCTACTCTCACACATAACTTCTTATTGCAAGAAGTAAGTGTTTTTGGATGGTGCTATTCAAATGTCAATACTGAGCGTTAATGCACACTAGACTGGATGTACATTAACTGAGAATTGAGTTTTGGAATGAAGATTGTTCTGTACATTAGAGTTTCATAATGCAAGTTCAGCATTGTAGCAAAATTGCATTTATGTTCTCTCAGCATTTTGGTCAACTTCAGTAAACACCAACACTAATAATGCTCTGCTAAAATAGAGACATACAATGTTCTATTGAACTCATTCCAAAGTCCTTGCAGGTCATTGGAATAGAAATCTTTGCTTTGAAGGATGCCATTAACCAAGTGATAGTATGTTTCATGTGTAGACTGGTAATGAGTTCTGGAATGAGTGTTAGAACAAAGGACAGTTTCACACACTCATTGAACACTTTCAAGACGTTAGCTGTGCCTTTTTTTGGGTTCATCCTGGGACCGTAGCCGTTGTGCAGAGTGGTGTGGTTTCTAATTAGCAGAGATAATTATGGTGTCCTGTGACAAATAATAGTCAAACTAAGAACTCACAAGTGTCATTTAGTTAATGTTTACACTAAGAGCTGCTGTTTGATAACCATCGTTCAACGGACAAAATGTAATTCCAGTACAACTGAAAACAGTGCTCTGGCTGTTGATTATTTTAGATATGTGTTTATTTTCATTTCAGATTAGGCAAAGATATTTTACAATGGGTGTTTACAGACAGTAATCAAATTCTGCGATTTCTCCATATCCTCTCGCAAGAGTAATTGCTCATATCCGTAATCTCTTGAAGAATCAGATCTCGGCTCTTGCCAAGACAAGCTTATTGACAAAGTCGGAATTCCTGAAGCAAAGGTGGATAGTCTTGCGGAAGAGTAACGATTCTGATACAGCTAATGCCAGTCTTATCAAAAGGGGCTTTGTCAGAACACGACATTTGCTAATGCTTGGGGTAATATTATGTCCTAGAAAATATTCAAATAAATCGAACGAGCTCTCATGCTGTTTGATCAGCCTGTACTGAAATGAAATGTGTTTTGCATTTGAAATGTGTTTCACATAAAATGTATTTTATTAGGCGGAATTTAAAACAAATGAAGACTCCACTGTGTTTGAATTGTATTGGACTCCAGTCTCTCTGTTAGAATAACAGACATATGTTATACCTGAAGATTGTATCTCTAAGGGGTTTGCTTGAGTGGGTCAGTGTTCACTTTTAAATCTGCAGACAGAAATGTAGCACTTCCTCTGGTACAGTCAGACTGAAAGCACATGCTGATTGAGGTTCATTATGAAGATGAAGGATTTTAAAGCCAACCTAAAAATAAAACTATGTGTACTGAAGGCATTATTCATGCCTTGATATTGAGTGAAATATGCTCAACACTTAAAACAGGATTACTTTTATGTTTTTTGGGTCATGTTGCGTCTGGTATTTGTGGAGACAGTGTGTTATTCCCTCTCTAACATTCCAAATGGGGATTTCGCTTGTTTTATGTATTACCCTGGTTTTTACAGGCCAAGATTGGGTTCCCTTTCATACAGCAGGAAAAGAAAGGTTTTACATGTTTACATAATATATTTCTTAATGTATTCAGACCTGTATTTATGCATACATATTTTATGCATTATGTAATTGCTTTTTTTTATTGTCCCATACTTTTCTGTTTCTCAACCATGCTGTTTATCCGTGCAAGTTATTGAACCATAATTAACACCCATGTGACTGGTCAGCACTAGGTATCTAACCAAGCAGTGGCTAAAGTGAATCTGGGTCATTCTGTCAGAAATGATCTGTTGTCCCTATCTGATCCTCTCAGATTTCCCTGATGCTTTGTGTTTAGTTACTGTGATGTAAATACATGTATGTGCTTTATGGGGCCATGTTTGAGTGAGTGTGTGTGTGTGAGTCCCCATAATGTACATATGAGTATGTGCTGTGGATATACATGTTTTTTTCCTGTCTACCAGTTAAGCATTATTGGTATAGCTGGCTGTGTAGTTATTATACAAATGTAAATGTAGCAGGAAAAATGTAACTAGTCAGGGGTTGTGTCCAGTTATTTAGACTCCTGGTTAATATAGTGAAATGATATTTTGAAACTGTTATGCTGTCCTGAGGCAAAGCCCACAATAGTTATCAAGTTAAAGAGAAAAATGAAATTATTGTCTTTCCATAGAACAATTGAAACTGGAGAATATTAGTTTGCATAATGTTGTCATGTCTGTCTGTAAATTTCAATATTACATGTGTTTTTTTTTGTCCTGTTAACCAATTTTGCAGACAAGCTAGATGCAAAGAGGCGGAGAACTGAAAGGATTCGCAGAGAGAAGATCAGTTCTGTCTCCACCAATGACATGGAGAACAGGAGGCGATCCCGCTCAAACAGCCAATCAGAGCAGATCCGCAGAGGAAGGGGAAGGCCAAAGACCACCGCCATCAAGAAGCAGGAAGAGGACAAAGGTAAACTGTGTGTGGTTTGTGTGAGTGTGTGTAGTAATGGGAAGCATCCAAACAGATCCATTTGATAAGGGCATTTTGGTTTGGTTTGCACCGTGCACTCTAGATTTTCCACTTACAGTATGGTTAATAATGATATTAAAAACCAAAAATGTGTGTATATGTTGCATTATATGCCTCCTTAAGTTAAGGTTTATTTGTGTATCTAACTGAAGTGCAGCACACCAGATTCTTATCATTAAGCTATTAGCAAGGTGAATTATACCGCATGTCTTTGCAATTGTGAGTGGGGGAGATTAGCCTGTGCTAGATGGTCCACAGCAATCACTCAGACCTCCTCTCTGCTGACATTTCAGCCTCAGAGCTGAATATAATCATAACTCCTTAAGTTTACTGATTTTTCACTCTCAACTCCAACTTGGATCCATTATTTTCATGGGGTAGTGCCATTCCCATGTTGCCTACAGTCCGCCAAGTAGGAGTAGCCCAGATTTTAGCTGTAAGCAAATGTAAATAAAGTTGTAATTGTGCTTGTTAAGAAGTTTAATTTGGTTAACTTTGCTGCATTTTGATAAAACCTTTTCCAGACATGTTTTATGGATCGTGTTTTTACTCATTTATAGATTTAAGCCTACATGGTTTGTATATGCGATGAATGGTTTTCTCACTGTATGTACATATTTTCTGTTAAGATGAGTGTGTACATATGTATATCAGTTTGATTGGTTTCAGTTTTGAATAACCAGTTTGTTTGTAATTGTATATGTTCTTATTGTGAAGTTCCTTGTAAGTTTAACATTCCTTACATGCTGTCCAGAGCAGGGTGTTTCCATGGATTTTGGAAGTCTGCATAGTTGTGATCCCACCATCAGTAATAATTAACAGGATCTCGCCCACGGAGATAGTTTGTGTAGTTTCACTATGAACGATATCTGTGGAGACGGAAGTCTCTCATACCGAGGTTCAGTTTGAATAGTGTGATAAGAAAGAATCAGTTAGACGTACGACCTGAACACTGACTCATCTAGGTAGAGTTGAAACATTTGAGAGTTGAGACATCATTGCGTTCAATGAAGTCGTGAAGTGTGCTCTTCTGGAATCCTCTTCCAGTTGTTATGAGTCTTTTTTCTGTCCATTGACCCCAGATAACTTTCATTTGGCATGCCGGAGACTAACCAAACTCTGTAGGCTTGTGTAGGTGGGTGAATTTGTGCTTCAGATAAAATAAGCTGCAGACAGGTAACCTGGTGTTATTAAAGAAAGCATGATTAGTTTATGTTCCTCTCGTTTTTCCCTCATTAGGAAAAAAATAGCCTTAAGAAGACATATTGGAAATAATTTCATATTGGGCATAACTCCATAACAAAACAAAAAATCCATGTAGGATTTTCCGTCAAGTGGAATTGCACCATATTAAGACTTTACAGCACTGGCCCAAGAAGACACATGGTGGCGCTATAGAACTCCAAGTATTAAAGTTTAGTCACAATACAGTGAGAGTAAGATGATTTCAATGTTGTTGCAGTGACCAGCTTATTTATTTTGAGCATACCCAGTGGGCAACGACTATCGTGAATTGGCCACAACACATCAATAAAAGGCGGTATTCCTGTACCATGATAAAAGGTAGTTTACACTTAAGCATATGGTCATGACATTCGATATATATGTAAATCTACTTCCAGTTTCTATCTGCCACAGGTCATATCAGCTACCATGAGAATTAAATCCAACAGTTAGTTATTGATAGATTTTAGGGCCCCATAGACTGTTAGTGTGTGCACCGGCTTCTTTGCGGCACTTTCCCCACAGCTGCTCCTTGCAGCCATACTTTTCACCGATATTCTGTCATGTTCGTTTAATGGAGAATACTGATGTTCTGATAAAGTTGCAAGGTGCAACGCTGTGGTTTCCTCTGCAAGCTAGCATGTGATCTTAAAATCAACTGACACCTCTCAGAAAACAGTGAGCCCGTAGATAGCAACATGGAGTTTTTTTCTGGTAGTTCAGGGCCATAAACTTGTCGTATAATCATTTTATTTACAGAATCAGGCTACGTTTGAGGAAACGTGACCTTCTGGGTGGAATGCTTTGGGCCACATGTAGCAAAGCCTTTCGTACATTAACTTTTTTTTCATGCAATTTCAATATCATAATTTGTGATTGAAGCAAACAGACTACCTCACCCAGTCACTTGCTATCTTTTTGCAACAACAAAATAGCGTTGCACATACTAATGTCTTTGGTAAATCTGGCCCTGTTTATAATGACACGTTCATCGGAACTGGAATGGAAGTATGAATGAATTTATTTGAACAGCAGGGGGTGAGTTGATTTCTCCACCACCCCCACCCCCAGATTGGGCAGGATTAATGATTTATGGAGGAGGGTCCTCTCTGGTTTGAACGCTGAATTAATCATGATATCCCTGGCAGAGCTTCCCCTTCATTGGCCTAGTTTCAGTAGCCGTACCATTAGCGTAGCTTGCACAGACGTACACCTGGCTGCCTGCTCTAGGCTGCGCGATTGTTTACCATTATTTCTCACACTAGATATGTACTCGCTCTTTTACGAAGACGGTGTTTTATCCCTTGTTGCTATTTTAATCAGTCTGTTTCTTTATTGATTGTTTTTGTTGTGTGTGTGATTCTTCTCCTCCACAGAAAAACAAGACAAAGAGATCGACATATACGCCAACCTTTCGGATGAAAAGGCCTTCGTTTTTTCTGTCGCTTTAGCAGAGATTAACAGGAAGATCCTGGGCCAGAGACTGATCTTGTAACAGGATATGGAAAGAAGTAATGGAGAGATGAAACCGGGAGAATTCGCTGCAGTGTCCTGAGAGTGACTGCAGCGAGTCCTGATAGGGTCAGACCCGGAGCAGGAAGTGCTTTTGATGGATCTAACCCTGGGAATTCCTGTTCCTGACGGCCCAGGTTCTGGGCATAGGCAGAACACCGCGGGAACACACACAACCTCGGTGGAAGATGTAGAACCAATCTCATGCATAAATCTTTCCATAAATAATGAATTTGGAAGGTATAGGAAATCTGAATATGTGTTTGTGAGTAAATATTTATATTGTGTAAATAAAATATAGTTTTAAACATTGTGAATGGTATATATTGAGCGTTCTTTGTTTTGCCAGGAAATAATCAGTTTTGTCACATGCAATATGGACCGAGGTTAATCTTGCTTGGGTGTAGAGTCAGATCTTACGTTGTGGTTAAAGATTTGAAAGTACTAGAGTAAAACAAAAAAACCCTCCAGCATTTGAAGATGGAGGTTTTAATAATGTTTAAATTTACAGGGAATACTTCTCATTGCTCTTTATCACCCATCCACTTCCTTATTGTTAATGCCGTAGTTTTATTTTTCAGGTATGCTTTATATATTCCAACAAACAGTGACTTGATGTTGCAGTGACTCTGATGGCTCTCAACGATGAAGAGATCACATATGTTACTTCCCGTTCATTACAACTTTCTTTGAAATGGAGTAAAATAACTGTCATCAACAGTATGAAAGACTTGATCTTATCTTGGCAGTTGTAATTTCTTCCACATTCTGTTGTGAAAGAAACGCTGGCGAGTCTTTTTTAGAGGGCTGAAAGACGATATCGCGGCAGGAAGATATGACTGTTTTTTTCTGATACAGAGCACGTTTTCGAAAACCAGGGAAACAACTGAAAAGCATGAGAAGAATAGGAGAAGCTTACCTCTTATGACATGCTTGTGTTTAATGGAAAAGCACTGCAGTCAGGAAGGTTTCATCTGGAATTTGGCTGAGTTTTTCAAATCGCATAAACTATGAATTGTGGGTTTGGCCGGGGACTGGTCTGGCTTTCATAGTGAGGTTTATGACACTACAATGTTCAGTAGAATTGATTTATAAAGAAATGGTACTCATTCCCTGTAAGGTTCACAGTTTCAGACCAGGATATTTGGTTGAGGTTTTGCTTGTTACACCTGTGTCAGGGCTGTAGACCATATTCATCAAAATAATACATGTAATACAAGGAAAACAAGTTTATTTTCTAGTAATAAGCCTTATGATCCTGAAAGAAATCCTGACTATATCCATGCAGAGTGATGGACCAGCCAGGTAGCAGTTGCCTTGTCATCACAGAGCAATGGACGAATCAGGTACCAGTGACCATGTCAATGCAGGTTTATGGACCAATCAGACACCAGTGGTGAGCGCATGAGCCGCAAAGCAGCCCTATGCTGCTGCACCTCTAGAGCAAAAGTACCCCGCGGTCGGCTGTGTGCTCTGATCAGAGGAAACCAATGCGTGCTGCTTTTGGCCTTCCTGGGCTGACAGGATCTGAAAAAAAGAACATGAAACAAAAAGCGAAAGTTTACACACCGCACTTCTACATTAGCATGTCGATAGTTTCACAGATCAGAGGCAATCATGGATCTGTTCTCAGGTGAGAGGGAAAGGACTTTGTGTGCTCCTCCTATGGAAAATCCTCTGCTCCATTACCAGCACACTGATGGTATTAACACATATTCTATGCACTAACTAGATGGTCTACTTTGTGCTCTTAACACTTAACCCTCTTGTTGTTAAATTGATTGTAATTTTTGCTAAAAGATGATACATTGTTTCCTTGTGGACCTGAAACTCCATGGCTGAAACTCTATTGTCTCTGAAGAACATACAAAAGAGTACATTTTCACAATTCCATCACAACAAGGCAAATGACACTTTCATTGTTAAATGCTACATAACACAGGTAAATGACAAAAACAAACCATATCTGTTATCTATATTTGGAACTGAGTCAAATTGAGTGACTTGATATGTTAAGTATTTTTACGCAAAATTTTCTTACAAATCCCATTTATGTCCTGGGTGAATTTGACCTGGCAAACACTACCAAGGGTCCAGAAACTGAACACAACACTAGGGTTACAGTACTGCCTCTTCGCTGTTGAAGGTAAAATGTTTTGCTTTGATACATCATATGGATAGTCATAAATATGAAACCGCATTAAAAGAGTAGTTGTAGTAATGAAGTAATGTAACATACTAGTCCAACCTCACATACTGTACAGCATGTCCTCAGTACAACACCACGTGTACTCAGAGATCAGGGGGAAAGTCCACAAACATAAATCATATTCATGAACGTTCAGACTGAGAAAATATCTGTAAAAGTAAAAAATAAAAGTGAGCACTTTTGCATTTTGTTTTCAGAATGCTTTCTAAATATAACAAATGTACAAAGATGCTCATTTTCTTTTTACTTCATGGACTATCCCAATGAATCTGGTGACAACTGATATTAGACTTACTGTCTGACTAACAGGTTTGCTGAAGTGGGACTCTCAGATGGACTTACTGGTTGCCTTTGATGTTTTGTTTTGTTTTGTTTTAACAGGGTAGTTTCTCTGTTCTGCCTCAGCAGTTTCAGCTTGTGTGTTCCACCCAAAAGTAGATACACAGACCCAGCTGAGTGGAGGTTTGGGGGGGGATTCCGTCCTCTACCCTGTCCTACTGCTTCTTGGTTTTCATTGGCCAGGACTTCCCCTAAACTGGTCCTGGGAAGCCCCCATGTCCTCTGTGGTTAGTTTCCCCTGGTCATCTGAGCTTTTGAGTCATTCTTAGGTTGTACTATGTTTTAAAAATGACATTAGCAAAGTATCATTCATAATGTTCAATTACAATGAAGATGGCACATTGTCCAGCTACTTTATGTGTACATAGCTATGACTATTGTATAATATGTGTATGAGATACATGACCAGTATTCCAGTATTCCAGCCCACAGTACCCGATTTTATTAAAATAATAAATCAATCAGATATTTCTAGGCTACTAGTGCATTACCAGAGACACTGGGGGAGTTGAAACTCAGGCCACAAAATGGCAGTGATGCCATGAGACCAGTGGAAGAGCTGTGATTGTGTGCCCTGTGTGAATGAGTGAGTAGGGCTGGCCAGAGAAAAATGTGTAGATTTACACTATGAGTGAGTAGCAACGAGCAGTGGAAGAGGTTTTATTGTGTGCGGTGTGGAAATGAGTGAGCTGAAATGAGCAGTGGAAGAGGTGTTATTGTGTGCAGTGTGTTAATGAACGAGTAGCTACAAGCAGTGGAAGGGGTGTTATCGTGTGTGGTGTGGAAATGAATGGGTGGATTTGGGTAGGGATATTTCCTGCAGTGGCAGTGCCAGTTGAATTAACACTGTGCCTAACTGCACTTACCCACGGGGGAGAAAATGACACTAACACTGACAATGTGCCTAACTGCACTTACCCACAGGGTAGAAAATGACACTAACACTGACAATGTGCCCAACTGCACTTACCCACAGGGGAGAAACTGACCGCTCCAGTATTCCTGGGTTTTATATCTTAGGTTACAGGAAATAAGGCTGTGAACGATGTGATGTGCTCATAATGCAGTCACATTTCCAGGGAGGGAGGAATGAGCGTGTGTGTGTGTGTGTGTGTGTGTGTGTGTGTGTGTGTGTGTGCGTACATGTGTGTGAGACAGAGAAAGAGAGAGGGGAACGCAGACAGACAGTGATTTGTATAGACTTAATCAATGTTCCTATAATTATTGTGCTCTAGTTCGTGGCTGAGTTTTCCTTTTAAATATGTAGGCCTATTGTTAAGTAGGTCAAAGAATCGGAGACGATTTCACTCAGGAAGCTAATTTCCTCGGTTAATATATCTGTCATTAATATAGCTCTTCTAGTTATATTTTTTGGAAGCAGCCCAGCATTCACAATTTACACATTAACCCTTTAAGGCCAGATATAAGGAAATCTGTGTTATGCACAGCACATCTCTGTGATTATATGAATAATAAAAGCATTACTCATTCGGGTTGGGCTTGGAATTAGTCTGTGGATTTCACTGAATATGTGGAATCATTATTCCAGAATGTTCCATCACATACAAAGTCCCTCATTTTCTGACACTTGAGACATGCTTGCTATTTTTCCATTTGCTGTCCGACTGCTGCTTAGCAACGAAAACGAGTTGTTTCTGTGTTGTCTCAACACAAACATGTACGTGTCTGTGTTGTTGTCAGGAAAATGGGGTCAACTCCCTGTTGAACTGTTCCAGTCTGGTTTTTGGGATTATCTTGACCATGCTTATACAAATTATAACCATCTTTTTTTGGCATTTGGTAATTTATCCTTTTTAATATTTTGCACAATCCAGAGACGCTCTCCAACCTTTGTTTGGGGGGATCCCGAGTGGCTCAGACAGCAAAGGCCCATGTTGAAGTGCATGCTGGGAGCTGTAGTTCTGGTTTGTGTTTATCACCAACACATACCTGAGTTTACATCAGCAGGGTATAATTATCTTTATCCCTCCAGGGCTAGGGTGGGCTTGATTTTTAGTTCCCCAGACTACAGCTACATTTAGCTGTGCCTAGCAACATAACTGAGGCCTCCAGGCTAAAGGTTTGAAGCTCAAACAAAACACATGGGCAGTATAGCTACTTTGAGGCCCACAGAATCACAAAAGGCATCAACTTTTCATCCCATCAACAGCCTCATTCTCATTTCATCTTTCAGAAAGCAAAGACGAAAGGTAACACACTGCAAAGCATGACCACACAATACAGGGCACGATCTCAAGCTACGGTTCTAGAGTGACCTGGTGTCCTACTTAGCAGGAGAGGAGCCAAGACCCATCAATACCAGAGCTGGATTACTGAACGCTGGGTATGAACACATCATTGGCAAGAACAGAGCCAGGCAGAAGAACAAAACAGCAAGAATATCTGTGAATGTGTCTGCAAGCAAGGATTTGATTATCAAAGGATAAAAATCGTTAAATAAATTATTAAGAAGTAGGTTGAGAAAGACGTTAGAACAAGGCACAACATCAGATCATTAGAAAATTCAGACTCAGAAAAGAAATGGCGTGATCAGAAACCATAAAAGCAGGAGGAAGTATGGCATGTTGAGCATCTTAGTGAAGCATAGCCAGGACAGAACTGGACATCCAGGAAGCTCATTCAGGGAAATGTTTGTTTCAGAAGCAGCGGTGAGTTCTGCAACTGGGGGTTTGGGTCCCAGCCAAGCCATTACAGCTATGGCTGTGATGTGATCCTCATTGGTGAGACAACAACTGGGTCATACTCACCACGGAATGACAGGGGTTAAGCCAGTTAAGTCTGTGAGTTTCATCACTCTTTAGCAGCTACTCAGTGCTTGCGAACGTGCAAACTGAGTAAATGCCGACAATGTAGACCAGGTCTGGCCCGCCAGCCAGTTTTCTCTGACCCCACCCCATCGTTTCCAACACGAAAAAAGAAGAATAAAAATGTTTGGATATCGTTCTTCGGTTGTGTTGTTGCTGTCGAACCTCAAGCCGTTTTAAATGCGTAACCATATTGGCTGTTGTAGCACGACATGATTGAATATTTATTTTTTTGGGAGACAGCACGGGTGGTGCTGAGTGGGTCAAAGACTTAGCTCTGCACGAGCCATGTGTTGTTGCTCACATTGCCTTTGAAATAAATAGGCACAAAATCAACTTTGAAAATCAACGCCTGATTTTCAAAGGAACTCGCAGAACTGTTAAGGAAATATGCGGAACTCCCACTCTTTTTAAGCTGAAACAGAAAATAAGTCGCCTCTCTGGGCAGGCCAGTTTTTTGTTATTTTCCGTCTTTTGTTATCCCTCAGTTTCTTCTGGATGTTCCCACTGGCCTTTAATTCTTCAGGATAGGATGTGTTGAATGTTCTACGTATTCTTTTACGACAATGACTGTTTCAGCGCAGGTTAGACAGTTGGGCATTTCTGAACGATGGCATTACAAAGACATATTCCATACATTCTTCTTTGAATATGAATTTAAATAATTGGGAATTATTTCCTTGTCACTAATGATTTATTTTTCATTGTTACATTTAAATTATGTATTTTATATTTTAACACCAGGATATATTAAGGGGCTTGTAAACAGGCTTGATTATTCCTTATATCCTTCATGGACAATTTTTTTTTGATTGGGAAAGACAGATTTGAATGTTTGTGTGTGTGTTTGTGAATTTGGCACCAGGTCAAATCTACATGATAACCCTGACATACGCAGGATGTGATGGGTGTTTCTCTGCAGTGTGGGAGGCTTATTGTCTTGGGAATTTTAGGTATAACATGTTTATGGCTGACTCCTCTTCATCTGTGGGGAGAAGGTATGAGCCACCAGTTGAGTTTATCCTGAGGTGAGGTGGGAAAGAATCTTGAGAAATACCAAAACAAAAAAAGGGCTCAAGAGCCAAGAAATGGTTTTGTATTTTAAAGAATTATAAATAGGAACAACAGAACATCAAGCGGGATAAAAGGTGTTACAGTGTCTCTGAGCTGCAGTGCTCAGAATTGGGAAGCAGCAAATGACGTAACTGAAAAGCAGGCAGTAAGACAAATTTTACCAAGTCATAAACAGAGATAAAAATAAAAAATGGCAAGACTCTCAATCATGAATGACCTGACAGAAAGATACTATAGCTGAAACACTCTGAGGAAGTCCTCACAACATCCAAAAAGGAAGAGCTAATGTCCTCAGTTTAGAAAAATGCTGGGAAATTGTAGTCCCTATTTTGACCACAAATGGAGCAAATGAATTTACAGAGAGGGGCTCTACCTGCTCTATGCCAGTATTTTTGCTTCAGTTTCTCATCCCAACACACCTATGGTACTATCTGTAGAAACCTAAATCAGTGAGATTTCCTATTTTACACTTCCACTACCAAATGAAATGTGACAAATAATGACAACAGACTGCTCAAACTACTTCAGCAAACTCAAGAAAATGGTGGTGGGTTCTCAATGTAATGCTTACATTGTAAAAGTAACTATATATTATAGAAACATACAAACAGTGTAACTAAAATACCTGTATTTGTCTCAGCCTGGCTTGTATCACATACCTCCCCCCTTATATTGCAGTGTATGGCTGGTAAAACTCTACCAGTCCCCTATCTCAAACTCCTGAAGCTGAGCATTTGTGGCCTTTGCAGTCATTTACTCAGTGTTTATAGTTGGTTCTTGGTTTTAACAGAAAGATGGCATTGGGTCTGTCACAGGTAAACCCATCATTTGGATAGGCTTATGAGAGTAGCTTATAATATGTGAAGTAAATGCTGTTGGAAATGTATAGGCTATTATATTGAATAGGCTGGTGTATTGAAATGTGAGCAATAAAAATGTTCTTTCTTATTGCACATCCTCCAGTTTTTTACTAAAAAGTATCCTCCGTTTCTGAGTTGATTTGTGTTTCTGGTGTTTATTTTATTTACCTGTGTGCCCTAAGCAGGGACATGGCTTAATGACTGTGGTTGGCATCCAGATAACAATTTTTGTTTGCTCTCTGGTGTTTGGCCACCATTAATGTGTGACTGGGTGCGATGGAACAGGTAAACATAGACTCTTTCTGCAATGAAAGGGGTCCCTTGGCTTTGATAAAGAAGGAGGAAACTCTCTGTTTGCATTTCGCATGTTTCTCAGTGGCACATAGAAAAGCACAGATGCTGTGAGGTTTCAGATGGTGCTCAGCTTCCAAGACAAAAATAAATGGAAATGAAATAAATATTTGCTGTTATGATAGAGAAAAGGATAAAGCCACTGTTGTGTTAATGCGCATATATATATGTGTGTGTATGTGTGTGTGTATGCGTGTGCGTGTGCAGCCAAAGAAAACCACATTGACTCTTGCTCTATCTTTGAACCAAAAACGATGACTAAGGTAAATATGGAGTTACATAAAAAGTCAAATACAATAACTACAACCACAGTTCCAAGCTAGATATATCCCATGTACTTTGATCTTTCATCTTATTTTGTAAGTCCCATGTATTATACAGATTCCTTATTTAGACAAGAATATATACATTTCATTCTTCCATCATAAGAAGGAACTGTTTTAAAAGGAGCCACATCCTCATGCACTGTTCCGCTGCCACACACAATACTAGTTCAAATCCCAAGACCCTAAAATGAACTCCTTTTGTGAAGACATATCTCTCTGACCTTTTTATAAAACTTTGCAGCCACTACTCTTCCTTGAGTCTTATCCAAGAAAGAATGATTTACAATGCACCACAAAATGAATTACTGCTAATTACTACTGATAGAGAATGGAAACCAGGAATTCACATATTTCATTTCATCATATTTATAGAATATTTAGTGTTTCTGTGTTTTTTTTTGTGTGTGGCATATGGCTGGTGCATTTCAGCTTAATGAAAGATAAGGAAAGTCGAAATTTTGGTTTTATATTCATTAGTGCGAATTGAATGTCATCCTTTTAGTGCATTGGCTCAATCCCCAAGGAATGAGTAGGTATTGCTGAATTGTTTCAGTATTAAGTTGTTAGAAGGTTACAGTCCACACAAAACAAGCATGTTTCCTTAAGAGTATTTGTAAAGCAAAATGTTTGAATTGCTATTTTTCATGAAGAATGCAAATAACTTTGTTTTAAGCTTTTGCAAAATGGCATGTATATTGTGGCCCAATTGAAGTTTTACAGACACACCCGACTCAGAGACATAGAGCCAGAAAATGTGGTACAAAGCCCGTGAAATGAAGTTCCGTGAGATTCTTTCGACCTGTAGGTTGAGTAAGCTCCTTTTTTATTTAAAAGTTTTGTTTCTTTATCATTTATTATATGTATCATTATAGTAGGCAAAAAGTTGAGAGATGACTTGTTCGTGATATAGCAAAGTATGATTCAGGAAGTATGTTTCATACTGGAAGCAGACATGGATGGACATTAAGCCTTTTCCAGACCTGTTAGTCACCTGACTGTGTCTACATTTGAAAATAAAGGACTAAATTGGACATAGGTTCCATAAGGTTTTAAGGTTTGAGCCAACACCCTTTAAAAAATACACACGCAAGCTGAAACTGATGCTGACATAATGTGAAAGAGTGGGACCAAAAATATAGCACCACCTTGAGGCCAAATATATGTTATAGTGTAGGCAAGACTAAACTGAGCTAAACTGAGATTCTGCATGCCAGCTACAAATGTTCATGACTAGGGTTCAGCTATGTTGAAATTCAGCCATTTTCACTTTTTCTTCAACAGTTTACAGACAAAGACCTGACTTATGTCAGGAAAAAGATACTTTTACAAAGAAGTACTATTGCAGACCAATGTAGACTTGTTCTGTCAAACTCAGAATAGACAGTTTATTCACTTTTCTTTATTTAATTTCTTTATTTAAATGATGCAGATAGCCAAGGTTCAGGCAGTTTTATCAGCACTCAAACAGAGAGAAGGGACAGAAGGACATCAACTGTAAAAAAATATAATCCTATAGAAACTATAAATCTTAAAATGTAATGTACATACACAAGATTTTATTTCCAAACAAATCTATTAGACTCCTCCTATTTTGTGTTTCACATGACCTCACTCTATATCAGTGCATCACGCACTCACACACATACACACATACTCACACACACACACACACACACACATACACACACACACACACACACACACACACACACACACTCACATATAGACAAGACAGAAATCCTCCCAGCAGTCCTGAAGTCTGTGCCTGACTAACAAATGTGGATGTGACATAACCTTAATTACTGTTTGGTTTTCACCAGTCATTGAAGGAACACCATGTGCATGAATTCTATCATACAGTATGTCTTTCAGTAGTTGCCCAGGTTTGCAATTCGGAGGTGATTTTGTAGATCGATGTATGGTGACCAGGAGTTTTGGCGACCACTTTCCGAGCAAGAGTGTTTGCTGTCATCTCCATTTCTGTCCTCGTCATTGTACGGCTCATACACTGGAACGGCCTGCTCTTGCTCTTGCTCTTTGTCACAGTTCTTCCAGTTGATGTGTCCTTGGGCTGGGTTTATGTAAGTGCCCCTCTGCACCGTTTGGGTTTCGTTGGATGTCTGTTGCCACAGGCCCCAGTGACATGGTCGGCACACCCGCACGGGTTGCGGGGAGATTTCGGGGATGAGAAAGCGGTCCTTGGAGCAGGAGGCGCACACCATGAAGCCGCAGCGCCTGCAGTGGTGACGTCTCTGCGTGACGCCGAAGCGCGCGCAGCACCGCATGCAGATGGCCGACGCCCTGTCGGGGACCCAGACGGCGGCGAAGCGGGACGCGGCCGGCCGCTCAGCGTGCCGCAGCCACTCGGACCTGCATGCCCCGATGTGCTCCATCCAGGCCCGCTTCTCCTCCAGTGAGGCGGCCGACACGTAGAAGGACTTCCGCGGCGTGCGGACGAGCCACTGGTTCTTCATGTCCAGCCCGTCCTCCACGTCCTCCAGCTCCACGTGCTCCAGAGGGATCACCTGCTGGTTGGTGTACCAGCGGCCAGGCACCACCACGCTGCCGTACACCAGGATGTCGCTGAAGAGGAAGAAGGCCTTAGGCTGCGGGCGGCGGCGGCACAGCTTCAGCAAGTGGCCCTCCCCGACCAGAACCCGGCCCGGCTTCACCAGGGGCTTCCCCAAAGCCCCGAACAGACGCTGCACTGCCAGGATACGCTCCATGTTCTCCTCCGTACATGCTAGATGGATCAACCATCATGGAATTCCGGCACTCTGAAAATTAAAAAAAAAATGTGATTTCAAAATGTCAACATTAATAATAAGTTGAATAAGTAGTACTGTCATATGCATCCATTTAAACACTTTACAAGATACATTGACGTGGCAGTGATCTAATCCGTAACTAGCAGAATGAAACATAGATTATCCATAGCTGTAACCAAGTACAGCCGTTTCTCTGACTACCTTCACTAAAATGTCTACTTTCTCATTTTAGTAAAAAATTCCAATAATTCAAAATTATATAGAAATTCAATAGCATTTAATAGAAATTCACCTCTGATGACACAGTGTAGCACTCCTGGATTGAAAACACACTTTCTCTGTACCAAAAGTTTGTTGTAGGAGCGACGGAGAATATTCCTGTTGCAGCTACAGTGGTTGGTTCCGCTAAAGTGAATAAGCTTGTCTCTGTTACCCAAGTTACCCAGGTTTAGGATCAGACACTCCTACATGCTTTCGGTTCCTCCAAATCACACTTAACAACATCGGCAACTTAACAATGTCAATCAAAGCCGGCACATCCTTGACCATTTTTAGCAGTTACTGGCGTGACTACTCCACCCTCATTCTACAGCTGGGTTTTCAACAAGCCAAGAAAACATCCTGCTTCCTTTTTGGGGATTCACATCTTTCTCTGAGCAGAAGTGTCAATATCTCAGTAAGATTCAGCTTCCATGCACCCCAAAGCTGATACTGATATGTATCACAGGAAGAGATTTAATGAATCAGATCATGAATCAATAAATATGAGCAGAGCAATAGTACTAGCCAATGAATGACCCAGGCAGCATAAGTTTACATTAGTTATGTTCTGACTGCTTTAGAGGAAGTGCTTAAAGACCTTGAAGAAAGAGAGATACGTTTTATGTAACCCTTGTTTGAGAAAATGCCTTGTATAAGTCAGTCGATCATTTACCCACAGATCTCCAGAGAGCACAGATGATTGTGGCCAGGATGGGATGGTGTCAACACAAACAGGGGCGAATGCTTAAATTCTACATTTCAACAGTGTAGAGGATGGATGTAGCTTTCAATACAAAGTCCATCAAACTATCAATTCTCTACAAACAAAAGCCACTGTCATTTTAACAATGTAATTATCAGTGACATAATATCAAATGAGAAACAATTATGCTTACAGTCAGAAGTTAATTAGTTCAAATGTAGCAATGGGACATGTCTTGGCACGACTGGTAAACAACACAACAGGAAAAGTAAGTCAAAATGGTGGTTTTCTTATGAGGATATAATCTGATTACTACCTGTGGTTAGGAATTTCCTGTATGCAGGGGATTCTGTCGAGAGAACAAGCCCCTCAACAAGAATTTTAAAACAATCTGTCTCAGGTCCCTTGCAAAAGACATATAGTATATCATAGTATACAAAAGAGTATAGTAATTTTAATTGCCAGTACATACAGTGAATTATGACAGTTTCTGCAGTAGGACTGCAGATACATGTATTGTGTTCTATATTGCATGGATTGTCTTTGCAAAACATGCCCATGGAATCCCTATATCTGACTGTTACATTTTATTTGTTATGTCCATGACAGGAAATTATGTAATGGAAAGCGGGAGGAAGTGAGAAATGCTGTGTGACTACCCAGTCAACATTCTATTCAGTAAATTGAATTCAAGCTGTAAATTGAATCCATTCAATAAATGAATGAATTTATTATAGGATTCTGTAGTCATTAATGGCGTAGTGCAGAAAGTCATACAATGATAATAGTTTTGTATTTTTTAACATTAACCAACCAACCACGTAACAATTTCCTGGAAATAACAGACAGCACAGCTTCAGTATTTATCTACGAATATCACTTTGTATCACAGATACAGAAAATCCGTGTTTCTGACTGGCTGGCAGGTGTTGATTAAATTTGTATATCATGGGCACCTTGAACGCAGGCCCGGTCAAAAGTCTTATCACCGTTCTTAATCAATATGATGCGGCGATACAATGGTAACCATGCCACCTGTAGCCTTGTCAATAACAGTCAACTGTTTTATTCACTCATTAACTCATTTGTTAGTTAACATGAAAACTTAAAACCATAAAAACCACAATGGACCACTTTCAAGTTCATTTTAATTTATTTGGTGAGGACAAAACATTTGAGGATATCACCTATAGTGCTAGGATATGTCTTCAAATAATCATATTTTGAGCGGGAAAAAATGTCCATATATTGAAATGACCACACCTAACAAGTAACCATGATATAAGTGGGATTACACCAGTGACATTTTACGTATTCTTCTAACTGTAAAGTTGTACGGTTCCACTTTGTCGCTGTGTTTGCCTTTGAAAGTCAGTGGGTGTTCTGCAATGACTCTGCATATAAGTCATTGAAGTTTGGTGAAACAGAGTTTCGAGAGAAGAATTCTCAGACAACCCCTCAACCTATAACATCGCTTCCGGTCTACACAGGTATATAAACACCACATACCTTTTTTTTACCCGGCATTCAAACTTTCCTGGGTCACCCACCTTGCACTACTTTTGAATCTATGGATATCCAGATCCATGGTTTGGATGATGACCTGTCCTTCACCCCTGGGGCTAGCTTCCTGACTGCTTCCCCCGGGTGGTTTTCCAGGAGAGCAGCCTGATGTCCCCAGCTCATGGTCGCCGGCTGCCTCGTCACCGTCTACACCAGCTGAGATCCAGGGCCGTTTCTCGACGGTTGCCCTCCTCCTCCTCTCTCACCTCTCTGCAGCCTAAGCACCGCTGAGGAGTTGGGACAGCGGTCTTGTTTTCCCCTGGCTGCCCAGGTCCTTCCCAGAGTTGATGAGTTCCACACCTCACACCTTCTGGACAGCCCTTGCACGCTCCTGGGGCCAGGGCGCAGCGGAAGCCTTGGTCCCCCAGCTGCTACCGTGTCAGCTGGAGCCGGCGGGTTTCGTCAAGCGCCCCCTGACCCGCTGTCGCTAGCTCCTGGCAGACCGGGTAATCTGCCCCCCGCTCACTCTCCGTATCCTCCTCCATATCCTTACCAGTGTCCTCCTACCACTGCTGTTTCTGCTGCTGCCTCTCTCGCTCACTCTCTCTCAGGTGCCCAGTTTCCCTGGCCGCCCCCCTGCCCCCGGGACCTCAAGATGTATGCTTTGCGTCTCTGCTTTCATCTTCTCCCTTCTCCAACCGAGAGTTTTGGAGAGTGATGGCATTACGGTCGCTTTTAAGGCTCTGTCTTCCTCCTCATCTGAAGTATTGACATTCCCCGAATTCTGCCTCGCTTTTTCCTGCTAAACCGATGTCATCTGCTTGGTGTTCCCTCACCGTTGCAGAGAGCTGGCGGATTATATGAACACTCCATTCGCTTGAGCTCCATGGTCGGCCCCGCTACGACTGCCCCCGCTAGCTTGGTCCACACCGTCCCCACGGTGCACATCTCCGCCGTTGTCCCTTGCTCGACGTCGGAAGACGCCCAATTCTACTCGCCGGGGGAAAGTCCATTTGTAATAATTGATGGACTATTTCTCCATCTGTCCATCTCCATCTCTGTTTGTCCAGTACATCCCACATATATTGGGACAGAGGGACAGGGCTTGGTCCTTTCGCAGGAACTTTTTTTTTAATAAAGATTAATATGGATAGATGGATAGAAAGCTATTTCACCCAAGGACTGGTTGTACAGGTTTGTTTACACTCAATAGCCAGCTTGGATGAAAAATAGCGAGACACTATTTAAAAATAAGTAAATATAGCCAACTATGAGGACAAACTGCAAATATGTAGCATTTTAGCAACTTTACTTGGAATGAAAATGTGTGAATAATGCATGGAAATGACTTGCCAAGTGTATTGTTATCATTTGAAATCACCCTCAATAATTTGCGTGTCTAGGTTTCCTCTGAGAAGCATAGTTGGCTAGGTATGTTTTAATAAACACAACAATACACTACCTACTTCACTTGACTTGTGCAGGTTAACTGTACAATTAAAAACGTGGTTTCGTGTATCATCAGTCACCAGCTCTTGATCTCTGTTCCTTAGCACTTTTTGATTTGAGTTTCTCTTAAATACAACCACAATATTTACCTTTGCTATTTCATCAGGTTTTTTCAAACTTTTCAGCAATATATTTTCAATATATTCCTTTGATTGCTGGGAGAACTTCAGGCCTTTAATTTATTTGGTATATAATATTAAGCATGTTGAAGAAACTGAATGCAAATCGCAGATTGATCTGTTAATGGCCGTAGTTATTGCACTTTACAGAAAATCTGTGGTTTAAATAAGCAGGTGAACAACAAAATATACTTGCCTTATTTTCATTGCTGGAGAATGACACTAATGATCAAGATACACTGTTCTGCAAACAATTATAAGATTCATTCTATATATCTTCTGAACATTTTGTAAACGCAAATCTGTGTGAATATAGGTAGAATTTTCAGTACTTGCTTTTCCACTTTTTACCTCTTTCCTGATGTCATCCAAACTTTATTGTTAGAGTTTAGTGATCAAAGAAGCTGATTTAATACTGCGCTCTCCAGATTTCATTTTGAACGTGGCAGTCCTGCTGCTAAACACAACAACAGAACATGATATTACGCAACACTCTTGCTGTTAGCGTCTCTGTGCGGTTAACAAAAAGGTTACATTTAGCACAAACTAAAAGCACAAACTAAAATAGCCATACAGTCGTCTCACAACCAACTTGAAGAGCTTGTCACTGGGAAATGCATTAAAAGTGAGGTCCACCGAAGAGGCAGATGAAAGCTCATGCCACCCGAGTTTGTGAATTTGAAAGTGCTTTTATGGCTGTGGAATCTAGAATTTGCGATCCTGCTAAAAAAATATTGTCCATTTGTTCCTGGAACATTGATTTTAGGTACATTGGTCATCTCTGAGATGTCACTTAAATGTTGTTTGGTAGAGAATGTTCTGATTGCACAACCAAAATGATCCTGGATCTTCATGTTCCCTTCCTATTACACTTAGGTAGGCTATTGGACGAATAAACAGAAAGCTCCACCAATGAGACATCAATAAATCATGCATCTATCATAATGGAGATATCTGCACACCGGATGTATTTCGCAGTTGGCGCAAAAGATGTGCGCTGTTTGTGGTTATAAGAGAGAAGTAACTGAGGTGGAAGTATCACGATTGTGTTTTATCCATGTTTTGGCACTATGGCTCACTCCACATTCCAATTTCAAGTGTGCCACATGTTTGGTAAGCCAACTTTCACATTCAAAAATGGATGAAGGATCCCTCCCAAGAAAAGTTGTTTCAGTAAATTGCGTTAATTGAATTCATGCCGTCTGTGCATTTATTTTAACGATCATCCACCATTACAGTATTCTGTAGTTATTATTTGCGTATCGCAGAAAGTCATACAGTGATAACAGTTTTGTGTTTTGAACGTCTAACCATTTCCAGACCAGAACAAAGACTGGAGCTCAGCTAAGCCTGCAAGCTGGGGTTCATTTCTCTCACGACAGAATGCTGTAAAACAAGTTGTAGTTCTCTTTTTACCAACTGAATGTTTAAGTGACTTAAAAATAAAACTAAAAATAAGGAAATAACATCTGCTGTTGCATTTCTTGGCAGTACACCACTGTACCACATACAGTGGAACCTCAGAAATTAAAACAACCTTGAAAGGGGGTGGTATGTAACTGTGAAAGTGATATAAAATACGATATAAAGTATATGAATCCTTTGTTTATTGAAATTTAGATAAACTTAGATAATTGCTGAGTATTGTCATGTTATACTGAAATAGAATTCTTTCCTTTAGTAGCTACTAACAGTCAAACCAAGGGAATTCCTGTCAACTAATATAAGCTTGCACTGGTAGATGTTTTAATTGTACAAAATATATTTATTTTTGAGATGTAAACATAAGTAAAAACACCACAAATCGTTATATTAAATGGCAATATAAAACATCATCAGGTGTGTGTTTATAATTATGGGATGTATTTCAGGAAAGTATAAAGCTATTGACCAGGAAAACATTGAAAAAGCAATATAATTTGTTTTTGTTGTAAATATAGAACGTTAATGTGTGATGCTAAACAACATTTGAAGGGGGAGCATTACTAGATGAACATGCACCTTCTTACATCCAATAATGCCTGGAAAATGTATGCTTTCATTTTAGCCTGAATGATTTATTAAAAATGGTTAGCAGGTAAACTGGTTTTGGGCTTGGAATCATGATGCACAACCCCAATTGCATTCTCCTGGACTTTGTTTTAAGAGTGTTAGCATGGCTAATAGCCAACGGGGCATAAGCAGGAGGCCTCGGGGCACCAGAGGCAGGGGAAGAGGAAGGCGATCTTGAACTGGAGCCATCTCAGTAGTGTTGTGATCCCTCTGGTAGGACGTGGAGCAGGAGAACCCATAATCTGGAAGCAGGGACATAGGAAAATTCATTGTCGGACACGTGAAGCTGGAGTGAAGCTTGAGATGTGAAATTGCTAGAGTGCAGTAATCAGGTGATAGCAGTGAGCTGGTATGCCAAAGATGCAGAGCATGATGGGAGATGAGGTACGTGGCATTTTTATACTTGGAAGGAGACCAGGTCATTGGGTTAAAGGGGTTGTCTGAAAATCTCCCAAACTTTATTTTAGCAAAATTTTTGTGAAAGTTTTGCCTATTGAGTGAATAGAATGCTATGCAATCATGGTGAGACAGAAAACCTAAATTATATGCATTGTGTCTGAAGATTTTGTTACATCAAACAACTATTGAAAGCCATTTTTGTGTGTGTGCATCCATGAGTCAGACATTAAAAATGTAGTTCTTCATGTTTTATTCAGAACACACTCATACCTATTCTACAAAACCCTTTATACCTTTCAGCTACTATAGTGTCTCAAACATCTGATCTTAAATTTAGCAGTGGTCTGGTCTAAAAATACAACCACATTCTGCACGGCTCCAAATGATGCAGGGATATGCCATATTTCCTTTCTGAGAACAGGTAGAGCTCACACGAAAGTTGCTACAGGTTTTCAAGAGTAGAGATGGAGTCAAAACATATAGGAAAATGGGTATTTTCCAGCCAGTTTGGGAGACTATCTCATTTGATAAATATGATAATTGCATTTAGAACACAACATTTCAGTTTAGCATTTATTTCTTTAAGATACTATTTTAATCAATTATTTAAATTATTTCAACTATTTCAAATAAAATTCAAATAAATATTGTTTTTTTAAACGATATTTGCAAACACTTCAAATACACAAAACAAATATTTCAAATAAAAAATAAGCAATAAGTATCCCTATTTGACCCAGGTCTGAGTTATTTATGATGCGTCTACGACGAAAAATTGTCAATTTCTTTGTCTTTTTCTACGTCCATACTTCTGTCAGTAACTATTGCTGCACGTGCCTTTACAAGCTGGCCTGTTCTCATACAGAGAGATTTGAGTCAGCGCAAGGATTTCTCATTTAAAAGAGATGTTCTCTTGGGGTCTGGCAATAAGCCGCAGTGCGAAGGTCACGGATTATATTGAATACATCTGATAGTTGTTCTTTTCTTCTGGGTCACCTCTGGGCTTAGCTGACCTTTTCTTCTCTGCATCTGTACAGCAGCTTTTGCCTGGTGCTGGAAAAAAAATACTGCCAACAGCAGCAGATGAAGTCTTTACGTACATGGCCATCATCTTATGGGTTTAGTTTACTCTACTGCGTTTTTGTTCACCGACAGCCAAATCCAGATGGGCAGACCGATAGACGAAAGACTTTTTTTTTTTTTTTTTTATTACCAAAATCAGAATGTACAATTTATACAGCAAATAAGCACAATATACAGCGACAACGACGTTGGGGGGAAAAAAAGATATCGATGTTTTTTCAGTTTGGAGGAAGTGCACCTTGAATGGGTTTAATTAGCATTTGTTTAAATCATCTGACAGGGTGGTTCGGACTAGATGAATTGTAACATAAATCCACAAGGGGGCGGTGTTGCATAAACTTTACTGCTCATCACCATGACAATGGGGAAAAAAATGACTAATCTGCAAACAGGCCAACTTTCGTCGTTTGGTAGGCCAGTCTGAAAAAAATGTATTTTACTCCTGTGGGAGTCAATGTATTTCGACATTTTGGCATTCAACGTTCTGCTTTATTTTATGTATGTATCAGTGTATAATATAGCAAAAACACAATTTTAGAAATGACTGTTCATTATTTTCAGCTCCACTAACCATTCAAAGTTTGTAATTCAGACTTAAGTAATTATTGTTGAATGATGGAAATTGAAAGATGAACACATTTTTACCAGCATGTTGAAAAACTAGCCTTAAAAATGCAAGGAAATGTTGAAGACCACAGAGATGGATGCACAAACACACACACACACACACACACACACACACACACACACACACACACACACACACACACACACACACACACACACACACACACACACACACACACACACACACACACACACACACACACACATATGCACACATGACACACTCCAGAGTTAATTTTCGTGTCAGTTATAGATTTGTCACAATTTGCCATTTTTCCACTAGATTCAGTCAACTAAAAAACTCAAATTCTACCAGTTTTGGTGAACAAGTAAGATTACTTACATCATAAGTAATAATTTCATCATGAATATCCCTGTGTAGATCTAAGAAGTGAAAATGGGAGTACTTAGTAAATGCATAGTCTGAACTTAACTCTGAGAGAGCAATTGTACTGTTATTGACTGTACATATTACATAGTGCACTATATAACCTCTGATAGAACTAAATTGGTGCTGAAAATTTCACTCTCTATATGGACTGCTTGGCTGCTGTACCAGTATCAAGAAGTTAATTTGCAATGATTTTAAAAGATTTTAAAAATCCCGAGGAAAGGTCTTAGAAATTCTTCAGCAGTGGCAGGCATTTCTGAAGTGTTTTTTTCCCTTTTGAAATACAATTAAGACGTTAAGACATCACATTAGCTGGGCCTTTATCTGAGCTACATTGTCTCTTTCACTTTCACATGCAGATGTTCAATATGATAAAACTCATTCAGCTTACAGTACTCATTAAGCTGGATGATGCCCAATTTACAAAAATAAAAGTAAATATAGTAGTTGTTGATTCTTATTTTTCCTCAGTTAACCATATGGTTCCCAAAATTTTCTCAATTTTTGCAGTTTCTTGTGCCTGTATAGTACCTTCAGTGTATGTACCTCCAGGAAGCCATGTTTAAATCCTAATAAATCAATAACAATTACAGAAGATAATAATCTTTAACATTAATTTAAAGAAGAGTATCTATTATCCATTTTAAAAATTACATTTTTATTAGTGTGGATTTAGTGCAATTTTAATCTGTACAAAACATATCTGGAAAAATAGATGTCTTGTAAATAAGCACTTCATATGGAACAGATGGATAAAGAGTGTATGAGGTTTTGTTTAGGATGATTGCAGAGATTACTATTGTACCATAGACATTGACCATAAGATCATGCTGCAGAAAACAAACACATTCACATCAGAGAGAAGGCAACCAGATGAAGGAAACTCCAGCCTCAGAAAGTATAAGTACTACCATGTATTTTCTCTACCTGTGCAATGAAACAGGTGATTTCTGTAATTATCTCCACTTCTTGGCTAAATGGTTGTGCAGCTTCTGTAGTGCATGTAAGTCACATGTGGCAGTACTTTCTTGTGTTCCACCTCTGAAAACAAAAAGATGAAGCACAGATTGAGAGTGAGATTTTTTTCTTACAGTTAGCTCATTCTACCACTTGGGGGCCATTTGATTGAAGAAGGACATTTCACAGAAGTCCCTGGGTATCCGGTTTTGTGTAGGGCCTGGAGTATCTAAAATGAAAGCTCTGAAAGCACTGTTTAAGATCACAATCCATTTATGACACCTAATAGGTTTCCGGAAGAACCTAAAATCTCTGATTCTGCATGGCAGCTTCTTATAAAGATGTGAAGCTATTTAATCGTTTTCTAATGTTGCCCATGAACTAGATTGTGTAGTTTTCTTCAGCTCCCTGTCCAGGATGTCCTCCATTGGCCAGTCCTTCTCTTTAGTCAATGTTCACACTGACTCTGCTAGGATTAATGCCTGACTCTGACTCTAGGGGGCGACAGCGAGTAGTGCACGTGTAACACTGGGCAGTCTGCAGGTGTCGGTCTCATTTCAAACTGAAATGAAGGACGGTGACCATCAGCTCCACACATGCTGCCAGCTGTCTTAGGACCTTGTCTGTTTTGCATTTCAGTAATGCTGGGTAAGGTTGTGGTAAATATTGAACTACACCTCAAATATTATTGAAATCACAGTCATACATCTTCCCTGCAGGAAAAGATATCATAGATGTGCATGGAAGCTGAAAAATAAGAAATTATCACAGCTTTCTGTAATGTAAAAACGTTTCAGAGGTGTAATTTACAGAGCGGAGGAGTTATTGTTTTGTGGGTGAGGATAGTGTTTGACATGACATGTATTTTTCTGAAGGGACCAGAATCCTTTCACATGCGCTAAAAAGCACATCTGAATTGCAGTTTTCATGTCAAAGATTAATTTGGGGTCAAAATCCCTCTAGCAGTTCCCTCAGATGTTCCAAGCTCCATTTTGGGAAAAGCCTAGGTGCGAAATTGGCCCTGCTTTGTATACTGGCAGTGGTACAGCAGCTATGGTCCAAGCTCAAACGTGTAGGAGGAAAAGAAGGGGTTTTGTAAGATGATTTGATTTGGGCTGAAACACACTACAGAGGAGTATGTTTACACTTTTTGTGGCTGATGGTTCAACATTTTACATTCCAACACACTATCCATTTATGCAGTGGTATATCTTTTTACTGAAGCAATTACTGAAGTACCTTACTCAAGGGTACAACAGCAGTGTCCTACCAGGGAATCAAATCTTCCTCTGAGCTGGAAACTACACTGCTGCCCCAACCCCATAAAACCCCAACCACACCCTCCCAGGGGTGACACAAACTCCAAAATGTGCCTTTTCGTCTCCCTCTGCCTCAGTCTCCTTATCCTTTCTATGTTTCCACCTTTCTGCTTCTCTCACATGACTTTGGTTGATTTCCTTTGTGATTTCACAGTAAACAAATAAATTAAATTGCAGGTTTTTTTCCACTCTACATTTACTGTCATCATACATCACCTCTGGACGATGAGACTGATAGGCCCCGTCTCTGCCATTCCATCTCTGCCATCTCAGCCCTTGAAATTCCTCTTGGCTAAGCCCCGTTCTGCTTCATACTTTACTCCTCCAGCCTGAGTCAGGCTCCTCTTTGGAACCAGCTTGACTTTAAGCTCGTTGGCTCTCTTTCTTCAACCTAGATTCACCAGTCTCGACAACTTCACCTAAACCTTTCGGCCACAATTAGGTTCCTTCTAGAGCCTTATCATTTTACCCAGGCTCCTCTCTTGCTGTTTGTACCACCCCTTTTCCAGCCTGTGGTTTTATCCTTCTGTTGACCTGGGCTTGGAAGGGATAGTCCTTTTCTTCAGCAAAATGCACTCCCCGTGATACTGAAACCAGGACGATACGTAACAGCTTTGGACACAGGCAAGGAGTGGTAAGTAACAAAGTGAATTTACTTCATTACATTATTTAAGTAATTTATTGGTGGATCTGTAGTGACTAAAAACATTTTGAGCGACTTACATTTGTGTGGAAAATATACACTTTTCACCCCAATACATTTCACTTGACAACTGTTGTTACTCATTACTTGTTTCATTCAGGATTTTTTTTACATTTATTTTGTTTATTTTGTCATGGGAATATCACCAACCTCAGTCTATTTTAAATACAGCTGCAGTACGAACCAAATGGTGTGGATGCACACAAACTGGGGCCGGATTGTATATGTGGTTGTGTGCCTTGCTACTTGCTACCAGAAAAGTAGGCCTACATTATACTGCTAATGTGAGTGCATTGGTTAAGAAACAAAATAGCAGGACAGAATTCGCTGTCAGCGCTAACATTTGCTAACATTACATTCAACAAACAGTTATCCCCCCTGTTTTCCATTATTCACTATCTAAACATCCAGCAATAAAATAAACTAGAGTTTGGTTAGTTTCAAACATAAACAGTAATGTTAATTTTGGCTAAATTATGCTGTATGCCAATTTGACAAGCTTAAATCAGTGTACACTGGTTTCTTATGACATAATTTTCCTCTGCCACTCACACACACACACACACACACACACACACACACACACACACACACACACACACACACACACACACACACACACACACACACACAGCACACACAATGTTCTCTAGCTCTGTCTCTCCTCTAGTTCTCTCTCTCACACACACGCACACACACACACACACACATACACATGCAGCACACACAATGTTCTCTAACTCTTTCTCTCCTGTAGCTCTCACACACACACACACACACACACACACACACACACACACACACACACACACACACACACACACACACACACTCACTGGCTCTCTGTCACTCTCTGTCTCACACACTCGTGGATTAAACTTTAGAGATGTGCAGATTTGTGTCAGAGATCAAGGGTGGCTTTATACCTGTTAGATAATGAGACCAATAAAGGAGTCATTGAGAACATCACAGTTAATACCTACCCCTTCCCTGAAATGTATTCATAACATCCACAGAAATTATATAATTCATTTTACAGAGGTAAGCTCACCTCTCACGGTTTCATTTTATACTGACATATAATGAAAAATCATAGAACTTAAATATATTGTCATGTCTTGACATTATGACAAAAGGAGTGAAATAACCCTCATATACTGGACTAAGTGATATATTTGTTTTTTTGCTAGTTTGTAGCCCTGACTTTAGCTGAAGCTACAACAGAAACACGCGATTCACAGCTTTATTGGTTTCCATAGCAACATCTGAAACAATGGGAGGCAGGCCAAGTTTATGAAGTAGAACAGGACCTCTGTGCTGAACTGGGTCAAGTAGAACAGGACTTCAGCGGCTGAACTGGGTCAAGTAGAACAGGACCTCTGTGCTGAGCTAAGTGAGGTTTCATACTGCAGGTGCACAATAAAGTAGGTACTGAAGCAAACATTGTATCAAATATCAGATCTGGCAAGATGGAACCCCTAAAATAAAAACACACAGAGTGGAAAAGCAACCCCTAAGGTCCATGGATAACTAAAAGCACTGTATCACAGTAATTTAATTCCCAGATGTGGCATTATCTTTGTATTCAAGAGTAAGGCCACAGGAAAATAACATCAGCTATAAAAGGTAAAGGAAAATCGTTAATAGAACATTGTTTGTATCTGCTGGTGTATTTGAGCTCTGTAAATACGTGATTGTTAGAGTGGCATAGAAGAGCTCTTATTGATGTAGGGGTGATGTCAGTGGTTATGAGATGGCGGTTTCCCCCTGATTTTGGGCACATATGGGCACTATGGGGACCACTTTACCAATACAGTGATCATCCCCTCCAACCCCAAACTGTGATGAAGTAGGAGTGAAAGGCATAACTGAGCATGATACTGGGTATGAATTCATGCACAAATGGTCTAATATACATATCCCCACACAGTTTGTATGATTTATTACACTAAAGTTTGAAATAATGACCGATATAATTTCTGTCTGTTGCATATACTTTTGGACACAAACAACCTACTTCACTCCATCATGGAATATAAAGTAAAATGTTGATTGAAATCATAAACGGAGATGTCTTGGTTGCAGACCATTTCTTAAGTAAAAACTAAATTAGTTCAGGTGAAAATAATAACAATGAGATTTTCATAAGTAGTTTGACAGACTCAATAGTGGCTTACGTCATTTCATAAAAAAAATAAATGAAATGAAATACCACCAAACAGCTCGGCGGGAGGAATCTGGAATAGGGAATACAATCTTTCCAAGGTCAGCTAATATCCCTTTGAGCAAAATAAAAGTACTCACATAATTGTGGGTAGCAGTGCTGTGCCGCTCTGAAAACGAATAGACCAGGATGTCTTTCAGAACTGCATGAAGTGGGAGAGAATAACAGCTCGTCTGAAGCCAATGATAATTTACATTTTTAGAGGGGTGTGAAGGAGTGGCCATTCCTAAACTGTTGAAGCATTGTTAATTGTTAATTGGAACTGCGATAATTGGTATCAATTAACCATAGTCCACGGCAATGATTGTTAATTGAAACCTGGGGTTTGTGGCTCTGCCAATAAGAGTGGCCGTTTCACTTGAGCAAGAGAATGGGAATGTGAGTCTCAAATGCCTGCTTGTGTGGGTTGAAAATAAATTATTGTTTTTACCAAGCCTATTTTACCCAGTCATTTTTAAGCCTTTTAGACTTTTTAATATAGATAATGAATTTATTGATGTAGACCTTTGAGTCACCTGCATAGCTATGGAAACAGATTCCATGTTGTCGGATGATTATGATGTAGCGGCAGCCAGTAGAGAATGAATTTTGCTGCTCTGGGTGAGTCAGAGAGGAGACTGGGGTTTGGGAAGAAAGCACTTTGCCAATGAATATTCACCGGAATAGAGGTAGCCATGGTAACATACAGTACATATGCCATACTGCACCCGAAACAGACTTGGCCAGTATTACTCTAGACTGGAAAAGCATTACCTTCCCTTGCTGAAAAGGTCAGAGTGGCTGCCTTCTCCTCCCAGTGTCCCATCCACTGATCCAACTGCACCACCCAAAGCCACTGTATCTGGCTGCCATTTAACCAATAAGCAGCCAGATACAGTAACTATCTCACTAGCAATAAATACAACAACATTGGAGACAGCATTAACTGCAACAAATAGAACATAAACAGGACTTTGTGCAATGACATATGGGGCTTAAACAGTGATCCTTGTGGATCACCACAGATAAACAGGTGAGTGCAGGAACTGTGTCCTCCTACCGAATCGTGTCATTGGATAGGAGAAGAAGCAAAGGGGGCGTTTAAGGCGAATAGGAATGTTTACTTTGTCAAAAGCTGTGATACAATCCTAAATGATTAGGAAAGAAGGGTTTTACTACCTCATGATTTCGCAATATGCAAGACTTAATTATAACGTTACACTTGATTATCTCAGTTGTTTGGTGGATGATGCAAGTGTGGAAATAATCTTATAGATGAGCCACAACTGAAGGTCTATGTGTGTGTGTGTGTGTGTTTTAGTGGTGTTGAGTCATTAAGACCCATCATTGAGTTTGATTTTCCTCTACAAAATATTTGCTAAAACAAAATCATGATCGTCTCAGTGATACTCCAGAGTTTCCCCTGTTTATCCAGCCTATCACAACACATTACAGACCTTACCTCCACCCAAGGCAAACACCAGATTTATTACACTCGACACTCTACACTCTCAAACAACTTAGGAGAGCTTTATTAAATCAACACATTAATTCTGGCCAAATTCACTTTGCGAAGGCGATTTGGACATACTGTAGTTGAAAGTAGAAGCCCTGTGAGGTCAGATGAAAGAAATAGAAAAACTGGATGCATTTTTTTTTTCATCTTTGTGATCCCTTAATATCTGTTCCTCTCAGTCACCCTGTTTGTTCAGAATGCTAAATTAAGGCACATTTGTGGAGTTAATGATTTTGTGGTAAACCTTAGCTCACAATCTCTAAACTTAATCCTCTGTGTTATGTTATGTATCTTGGTGCAATTGCATTCAGATATGCTTTTATTGTATTATGATCCAGTCTTTGAGGGACATAACAAACACACTCTGTGAGCACAATCTGACTCATTAAGTATGACCATAAAAGGCTACAGAGAGAGGAATGGGAGGTGCTAGAGACTGAATACAGCCAGGCAATAAATAAGATCAAAACTCAAGATCTGCAGAGGGATGTGATGGACTGTAGGAACTGATGCACATTCAATTCAAAAGGAAAAGATAAAAACAGGAGTACAAAGGAAGTTCAGTCTCAGGCTAGGATAAGTGCCTTTGGCCTTAAATGTGAGTATTGCATTACATCAGGTAGCTCCAACCACAATTAGAGTTTATTTTGGGGTTTTATAAAATATGTTTTTTTTTTTTTTTTTTTTTTGAGGCCAAGCATGGCAATTACTAATTATTCTCCCCATGTTTCCGTTTAATTGAAGTTAACTTTTTTTAAGGAGAGGTACAAAATTATGAAAATTATGCTTGGACAAACTGAACCTGGAGCTGCCACATTAAGGAGATCAGAAATTAATTGTTAAATAATAAAATAATGTGACTGTTTACACAAAACAAATTTGATTGTTTTTGGTTACAGAGAGCCACATTTCATGCTGTAAAATTCAGCATGGAAACAAAAAGGGAATGAATGGTTTTGGCTGTCGACCTTTTGGCAGCAAAATCAAGCATGCCTCATGTATGTTTGTTGGATGGTTTTATTAATAAAACATACACTCCACAATTTTTTGTGAAAAATACTGTCAGAATGACAGATGAATCCATTTACAGGAAAAACTGAGATAAAACAACAACAAAATTGGCAATGCAAAACATTTTTGTACACTAATTTTTTACAAAATGCATAGAATAATTATGGGAAAACATAATATGTATTTCACCCTCAAATCTTAAATCATAAGGTCAAAACATGTCCCAGTAGGCTTTGTTTTCTAGATGCTGACGTGCCAAATGCCAAACATGTTTGTGAACCACCTATGCTGGTGGTTTGAGTTGCTGCTGACTCCTAGCTCAAGCACAGTGTGTAGTGAAGGATTTCAGATTTCAATTTTCTTAGCAGATTTCCTGACATTCAGAATAATGTCTATTCAGTAGTACAAACTCTCATTCATGAAATTCATCAACATGTATAGTATAATCACTCATACTGTACAGTACTGTGAGGGTTCAAGTTCTCCTCTCTCCTATATTTGGCCACAAGTTCTCATCAACATCACATCTTATGTCTTCTCTGGCGATGCATCTTGGAAAGTATCTTCTGAAATGTCTAATCCAACCCTGGCAGTCTTCAGGAGAAGTGTCTCCACACCCCGCATTCATGGCATCCAGTAAGGACATCTGGTCATGTGGATGGTGGTCATAAACCTTCCACCTCCATGCAGAGAAAAACTCCTCTATGGGGTTTAGGAAGGGGGAGTATGGAGGCAGGAATAATACTGACATCCTGGGATGTGCAGCAAACCAGGATGAAGATTTTCTATATATTTCTATATGGTTACAGCAGAAATGCACACAATTTGCCATCATTCTGTTTTGAATGTGTTTTTAAGAGTTTTGTGCGTTAGCATTTGAAAAATGTGTAAATATATAGTGTGAATATATAGTATAGTAAATATGTAGTATTTATGGATTTTGGAGAATGTGGTCATTGAATGCATTTTGTGTGAAAGCAATGAAAAACGATTTCCAGTTTGGTCCACATGGACTTCTGTTTCGCTGACTGTGTGAAGAGTTTTGACAATGTGACTTCAGTTTTGACCAATGCATGTTAGCAATCGAAAAAACTGTAAAAGAAATATGACAACTAGCTCTTTTTGTTTTTAATTTTATGTTTTTTCCCTTTTTGCACATTTGACATCACAGGAAAAATGACAACCCGCTTGAGTTTGTTTGTGTCTATTCACTGATCTGCAGAACACAAAACTGACAATTTGATTTGTTAGCTGACAACTCTCCAAGCTCCAGCAATTAGTCTTCCACATAAAGTCTTCATTTTTTGAGTACTCTTGGATGTGTTTTGTGTGTGAGGGTGTGTTTGTGTGTGTGTCTGTGCATTTGTGTTTGTGTATGGGTGTGTATACGTGTATGTGCATGAGTGTGCGTGTGTTTGGGTGTGTGTCTGTGTATGGGTGTGTGTTTGTGTATGCATGTGAAAATGTGTGTTTAAGTGTCTGTGTGTGGTTTATATATATGTGTGTGTGTATGTTTATGTGTGTTTGCAAGTGTCTTTGTGTGTGTAAGAATGTTTGTTTGTGAATGTGTGTGTATGTGAGTGAGAATGTTTGTTTGTGAGTGTCTGTGTGTGTGTATGTGTGTGTCCGTGAGTGAGGGTGTTTGATTGTGAGTGTGTGGGTGTGTAAGAATGTGTATTTGTTAGTGATTGTGTATTATAATTAGGTCATTATTTTTAGGAACCGTGCATATCTATGCAGTGGCATAAACAACTGAGTCAATACATGTCTCATATTGTTTGACCAGATGTGTTATTTTCCATACTGTACATAACCTATCATTCTCTGTGTAATTTCTCTATACCAGTGCCATGTCAGTCATCCCCTGCACCAGATCAAGAGAGTGGCAGGTTCATGTCTCCATTTAAAGGTCACTGAGGATCTTTGCATTTTTCCTGCTGACAGAAGCACATACTGATACGAGAATATGTTTCTAGCGAAGCAATGACAAAGTGAGCCTCTCAAACAGGGTATAATAATATCCGATTAATACCCCATTTAGATGTTAATACTCACAACATTAATTCATTCTTTTGCAATACCTTTTTACAATTATGAGCAAAGATTTAAAAACAGGTGCATCCTCCAGTATAAGTATGGGACACTAAACGTTTAAAATCAGAGGATGGTATTAACGTGTCAGTTTCAAGTTGGCTTTTAATTAAAACCTTATCGTTTAGCCAGGGCCCCATAGAGCTCCACAGTCAATGTGTCACCTCAGGCGAGGAAGAACAAAGCAATGGGGAGGCTGGTGTCCTGTACGGCTGGCTTACTATAAACAATAGCGCTAACAATATCAGGCTATTCAACGTGACGTCATCACGATTGTTAATCTAACGCACAAAGCTTGTGAAGCCAAATGCGTCTTTCAAACGTCTGAAATGTTGAACCTTCTTTTCTACAGCAGTGTCAGAGAGGCATCCATCCCCACCATCCTTTCGTACCCTGCTCTGCTAGCGAAGAGTGTTATACTGAGGGGGCCGGGGGGGTTGGGGAGGGGGAACAGGATGACATAGATTTCGTGTTTATTGTAATTGTCAAATTTCTGGCTACATCAGTGCATTTTCTCTCTTCCTCTCTGTCACTCCCTCGCTCTGAGTTACTTGAGGGTCAGATGAGGTCTCCTCGGCTCAGTTCCCTTGGCTTGCGCAGAGTGCGTACATTTCAGTGCCGCCCAATCAGACTTTCCCTCTGAGTTAAACACACCTACTTTCACGTCCACAGCTCCAATGAATTCTAACTCTTTTGGGAGATCTAAAAAATCTGCAAAGGCTAAAGTAAACTTTGTACTTTCAAAAGCCTCACTCTGTGGTTTTGGGTTTTATTAAAAACATAAAAATGGAAACACCTTAATGCCCTGTTTAAATGACATGCAGGTAAACCCGTAAGAGAGGCAAGCTTCACCCAGAGTCAGACCAGGGTTTAGAATGGAGGGAGATATGAGTCTTCCCATCAGAGCACTAGGTAATGCATGAAGGAGGGAAGGAAGAGAGAGAAGCCTGGAGAATGAGACAGTGAAAGAGTAAGTCAGGGATGGTGGAGAATGAGTGAGAATGAAAAATAGAGAGAGAGGGGGAGGAGGGTGAGGAAGATAAATAAAAAGGTGACATGTTCAGGAGAGGTAAAAAGAGCTGGGTGGCTGATGAAGTAGGTAAAAACAGATTTATCCAAAAAAGCAACCTTGTCCAAAGCCATCTTTTCCAAATGATGCTACATCCCCAACCCTAATAAAATGCTTTTATTATCTTGCACTAAACTGCCCTCAATTAAATTTAGAGACTAGCTAGAAAGGCAACACAAAAGCATGAACCTTGAAACTTACATCAAACTGTATTAGGCCCTGATTGGAGTCCACCAGAGCAGCCTGATTGGGTCCCTACTGCTCTTGATTTGAGTTGGAGTGATTTACCATCTATAGGAACCTGTGCAGTAAAAACAGCATTAGTGAGTTGCTGTGGCTTTTATGTGTATTTCTGTGTATTCCCAAATGTGTTGTATTCACAGTTAGGTTATTTAACATTTATTACAGTTGGCTATTTATTGTCTCTCTGAGTTGTGATGAAGGCAACATCCATGCAGTAATGGGTTAGCGGTTTTAGGCTAGCACAGTCCGGGAGCTTGGACATGGTTACTCAGTTAGCTGCTGGAAGCCGTAAAGAAGCCACTGATATCCCAGCCCAGTTCATTGCTTTTACTCTTTTTGTTATTTCAGAATAAATGCCACTAATTTAAAAAATAACCTTTGAAGCCTTAGTGATACAGTACAATAAGACATTATTGTTTCACAGCACCCCTCACAAAGACAGTGAACTGAACACTATTTTATTTGTGATTTCAATCTCCTCTTCGCTGTTGTGTATATCTTTGGTAATGTATAGTAATCGCTTTCTGTCAGTCCACCTTTAATTCCCCTTCTATCCCTTTTATAAAGCACCACTGAAGTAAGGTGTTGAAACAAACACACACATTGCTGCAGGTCCACATCGACAAGGCAGTAATTTATTCAGCTTCACTAGAAGAATAGGGTTAAAGCTGGTAAAATTATCAGTCTCATTGCTCTCTAGCAGCCTCTACTGGCCAGGTTAGTACATTGCAAGATTCATGAAGTGATTACATGCTGACTTCTGTTCCTTTAAGAACATAATGCCATTGGTTGTGACACTCAGTCCTGGGTGACCCCTGTGAATGCTGGTTTTTGTTTTTACCAGTCCCTTCCTAAATTAAGATTATTGAACATGTGTTGAAGCTCTACGTTAATTTTTTTCTTACATTTTAATATAATGCACATTTGGTTCATTGCCGTTTGCTTTTATGAATTTGTAATTTTGGATAAAAGCATCAGCTAAATGTCTGTAATGTAATGCTCTAACAAATAGTGTAGTTTAAGTGATCAGGTGTCCAAACTTTAATTAATTAGGACTCCACTGATTCACCTGTCTATGTGTAATCAATTAAATTGTGCCCCCTCTCAAACAAACCATTTGTCTTGTAGCATTATAAGAAAATAAAAGCATTTGTTCATCTGACTGTTTGCCAGTCCTGTAATTTGAAATATGGGCCTGTTTCTGACAGAACATGGTTTAACGGGGTAAATCATCTCTCACCACATTAAAACTAATAAAGGGTAATTAATGTCTTGCTACAATGCATGGGTTAAACTGCGGTTGAAATTAAAACCAGCGTACACAGGACCGAAAACCACACGCCATATGCATTTAGTGTCACCTCGACAGTGTTGAAAAATGTTAGGAACAGTTATGAATTGAGTTGGAAGAGTTGTATGTGTATTGATTCCGCCTCCCAATCTATGGGAGATGACCATTTCGATGGGGCTAAAAGTACGATAGTTCAATTCAGGCTAATACAGGGAAACGTAAAAACAAAAAATAATTGCGCTTAAAAGTTTTTGTCCCGACGGAGAATGTTTTTACCCCAAGCAGGAATACATGGGAGAGGAGAAAAAATAAAAAGTGGGTGCAAGCTGTTGTTCAGTGAGAGTAATTATCATCTGTTAGCCTCAATGCGGGGAAAATACGTTTCGTGTAAAACAATCTGGAGCGGAGAGACACGTGGACAAAATATTGGATAAAGAAAACGTTCATCTGTGATATTTTTCTCACGCCAGATGGATGGAGCGTGGCATTAGGGATTCAGAGGATTGTGTTGCATTTATCTATCCGCTACAACTGGAACGTCTTTCAAGCGTGAGCCCCTACGGAGCTACCGCAATGCGCTCTCAAGTCTCTCATCATGCTTCACGATATCGGCTTGTGCCCTCAAGCTGAGGAGGCCATCGCGGCTCCCATTCTTTCATGACGTGTCTGAGCATTTGTCTCACTGTGGCCGGCTATCAGTCACTGCTGATTCTGGCAGCCAGCACTGGACAAATGGAGCATTCTGTCCCTCATGTCCAGTGCACAATGGCCTGACATGCATGTTTAGCGTCCGTTTCCCAAAACTCGACACAAACTTTAACATGACCAATTCAGAAGTACGTTTTCTATTCTCTGATTTGACACACCGGAGGAAAAGTGAAGAATGGCTGTCCAAAAGAAAACATGAAATTTATAAACTAGTCTGGGATAAAGGCAGACAGTCATGGTCTTTTCTTCTGAAGTTGATTAGCATATCTGATTTTCTTGTTTTCCCCTAGTTGACTGTGTTCCTTTCTTTGTTAATTTGAACACCTTTCCCCATACAGCAGGATAGGTTGTTGATGCTCCAAACATTGTCTGTGATGCTCATTACCTTTCATATCTTGAGAGCATGTTTGATGAATCATAATTAAAACGATCATTAGCAAATCTTTATTGGCAGTCATTAAACTCGCTAATCTAGTGAGCTGAATCAAATTATTTTTCTCCTTTTAAAAAAGCGTAGAGCTTGTGTCCTGCATGCGAACCATTTTTCATAGTAAATTGAGCTGGCTTGTTGCCTCATAGTGTTAGTTTTTCAACAATTCTTCTTGGCCATCTTTCAATGAAGAAGTTGTCTGATGCTTCTCCTGCACGCTTTTCCTAATGCTACCTTGTTGCATTAGCATGCTGCAGCACTTACACCTTAAGAAAACAAAATGTTAGCTGCACATTATTTAGTTTACGGTGGCCTATATGAAAAACAATGCCGAGAGGTTTAATGAAATACCAAAAAAATAAATACGTAAATAAAAAAATATGGCAGATTAAGTTATCTGACCATGAAACATGACACAAGACATTTCATTTTCTGAAAATAATTAACTTTGTTCTGAACATAAAAAACAGAATAGCGAATTTTCCTTTTAAAATGGATTTCCAAGGCCTAACTGAGAACCACAAAGAAAGAATAGGCTCAAACTGCATCGGTTATTCTAACCGCAGGCTATAGTTACTCCCAGGGGTCTTTGCTGTTACTGTATATGATTAGGTAATGAATAAGGCTTTCTTAATCCCTTTTTAACATCGATATACTGCTCTAATTGTGTGCTTGTGAGTGTGGGAGTGCGCACATGCAAGTGTGTGTAGGTGTGGGTGCATTATTAGCTATTCATGAGTATATACATATGTATATATTTACATACTGTGCTGTGCATTTGTATTTCGTGTTGGCTTGTGTAAAACAGATGGTATCTTTCAGATGGTGGGGCTGAGGAGGAAAAGGGTTGAGCGGCTAGAGGAACTGCTATTATTGGCCGCTGTTATATGTGAAGAAAATGCCGCCATCCTTGAATGAAAGATGAACATTTCGTTTTGTATTTGCAAATGGTATATTTATTTCAATATTAACATATATGATATGGAAAGTCCTAACATCATGCATTCAAGAAATGTTATTCCTTTTCTAATGTTTTTTTTTTAAAAATATGGATACACATGATAATGTGTGTGCGTGCATGTGTGTGTGTGTGTGTGTGTGTGTGTGTGTGTGTGATTGAATGTGGCAGTAACGTGGTGGGTGGTGTGAGAGTTTTTGGCCTAAGGCTAAACTAACCCAATGGTTTTAACATTTCAGAAATTAAATTAGATGTCTGGAAACAGGGTCATATCCTCCTTAGTTCTTCAAACTTTAATGTAAACCTATAAAATATCATGTTAATAATACTAATTTATCTGCTTACTCTCCAGAGGGACACAATAATACTAGAGTATCTGCTGACCATATTTCCCTCTTAGCAGGGGCAGGGTCGGTGCTTCGGTGGCGTTACCGTGGTGATGGGGTTCGGTTTACGGTTCAGTAGTTCGGCATTGTTATGGTCACTCTCAGGAGTGGCCATTTGAGGACGGGGAGGTGCAGTCAGGCTGTAGTGGATTTTGGTGTCACCTCAGGTTCCCTTTTGATTAGCAAGTCCTTCGTGGCGCACTCCTTGGAACACACATTTGCCTGATTACCTGAGAGAAGTGTTCCATCTGATGGCACTTCATTTGGAAATCTTTCTCAGGAGGAAATACTTACCGGGAGAGATGGTGGCCCATGTGACCCATTTCCCAAATCAAATGAGGATCAAGATAATTTTGTTTTGTCTTCTAATGAGAGTGCGAGGCCATGATGTTCCAGTTTTTAATGCAGAAAGCACGGAATTCAACGCAAACAGTCCTGCTGGAGAGGCTTTTAAAAACATTAGGATCTTTTTGAAAGTGCCATTGTCAATGCCACTTAACTAACTTTAAAACTGAACACAGACCATTTTTGTAGAACTGAATTTGATCCATCTGTACGGTCCAACTTTGAAGCAACCTGTAAAGACTTGTTTTGGTGTTTTGTCATTAACACATTAAAATGCACAATAGTTAATTCAGTTTTAATATCACAAAATGTAATACAGGTATACAAGTGTATACAAGTAGGTTTTTTTCTATTTACAGGTCTTTACAGTACATTTTCCGATATGTATAAACTTTTTTTCTTTTTGAAGGCATCTTCACTTTACATTTTTATATTGATTACATTTACAAGATTTTTATTTGCATACGCAAGCACAAGACTTTTGAACAATACTGTATGCAAAAATAAGGGTTAAAATGACCTTTAATTAAACATTGGTCTAAATTTGATATGACAAAGAAGGATTGAAGAGGAACCTGCAGTAGAATTAGCACCCCTGTCTTGGGCTGGGATTGTGGTGATGCTGCCCAGGGAACAGGAACAAAAAGCATGTAACACACAAAAATGTTCACTCAAATTTCAAAGTGACTCAGCAGTGGCCTACAGAATCAGTTTTAAGTGAGGACCTTATTGTGCACATCAGGCTAAATAGCAACAAAACTCATAATGTAGCTTGTGTGGATTCATGATAAATACCTTTAAGATGTCCAAGACACAAATGGAATGGATTGTGAGATCTATTGCTATGTGCTGATTATGATTTTTGAACTTTGAGCTGAGTGCAGCTTTACTGTGGTGCATCTCTTGTGCGAAGCTTTGCTCATCTTGTAGCTTAGCATCGTGGTTTAATGTGGTATTTAAACTCCATTCGGTGACTGAAGCAAACAGCTTGGCGGACATGACATTACCTGGGGGTCCTCAAGTACAATGACCTCTGTCAGACTGCTGCAATGAGCACAGATGCAGAGATAAAGTTCCAACACAAAATATTTATTAAAATCTGGGTAAAGTAGTCAGTAAACCAGGCAGGATGAACTCCAAAAGAGCACAAAACAGAAGTCCACAGCCAATAAAACCAAGAGGGGAAAAAAAAAAACAGAACTAAAAGAGTGAGGCTCACTAGCGAGGCAGGCACAAGGAACTCAGTATGACTGAGCACTGGAGTAAAGGTCACACAGGTTTAAATAGGCAGATAATCACAATGAGCCTCAGGTGAGAATGGTTTGGGAGCACAGGATTGTTTATGGGCACCCTCTGGTGGTAGGTGCTGGAACTGTTCCCCAGCATAACAGTACCCCCTCTCCTAAAGCTGCCACCAGGTGGTCTGAGCACGATGGAAGTCCTGGACCAGGGCGGGGTTGAGGATGTGGCGAGCAGGAACGTTCCTCTGGTCCGTACCCCTCCCAGTCGACCAGGTTCTGGAATCCCTGATTGACCCGGCCGCAGGACCCCCAGCGATTAAGCGAGATGGGGAAGGCTGGGGCACTGGAGGACACAAAGGAGAGGTTATACTTTAAGCAACGAGACATGACACTCACCTGCATGGACCCAGGTAACACCAGCTGATAGGCCACAGGATTGATGCAGAATCTTCAAGGGTCCCATGAATCGGGGAGTGAACTTGGAGCTGGTGTTTAGGGGGAGATTCTTAGTTTAGCCGGGGCGGAAAAGTCAGTGGGGTGATGTCTGCGGTTGGCCTGCTGCTGGTAATGGACTGAAGAGGTAAGTAGTCAGGCTCTCTTCCAGGTCCTATGCATCCTAGCAACTGCAACATTGACGGATGGGACCACCACATCCATCTGCTCTTCAGGTAACAGGGGAAAGGGTAGCCAGCTTGGACTTGAAAGGAACCATACCTGTAGAGGCTTTGCGTAGCTGGTTGTGGGCGATTTCCACCCACATAAGGGCATCACTCCGGTCAGCTAGGTTCTCTGAGGCGAAGTACTGAAGATATTTTTCCAACTCCTGGTTCACCCACTCGGTCTGGCTGGAGGAGAGGCTGATCAATGTCCCAAACAAGGACCAGAACACTCACCAGAACTGAACTGAAAGCTGCGGTTTGAGACCACGTCAGCTAGCACCCCGTGGAACCACACCACTTTCTGGATAACGACCTCCGCCATTTGCATAGCTGTGGGTAACTTGGGGAAGATGTATAAAATGGGCATCTTTAGAAAATGTCCACCACCAGGATCACCTTACTACCTTTGGACTCTGGGAGCCTTGTGATGAAATACAGCACAATATGGGACCAGGGCCAATGGGGAATGGGGAGAGGATGCAACAATCCCTGGGGTCTCCGAGTGTAGGCCTTTTGGGTAGCAGACACAGGGCATGCCTGAACAGAAGTTTGCACATCTTAAGCCATGTCAGGCTACCAAAACCACCAAGCCAGGAAATCCAGGGTCCTTGCCATGCCAGGGTGACCAGCCACTGGCTAAGAATGCCCCTACTGCAGGACTGCCGACTGGGCAGGCATGGGAACGAACAGCCTGCCTACTGGAGTGTTGGCTGGGGCGTGCATAGGAGCCACAATGAGAGGGGGGCAGCACTGCTTCAGGGGCAGGGGGTTTGTCATTCCCCGAGAACTGACAAGACAGGGCATCCACCTTGACGTTCTTAGAGCCTGGGCAGTAGGAGACAGAAAACTGAAAACAGGTGGAGGGCCCACCTGGCCTGCCATGGGTTCAACCTCTTTGCCTCGTGGATGGACTTATGATCAGTCCACACAAGGAAAGGATGAAGAGACCCTTCCAGCCACTGATGCCACTCTTCCAAGGCCAGATTAATCGCCAGAAGTCCCCACATTACAGTTCCATTCTGCAGAGGACAAACAGCGAGAAAAATATGCACAGGGATGGAGCTTACTGTCTTCTGTAATCTGTTGAGACAACACTGCCCCCAACCCCAGTATTGGAGGCTTCCACCTCCACCAGCTCCGGCTGCGGAGATAATGCACCCTAGGAAAGACGTTTGGTGAGTATGGAAGTGACATACTACATCCTTGAGAACATTGTTAATGAGGGCCTGGAACACAGTTGGACTGTTAGCCAAGCAGAACGGTATCACCAAATATTCAGTGTCCACACGGAGTGATGAGAGCAGTTTTCCCCACTCATCCCCCTCCCTAATCCTCACCAGGTTGTATGTGTTGTGCAGATTCAATTTGGTGAAGATGGTGGCGGCCTGGAGCCATTTGAAGGTGGAGGACATTAGGGGAAGCGGGTACTTGTTCTTAATAGTGATGTCATTGATTCGCCAATCACCTCAGCAGGTGTCGTGAGATCCGTCAAAGTGCTGTGGAGCTGGCAATCAAAGTTCCGCACTGGGCACTGGGGAGATAAACGCCACTCGGAACTAGAACGCCACATCAGAAGTAGAAGCAGCGGTAGGTAAGCGAGTCGTTCAAAGTTCATGGAGGGCATCGGTCAATGCTATTAGAGCCCCTTGATGGACTGAGTCTGGTGCTATTGTTCCGTGAGAGCGATGCCCATTTGCTGAAGACTCCGCTGACCTTGTAGCTCCGCTGAGCTGTGTGTGTTGACTCAGTCGTACTGTCTGGCTGAGTAATGAGCACAGATGCGGAGATAAAGTTCCAACACAAAAGATTTATTAATGTCCGGGTGAGGTAGCCAGTAAACCAGGGAAAAAGATGCAAACAGTCAAAAAAAAACTCTTAACAGAACATGGCTCACTATCAAAGCAGGCACAAGGAACATGAGTAGTTTCTTCAAGACAAGGCTAAGCATGGCTGAGTACTGGAGTAAAGTTCACTCAAGTTTAAATAGGCAGATAATCACAATGAGCCTTAGGTGAGAGTGATTTGTGAGCGCCGAGGGTAGTTTGTGGTGGGCGCCCTCTGATGGTGGATGCTGGAATTGGTAGCCAGCGTGACAACCTCAAACTACAAGGTGTCTACTCTTCCCTGCTCCACGAAAACAACAAAGCCGTTATAAATGAAAGGATATGTGCATTTTCAATTGTCACCTATGTAAAAAACATTTTTTCATTACTACATTTCTGCTGCAATAGGAACATCTAAATGTTTATGCATGCCACACATACTGTTGCTAAATAAGCAAATACCCAAATGAGTAAAAACAACAATTTTATTAGTGAAGATATGGATCCCATGTCATGCTCACAGCTGAAGACAGATACTAAAATTTGTAAATGAAAGTGATTCCAAGCAGCTTTCCACAACAAATATAAGAATTTCAGATTTAGTAGATGCTAAACCATTTTCTTTTCTGATGGGCTCCTGAGTTTTTGTAATTGCCACCAACATATAGGTGTTTTGTAACTGGCAAAACTATTTTGTAGTTTGTATTTTTCCAGTATAACACCTCCATCTTGGCCCTGGGTAACTCCAGCAATAAACAAAACATGTGCTGTCGTGCCAGTAAAACAACCTTGCTGATGGCTCACTCATGGTCCCCACCAGGAGCTGAAACCAGTTGTCCCTGGTCATCCATTTGCCCTAACTCTTTGAGCTGTATGACCATGCATTGTATTTTACTTTCTCAGCCCAGACAGCCTGAATATTCTGAGTTTGTATCTTCCTTGCACATTGTAATGATCTTCAACTCTCTTATGAGAAATAGTGAGTGTTCTTCACTGTCTGGCATTCAATTCCCCAGGGCAGGGCAAAATAATTCTAAACCTTCCAAGAATGATGACTCTCTGCACCAGCCAATCACAGTGCATAATGACAGGTGGAAAATCTGATAAATTCCATTGGATCTCTGCAAAAAAATAAAAAAATAAATAAATAAATTAACACCAGTCTTAATTGGCATAAATTATGCACATAAATATTTGAGAGGAAAGTTTATGGAAAAAGTACCAGTAAAGGTGGATATTGCAAAGGCACAGAATTTATCTTTTTCAAACTCTCATTATATGTATTTGTGTAACAAGGCACCACCCGTTGCCTTGAATTCTAAACATAATTTTGAAAGTAGAGTTGAATAATAATATTCAACTATATAAATAATAACACAAGTTTTTGAAATATTTCTTTGAAAGTGCCTTAGGCTGATGGTTTGATGAGCTATCTATTGTCCTGTGGGATGAATGGAGGTTTTGTGTCTGCTGTTTTTGAAGACTGTAGTTTGCTTAAAGGTTCAACATATTCACTTTCAAGAAAGGGGTGTCATTATCCAGGCTCTCGTTTTGAAGGTAGGCTGTCTTGTATTGAAAGCTGGAACAGAGTTTAATTGAAATTTGCCTGAAAAAAAATAACCTCAAATGCATTTTTGACACTGTTGCCATTCAAAGCGGGACTGCTGACATGTTTGAAAGGTTTCTGTCACTCTTGTCAGACGGGGCCCAGATACGGCACACACACGGGTTTTGTTTTGGCATCCCCCTATAAAAACGACTCCAGGTCCAGTGCAGCGGCAGGATTTGGTTTCCTTTTGGGGTGGGGGGCTGACCCAGATGCCATCCATCGCCATGACAAGGCTCCCGCAATCGGCGTCTTCTTCTCTCAGCGCTGTTAGATCTGCTGATGATGGACGTGAGGGGACGTGTTGTGAACGCCGTCCAGAATCTGGCCAGGTACTGCCCGCACATGGTTTGCAGAGATACCCCTGTGCAAATTTAGCTGAGGCACATCCACTGCCAATCATCTGTAGTCAAGGACATCGCCATGAGCGACCGGAGAAGCGATCGCCTTGTTTATATCCTGTTCCTGTTTCTGCTGATGACGCCTGTTTGGTTTTTACTTTATCTGAGGGGGACAGATTGAGAGCACCATTATCAGCTCTGACAATGACAGGAGGCGGAGATCAAAGGTCACACAGCCACAAGTCAATGCTAGTCATAACAGTTGCCATCCTATTTGGCATAATGGATATGATCTGGATTTTTGGAGTCACCTCTATGTCCTTCCCTGTCCGGGCAGTTTTGGTTCTAACGACTGCCCTTCAGACTCGCATAAATCACAGAAAAAAACGTGAAAGCAAAGATGGTTCCTGCTTATTATTCCTGTCCATGCACTATGATCTTAATTTATTTGTCTGTTGTTAAGTACCGAAGGTTCTGACATTGTTTAACCCATGCATCACAGAGATTATCTTCCCTAATGGCAAACATTCAGAAACGGACTGAGCACAAGCAGTACTGCATCAATAATGTTATACTATGAATGTCTGTGTTTCACCCCATATGTTTGGCCTTGCAGTGTTTATTGTTTACTGACTGTCTTTCAAATGCCGCATACATTCTGTCAGTAAATATAATTAATCAAAGATACCTCCTGCTGTGTGGGTGTTCTATATGTGTTTTGCACTGAAAAAGGAGAGTAAAAATGAATTTTGACTTTTACACTAAAAGCCAACCCTGGTTTTGAAAAATAACCAGCCACACACTGAATGGATGTCATAATTCATAATAATATAATATTGATAACACAATACATATGGATGACATAATGGATTTAGAACATGATTTAGGCAATGACATGAGTGCACTATGATACAACCTTGTTTAGTGATTCTCAACCATTGATTGATGAACCATTCTCCTTGTCCTCTGTCAGGATCCCCTCAATATTGATATTTATGTTATTTCTTACTGTGATGAATGGTATTATTATCTCCTTTGAACCCTATGTGAACATTTTAGGGTCATGTCCTTAAGTCTAGGATTGATCAATTTATATTTATAATAGTTAATATAAGCCAATAAATGTCAGTGGTTAGCTGTTTGCCCTTTGGCTTTGGAGCAAATGTCATTCCGATAATGTGCGCCTGTGTCTTTAAATCTTGCCCAATTGAGCCTAAGGGAATCGATGATGGCTACCAGGGGACACTGCTTGTGAGACGGCTGGCATGGGATGAGGTTGACCGTGTGCAGGTTGTGAATGGCTGGATCTGAAGCCATCAGTTTAGAATGACGGAACAACAGCTATATGGGGCTATAGTCTAGTGGCTAAGGTACATGACTGGGACCCCTGAGGTTGGCAGTTCAAGACCCAGTCCAGCCACAGCAAGAACACCATTGCTGTTGGGCCCTTGAGCATGGCCCTTAAACCCACATTGCTCCTGGGGGGACTGGCCCCTGGCTAGCCTAATCAACTGTAAGTCGCTTTGGATAAAAGTGTCAGCTAAATGACTGTACTACTAACAGCTAACAAAACTTGAGCGATGAGACAAATCAAAGACAGGGCTGTCCAGTCTGGGAGGACTGTGTGTTTGAGTTGTCCGGACTGCGGTCCAAGATTTGTGGCATCTTAAAGCCAGGCAAGCACCTGTCTGAATGTTCTCGCATCAGTTTTATACCATATATTGTTTTATTTCATACGCATCAGGTAGCATTTCCGAATGATGCGGTGTGGCACGGGAGGTGTGGAGAGGAAACATTTTACCCCTACACTGCTCAGGATCCTCTCATAAATAATTTATAGTGTAGCGCTCCTCCACAACTTTAACAATACATTTAAAAGCAGTTGTATTCTGTATTCTTCCATCTGCAGTCCAGCAGCTGAGCTGCACAGTCTCTGCAGTAGTGGAAGAAATTCCATGTGCATCTGATGCAGTCAAGTCACAGGAAACTGGTCAGAAGGGTGACTGTTGAACTGTAAGATGGGGAGAATCCTCATGACTGATATTCTCTCTGCATATTCAACAGCACATTCAGCAGAGACTCTCTCTGCATATTCAACACTCAGCAGAGACTCTCTCTGCATTTTCAACACTCAGCACAGACTCTCTCTGCATATTCAACACTCAGCACAGACTCTCTCTGCATATTCAAAACTCAGCACAGACTCTCTCTGCATATTCAACACTCAGCACAGACTCTCTCTGCATATTCAACACTCAGCACAGACTCGTCAGTTGATTCAGTTATCCTTTGGCCATGCTTTCCACAGAAGGAAACACATCACATGACTTTTTCACCATGTTCCATCTTCCATTTTCCACTGTCCCGCTATCCTACAGCAGTGACCTGTGCTGTGCAAGAGCCTCACACCAATGCAGTGTGCTCTCCACACTCTTCCCACAAAAACAAGGGCAGAACCCAGTTACGGTGGTTGTCATTGTGCCTTTATTACACCACTCAATGTATGGTTTGGAATAAGTTCACTTTTATAACTCACGGCAGGGCTAGCAAAGCATTAAACAACAAGCTGTGGCTGTAGCACCTGAGCGCATCTTTCTTTTTCCACAGATGCTCCGTCTCACCACTACACACACTTCTTCTTCTACTACTTACCTCACAGTACTTTCAGACAGCCAGTTTCAGTCTGCCCCCTGCTGTTGGGCGCAATTATACATACCCAACCAAAATAACCAAACATTACTGGTACCACTGAACAAAAGGTGAATAAACTACAATATCAACGCACCACAAAACAATGTATCTTTTCAGGTGCTACACCTTTCACTGACTCAACCCACATTTATGACCATAGATGTTGGGTTCGAGGAGGGGAATCATGCTCTGACTCCACTTGCTTTTCCAAAACAAACAAATGAAACGTCTGTCAGGAGTTAACTGTGTGTTGATCTCCTGTCTTCTCCTTGTTTGTTGTTGGCTGTAATCCAGTCCCATTTGCAGTAAGAGGAGACTGTGGCACAGAATTAAACAGAGGAGAGTAAAGACCATGAGCTCCATCAGTAGCTCTCACTCAAGGCCAGTGATGCCTTATGCAAATTAGCTCATCTCATTCATCCAATGGCCTCTGTGTCATTGTCCACGTCCTCCATTTATCAAAGGGATGCCTTCAGAGGGCCTGAACGCCAAGATGGGACACTTTTCCTGTATTTATTTGGAAACTGGGCTTCATTACACTGCTCTGAAACATTGGGAACCACAGTACAATGTTTAGATATCCTTGTTTGATATTAATTGAGACCAAAAGTTAGTGAGAACAGTCAGTCACCATGGCTGAAATATGATCCATGGAATATTAGTCACTGAGAACATTATTGCCAGTTTTCAGGATCTTCAGCACTGACAATAGTACCCTGCAGGTCCCTCCCCCTGTGATGTGTTTTGAGTAAGCAATATGACACGAGAGGGAGTGCTGTTATACTGAATATCAGCATGGCTGTGATTCGCTTGTAGGTATGAGGCCACTGGCTGAGTGCCAAAGATATTCAATATAACAGCACAACCTCAAGTGTGGTATTGCTTTTATACAATAGTACTACAAACAAAGCTATTTGTAAAGTAACGATAATTTGAGGCAAATTATGTTTTTTTGTTGTTTATTCTGCTCTGCCGACAAAAATAGTTCCTTCAGGATTACATTTACACGTGTTGTCAGACAACACCACTTTTAATCATAGCCCACTACAGGCTAGCAGGCTTCTTTCATTGACAGCAGGCTTGCATACTTTTTATGGACAGGCTAGGTATGAAGGCAAGCAGGCCACGTTTAATCATAGATAGGCTAGCAGGCTATTCTTTATCATACTTTTAGGTTCTTTTTTATCATACACAGAAATGTATCCACATTTGCTCTGTCACTAACTGCAAATTACCGGTAAGTAATCAACTATTATATCGGAACATCTGTAAAGCGAAGTGGTACATAATAGTAAAACATACCAGTGCTGTTACATTCAATATCAGCACTCATGGAATGCCTCTTGTCCGATCAAATTACTTGGTCAGAACTGACTGCTGTATAATGCAAAACGGGACACAGCTGCAGCTCATACAAACTGTTTTAAAATTGTTAATTGGGATGTTAAGCTCAAGAAAATGCTAAAAATGAAAATAGTATCCTATGTATTTTCTCTGTGGTACAAGGATCCCCATATTCTTACTTAGTTTTGGAGGGACACATGTTACGCATGTTCTTGTACAATATGAATAGAATAATGGATGTATACTGAGACCCAGCATCACAGACTGGCCAAATTAGAACTGGCCCATCATTGTGTAAGAGCGTCTTGCAGAGCAGACATAAGTGTAATCAGGCTTTTGTACAGATCTTCCCTGATGAATTGAGAGTATGCAATCAGCCAGGTATGTGTGTAGTTAGTAGGACATAGTTTCCCTCCTTGCACTCAGTCTGAGCTTGTTCAGACTGAGTGAAACACTTGATCACAACTCTGTACACTTATGGAGGGTGAGAGATTCCTCAAGCTGTATTCCTCAGTGCTGAAGCTCAGCTCTTCTGGACCTTCGGCCAACAGCTTCCATGGCTGGCCAGACTCTTCATGAACTTTGATCCACCTCAAAATATACATTGATCAGCCATACCATTATGACCTCCTGTCTAATATTGTGTGGGTCCCCCTTTTGCAGCCAAAACAGCCCTGACCCATCGAGGCATGGACTCCACTAGACCTCTGAAGGTGTGCTGTGGTATCTGGCACCAAGACATTAGCAGCAGATCCTTTAAGTCCTGTGAGTTGTGAGGTGGAGCGTCCATGGATCGGACTTGTGTTTCTGTCACATCCCACAGATGCTCGATTGGATTGAGATCTGGAGATTTTGGAGGCCAAATCAACACCTTGAACTTGTTGTGTTCCTCAAACCATTCCTGAACCTTTTTGCTTTGTGGCAGGGTGCATTATCCTGCTGAAAGAGGCCACTGCCATCAGGGAATATTGTTTCCATGAAAGAATGTACATGGTCTGCAACAATGCTTAGGTAGGTGGTACATGTCAAAGTAACATCCAAATGAATGGCAGGACCCAAGGTTTCCCAGAAGAACATTGCCCAAAGCATCACACTGCCTCTGCCGGCATGCCTTCTTCCCATAGTGCATCCTGGTGCCATGTGTTCCCCAGGTAAGGGACACACATGTACCAGGCCATCCACATGATGTAAAAGAAAATGTGATTCATCAGACCAGGCCACCTTTTTCCATTTCTCCATGGTCCAGTTCTGATGCTCAGGTGCCCATTGTGGCGTGCTTTCAGCAGTGAACAGGGGTCAACATGGGCACCCTGACTGGTCTGCGGCTACGCAGACGATGCACTGTTCTGACACCTTTCTATTAGAACCAGCATTAACTTTTCTGCAATTTGAGCTACAGTAGCTCATCTGTTGAATCGGACCACACGGGCCAGCCTTGCTCCCCACGTGCATCAATGAACCTTGGCCGCCCATGACCCTGTCACCACTTCACCACTTTTCCTTCCTTGGACCACTTTTGATAGGCACTGACCACCACAGACAGGGAACACCCCACAAGACCTGCAGCTTTGGAGATGCTCAGACCCAGTTGTCTAGCCAGCACAATTTAGTTGCTCAAATCCTTACGCTTGCCCATTTTTCCTGCTTCTAAAACATCAGCTTTGAGGACGAAATGTTTGCTTGCTGCCTAATATATCCCACCCACTGACAGATGACATGATAATGAGATAATCAGTGTTATTCACTTCACCTGTCAGTGGTCATAATATTATGGCTGATTAGTGTATTTATAAGTGGACTGAAATATTGTAATGACAAAAGCATGCAATCCAAACACTAATTTCCTAATACAATAATAATAATGGATTGTATAAAATTAAAATATGTTTATGTTTATAACAATTTTAGTGCTTTAGAGTGTCTTAGAAACAAGGGAAATAGATGCAAAATGAACTCCAGGCCATGAATGCATTAAAAATCCAAATGGTTATGTCTTTCCACAGTGTGTCCCAAATGATGTGATAATATTTTTCCTTTCAGAAAGCAAAATGGAGGTCCTCCATCACTACAGGTATTTTATGCTCAAGTAAAATCTGGTGGTTTTGTCATTCCAAGGTCACTGTAGAAACATAGATGGCATTTCATTCAAGTATCAATGGCAGAATATTGGTTTGACAAAATATGAGTTCATGAAGCAAAAGAAGTGCATGTGTGGATGGTTCTAGACTACAGCTAATGTTGAGGCTTTTTAGTGTGAAACAGCCCTGACTTTGGGCCAATCACAGAGAGCAACATCAGGACATTATTATTATTCGCTTATAATTGGAAAAATTCACATTTTACAATAAAATGAATGCATTTCCTGTGCAGATGCCACAATAACAGATAAAAATTACACAAATGGGAGAGCAAAGTTTATTTAAAAAACAACCTTTATTTCACATAGTGTAAGCAACATACCAATACTTTTTATAAATGAAAGTCATACCTCTATCACCATATCTTTAATAAAAATAAACACTATTGAGGGTGAGTAACAACAACTATGATAAGATGTGCCGATGTGCCTTACTTAATCAAAATATAGAAGGACATACTTTGTACACCAAGAAAATGATTTAAAAAGAAAAGAGAAGGAAACACAAGAAGTTGGACACAGAGTCCTCACCAATTTCCTGCCCCCGTCTCCCATATCCCTGAAATGAAAAAGAAACTCTAACCGTTTAACGGTTCATGCAGAAAAAAAATGAATGCAAGGAATGTTCTTCACGTGGGAGAAACAGTTAACCTAACATTGCCTGTAAAACAAAATATAATTCAATATGTCTTAAGAAATAAAAAATGTACCAGAAAATTAATTAATGATGGCCATGCACTGAGCAGGGCAAACACTAATATTTGGACACAATGTACCGTTTGTAGCTGTTGACTGTGTGTGCATTACACAAGTGTGAAGCTCATACTCACATATATTCCCTTACGTATTTAGATTTTTTTTGTCATGCTTCATATGCAGTCCAGGTAGGTCTGTCTTAAAGACAAGTCTTCCATTAAAGTCCCAGTCAGAAGACTGTCAGTTCTTTCCTAAAGTCCTTCTCTTTGCGACATCTCCCGTAGTGTGCCGTATGGGTATATATTCCCTTTGTCGTTTTGTACATTGAGTGAAAATGTACCAGGGTGATGATTGGCTGGAGTCTTTCAGTGAGCAAACAGGAAGGGGAGGAGCCTGTGCAGGATCAACAGGAAGATGCACAGGAGAGGGTCAGTGTTGATGTTGGCTCCAGAACCTGGGTAGAGATAAAGAGACAAAACAAGAATATGAATAATGAGACCAAAACTTAGTTCAGATTAGACTGTACAAGAATACTAATAAGAAAAGCTACTTAGCCTTCTGGAAACCAGGCAAAACCTTATGGGATGCCTTATTCAATTGAAAACATACGAATAGACAACCCTACTATATATGGTTCAAAACCTCCATTAAACTTTATTCAGCATAACTGAAGCTAGGGTCTCACTGAGGCTAGTCCACATTCTCCACAACCCTGAGATAGTGAAATGAGCACTCCGTCCTTTTCAGCTAGTGGAGGCACTCTGCTCCTTTTAAATTCAAGACATCTGCCCTGTATGTAAAATCCTGTCAGAGGTAGAGAAGCTGCCAGTTCCCTCCGGGAGAGAAGAGAGAATGAGTGGCTTTAGAAAAACAGTACCACTTTCCACAAACTAAGGGATTTTATTAGTGCAGGTCAATATGCTTAGGTTCAGTGAATGCATTGAGGGAGAAGGCACACAGGGCTTTCTACACTATAAGAAGAAGGATCTACAATTTAAAGCAGCCTATTAAAATCTGGATTCAAATTTTTTGAAAGTATAATTTAACCAATTGCTCTTTATGGTAGTGAGGTGTGGAGCTCTATTATCAAACAAAATCACACCAAATGGGAAAGAAACCCAATTTCGATAATTCCTGCATGTAGAATTTTGCAAGAAGTTTTTTAAAATTTCAAAGAAAAACTCCAAATAATGCATGCAGAGCAGAATTAGGCTTTTATCCTTTGATTATTGAGATGCACAAATGGGCATTGAAATTCTGGGTCCATTTAAAAAATAGCAATCCAAACACACTTCACCATAAAGCCCTGCTGTATCAAGAACAGAACACAGAAAAGAGTCTCCTCAGCCAGCTGGTCCTAAAGCTCACTGAACACAACAACACCACCATCAGTCAACTTCAGGACAGAACCTCAACAACACTTAGAATCAGAGTAAACCAAATTATCAAACATCTCAAAAGTCTTATTTGGACCATTGGGAAACAATCTCAAAACAGAATGGATTGCTGTTGGGCCCTAAATAGAAAATATGAATTGGCAGAATATCTAGTAAACATTGAAAATACAAAACAAAGAGAGATCCTGACCAAATATTGTGTCAGTGACCACAGCCTGGCGGGCCGACACAGACAAACCTGGCTGGCCAGAAAGGATAGGTTGTGTAACCAATTTAAGAGCAAAGAGGTAGAGACAGAGATTCACTTTCTTTTACATAAACCGATGCGGTATCGTCTTAAAAAGCTTTTGTTCGGGGAATGCTGAGGAGAACCAAATAATAGTGTGATGGGTCCGTTTTCATCCGACACTTTTTCCTCCTGGAATATTTTATTGGTACTTGTTGTTCTTTTTTTTCAATATTATGAGTATCTTCCAGATAGGAACATTTAATGTTAATGGGTGTAGAGACAGAGGGAAGCGTTCTGTGCTCTTTGAATTTTTGTGGCAGAAAGACGTGAGAATCACCCTGGTACAGGCGACGCACACAGACCATTCCAACTGTATGTACCGGCTGAGAGAATGGAAAGGCGAAATTATTATGAGCCATGGCTCAAATGTCAGTGCTGAGGAAGCGATTCTCTTGTCTCCTCATTCTGGTTTTGTCACAAAGTGTACTGAAGAGATTGTAAAAGGAAGGCTTTTAAGGGCGGACGTGCAAACCAGAATTAATTCAGTTACATTGTTTAATGTGTATGCTCCCAACTGCAGGACTGCGCGTATGGATTTTTTCAAGGTTGTTTTTGAGTCCTTAAAGAAATGCAAACTGGACGATTCGGTGGTAATTGCCGGTGATTTTAACAGCACTATTAATCATGAGCAGGGCAGGAATCACGATGAGCCCCACCCTCAGTCAGTTTTCTTTTTAAAGACGGTCGTAGATTATTTTGATTTAGTGGATGTGTGGAGGAATCTGCACCCATCTGATGAGCTACACTCCTGGGTTAAACTAAACTCTAATCAAGTGTCTGGAACAAGACTTGATAGATTTTGTGCCAAAAGCATAGCATGGCCAGGTTCATTATGTGTGCTATTTCACCTTCCCATCTCTCTGATCACCATTTCCATTCTGTTTCTGTTGTTTCCCCAAATACTTGTCCAAAACACTCACTCTTGGCAGTTCCGTAGAAAGCTCTTGTTTGATCACTCCTTTATCCAGGCTTTTGACTATTTTCTGGGAGAGTTGGAGGTGAGAGAAATCAGGCTATGAGTCTCTAAGACACTAGTGGGAAATAAGGAAAATTCAGATGAAGAATTTTTGTCATCAATATATGGAGAACAAATCCAAGATGGTTAAAGACAAAGTTGTGAAAGTTGAAAGAGAAATAATGCAGCTGCAGTCAGACCTGTGTGGTGGAGATGGATAAGAAGAGGTGTTGGGTAAGAAGAGGCTGCTCGGTGACATGTTGGAGGAGCTGGGCTCGATATGCCCAGCTGAACTTAATGGATGCACCCACACCTTTTTCATTTTTGCCTTGGTGGCAAACCCAGGGATATAACACACATTCACAGTTTTAAAATGCCTTGTGGGCAGATGATGACAGAGTCGGAAGAGATGAGGAAGTATGCAGTTTCTTTTTTTCTCAGAGGAGTTGGGCTATGACTGAGCTGCATCAGGGATTGCCAGAACCAGAGCTCTGGATTCTGGGAAATAGCTGTGTGAGCCCAGGATTTGATGGTCTCATGGCTGAGTTTTACAAAACTTTTCGGAATATCATTGGTGATGATTTCTGGGACGTTAGGACTTCAGGTCCTAAGTGCAGCTCCTGTATGCAGGGGCACAGAGCATGGCAAAAAAATGAACAACGTGCTCTGCTGAATAACTTTCCTGTTTCAGCAGGGTGTTGACTATAAGTGTCCCCTCACTGGCCTGCAGACTCAAGGATGTAATGGGCCCATGCTGTCCTCCTTGAGGAGCCGGCTGAGGGTGGGATATTTGACAATTTGTTTTCGGGAGCCGAGAGTGATTTTCACTGCATATGTGGATGATGTGACTGTGGTGTTCTCCCTGGATCAGTGATGTCAAAAGACTGTGTGATGCTCTTGGACTGTATAAGAGGGCAGCCTCTGCTCATACAAACTGGGACAAATGTCATGGTGTCTTGGTGGGACGCTGGCAGAGGGTGGCACCTCCAGTGCTCCCGGGGAATGCTGAATGGAGCAAGGAGGGGTTTAAGGTTTTGGGGTTCATTTTGGGACTGAAGGTTTTATGCTAGAAAATGTAATTACTCAGTTTCATCATTTAATTGATTTTGAAAACTTTGAGTGGAGCAATGCAGAGGGGCTGGCTAGGCTAGCTGGATGTTAATCTGTATGGGCAGTTAAGTCTGTTTTGGGTTCAATGGTTGAGGATTTTAGGTTCCTTGCAGAGGGGATGGAGGCTGGGAGCCTGTCTAGAGCTGATTGCAGATTTCCAGTGCTGAACATTGATCCATTGGGCCCTGATGGTGCAGGGAAGATGATGATTTGTCTGAGATGGGGAGGGTTAAGGGAGTTAAACTTTGAGAGGGTTAACAAAAACGTACTTTATGCAATCTGTGTAAAACGGCTGTACAGAGAACAGATAGTGGCCTGGGTCAAGGTGGAAGGCTCTTCTGGCTGTAGACATGGAGTGGCGGCCATCTTGGAAGAACTCTACAAAAGCCCACTTCCAAAGACGGTTGGAGATTTGCAGCGGAGGATCCTCCACTGTATTGTTCCGGATAATACCACAGTAAATCGTTTTGATGTCAATGTGGATAAGAGATGTCCCTTTTATTCAGTAACAGAGATGGTTTTCACGTCTTAATACCCTGTTTGCTGCTTTGGAGGGTTGGACTTCTGGGTTGTGTGGGTTTCGTCTTTGGGGTGAGGCACTGTAAGGGGAAGAAGCAGTGTTGTGCACCGATCAATTTTAAAGATCGAGCAGCAGGGGTGTCAGGATTGTGTCGCGTTACTTAGGTCGCTGATTATTTGAATAAAGTCGGAGTTTGCGTTTTATAAATTAAATGGAGTAAATTTCAGGGTGAATGGTGTATCAATGGAGTGTTATGTGAGGTGTGTGATGGAGAACGACTGAGAACATGCTAAGTAGGACCTGACTGGTTCTCCATTGGTTGAGCTTTCTATTTTTTCCATTGTTTGGAGTGATAGAGAGAGGGGAGGGAGAGAGATGAGTTGATGAGGATTAGAGAGCAGTAGTGTAGTCCATCCACCTTCTTCCTCTCTGGCTCCTGACTGAGCAGGGAATAACTGTGCTGTAATCTCAACCACTTCTCTACTGGCCCAGATGACAGATGATGAGATAGTTGGAGCAGATAGTTCAGAAGTCCATCATGAAGATGGGCCAATATACTCTGCATTTAGCTGCATTAAAGAGATACTGTTCTTACTATATTTGTCTTGGTATAGAGATACTCTTCTCGTTGAAGAGATGCTGTTCCTAAGGTTGAGATCCTGTTCTTAGGGTAAAAATACTGTTCTTATTTTAGAGACACTGTTCCTGCTGAAGGATCACAATTGCAATACACAGTACTTGTAAAATGTAACAATGACCGCATGAAATACAGTGTACAAATGTGTAGGTATGTTGAACCTATTTATATACCGTACCACTGAAAAAACCATCATCGATCCTTTTTTAAATAAAAATCATGTCAACAATTAACCTAAAAATAAGCAAAATAATTTTAAAATTAACAAATTGTCAGAAAAGCAAATCCTCTTAATTTCGTTGTAAATTGCTAGGCATTGTTTACATTACTGTCGTGTGAATATAACAGACTGGGCATCATCTAACGCCAAGCTCCTTACCAAGGCATCAACGTTAATCCATAATAACTTTAAAGGAAATCCACAATACCTTTCGCAAGGGCTTATTTCTGCTTTTAATTTTGCCGTGTTTTCAAAATGCCAAATAATATTACAGCCCGGGGATAACAGCGTATCGCTACAGGGTCAGCGAGCTGCGCTGAACCGCTTCAATATTGACCGAGGATTACCATGGGCTTTAGAGCCCAGTCCCGCTGACTGACTACAGCCGGAGGATTGACTTTTCATGCAGGTTTTCTGCTTTTTGAGTGCATTTACTCCACTCCGCTCAAAAGGAGGAAATAAAGACAGATTCTCCCTGCTTTTCTGCAGAGCGTGTCTTTGGATTTTATATGCAGAGGGGACTGACACAGAGATTCACTCGAACATTTATAAGAACCGCTGCTTTGAAGTGCTGAGTGAATACAAAGGTCAACTCCATGGCAACCCGCTGATAAAAAATAAAGAAAGGCATTATAAACTTTAGGATAATGTGATAATGTGATCCTCAGGATAATGTGAACGTAGTGGCAGTGATGAGCAGCTCTAAGAGCGTACTGTTGAGACTGACTTTATCTGCTGTAACTGTGCATGGAGGCTGAATCTTCTGCTTGGATTTTGGCTGCAGTCCAGTGACCAAGACCCACACAACGCTCACAACTGAGCCCAGCTAACCAGGCAGAGAATTTTCACGCTGGTCCCTAAACATCATGACTGTTCCCAGGTAGCCAGGCATACAACTTTTACACCGATCCCTAAACACTTATTGTGCCTAACTAACCAGGCAAAAAACTTTTACGCCGGTCCCTAAACACTGTCATTGTGCCCAACTACAGCTAAATAATGTCACTGTGCCCTGCTACCCTTGCATGGAAACACAAGGCAAACAGGTACTCATTTTCCCAGATACGTCATAGTAGCATGGGCGAGTCCAAACATCACCTGCCACTAGTTCAGGACAGGAGCCACAAAGTCAACCTGCTGCTGCCCACACTGTGTGCTGATGTCTATGCTCTGTGCATGCCAGCTTTCACACACACAATCAACTCCTGTGCACGTTATAGAACTGACGGTAGTACGTTTTCTGGCTAAAGCCTATGCATTAGAGCCGAGAGATCAGCTCCCCTAGACACGTGAGATTATCTGAATGATGCTGGCCTGATTAGGACTGACAGGGGGAGTTTCTGAGAACACCCCCCAACCCCGAAATGGTCAGTTGAAATTAAGCTGGAAAAGAGCTCCTACCTAATCCCCCAGCCAGCCACAGTACCCCCCACAGTGAGCTCCAGGCTCCCTGCTTGCCCTCACTGTTCCCAGATCAGCTGTTCCTCATTATTTAAGCTACAGATGCAGGAACACAACAGATGTGCAAGGGGGAACATACAGAAGGAGATTACCTGATTGGAACCGAAGCTCTTAAAAAACACAGGGAAAATGAGACGGGGGAAAATAAAACAATCAGCTTCAATCTACACTAAATATAATTGCACAATTGAAATAACTGATATCACTGCAATGCTAATAGCCTACACAAGTACATGCCCAACACCACTGCACACACATAATGTATAAATCTGGCATGGCACTCAAGCTCTTCGAATTTACTGCATAGAATTCACTTTAAAACCCTTCCGTCTTTTTACTGCTTGGAAGGGCAGGGACGATTTGTTCTTCTTTAAATTGGGATGTTGCTGATACAACATGAAGGAAAGCTATAACATTGATACTAAAGATAATATTTGAATACGGTCTCTCTGCCCTCGCTTGATTGTGAATTGTGGGGATAGACGAAACACAAATGTGAAACATCACATGTGTATTTTTGAGTGAAGTCAGACGGAGATGGGAGCGGGTGGTTATATAAGCCTCCGTGAAGATGCTTCACCTGAGCAGCTTCAGTGAAAATGCACTCAGCTGTGTAAATGGATGAGCCAAACTGTGCAAGGTGGCTACATAAATAAATAATATAGCCTGATAATACTCATGAGACCGGCAGAGCTGAACCCGCGGCTCAGACAGATGATACCGACAGACTGTTTAATGTGGTCATGAGGCAGGGAGAGGGGAGGATAACTCTACCTGTCTATCTCGCTCAATCACAGCGGAAACTCTGCGGTAGTAACAGGGGATGCGGGAGATGATGGAATGGGACACAACAAAGGAGAGAAAGAAGGAGAGAGAGAGAAGGACAGAAACAGAGATGAGACCCAGAGGAAGAATGGTAAACAGAAGGGTGAAATGGAGAATGGGAGAGGGCTGAATTCAAAGAGGAAAAGATTAAGGGCAGAGAACTGGAGGAGGGAAGAAAAAAGGATATATTTCAGAAAAGTTCTTGTTGAGTGCATCAATGCAGATATATCCTGTTTCCTGTTTATTATCATTAAAAGAAAAAAACAGATGAATTTCTATGAGAATATTATTCATGCACTGTAGAAGTTCAGAGATGGTGCACAGAATTATGGAAATGCAAATCTTCAAAATGCATACCTGGAAGCAGCAGTATATTTTTTTATTTAAAGTTCAGGAGCAAACACTGAACCATGCAACCAAAATTAATTGAGATAAATAAGCAAATTTTAAAATTAGACAAGGAAACACAACATAGCTCTACTGCAAAAGAATGTGATTTGGGACAATTAGCAAAGTACATGTAATGAGCTTATCTTGTGATGGCTGGGGCTCAAAAATAAAAAAGAAAAAAATTAGTTTGTTGACACTAAGAAAAAAAACAAGAACAAAAGTTTGGGCTTTTGTAATATCGCTGATACCATAAAACAAGCATTAAAGCAAAATATTGCATCAATGGCACAATTGATTCAAAATGTCAAAACTTGATTTAAAAAGTTCAAAAGAGACATTCCAGTTACATAACGTATATGTGTAAGGGTCCATTGAAAAGTGTGGCTTTTCTTGACATTCTGAGTCACATGAGCCAATGATATCACAAACAATTAACATTTAAACAGTTTCAGGCATAAAACGATGAGCTAGCAGATTGTGAATGACTTGGAAATGATTGCTTTCAGGAAACCTTAATTCTTAAAGATACAGGTATACAAAAGAATTAATATCAATGAAGATGAGGCCTGCATGTTAATAATATGCATTATGCAGACTGAATTATGCATTTATAAGTGTGCACGTAACAACTCCACTATTAAAGAATTGATAATATTTAAATCAACACCAGTTTATTTCATGAAACAAAAGTTGCTCTTTGATAATGACATTTACAATAATGACATTAGGTTGAATCACTGAGTTTATGTCATGTTCTTATGTGCACAGTTTGGCTATTGGTTTGCATTAAGTCACTATGCATTAGCGGTCATGACGAAAATGCATTTAAGTTTTATAATACAGTGTGGCTTCTAAATGCTGTGCTCATCAAGATGTCTCCTGGCTTTATTGATTTTCACTGAAGCCTTGCAGATTTTTCTGTCTTTATTACTACTGGCCCCTGCGTCTGAGGCTAATGTGTGAGGAGGACTGCCGCAGCCAAAGGCTGGTAGGAAAACAGTGTAAGAAAAATGCCCACAAGCTTGATCGGCAACAGAGGGCCACTGATGAAAGCACGATTCATTACTCGCTGCCCCGAGTCACACTGCAAAGGATGCGCAGCGCACGCTTGGCGCTTTTGAATCCCCCAGCCTGGGGACAGCCGCGGTTGTTTTCGTGACTCGCGTGCTATTTATTTTCTTACTTTTGCAAACTCGATCTGACCTCCCCGGAATGCCTCAGTTAACAGCGATCTCACATGAGTCACAGCGCCATACAAACACCTATCATTGGATGGCTGGGGGTGGTAGGGGACAGCATTCCTGTCATGAAACATCATTTAACTCTAGCCTGTTCACCAGGCACCAGGCCACATTATCCTAGCCTTATGAGAGAGAGAGAGAGAGAGAGAGAGAGAGAGCATCAGCCAGAGCGAAAAAGAGATAGCAGACACAGTCTCTCAGTCCCTGAGTGACCGCCTAATGTCTATAGTATCACTTTAATCATCATCTTTAATGTCATCACCACTATGAGTATCATTACAACTGTAATTGCTATTATCATTTTAATAGCAATTACAGCAGTGGTACTAGTAAAAGCAGAATTATATGTTGTTGTCACAGTCATTTTGTTCTAAGAAATTATTGTTTTTCTATCATGTTCATGTGGTATTTTATGCTTTGTCAATATTTGCATATGTATTTCCGACCAGAAAAGCATTTTGAATTTGAACTGAGAGAGAGAGAGAACATCAAAAAATAGATAGAAAAAAACAGACAGCAGACTCAGTGGCAGCGGTGTGAAAAGGCTAAGTTTGCCAAGCTGTCAGCCTGGGCAGATGGTTTGATGTTTCTGGCAGCTTACTCAGGCTGTCCAATTTATAAAACCGTGTATTTACCTAAGCATTGGGTTCAGGTTAGGTACCTCACCAGACGGCACAATAGCATTGCCAGTGCCCTACTGGGTACAAAGATCCCTTTCGACTGTGCCCCATTACATCATCACAGTGTTTACATATGGGTCCGATAATATCTGGCTTCTCCAACAGCACCTTCATCTATACACGTTCTTACAATATAATGAACGTTCTGCTACTTTCAGTCTGTGTGCATAGAGCACAGAAACTATGGGAGATTTAACACATTTCACCTTTTCCTCTTAAGTGTATTATTACCAGGATGAAGGTCACCTGTGCAAAAGAGATATTTATCTCAACGAGATTTTCCTGGTTATATAAAGGATAAATGAATAAACATAATCTAAATAAATGGGTGCTTCAGTAATGTGGAACTTTTCATGAATACCAAAAGAAGCTTCCGACACATACATCTAAGATTATTTTGACTTTTAGTTCATTACGAATAAGATTTTGATTGTATCCTAGATTTGCAGTATTACTCTCAGAAGTTTGACAGCTTTATACATAAGTTTGATATGCGTAAGCTTGATACGCAAACATTAATGCATGCACATACACACCTCATCCACTCATTCATTCTTTCATAGAAACACATATAAATGGAGAAACTCAATAAAAATGGAGGCACACAAACACAACTCAAAATTGCCCTAACTCTTTTGCACATTGCTATGATCTGTTCTTCCAGCTGCACACACATGCACAGGCTCAAGCACGTATGAAACAATTTCACTCAAGTACCACAGAGGGGAAAGAAACCCACAGACCAGAGATGCCAGGGTCAGCAGAGATATACTCACGCAGTGCATTGTGGGTCTAAGTAACAACAGAAGCATGGCTGACTGTTTGCCTCCCACATGCCAGGCCCACCCCCAACCTTGTCATGTACAATCACAGTCCAGTTTACACATTCATACCTACAAATCAGCTTAATTCCCATTAAATGCAATACAACAATATTCACCCACTGTTTTATATACACCCTCAATGTTTTTTAACTGAGAAAGTCATTTTAAAGATGGCTCTAACTAGATGTTTAAGAGGCCATCAGGTACTGTTTCCCAATTTGAAATTTGACATAGTAATCAAACAAAGACACACATCTATGTAACAAATAGAATATATTGCAGACAGGAGTTAGGAAATCTGACTTAATATGTTCCAGATGTATAAAGTCTTCATTTAAGCTCCTCCATTTTAAATACTGTTCAACAGCAATACAGTAATAACCTGCAGTTCATGGCCATGCGGATAATATTGCAGAGTCTGGACTTTGTTTTAGAAAGCTGATATAACTGAATCTTTGAGGTACAACTTTATTGATATTTGCAGCACTTTCCTTTATTACAACAACAGAGCAGAGAATTCCTTGCGACAATATACCTACTTCAGCTCAGCGAGTGACATCAAATGCTGTCTAGAGCAAGCATAAACTCAGAAATCAAATACAAACTATTTTGTCAGACATCTATATTTTTATTATTGCACTAGTATTAAATAAATATTCGATTATGCATATCTTTACAAATACTATTCCATCTGAAAGCCAGCAAACAGCTTGACATTTTGGTTATAATATGGTGTCCATTTCCAAGATGTTTTTTGTTTTAATCTTTTCAATTTGCTTGGTGGCTTTCTAACCCCTCACAGTGTAATGATAAATATGCAAGGAGCTCAGTTACAAGCCCAGACCAATTCTGCATCTTTCTGCCTTTTAAAAAGTGTCAGGTGGCTACGTACAGTATTTGATTTGTTCTGCAAATTGCATGACAGAGACCTGCTGTGTCGTAGTGCCTTGCGGATGTATTGGGCTGAATTCCCTGACCCTGCACATGCAAAGAGAGAGAACTTATGCAAGTGGACATTGGCCTTATGCCAGCGGATAACAGCAAGCTCTAATTTCCATGTTGCATTAAAACCACACACCAAAGTTAATTTATTTCGTAAAAGGCTGACATGAACGTTAATCCACACAATCAATGAACAGGAGAGGTGGAGGGAAAATGCTAAGAGGGCAATGAATGAATGCGGTTGGTGTTCTTTTTTTAACCATCCTTATCTCATGTACTTGTCTTTTCTTCCACTTTGGAGTGATAAATTCTGTTTTTAGGTCTATCGCATCACTAGACCACCTTTTTTTCAATTCAAATAAGCGCAAAAAAGCATGTGACTCCTCCAAAGTGATCCTCTTCACCATGCAGTCTGTCATCTTAGGTACATGATCTTTGCATCAGTGCCTGTTTTTTTACATGCAGGTAGTAACCTTGGCACAGGCAGAGTGTTGATGCCGAATCCAAGGAAAATGTTGTGGATAGAAACCCTTCCTCTCTGGGCAATTGTACAGAAATGTTTGAGCTGCCCTGTGTGGCTTGGACAGAGTTTGGTGTTACTTTGTTGGGTGCAGGACTACAGCATAAACTGTTGGTTTGGATGGGCGAACCCTCTGACAGCTTCTGACTTCCTGATCTCTGTCATCTGGGCGTGCAAATTTGCTGTATCCAATTTCAAAGAGCTTGAGTCCGCACAGATGCAATTAAACAATTCTGATCTCTAAAACAATGGGGGAGGGGGGGGAGAGGGCATAAAATAAAATCAAAATGTATGCTCCTTTGTCCTCGTGGAGAACGACATGTGACATGTGACTCATTGTGACAAAAACACATTTATGAAATTGCTCCATTCAGAAATAAAACATACATAATATTTGTAAAATTCAATGATTATTTAACTTGTGATGATTTCAACAAAATTTCAACAAAATGTCACTCTTGAATTCTTGTTGAAATAGCATTGTTAGATGTGTTACTTAAAGGTGAGAAACAAGAAACAATCATAATTTCATATACCCAACACCAAGACATTCTGAATTTGAACTTCATACAAAGTGACAGTAGGAAACTGCAATGCTCCTGAAACATCAAAACTTGAACTCTTATTGTCTATAACGACAAAACAGAGACAAGTCCATGTCATCCTGCTAACCTCACTTCGCACATATATAAAGAATCTGTTGCATGTACCCCATCAGTTTGGTTGACCCCAATTTTTTCCAGTATTTCAACAGCACAAAAGCTGCATCTCCAAAAGTCAACACCACTTAGCATGGCCTTGGTCACAGAAGCCTATTTCCATTTTCTAATAAGATCTGCTCAAAGTGAATCGCAAAACCAAAAAGCCCCATCAAAAGCTTTTGTCTTCTTTTTTAACGCAAGTCTTCTTTAGTTGTGGTGACATACCTTTTATATTAGAAAATGATATCCACCCAGGACAATGACAGCATGTATAAAACCGCAGTTACAGGGAACCATTATGTAACTGCAGTACCAAGCACCGAGGCCCCCAGGTGCAATGTGGGCCTTGCTAAGGGGTCTAACAGTTGCACTGATCTTACTGTGCTGTACTGGGGCTTCAACCACCAGCTTTCCAGGTTGGTAAAGCACTACAGCCACTAGAGCTAAGATCAGACCAGAAACCTGCTCTTTTATTCCACAGACCACCAGCCCTCTCCGCTATTCCCCAGACAACAGGCCTCTGCCGTTCTCTGAACTGGTGGCCCTCTCTGCTATTCCCATGACCAGAAGCTTACTGTGCTATTCCTCAGACCAGGACGCTGTGGAGCTCCTGCCCCGACAAACAGATCCCGATTATACTTGGCACAAACATTCCCCCCCTCCCTCGTATGTCTGGGATGACACAAGGCACGTTGCCCAGTTGGCAGAAACAGTTCTAATACAGCAGAACTCTATATTAAACATTTCTGCAGTGTCTGTGAAATGCGGTTACTCTGGGCCTTGCTTCATCGATCTCCGTGGAGCGCACACGTGAGCTCGTCTGACTCTGATTCGCTGAAACGACATGGCAGTGATGAGGGTCGCCCAGCAGGGCCTTTCCACTAAGAGTCACAGTTAATCATCGTCCCACAGCGTTCCCGCGCTAAAACCTCAGACTTCCTTAATACATCACAGACTGCCTTCATGCTCAAATCTCCAGACACCTTTGGTTGCTGCAGTGATAGCTCCAGCACAGCGGGTATAAAAACAAAAAACACTCCCACGTTGACATATCCTTAGGAGAAACTATGACACATCCAACCCTAAACAATTGGATTGCCATACTCCGCACATAACAAACAGATGCTTCACCACAAATAATCTATGTACAGTGTTGGTGAGAGAACATGTCAGTGAATAAACAGGATATAAGCCATCATGATTTTACTATCATTTTTTTGCGAAAAAAAAGCAATGGTAGTTAAGGCAGGAGTGGCAAACAGGTTATGGACAGGAAAAGGTTGTACTGGTTTTCAATTACCTGTCTGTTTAGCTCTCTAAGGTCTAATATGTTAAAACACAAACAGGACCATACAAAAGCTGCAGTGCTTTGCACACGCTGGAAAATTATGGACACTCAGAGAGATGCACAGAAATCAACCTGTCCCTATTCCTAACAGCCACTAGGGGTCACTGTGGGCCTGTGACTCACCGGCTCTGTGCTGCTGCTGGAGGATGGCGGCATTGCCTGGCCGGGGTGAAGCTGAGGACTTGGCTGCGGAGGCTTGTACCGTTGTGGAGGGGGTGGGGGCGGGGGCGGGTCCAGCCGCAGCCGGCAGGCGGGACTTCCCTTGTCCCGGCTCGAGTGTGGCCCGGTCCGCGGGGGGAGGGTTACTGTTCCTGCCTGGCCATCGGTTCTGGATGTGCGAGACGGCCTCCTCCGCCACCATGCCGTCACGCGGAGTGACCCGCAGCGTCGCCTGCGCTTTGTGTTCCTGAGTCTCGTCTGCATTGATGCCGGACACCCGGCACTCATACACGCCCTCGTCCACCTTGCGCACGTTGGAGAGGCGGAGCCTGTGAGATATGGCATTGCCCTGCACCCGCACTGTCTGCAGGGGTGGGAGGGGGTGGAGTGAGACAAAGTATTACAGTGTAAGGATCATACTGGTGTTTCTATATTTATCTGGACATCCTATTCACTCCCTTTGCATATACAGCCAATGTCTATCTCATGTCTGTAATGAAAGGTACTCATCATCCAAGGATGAAATGAACATTAATAATATGCTCACGGTATGTTATTCCCACCCTATGCTGTCTTTTACCTGCTCCTGTCTTCCACTAAATGATTTATGTAGCAGCTTGAGTTGATGTTGTTATAGTTTCTGTGATAATGTAGGTATTTTGTAAAGGAAAAGCTTTATATTTTAGAGAAACTTTTAATAGCATGAACTTTCACAAACGTTATCGAATACAAGTACATACAATAGGTATATATAGTACATACAAGTATATACAATACGATAAGCTTTTTTTCTGTTCAACTGTCGTTTAACAGTCTTCTTTTTAATGTATCTAAAACAATCTATCAGGTGTATCCCTAATAAAGGTGTATTTAATTATGCAACGATAGCGTCATTACAAGCTTCACGTATATGCGACTGTCGACAATGTAATATCAAAAGAACTGTCAATTGCCTAAACTCCCGACAGGTAAACGTGCAGCGCAAATCATAACTACATGCTGTCTTAACTAAATCTTGTAAATGTAACCATATTACAGAGCCTACAACATTTTTTCAGCAAAATGCAAAAACGAGAGTTGGCTTTACAGAAAAGAGAAACACTTACACTTATTTTAGTAGCATCTCTGGAGGCAACCTGAAATTAGAAACGTCAAATGTATTAAGATCATCTGGTGGCAACAACACTATTTACAGCTACACTGTGTTTAACCAATTAATATAAGTACAACAACAAATTCACTGACTTTCCCTCACATCTAAGTTCGTTACAAGACGGACAACAGTCTCGTTGGTATCATGAAAAGCAACACTTGAAAACTCGCTTATATGAACTTCTAATCGGGCATTCATTGCGAGGCGCAATGCTTTGATCTTCTTCTTGCAATATATAGGCTACCAGCTTGGTAAAAATAGATAATTGTACACGAGTGAGGGCAGAATGTCATGTATTCTCCTATTGTATTGTATCTACTGAAAACATCGAATACGTAAAACTCGCACACAGGGCAATCTTACTTCAGGCTTTCCTCGACAGTGCATACATGTCGGCGTTATCTACAGGAACTATATCTTCCTTATTGTTTTATCTTAGAGCCGAAAAAGAGCAGTGCCATGAAGTATGGCTCCTTTCAACCTCAAAAGCCAGCAAAAAGTAAAGCAATGCCACATATTTTTAGCATCGATAGGCTTTCTTAAACTCTGATGATGTCAGGCATTTTTTTAAAACAGTGAGAGTGCTACAGTAGATGGAGGCTATGTACCGCTCTCCTGTCAACGCCGCGATACACTGTCCAGCACACCGTTGGAAAAACGGGGGAATGCCGGCCATAACGTGGCAGCTATACGGGTAACAGATTTACCTTTGCTCTGTTCACAGGGGAGCTAATTTGGAGCTCATGCGAAAGTTCTCTCGGTGCTGCCTCCTTAAGATACCACCACTGGATTTCCAGGGAAAACGGGGTAGATCCGACAGCCTTGAATGCGCAGGGCATTTCGATATCTTCGCCCTCACCGACATTCACATCTTTTGGCACTTCTGTAAAACTGGCTAATGGGGGAAGAAAAAACATAGAATGTTTAAAATGCAGCAACATACAGCGGGAATAGCTACAGTCTTGATAATTTAGACAAACAAATCCAAACTTCGAGGCACAAAGGGGTGATAATGGGCTATTTTATTTGTGCCAAAAGAATCTTAATTTTTCTCGCAAATTGAAGATTATCTTCAGTGTCGTATTGTGCTGAGTAAAGTCATTTACAAGCCATGAAATATAATATATAATATACACATATAAATCAATGCTAATATCACACATTTCAATATATCACAAGCTAAAATCAATACAAAGCGTATGTGTGCGCAATGAGTCGTGTCCATACAACCTGCTAGACAACTCGTGTCTTTATTATTCCGCGAGCGTTTTGTATTATTGTCATACAACTACACATTGAAAATGTGTTCACGGTTTTCTTAGATTATTACCCACGAGTAAAATTGTTTTAAAACGTTACATTTACCAAAGCACAACGTACAAAGGCTAAACTAAAATACGTATATCTGGGCAGAGGTAAACAATATTCTGTAACACACACAACCACACTCACACACACACAGGCACACGTACACTCAATGTGTATGTGTTACCTACATTTTCATTTCAGGAAATGCCTGTCCGTTGTCAACAATGAATGTTAAACACAAAAATAGAAATAAAAAACAGTTGAAAAATAGGAAAAACTTATCATCAATCCCGAAACAGATGTGTAAACATTTAATACATTTTTTCCCAAAAGCTGCGCAAAGGATAAACCCCGGTGTATTGTCACTGCTTTTGTGTGAATAAAGAAGAACACAACAATGAAAATGTTTTAAAGCAGCAACAGTACAAGTTTACTTACCATGTACATGAAACAACAGGGGTGCGTTTAGCATAAGATAACAAAGGACGCCGTAGAGTCCCCGTTTTTCCATCTCATAAATAGGATAGTTAGATTAAAGAATATGGGACGATGATCATTTGACCTCTAATACAGCATTTCCATTGTGAAAAAAAAAACAGTATAAAAAGTAGCTTTTTTCTGTTCCGAAAGCTTGCTGATACTCTCCAAAATCCAAGAAATTTACTCCCAGTGCCGTTATGCAGACAGGAAGAACACATATAATCCAAAAGTGAAAGACGCAAAATCCCTCCCGATTAGAAATGTGTAGCCTATATGCAGAACCTCGTGGTTTTCTGAAGATTTAATTATTCCTCAACATCTAAAGGCTCCTTATTTCCGGATGTGCTTCCCCAAGTCCAAACGAAAGTTATTGTCGGCTGTTAGAGACCTGTACCATTTGCTTTCCACTTCAGGGAAAGCGTGCACGGACTCCTCTCCAAGACCCATCACCGTAACATCCCTTATGTGTCTTGCTTCCAGAAAAAAAAAGACCTGCAGCGGAAGAGATTCCTTCGTTCTGTCTTAGACCAGAAGATCAGTATAAAAGTTCCGCTGTCGGATCCCTGTGATTCACATAGCACTGACGAGTCGCTTTGGCATTTCAGAGCCAACGAGCTCAGTGTATGTGGTAGTCTGCGTGTCTGCATGCGTGTGTGTGAGAGGGAGAGAGAGTGAGTAAGTCTGTGTGCCACTGTGAGTATGCGCGTGCGCGCGCACGCACTGACTGTGCGCAACTTCACCAGCTGCTGGAGCAGCACTGGAACCGACCCAGTCTTTTCGGCTTTCAAATGCGAAGGGTCAGCTAACGAGGGGGAATCTCTACAAGCTGACGTCCAAACCGAAATTGACAATGGAAAATCATTAGGACGAATCACGCTGTTTTGGGGCCAATATCAACAGGCGGCTCTAAAAGCGGCAACGGTCCTCCGGTGGCAGCCGTAGTTGATGAAACGTTGGAACGTAACTCCACAGATTACGTTTTTCCCTTTTGTTTATCAGCGAGCTGCTGTATTCTTTGATTCTATAAGCACCAAACTGTATCATCCGATGGAGACAGATAATACAAATATTCTTACCATGATGGAAGGGCTACATACTGACCGCCAGTTTAATTTTTTTTTTATCATATCAACAACGCATTTTTGAATAACATTTAAAATGAATTGGTGTGGTATATTCTTACACTATACATAGATAATTCAAAGATCCATTATTCTTTCCATGATGATTATAAAAATTATAAATAATATTAATAATAAAATAATAATTAGCGTAGCATCCATTATCTATAGTACTTTGTTAACCCTCCATTAGCCTCTCATGAACGTGAAGTATATTTTAGCTAATCTTGTCCACAAGTAAATAACAGCCATCTGGTACATGTTTTTGTGATCCATTGTCAAATTTGAAAAGACTGGGCAAGGATAACCACACTGGATCCAAGGAGCAGTAAGGTGCGATTTAATGTAAATCGTTAACTCCAATGGCTTGGATAACGACGAGCCGTTTCGTCGGTAGATCAATGCACAGCCACTATAGTTGTATTTTTTAAAATCTGAGAAATGGTAGCACTGTTGAGTCAATTTTCTGTTATCAACTCACTTCCTTAGAAGACCCACGTACAGGCACACAGTGGAATGTGTGGGTTGGGATCAAGGTTGCACAACATGTCAAATCGATGAACACGTGTGGCCCGGTGCTAATGAGGCGTAGCGGCAGACGTGTCCCCACATTGTCACTCTGATCCAGCACCGTGAGAGACGCCCAGTTGGTGTGGCAGACTGTTCCTCTGGCTGAATCCTAAAGTGGCATCCCCAGCTGGAGCCGATGAAGGCCCGCTTGTTCACTTAAGTCCGGGCCACAACGAGTACAGGGATGCTGGGGAGAGAGAGGGAGAGAGAAAGAGCGAAATATGTGGATTTTGACGAGCAATAGGGCTCTTTTCGATTTCGTGTGTAAGAGTTTGGTAGGGATAGGTTAAGTTAACTCTATTTTAATTCTCTCTCCTCTCCATCAGTTCATTTTTAAATTAAATTTTAAGTTTTCAATACTTTCAAAGCTGTGCTTTACATAAATACTCACAGCATTTCACACGTTATGTGGGCCTGGCAACCATCACATTTCACAGCTGCTGGTCTGACAGAGGGATTGGGCAGACTTTGAGTCTCCCTCACAATAGATGCAGCTAGTTATGCTATGGGAAGGGGCTCCCCCATCTGAATATGAGACTTCAAGGAGCTTTTGGGAAGCTCACTGAAAGCTGTCCAGCATAAAACTCCTATATCGTGTTTGTGAGTAGGGACAGCTTGCATTGTTTTGAATGTGGTGATATGTATAGGGTGCCATTTGTAAAATGTTACACATTCTGCAATCCTGGTCAGTTTTTGCACATTTAGCATTGCCAAATGTAAAAAAAAAAATGTGCTACAATTTTTAGTTGTCCCTTTTCAAACATTTAGAAAGAAATTCATTTAATGAATGCAATAACTTTTCCAAGAGCAATGTTCTGCATTATCACAAAATTATAAAATTATATAGGTTTTCTAAATATTAATGGGGTCAGGTAAATGGAGAAAACGTTCTTATTTCCAGAATCTATCAACCTGGTTCACAGGCTAGTTTCTTAATGAAGACACATAGTGATGTGTGGAATGAGGCTGTTTGGGGTTTTTGGTGGAGGAAAGAGTATGTTTTAAGCTATGGTACAAACTTTTGTGCTGGGATAGCTATTCTTTTTTCTCCAGGATTGGGAGTTAGTGTGGTTTCAAAAGCTGACCCTGTGCTGGGATGCCTCTTCATGGTACAGGTCAGCATTGGTGGGGGGGGGGGAAGTTTGTGTTTATTAAATTTATGCACTAAACGGAGGCATACATGGGGGGGAGATGTTTAGGACATTGAGAGATGAATTGTTACAAATTAATCGTTGTAGTTTTTTCCTAGGTCATAATTATTGGCCGGGATTTTAATTGTACATTGGATTACACAAAATATAGGATTGGGGATGAGCCTGATTTACCATCTGCGAAAGTTCTGGGGGATCTCCTAGCACAGTTTGACATGGTAGATGTATGGAGGGACAAGCACCTCACTGCCAGTCATTTTCAGTTAGGGTGGTGGGGAGTTGTGTTAGTGCAGCGAGGCTTGGCTGTTTCTATCTACATAGTGTGGCAGGTACAGGGGAGGCGCCGCCAACCACCCGCATACCGCCTCCTGTAAGTCTCCCGAAAAGCCATCCCTAAGCAGCATCAGCACCGAGGACAGCGCAGAGCATGCGGCCCGAAAGATCAGGACCCTGGAGAGCGCCACTGACTGCAGAATCGCACACCTGAGAAGATTTCCTCGTCAGGCCAGCTGCCGGCGCTCCAGGATGATTGCGCTCTGCTCATGAGCCGTTAGCGTCCTCTCCTCAGGAGGAGGTCGCTTGGCCTCCACACAGGGCACTAACCCTCTCTGCTTGCTCCCCAGATTCCAGCTAACCCCGTGGCTGTGGTGAACCGTAAGAGCTGCCTGACCTGGCCCAGCCGGGAACCAGCCTATCCCCCTTGGAAACCCGTACTCCAGTTTGTTCTGCTGATTGCCTGTGTTTGATTATTTAAGACTGGAATCTGGACTTTAAGCATGTGGCAGAACTTTTGTGTTTAATAAACGGCTAAGCGCCTATTTTCCCCTCTGCCTCTGTTGTTGCATCCCTCCGTGCAGCCCACCGTGCCGACACACCCCTTGTGGCACCACAATAGGCATACATGCAACAATGAGGAACCAGCGTTTTTCCATGTGGATTTTCTAATTACCACAAACTGCCTAGTTTGTACTTGTCCCATATAAGTGTCAATATCTCAAACAATATTTACTGCACACACACGGTTGAAGGCTTAAAATAAGAGTCTTGCACCATGTAGATTTTTGAGACAGAATAAATTTATGTCAGAGGATGTGTATATAGTGTATACAAAATATACATAAAAATACAAAAAAAATACAAAACACCTAATATTTTTAGTTTAGTGCTGCACATCTCAATTTCTCAGAGAAATACTTCAGAAATACTTTATATTTGTACACAAACTTGATGCCAACTTGTGTACCAAATATGGTAAAGATATCTACAGGCATTTAAGTTTTACCAAAACTGCACCCAACTGTCCCAAAATCTCTCTATGTACAGAACATTAGCATTGTTTTTTTCCAGGCACATGGAAAAAGCTTACTGCTAAGGGCCCTTAAATTTATGCACAAACTTGATGCCAACTTCTCTACAACTTATCTACAGCATTCAAATTCCACTTCAGTTTACTCCAAATGTCCCCTAGCCTCTCCAAATAGAGAACATCTGTATATATTTTTTCCAGGGACATGACAGATAAAAAATGAATAAATAAACAAAAACAATGTCTGCCTGTTGTATCATAGCGAGAAAAGCCTGCTCACTAATCACTGCTGAGACAAGCCTGCCCACCAATACTGACGAATCCTGCAGTCATGTATGCCCTACAGCTATTAATATACCCCCAGGATAAGCTACAAACATAGTTTTACAGCACTATAGCCCATCCCTCTCTCTCAAGCTCTGTATATTATTTGCAAATTCCTGTTGGTCAAAGATTTGCCTGCAATGCAATTGCTCATTGGCTACTTATGCGTGCCTATGCATGCATTCCTGTCTGCCAGTGCAGTGTTTTTTTGTCTATCCATCACTTTAATAGGACATTGTTTGAAGGGTAGGAAACCCTGTTTAAGAATATCGCCATGTTTCTTTTCATACTGAAATTATGTAGCAATGCAATTTGAATCGTTGAAAATATTCATACATATACATGGAAATATACATTTTCCTCAAAAATTACTGAATGGATTACATTACAATCATTTAGCTTTTATCCAAAGCGACTTATGGTTGAGTGGGCTGGCTGAGGGCCAGTCCCCCTTGGGAGCAATGTGGGGTTAAGGGCCTTGCTCAAGGGTCCAACAGCAATGGTGTTCTTGCTGTGGCTTGAGCCACCAACCTCAGGCTTTCCAGTCATGTATCTAAGCCACTAAACTACAGGCTGCCCCATTATGAGAAAAACTATAGCTTATTACTTAGAAGACAGTCATAGTTACATAACCAGGTAGGATATGTATTTTCATAAGCATTTTTATATTGATTAATTTGCAAAACAATCTTATATTTCTACCATATCGGAAGCGTGTAGGGCAGAACCTAAATAAAAGTGAGTTATTAAAAACAAACAATGTATTTATTCATCTAGCTTTCGAACTGGATACATTTGTTCCTATATCAAAACATGATTTTTTGTACTAACAAGAACTGTTACATTATGAGTTTTATTGCCTCAAATCTGGCAAGGTGAGGGATTGGAAAAGTCCAAATAATGTCTTTTCTCAGCAGCACACAACTTTTTCAACTAGAAGGCTGAGCATGGTGATTGGGCACCTTAGGAAGAAGCCATTGAGAGATGAACTGGAGGGCAGGAGGATGGGCAGCTGAACCCAGAGCTAACACGAATGTGAAGGGATGTGGGGTCTCTCCTGCAGGACAGAGCTGGCGGAGCACTAGCGCAGGCCCATTTTACTTATTTTAAGGACATTAATGCTCCTATTGCCTTATTTTTTAACTTGGAACGGCTTGTGGGGGAGAGCAAACAGATGCACTGCCTGCATCTGCCTGATGGGAGACTCTTGTGATGTGGGGGAGATGAGCAGTGCGGTTCTCTGAGGAGCTGCTTGGTGCTGGGCACACTGATCAGCGCCAGACTGCTCTCCTGCTACAGGACCTCCCTATTTTGGGTGAGGTAGAGAGGGTAGAGGCTGCTGGCGTGGTTTACAGGAGCTTACAACAGCGGTGCAGCAGATGACTCTTGGTCAGGCTCCAGGGGTGGATGGGCTGTCAGTGGAGTTGTACACGCACTTCTGGGGACACCTGGGGCCAGACCTGCAGGAAGTTCTGTCTGAGAATTTTGTGAGTGGTGAGATGCCCACTAGCTGCTGTCGGGCTGTGCTGACTGCCAAAAAAGGGGGACTTATGACTCCTTAAGAACTGGTGGCCAGTTACCTTGCTCTGCACAGACTATAAGATCCTCTCCCCAGCTTTGGCCAGCAGGCTCAGGACTCACCTAGTGGGGCTGATACAAATGGACCACACTGCGCTCCTGGACGTTCCTTTAAGTACAGTTTGTTTTTGATTTGGGCTATTCAGCCCTTCCTTATTTTGTTGTGTAAAACATTTGAGGAGGGTTTCAGCGCTGGGGTTTGTGCCAGGAGCTGTAATGGTACCGGCATATGCTGTTGTTATCACTGTGTACATCAAAGACCAGGGAGACGTGAGCCACTGGTGACCTGCCTCTAGGCTTACGAGAGGGCTTCGAGTGCCAGCGTGAACTGGGATAAGTCTGAGGCCCTACTTTGTGGCTCTTGACGGGGGAGATCAGCTCCCACACTCCCTGGCGATTTGCAAAGGGGTCTGGAGGTACTTAAGTGGACTTGAGACTTAAGACTACTTACAGAGAGATAAACAGGAGTTTGTTGGTAGGAACTGGCACCTTAGAGAAACTTTACAACAAGCTTTCGAGGTGGAAGTGGCAGTGGTCCCCCCCCCTCCCCCAAAGAGGGTTGTTGCAAGATACACAGTGCGTCCTGGTTGATTTTTTCTGGTCCGGGCAGCACTGGCTGATGGCAGTGGTGCTGTACCTGCCACTCCAGGAAGTGAATGAGTGGAAGAGGGTTATTACTGATACATGCATGCCAGCTGGTGGATGGAGAGTTTTTTTTACAAACAGCCCTTGCCAAAGTGGTCTGGGCACCAGCAGTAGAGGCTGGTCCAGGGGGCTTCCACCTCTAAGGTGCACCTTATAGGGTTGGGTGGCCTGTTTGCAAACGTAGGGGTTTTGTGTGGGAGGCTGAGTGTAGTTTTTAGTGTGTTCTTATTTGTGTTTGGACCAGGATGTAGGTTTATGCATAGATTCAAATGTTGTTTGATTCATTTTTTGTTTTGCCAGGTCAAGTTGGCAGTGTGGGTGATGAGGAGAAATCAGCTTCAGGGGAGTGGGCCGATGAACCCCTTGCTGCTGTTCAAAAGATTTGTTGAGGCAAGCCACCGAGTGGAGTATGCCCATGCACAGCTGAAAAATGAACTATCTGGGTTTCAGACTGTGTGGTGCGTTGGGGGGATGGTTTGGTTGTTCATCTCTAATGAGATTTCTGGGTTTGCTGTGTTTCTATGAGTACTTTTATTTAATTGTCCCACCTTTTTGAGTGGTCTTATGTGAGTTATGGGGTTGTTTTGTTTTTGTAATGGTGTTGCTATGTTTTCTGTTTTACAGCTTTAAATAAAGAGGAATCAAAGGTCTCTCTCGCTCTCTCTCTTTCTATCTCACTCTTTCTCTAAAATACCCATACTCAATGGACATGATTATTTCAGGCCTGCATCCATGACAACGAAGGGAAAGTAACAGGCAAAAACAGAAATCAATTTATTTGTACAGAAACATATACATTCGCCTTATAATTAACCAATTATAAATAAAAACAACTGTTCAGATCACTATCCAATGATTTGATTAAAATTCAAATATGGTAATATTGGCTTCATATTGGTAAACTGAATTATTCTGTAAATCACACTGCAAAACTCTTTTCTGTCATTTCAAAAGTCACTGGCTATATCTTCAATATAATAGTGTGTGCAACTGCAGTCAATTTCAGATTTAGGGAGAGAGAGTGAACATTTTTCTACCTATTCTTGCTTATATTCCATCGTGTGGGATATGTTCTGGGTCAGGAATCCTGGTCAAGCTCTGTCATTGGACAATCATGGTGTGAGACATTTAAATATTTTCTCTCAATGCCCCTGGGAAAAAGCCCGCTAACTCTTTTGATACACAGAACCCCCAAACCTCCTCAGCCTGGCTGTGTTTTATTACAGTCCATTCATAAACACTTTATTACCAACACGGTAGCAATGGCTTCTCTCCTAGTGACATTAAAGAAAGATTTACTTTGTTTGTTTCACCCTTACATTGCCTTGCTGTGACTCTAAATCATGAACGGGTCAGAACTGGAGGAAGCTGTGCTTTGATAAGGCAGTGTTCATAAACCACAGCTTTAGGAGAATGGAGGGTACTGTGTGGACCATTTCAAATGTGCCCGATACTCAACTACGAGCAAAGAGTCGGAGTGTTGGAGTCTGTCTTGTCCATTTACTGCTCATTGAAATTAAAGTAAATATGACAATTATAAAGCCTGTAGTATTAGTTAGCCTGGCACAGTTAGCCTGTTTGCGCAATGTGTGTTCAAACAGTGATAAGCTACTGTAATAGCTATAGTTAGTACTATAAATTTGATCAAATTGTTGCGCCTTCTGTGCTCTTCATAAAATCATGGCTCCTGACATAGTGAAGGCATTGGTTCAGTTCTTTTGGTTGCCTAAGATTCTCCAGATGGACCAAGGTTCAAACTTTGTGTCTACGATGTTTGCCCAAGTGATGAAGACTCTGTCTGTCACCCACAAAATTTCCAGCGCTTTTTACCCTGGTGCGCTTGAGCGATTTCACCAGACCCTGAAATCTGTGTTACAGGAAATGACTGGGACGTAGGTATCCCCTTTGGTGTTATTTGCTGTTCATGAAACTGTACAGGAATCACTGAGGTTTAGCCCTGCTGAACCTTTTCTGGGCTTACTGTTGGAGGCCCATTAAAGTTACTTTAGGAGAAGTTATTGTGTGATGACACATACTCTGAAGCCAATATTCTGGATTATGTTAGTGAGTTTTGTGAGCGATTACACACTGCTTGTGCTGTTGCTAACAAGGAAACGTCTTCCTCTCAAGCAAAATTGAAGGTTCACTGAAAACCATGTGTTGTTCTTTCCAGCCAGGGGACACGGTTCTTGTGTTGTTGCTCACTCCTGGTTCTACCCTGCATGCACAATTTTCTGGTCCGTACATCATTGACCATAAAACGGGTGAGACGGATTACGTTGTCTGAACTCCCAATCGTAAACGCCAATCAAGCGTCTGTCACCTTAACGAGCTGAAGTCTTATCACGACTCTCAGGAGGAGTCCCAGAGGGTGACGGTAGGGCCCACCGTCTCCTCTGCAGTCAATGCCTCTGTGTTGCATCCTGGGATTGACATAGATGAGCTTGTTTTATGGAATACCCTTGATCAATGCGCTTGCTTAAGTAACCATCTCTTCTAACTCATTTAGATAAAAAATAGAGACAGACATGTGCAATTAACTGAAAGGTATCCTGTTTCATTTTGTGATGTCCTGTCCCAAACCTCAGTGCTACATCCTGACATTGATGTAGATAATGTCAAACCAAAAACAAAATGCATATTGTGTAAATACCACCAAATGGTCCATTGTACAGGAGGAAGTAGCCTATTTGTTTTAGAACGGTTTTGCTAAACCCAGCTACGGTCCGTGGAGTTCTCCGTGTTTGCTGGTTCCCAGCCAGATGGAATGTCTAATTTTTGCATGGACTACTGTAAAATTAATTCTTTCACTGTGCCAGATTCTTTTCCATTGCCTCATATGGAGGGCTGCATAGATAATGTCGGCTCTGCTAAATATGTAACCAAGTTAGATTTGTTACAGGGTTACTGGCAGGTGCCACACTTTGGGATTTGACTTTTTGTTCACCTTTGTATTTGACTCCATGCTGTTTTGACTTTCTGTGTATTGATAATATTTTTTTTTCCGAACAGACTTCGAGTTTGGTTTTGCGCCTCTTGTTTGGTTGCTGGGTATTGTTGGGCTAGGAGTTGGAGTTAGTTGGGCGTTTTCTTTTATTATTGTCACTGTTTATAGTTTCACTAGTGTATATGCAGATAGGGGCGTACCACCCTTGTATGTTTTTGTATAGCATAGTCAGTGTAGTTTCGGGTTTCATTTAGTTAGTTTATTTCAATCATAGAATTGTTCGTTTATTTTGTTTTTGTTCATTTTCTTTTGTTTAGTACCGCCTAGTGTTTTTTTTTTCTTCGTATATAATTGATGTAAATAAATTAAGGACTTTATGATAATAGCATTGTGTTTTCCATGCCAATTATTTTGAATCAATAATAGTCATTCCCTTTGTTACACCCCAGTACCACTAGACCATCTTGGGGACGTAACAGAGCATGAAAACTAGTGTTATAAAAATACAGTTAAGAGGCAAAAAATGACTTCTCAGCTCATTAGACAACACATGTAGGGTGCACATATTTAAAGTTACCTTTTTTAAATTTTGGCATCTAGTTTTTTGTGGATAATACCCTGCTCCCTTTGAAAGATTGTGATGATGATGATGATGATGATGATGATGATGATGATGATGATGGTGGTGGTGATATAGTGTGTATACTGTATATCAGGGGTCCCCAACCACCGGGCCGTGGACCAGTACTGGGCCGTGGGTCATTTAGTACCGGGCCACAAAAAAAGAATAAAAAGTTTTTATTTTTTATTTTATTTACATTAGTCCGTAAGGTATTTTATTTTGAAAAATGACCACTGCTGTCCATGCTATTCACATTAGTCCGTAGGGTGTATAATAATTAATTGATATACAGGGGGTCCTCGGGTTACAACGGTCTCGAGTTATGTCGTTTCGTGGTTATGACGCACTCCCATAAATTATTTAAAAAACCTAGATTCGACCTAAGCGGTTTGGTTCGTAAATACGACCACAGAAATAAAGATACGAAATTGTTCTCTTTTTTTTATTACTGTTTCATTTAATTACTGTATTTTATATGTCCTTTATGTGTTGTGTGTACAGTGTGAGTGACTTAAGGTGTTAACTTAGGTATAATCTAGGTATAAATTCCGACTTACGTCGAAAATCGACTTACGACAAGTCGTAAGAACGGAACTCATTCGTAAGTCGAGGACCCCCTGTATTATACACTTTATTGTGTTTCGTTATGCGCGTGAACGCCCCTCCTTCCCCAGTCCGTGAAAAAATTGTCTTGAATGAAACCGGTCCGTGGTGCAAAAAAAGATTGGGGACCGCTGCAGTATATCACCCCCAAAGGTACCTTACGATATGGCTATGATATGGAAGGGTAAAGGGATAGAGGCCTAAGCTATACCTGTGTATGGTTCCGTCAAGGTCAGTGCTGTTCCCATGTTACTTAATTTTGTATAAACTCTATCAGCTGAAAATATGGTACACATTAGATTTTAACGGTACTTTAAAAAGAGGGTAAACATTTCAAGGGGCAAAGTTAGTCCCGAGGGGCTGCAATCTGTCTGTTTCTCAGCCTCTTTAAAAAGCGTTTTCATTCTTTTCCAGTGGATTGGTCAAAGCTTTTACGCAGAACCATTAAAGGCACTCTGCAAGTCCTCACAACATGTGGCAGTCTTTTTCATTTTGCTGTCACTGGGGCTTGATTTTAACATTTTTTTTTCCCAAATTGGAGAGGAGAGGCACTAATAAAAGCCTTGTTATGGAACTCAGAACTATTTTAAAATGGGGTGAATGAAAAAGTTTTGTCAGTGAAAAGAAAAAAACTGATTTCATAAAATCCCCCACTTTGATTTGATAGAAAAAAATGGAAACCTGATTTTGGTTCAAAAAGCAGCCATGAACTTTTTTAATGAACCTCCTTGGGGGTAAGCTTTAGAAGTGCGGTGATGTTTCTGTTTTTATTTTTCCTCTCTCTCTTCGCAGGCTTGCTCCTCTCCTGCAGTAAATCACCACAGTCAGGAGACAGAAGCCTTCCTGGGCCCTCCCGCAGCGTAAATTGGCATCATGCTCCCTGATATTCTGCTTCTTCAAGTTCGTACTCGGGAACAAAATGCCCTTACATTAAATCTGTGAGAGAAGTGGGAAACAAAGCAAACATATGCAGGGAAAAAAAAAAACAGCTGCCCCACATGCTAAAGAGGCAGTATCCATGGGAGATCCCTGAAATTCCAGTCCTTCTCTCTACCTCCAATTAATGGGAGATCCCCATGTCTGGTTTTCTGTTCCTTCCCTCTACCTCCAGTCTATTTGAGATCCCGGGCATTCCAGTCTTTCCGTCTAACTCCGGCCTATGGGAGGTCTGTATCTCTGGTTTCCTGTTCCTTCCCTCTAACTTAAGTCCATGAGAAAACCTCATCTCTGGTTTTCTGTTCTCTCCCTCTAAGTCGTTGTAGAGAGGAGTAAAAGTACCAGAAGGGATGAAGGGATAGCAAAGTGTGGATGAATAACTTCATGATTGACCCTTTTGAAAAAAAAAAAAAATAACATTGATGGGAGATTCCCAGATTCAGGTCCTTCCATGTTACTCCAGTCCATGGGAGGTCTCTGGTCTTCTGTTCCTTCTCTCCAACTCCAGACCTTTGGATATTCCTGGAATCCTGGTCCTTCCCAGTTACTCCAGTCCTAATTACCTAAATGGGAGCAATCTAAATGGGGTCCCCTGCTGGGCCAGGTACTTTTTAAAATGCATGTGTAAGACCTGCAGCAAGCACCACTACTTTAGGGATTTACACATTAATTTCAGTCTGCCACAACTGATAACAGCCTCAAACCCTGGCTTTCCTCAGCTAACCATCAGGAAAGCACTTTATTCAGTCCAGATGAAAGCAACAGGGACAAGTATCATTAACAATGATGATATTTTAAGAACTGTCTGACTATAGTTGTTTTAACACCAGGTGTTCTGTATTGCAAGCCAATTCAACAGGCAGACTGAAGACACTATATGAGGACAGTGTTTACAAAAACAGAGGTTTTTCAGATCTGAGCAAATGCCCCATCGATATTCTGAGGCACTGTCCTGAAGAAAGGGATGGTTTTCAAGTGAGATGTGAAACTGAGGTCCTGACTCACTGTCTTCAACAAATAATGCTATTGCAAAGTAAAGGGAAAAATAAATGAATAAATAGCTGTAGCTAAGGTTAGTTAGTGAGCTTTCGTTAGCTTGCTGAACTCTTCCTTTGTGAAAAATGAGGCAAGTGAGCTGGTTGTTATTTGCAAGTGTTTAATTCTTTATAATAATGAGGGCTTGCAGTTTACTATAATGCCTGAGTGTTTGATTGGCTGGCTTAAAGACAGCATGGCATGTAAGGAAGCTAACATGGGTGTAAGCATTCTGTTAGTAAAACTGGGGAAAAACATGTCAGGTAGGTATATGTATTCTGATAAAAGCATCAGTCATGCCATGGATATGTACTCCTGGATTGGTCAGGCTCTCTCTAATCACTGTGTTAATTCCAGATATGTTTTGACATATAAGCTACTTCAGTCTCTTTTCTATTACCCCACACTCAGCTCTATGCTGGACCCATCCAAGGACATCTTAAATCATATTTAATTAGTTTAGTTATTTTTTTGTTTAATTATGTCAACAGCAATGTCATATTAAGTAACACTCAATAGCAAAAGCATTGAAAGCACTGAGAATTAATGAGTGCTTAACAAATAGTTTTACAAAGTCAAGAGACCTTATCTATGAAAATGCTGGGATAATGTTCTCCTTTGCCATGATGGATTCCTATTGTTTGTATTGCAGAATGACATGCAATTTCTACATGCAGCCATGGGCAAAAATATTGGCACCCCTGCACTTCTTTAAGATAATGCACCATTTCTTCCAGAGCACTGTTGCAATTAAAAATGCTTTTTTATATTCATTCATATTTTGTCTTTCGTTTGCATTGGAACAACACAAAAAAACTGAGAAAAAAATCCAAATTTGATATCATTCCATAAAGAACTCCAAAAATGGACTAGACAAAATTATCGACACCCTTAAACTTAACATTTGTTACCACGCCCTTTGGGGAAAAAAAAAAACTGAAATCAATCTCTTCCTGTAACCATGAATAAGTTTATTACACCTCTCTACTGGAATTTCAGACCACTCTTCTTTTGCCAACTGCTCCAGGTCTCTCAGATTTGAAGGGTACCTTCTCCCAACTGCTGTTTTGCGATCTCTCCACAGGTGTTACTTTTCAAAGACCTTCCAGGACACCCTGCCCATGTATAAATCATAACGTGGAGTGGGCCGCTGGAGAGACACAGAGGAGTATAAATCGCTGCATTTATTTCCAAAGGTACTGTATTTCATTTCAGGCTTCATTACCTGGTTACCATGCTGCTCAGAGAGCCAAAACAGCACAGCACCTATGCCATTCGCTCCGCCTCGACAGGGGGGCTGGCACCAGGAACAGTAGGCGGAGATTAACGGTATACTGGTCCATGTCATGTGTAAATCCAAAAATGAAGTGTCTTTTTATTCATGAAATCAAAAGCTCAAAGACCTGTGTCTATTCACCCCCTAGTTTGGGACCATATGCATTAGTAATGAAATATGATCTATCACAGTGGCGTGAGTATCTGTACATGAATGTGTGCATTTGTTAGTGTGTGGCTGCATGTGTGTCTGTGTGTGTTTGCATACTGATGAGATATCACATTTGAAAATCAGCTGAAAACCCAACCTTTATCAAAAATTAATGTTTTATGCACAAAAATATGTTTTAATGTAACCCTGTTTAAATGCAACATTAACTAAACTCACTGGAACTGCTAAGCTTGCCAGAAAGTGCTCTTCTTTCTTTTGACTTCTGGCAAAAAAAGAAGGGATAGTGACTATATTTCATATCCATGTTCATTATTAATATTCCTAGCTTCAAAATCTATTAGGCTACTGCTTTGTCTGTAACTGACAGATACTGGTAGTTTTTAACCCTGTATTGGTGAGTTGGTGTCATGTTTCTGTCAGTCTTGTGTTATCTTAAATAGAAAGATGGTGGAATGTGGAATACACATTTTTGGAGCTGACCTGAGATGTCATGGGATCGACTTGGATCTGTAATGTTGTAAACCCGTGGATAAGTAGGTTAAGTACAGGTTAAAAGTGTCTGCTAAATGCCTTTATAATAATGTGATGTAATGTGTGGGGTCATCTCTCTTATTAAAAAAAAAGGAAACTGGCCATAGCCCCACTCTATTTCCATGTCTAATGAAGCCACACCACACCATTCTATACACAACAGGAAGTAGTCTCATGATATTCCACATATTCAAATACAATGGGAAGTATTTATTCCTTATTTAGTTATTTGATCATTGCCATACACAGATTTATTTGCAGAGCAAGCCGTTTTATCTCATTCACTACTACACACACAACTGGATAATGTCTTGTAGTATATGCCAATTTACCATTACATTACATTAGCCATTTAGCTGACGCATTTATCCAAAGCGACTTACAGTTGATTAGGTTAACCAAGGGCCAATCCCCCCTGGGAGCAATATGGGGTTAAGGGCCTTGCTCAAGGGCCTGTTGAGCAGGGGTGTTCTTGCTGTGGCTGGACTGGGGCTTTAACCACCAACCTCAAGGGTCCCAGAGATGTACCTTAGCCACTATAGGCTGCCCCATTACTCATGTTAACGAACAGTAAAACATCCATTACAAAATTACCATACACTGTGTGTACAGAGCCAGAGTATTATATGGACAATTTGCTTTATTCCATACACTCCATATGGGAGCTGTATGAAGATATCATGACCCCCATAATCCTGGTGGTTAACCACACAGTGGAAAGTTTGCTCATACAGGTAGCGTGACTTGTCTCTAGACACACCGGAATTATCTTCATGAAAAGTTCATGAAGATCGTCATGACTGCAGGGGTAATTAGGCTTATGAGGAGACTCTTCATACAACAGGTGGTGTAAGGTGAGGGCTTCCCGCTGCACCGCCATGTGCAGCAGACAGGTGGAGGGGCTGCATGTCTCCACCTCCGCCTCCCTCTGCAGCACACAATGCAGGCAGTGACAGCGTCGGCGGTTAAGAGGGCGGTTCTCAGGAAGCTTCTGCTAGAGCTTTTGTTCTGCTGTAAATGCTGACATTCCTTATTACCTGCCATTGGGGAAGAGAAAAAAAATGACAGAAAAAAGACAGCCCAAACCCCATTATTAAGCCAATGGCGTCAGCAGGTTTGAAGTGCAACAAACCTGCTAGTACGGAAACGGCCCACAATTACAGGCAAGAGGATGAACTCGAGGGTAATTACTATGTTGCTGTATCGACGGACCCCACGGAACGAGACGGGCGCAGGGAGCAGGGAGAGCGGCGCTGGCTGGGAGCAGAGTGTAGGGGCGCTGAGCACACACAACGTGCCACACATCAGCTTTTGCAGCATCAGGGGAGCCGTCAAACGCATGTTTTTAATTGCAGAGGTCAGTTCTCATAAATAAACATACTTATCCTAATGGACCCCAACGCCTACCTTATATTATTGTTATTGCTTAGACTGAGAAAGAAACAAAAAATTTACATTTTAATGTAAGATGAGGGCCCATGTTTCAGGAAATACAGTATTTTAATCCACTGACCTGTGTGACGCAATGGCAGGGGTAGCCGCTGGGCTGGGTGGTGAGTGGAAGAGACAACACAACAAAAAAAAAGGCTGTTTATTAACCCCTTTTGGGGGAACAAAACACGAAACAAAGGAAACAATACAAAACAAAGTCAAAACTGAGAAACAGCACAGCCATCCATAATGCACCAAGTGCAAAACCCAACAAAACCCTTTCAGCCTCTTAGGCTGTGCTTAAATAAATGGCCTAATTGAAGGCAAGTGCTCACAGCTGAGTTGATTAGGAATCACTCTCAGGTGAGTCTGCCTGTTAGTGAGTCCTCTGCTGTTGCAGCTCCAGTTACTTCTCCAGGCTGAGGGAGGGAACCAGGAGACTGACAGCAGTATAATGGGAGGAGCACCTCTCCCAGCACCACACCTTGTAGAAATTATTGATTTTTTTTCAGCATTTCAGAAAGAGACATAGGGCTTCCCCCAGACTCTCATAATTTTTTCAAAAATTTGTTCAACCAACAAAATTATCTCTCTCTCCATCTGTATTCGGATAGAAGACCAGAAGGGGGCATGGTTTATAGTGGAAGTCAAGTTAAATCGGGCAAACATTGTATTATTTTCTAACCTAATGTTCATTGGCAATGCAATTTTTGTGCTTTCAAAGCATCACACTGATTTAATTTAATAGTGGCATATAATTATGGAATATATTTCCACATCCTCATACTGAAGTTTTCATCTCTCTGTTTTTTTATTTTTAAGTAAACTAAGTTTAATGAACTGTCTGAACGCCCCTCCCCCTTTAACTGGGAGACACTGAACAACCAGAAACTGAAAAAAAAATGTTTTATAAATCGAACGATTCTGTTTTGCATTGGAAATAGAAACTAAATAGGGAGTCCTCGGGTTACGACGGTCTCGAGTTACGACGTTTCGTGGTTACGACGCACTTTCATAAATTATTTAAAAAAACCTACGTGGTTTGGTTCGTAAATATGAACACAGAAATAAAGATAAGAAATTGTTCTCTCTTTTTTTTTTATTAATGTTTCATTTAATTACTGTATTTTATATGTCTTTCATGTGTTGTGTGTACAGAGTGAGTGACTTAAGGTGTTAACTTAGGTATAATTTAGGTATAAATTCCGATTTACGTCGAAAATCGGCTTACGACAAGTCATAGGAACGGAACTCGTTCGTAAGTCGAGGACCCCCTGTACAGTATATATAAAAAAGATATCATTAAGTTGAAGGGAATCGTGTTGAATTCCAATGATGCTGCATTCCGAAAATGACGCCTCCACCTCATCGATGCGAGTTTCCCTGAGTGATAGCCGGGAACGGTCAGCTCTCAGCCCGCTGTCTGCTTTGCGCTGACTCGGTGGTGGCAACTACAGAATATAGCATTCACTTTTTAATAATGTGTAGTAAATGAAACGACTAGTTAGTCAAAGTCAAAGTCCTATGTTGAAAACAGAATGGGCATTTTTACCTTGTGGACATCCACAATGATATGAATCGATTTAAAGAAACATAACTGGCTGACACACAGACATGTCAGTCATGGCTTTTTTCCCTGAACAATAACGAGCAAATTTGGGTAGAAGAAATATCCGTTTCCAACGCATGATCTGTGTCTTTCCGAATAACGTATTCGTATTTGGGGACATCCCTAATAGAAAGATTTCTGTGACTTGGGTTACACTGTGAAAAACACTCTTTAAAAGACATCCTAAAGGAGCCGAGTTCTGAGGAATTCCATTGTCACTAGTGGCAGTTGCTTCTTATGGATGAGACTGCATATCTATCCATATATATATCAATATACACATACATGCCCACACATACACATACAAAAACTCTCTCTCTCTCTCTCTCTCTCTCTCTCTCTCTCTCTCTCTCTCTCTCTCTCTCTCTCTCTCACACACACACACACACACACACACACACACACACACACACACACACACACAGAGTACTGTGCAAAAGTCCCCTTTTGTTCATTCTGTACAGCGTATTTATTTTTTCTGGTGTCCAAGCACTAAGTATAGCATCAAATCTATCAGGAGTTTCCAAAACTGATGTCAAGAAATGATTGCATGATACACTGAAAACTGGACTATTATCAACTGTGCTAGACCCGGTAGAACACTGACTATCAATATCTGATAGTACTTAAAGCTTTTGTGTTTGGAAGATGGGAAAAAATCAAGCTCCACTTGCTGCAAGATCTGAAAACATCCACAGGAGTTTTTGTTGATTCTTCCACTGTGAGAAGACAATTCAACGCGTCTGAAAGGATGAGTAGCTAAAAACAAAAGCCACCACAGAGAAGAGAAAATAATGTAAAAAGAGAAGAAATTTTCTCTTTCTCGACTCAACACCTGAGATGTGAGGTTAAATTTTATAGGCTGATTTTTGTAAATTACAGATTTTTGGAAGTAGAAGAAGGCAGTATGCTTACTGCTGAAGCAATGAAAGACTCTCAGAATCATGTCTGCATGGTGGAGGACCAGTGCAAGTTTGGGATTTACAACACTGTGGACAGAATGAGGCACCATATATGCCGAATTAATACACACAAATATTAATTCATAATGCAATCCCTTCTGGAAAATGGAAGGATTACAACCCCAAGCATACTGGTAAGAAGATCTGGATGTCGGCCTACTTATCAAACAAAGAAGCTACTGGTGTTCTCAGAGCAACAGACTGCCCACCCTACAGCCTGCACCTCAACATCATTAAATGTGTCTGAGAAGCATAAAATGACTGACTTCCCAGACTGAACGGTGGAGGTGTTTACAAGAAACATGGAAAAATATCCCTATGTATTGCAAAACTCAAACCAAGTCTCCCGAATAGGATGCAAGCTGTAATAAAGCCAAAGAGTGGACATACTAATTACTGAAAATTTGATATTATATTTACTCGTGGAGACTTTTCAACAAGTTTGTGTTAAAAATGTGCTTCTTGTATTTTGTTCGACATGGGAAAATAAATAATTTGCTATATTGACTTGAAATTAAATAACCAAAAGGTTGGTCTCTGACTTTTGCACAGTACTGTACCTACACCCCACACACACACACACACACACACACACACATACATGCATGCATCATGTTCAGAGTAGGTTGCCTCAGCCTAACCTCTTTTTTACATCGCACATATTCACGTTGTTTTCATGACCTCAATAACAGTATTGCAAATGGATTAATGTCCTATTCTCTTCAGACAGCAGATCCACATTGTGGCAGAAACTAGGACAACCTGTAATGGTCGCCATTATATAAAGCCATAAGCCTCTCACCTAACCTATATGACATCGTACTACATTAAGCTTTAGGAAAACCTAAACAAACAAATCTATATATGTATAGATAACAGATCCATTGGGAGCGATGGCTGTCTGCTACAGAGGAAGCCACAGAGAGCACGCCTCTAGAAAATCTCCTCTCAAAGTATACCTCTAAGAGTTCTTGGCTTCTGTATTTCAAGATAACAGAGCCATGACTGCGTTTAAAGTGAACAGGCCTGAGAAATGACTAGTTTTGCTGAAATGAGTATAGGAAGTTCACAAAGCTGAAAAACAGGGGAATTCAAGTGTGACAGCACTCTTATGCCGTCCGTGTAACGACAGGGTTTCCCTACAAACGGCGTTTCTAAACAGTGTTGTATTTTGCATGGTTTCACTTCAGACAAGACTCTGTTGCCGCTCGGGTGGTTTGCGGGTTGCGTCTTTGTCAGTGCTACTGAACTAGTTCTAATATTCAGCGATCATGTCTACAGAGTGAACATTTGAAAATGTTTAAATTACATTCTAAATAAATTATGTTACATTTTTTCCTCTCTGCTTCAAGATTATCTCCCTAATGTGTTCAGCATTCCTTGTTTTAACAATCTTTTAAATATATTTTACCAAACAAAATAATACAAGATTATTTCAAAAAGATATTTTACAAATTGTAAAAACCTGCACCACATTAATGCCCATTAATTTACAAACAACTAAGAAACCATTCCTCTCCAAACATAAAAAATGATCTGTGCTCAGTGTTCTTTTAAAGGAGCTTATATGAGTCCAAAGGGAATACAATCCATTGCAGTGTGTATGCATACTTGAGGGATGAGAGAGGGTGAAAATGTCTGCTTTATTTTTGGAGTGGAACAACAATACTGGAAAAAACTAGACTGCTTCAGAAACTGAGGCAGTCAACTTGTGTGTAAAAGAGACCCAGACAGGAGGAACCTCCAGCTCTGTGTGTTACAGAGACCCAGACAGGAGGAACCTCCAGCTCTGTGTGTTACAGAGACCCAGACAGGAGGAACCTCCAGCTCTGTGTGTTATAGAGACCCAGACAGGAGGGAACCTCCAGCTCTGTGTGTTACAGAGACCCAGACAGGAGGAACCTCCAGCTCCAGACAGGAGGAACCTCCAGCTCTGTGTGTTACAGAGACCCAGACAGGAGGAGAACCTCCAGCTCTGTGTGTTACAGAGACCCAGACAGGAGGAACCTCCAGCTCTGTGTGTTACAGAGACCCAGACAGGAGGAACCTCCAGCTCTGTGTGTTACAGAGACCCAGACAGGAGGAACCAGCAGCTCTGTGTGTTACAGAGACCCAGACAGGAGGGAACCTCCAGCTCTGTGTGTTACAGAGACCCAGACAGGAGGAACCTCCAGCTCTGTGTGTTACAGAGACCCAGACAGGAGGAACCTCCAGCTCTGTGTGTTACAGAGACCCAGACAGGAGGAACCTCCAGCTCTGTGTGTTACAGAGACCCAGACAGGAGGAACCTCCAGCTCTGTGTGTTACAGAGACCCAGACAGGAGGAACCTCCAGCTCTGTGTGTTACAGAGACCCAGACAGGAGGAACCTCCAGCTCTGTGTGTTACAGAGACCCAGACAGGAGGAACCTCCAGCTCCAGCTCTGTGTGTTACAGAGACCCAGACAGGAGGAACCTCCAGCTGAACCTCCAGCTGTGTTACAGAGACCCAGACAGGAGGAACCTCCAGCTCTGGGTGTTACAGAGACCCAGACAGGAGGAACCTCCAGCTCTGTGTGTTACAGAGACCCAGACAGGAGGAACCTCCAGCTCTGTGTGTTATAGAGACCCAGACAGGAGGAACCTCCAGCTCTGTGTGTTACAGAGACCCAGACAGGAGGAACCTCCAGCTCTGTGTGTTACAGAGACCCAGACAGGAGGAACCTCCAGCCTCCAGCTCTGTGTGTTACAGAGACCCAGACAGGAGGAACCTCCAGCTCTGTGTGTTACAGAGACCCAGACAGGAGGAACCTCCAGCTCTGTGTGTTACAGAGACCCAGACAGGAGGAACCTCCAGCTCTGTGTGTTACAGAGACCCAGACAGGAGGAACCTCCAGCTCTGTGTGTTACAGAGACCCAGACAGGAGGAACCTCCAGCTCTGTGTGTTACAGAGACCCAGACAGGAGGAACCTCCAGCTCTGTGTGTTACAGAGACCCAGACAGGAGGAACCTCCCAGCTCTGTGTGTTATAGAGACCCAGACAGGAGGAACCTCCAGCTCTGTGTGTTACAGAGACCCAGACAGGAGGAACCTCCAGCTCTGTGTGTTACAGAGACCCAGACAGGAGGAACCTCCAGCTCTGTGTGTTACAGAGACCCAGACAGGAGGAACCCCAGCCTGTGTGTTACAGAGACCCAGACAGGAGGAACCTCCAGCTCTGTGTGTTACAGAGACCCAGACAGGAGGAACCTCCAGCTCTGTGTGTTATAGAGACCCAGACAGGAGGAACCTCCAGCTCTGTGTGTTATAGAGACCCAGACAGGAGGAACCTCCAGCTCTGTGTGTTACAGAGACCCAGACAGGAGGAACCTCCAGCTCTGTGTGTAACAGAGACCCAGACAGGAGGAACCTCCAGCTCTGTGTGTTACAGAGACCCAGACAGGAGGAACCTCCAGCTCTGTGTGTTACAGACAGAGACCCAGACAGGAGGAACCTCCAGCTCTGTGTGTTACAGAGACCCAGACAGGAGGAAGGAACCTCCAGCTCTGTGTGTTACAGAGAGACCCAGACAGGAGGAACCTCCAGCTCTGTGTGCTCTGTGTGTTACAGAGACCCAGACAGGAGGAACCTCCAGCTCTGTGTGTTACAGAGACCCAGACAGGAGGAACCTCCAGCTCTGTGTGTTACAGAGACCCAGACAGGAGGGAACCTCCAGCTCTGTGTGTTACAGAGACCCAGACAGGAGGAACCTCCAGCTGTGTGTTACAGAGACCCAGACAGGAGGACCCAGACAGGAGGAACCTCCAGCTCTGTGTGTTACAGAGACCCAGACAGGAGGAACCTCCAGCTCTGTGTGTTAGAGACCCAGACAGAGAACCCAGACAGGAGGAACCTCCAGCTCTGTGTGTTACAGAGACCCAGACAGGAGGAACCTCCAGCTCTGTGTGTTACAGAGACCCAGACAGGAGGAACCTCCAGCTATAGAGACCCAGACAGGAGGAACCTCCAGTGTGCTACAGAGACCCAGACAGGAGGAACCTCCAGCTCTGTGTGTACAGAGACCCAGACAGAGACCCAGACAGGAGGAACCTCCAGCTCTGTGTGTTACAGAGACCCAGACAGGAGGGAACCTCCAGCTCTGTGTGTTACAGAGACCCAGACAGGAGGAACCTCCAGCTCTGTGTGTTACAGAGACCCAGACAGGAGGAACCTCCAGCTCTGTGTGTTACAGAGACCCAGACAGGAAGAACCTCCAGCTCTGTGTGTTACAGAGACCCAGACAGGAGGAACCTCCAGCTCTGTGTGTTATAGAGACCCAGACAGGAGGAACCTCCAGCTCTGTGTGTTACAGAGAACCAGACAGGAGGAACCTCCAGCTCTGTTTAATCAAGGTCTGATTATGGACCCATCCCATTACAGTGAGTTCAGTTGGGATTGTGGAGGCATGAACCAGTGACCATGAGCTCAGGGCTTAGAAAGCCTGTCTGTCCCCCACATGTCATCACCAGTGGATTAATGTCACTGATTTACATCATACACACACACACACACACACACACACACACACACACACACACACACACACACACACACACACACCTATGTGCAAGCACGGAGCAGTGCCTTACAAACAATGAATAGTACTTTAGTGACCACCAGGATGTAAAAAGCAACCATCCCTTTATTCAGTTTTACTGTATTTGGCCTAATTTGGTAGAATTACATTTGTGCATTTCAAAAGAAAACATTTTAATTCTGGCATAAAGAGATTTGCATACATTGAATAATGGTGATTATGAAAGATTGCATTTTAACATAAATGTAATTGTTTTGTTACTTAAAATTTCTCCTAAAGGCACAGATATAATGCTAAATATATTACAGACACATTACATTACAGTCATTTAGCTGACATTATTATTGCTGGAGATTTTAGTACCATCATAAACCCTGCAACCGACCACTCAACGACTTCAGGTGATTCAAAGAATTGGCATCCGACAGACATAATAAAACAATACATGAATCATTATGGTCTTGGCAATAGTTGGAGAATGAAAAACCTGTCATCTAGACAATACACCTACTTTTCCTCAGTACATAAATCCTTTTGTAGAAGAGACTTGTTTCTAATTAGCAACTTGCTTGCCTAAAAAATCCTCAACAGTACAATCCATCCCATCATTACCATGAGAGACAATGCCCCGGTATCCCTCACTTTAACCAACCAGCTCTCCGTTAAACCCCCCCATCTGATGGCTTTTCAACACATCACTACTGAAAGACCCTGACTTTGACATCTTCATACCGAGAGAGTGGGCATCCTTATAGAGAGCAACGGCTCTCCAGTCATCTCAGCCTCAGTGCTATGGCAAACAGGTAAAGCAGTCACCAGAGGAAAAATCATATCATATCCATCAAACAAAAAAAGATGAAAAAAAGAAAAAAAAGAAAAACAATTTGGAACAAAGAATTAAACATTTAACAGTCACCCTTGCAGCTAACCACAATGAACAAACAGAGAATAAATTAAGCAATATTAAACTTAAGCTTGAAAACAAGCTTAAATTACTCAACAATTACTCAAAAAACAACCTTTTTTCTAAAACAATTTAAGTATGATAAATTTGGTAATAACAACAAAACTGGGAAATGTTTGGCTAATCAACTTCACCGCAAGAAATAAAAAGCTATCATCCCATCAATAACGAACACAACAGGTATATCATACAAGACCCCAATGAAATAAACAAAACCTTCCATAACTTCTAAAGCAATCTATACTCATCAAGCAAGAAAGCAAAACCATCAGAAATTTTATCATTTTTAAATAACCTGGAATTATCCTCCCTCTCAAAAGAGCACATTCTTCACAGATTCAGCTTTGGAGAGTTGTTCATACACTGGATCCAAACACTGTACACCACACCTTTGTCCACAGTTACCACATGGCATTACTTCACAGACCTTCACTCTTCACCAAGGAACGAGACAGGGATGTCCACTCTCTCCCTCACTATTTAACATCTTTATTGAACCACAGTCCAGCCACAGCATTGCTGTTGGGCCCCTGAGCAAGGCCCTTAACCCCACATTGCTCCCAGGGGAGATTGGCCCTTGGTTAGTCTAATCAACTGTAAGTCACTTTGGATAAAAGCGTCAGCTAAATGACAGTAATGTAATGTACTCGCTGAAGCAATCCACCAAAGCAATAACATCAAAGGAATTAACGCAGCACAATCAGAACATAAAACCAGCCCATATGCAGATGATATTTTACTATACCTACAAGACCCTTACAAATCACTAGAAGAAACATTTACATTAATTAACATCTTCTCCAGAATCTCCAATTACACAATAGCTGGAACAAATCAACCATTCTCCCTCTGAGAGAAGAGGCATGGAACTCTGCAGCTGTAAACTCTCCCCCCTCCCTCTACACAATGGTAACATTAGATATTTAGGATCGCAATAACTCCCCAGGCTGTCAGACCTTTTACATCTCAATTAAACTCCATTACTAAATAAAAAACAATGATTTCAAACGCTGGACCAAACATCCATTATTCCTCATTGGTCGAATCTCAGCTGAAAAATGAAAACCGTACCCCAAATTAACTACCTCTTCACAATGCTCCCTGTAAACCCTACACAAAAATGGTTCCAATTACTCAATTCCCAAACAAAAAAAGAATTGCGCTGACAGCAATTTCAGGTTTAGCATCAGTGTTGGTTGTCATTTGCGGAAGAAGACAACTCTGGCTCTGTTTGCTCTTCAGAGCTCTTCAGCGATTCGGCTGGAGTGGACTAAGAAAGTTTGTTTTTTTCTGATCTTTGAGTTAAAGAGAGTGGAGTTTATGATACTGTGCAGCCAAACTTCGATAGTGATGGCATGAATAACATGCATGCTGGTATCTTTACTAAAGTGATTTCCTGATTAATCACCCTCATTCATGAATCATACATCAATAACAGCCTGATTTTACACATGATCCATGATGATGACGATGCATAAAAATAGGAATGTATGGCAAAAATAGGATATTGTCAATATTTCACAAATCATGTTTTCAGGGATCTCATGTCTTATTAAAAGGAGCCAAGCTCCACATGGCTCCCCACTAGTTTGCACCATGCTTGCTTGCCATTTGGACCTGTTGACCAGTTCACACATTTTGGACCATGGTTACACACTGACTCTCCTCTATCCATCATCCCCTTCGCTATGCCCTCTCAGAGATATCACTCAGTTTCAACCCCCCATCCTCTTAAGTACAAAAACCCCCCTAACAATCGCCAAGAAAACAATCCTTCAAAACTGGAAAAAAACAATCCTTAAACAAAACTGGATCAAAATAAAGAACTCTTTAAACATCAACCACTGGAATTTATACCTAAATTATATCAACTAAGTCACTCACTCTGTAACAGAATACTGAAGGGCATATAAAATCAGTAATTAAATGAAATTTGAAAAAAATGTCCACTGCCCAAAACAATATATACCAGCCTTCACTGACATCTGGAAAAAAATTCTTAGACTCATCCACTTGACTCAAAAGACTCATCCACTTCCACATAACAAAATACTATCTGCTGAGTTTAACCCATACACTTTTTTTTTTTTTTATTTATTACTCTTCTATCCCTCTTCTTTGGTTTATTGATTGCAATTATTGTCAGTATCATCCTTATTACTCTTTAAGTTTATACTCTTGTGCACGATCATATGCACACATACACATACACACAGACACATGCACTATTCCCCTTTTGTCCGTTACAGTTTTTGGTCTTTTGGTCAGTCTGTCTTGGTGATGCTTTCTGCTCCTGTCATTGTTTATTTTTTTTTTTGTCTGCCTGATTTTTTAAATGCCTGGTTTTCCACTACTTGTACTTTTTATTCAGTTGTACAAATAAATATGAAGATGTCCTCCGAAGAGGGGGGTGGAAGACGGGCCGGAAGAAAAAATGCACCAAATATATAAACATCATCAAATAAGGAATGCGAACAAGGTGGAAAATTCCAGTAAATGGAGCCCTAGAACCTTCTGACATTTAGCTGGTCTAATGCTTTAGTTTACCTCTGTGGGGTCCCTCGCAAACGGCTCTACCAATGTGCACACGCTACCCTGACATCACCAGTGAACGCGCGTTTTGAACAGTCTCACTGTTTAAGACTGCCCATGTGCACTACAGTACACAAATTGCTTCCTCTTTCTTCCTGTCTCTTCTTGCACGCCCGGCCCCTAGTACACGGAACGCAAGCAAAACTTTTGCTCCAGGCTTGCGTTTCGTCTAAGAGGTAAATGCTTAACCATCCTGCACAGCATGGCGCATTACCGGCCTATTCCACGCGACGGAACCCCAACCATCCAGTGTGACACACTGAACCATTGTTTTAGCTTGCTTCACAGCACCTGGAGACTCCTGAACAGTAACAAACGAAATCACCAAACCAGACTTGCAAACTTGGACGACGTGCCGTTTCAGCTATCATTCATTATATCTTTCACAAACAGGAATTTATAATTTAACTTTCTTAACTGAGATCTCTGCATGCGGTCTCCATAATGACTGACATGATATATACAAGAGCCGTGCACATTACCGACACTTGTACCTATAGATAGGAACACGCCCATTGTTCCCAACCCATGCACACACACATACACACTTTCCATAGAGCGATAGAAACTGTCTAGGTAGAATTTTCTTTGTTGCTTAACAAAGATATTTTAAAATATGATGTCGTATGAACATGAGCCGGAGTCAAACCAATCTAAATGTAATGCCTTCAACCATTATGAATTAATAGTTGTATCTTTAATTATAGATTAGAGTGTCAATAATTATACTTAATAATTACTAAAAATGAGACTGATTAATTATCAACATGAGACTAATTTCCACGTGAGTCTACCAGGGGTAAAACCTTGGTACACTTATGTTTATTTAGAATATTAATATCATTTTGTGTGGCCCTGTTAGAATCCAGCACACTATCCTCATATCATCTGGAGCGCACCCTTTTGAGGATATAGATAATATTAATTGTTCTATATATAATTAGTACCATGTGTGGGGAATAGAATAATACATTCCTACATAACTGGTGCCACACATAAGGCTTAAATAATCCATAGACCTCAATAAAGAGGGGAAGATGTAACAGATTTTATAATCACACATAATATTCTCTGAATGCAGCATAAAAACAGATAAACTCTGTCATTTTGCTGTTATAGTTCTATACAATAACTGAAGCAAAAACTCTTTGTCTTCCTTTATTAGAACAGCACTTGCATCATGAACTGTCTACATGCATGCAGCGTGCATAATAAATATGGCCATTCTCACTGAGCAGTTCAACGTTTTTCATATTTGATCAATGAAAGAGGATCGATGCTGTTGAAAGGACTCTTAGGTTTCTATGCCCCCCTTCCCCACATTATTTGGTTTGCCCTCACAAAGACTTGTGTTGCTCCAATTACCGTTAGTCCTTGGTTATCATTAATCATAATATCTTAACGAGGATGGTCAGGAGACATATGGTGCGGACCCAACGGAGGCCCCAGGTGGACTGCATGCATGGGCCTGTGTCCTGAGGAGGGCCTTCTTTACCGGTGCAGAAACTTCCTCTGCTAACGCCACTCCTAACCTAGTACGTTACCTTCAAGCAGGTACAGAAACTTCCTGTGCAAACTCCACTCTTAGCCTGTACTCTTACCGTAGCACACTAACTTTAAACAGGTGTAGAACCTTACTATGCCAACTCCACTCTTAGCCTAGCATGTTCAACCAGGTGCAGAAACCTCCTGTGCGAACTACACTCTTATCCTAGCACGTTACCTTCAAGTAGGTACAAAAACCTCCGGTGCTAACTCCACTCTTAGCCTGTACTCTTAGCCTACCACAGTACCTTTATTACCCATTATGAAATCAATCAGAATAACCTTAAAAATAACTCTTATACAGCTGTGGATTTTTGCCTTACAAATAATATTACTACTTATTACTAGCCTGTTTTATCAGGTCTACCAGTTATTTCAGATAGTTTTTTGCGTTGAAAAGCCCAAATGCACAGACCTGAAGGTTCAGACACTTCTGTGGTAGATTGTTTGTATAATTGGGAACAGATAATGAACATGTGAAATGCAATTCCTTGTACCTCACTCGATGTCAAAACAAGTTATAATTAAATGCCAATGTACAGCATTAATTTTACTTTGTGACCTACTGAAAACATCAGACCTGCTTTGCACTCAATTTTTCAGACACATTCTAAAAAGATCTCTTGAGGATTGAAACTGAAAAAAGAGATTGGAGAGCAACATAATATCTGTGGGTACCTCAAATGTCTCAGTAAACGCTTTGCCTGATCATTCTGGAGACTATATTTTGGTGGGGTCCAGCCAAGATTGCCAGCAGTTGCACAGCTTCGAGTGTAGCTGGGGTTGGTGTTTTTGTTTACAAAAGCACCCTGCTTTATGAAGTTATGGCTTTCAGATGTCTTTCAGCATTAGCAGCAGCAGAAGCACAGTGAATGCTGGATGAGACAACAGCCTTAGATTGTCTGCATTTAAACTGGGTAGGATGAGAGGTGATCTACACTATTATGACATCAAGAGAGGCAAGATGGAAATCAGATACATGAAGGCTTGGCAGTAAATGCTAATTTGTGTCTTTGTTGATGGCAGAGCCAGGCATTTTCATTGCATGTTTATGTAGAGCAATATGCAGACTCAGAAGGAGAAGATGGGAAGACTTTCAACCAAAGCGCCTTCGATTCCCTGTAAGAACTGTTTTTAGTCATTTCATATACGCACATATCTGATCATCCTCTGTCAATCTTGATTCCTGTTTGACTTTATTTTAAATCTGCAGATATTCTAAGGACGGTCTTGCTTGTGATGTGTTCACATTTCTATTGTGAATTAGCAGTAAGAAATAAAGGGCTAAAGTGATCGACAGAGAAACACACAACAGGGCAGATGGAGCGGTCATGGAAATTCTAGGGCCTTGAGACTGTAGAGACACCCCCGCCCATCTCCACACTGATTACAGTGAATAATTTACTTCATTTATATTAGAAAATTATGTTTACAAATAAAGATGCAAACAACTATGATTACATATTATACACAAACACAAAATGTTTCATTAAGTGAATTTCATTAAGTAGATTACACTTAATCATTGGCTGTACATGGAAAATAATTTGCTTTTGAATTATTTTCAACATGAACTGTTGAACTGCAATTAATTAGGGTTGATAATTTGCATATTTCATGTGCGCAGGCAGCTGTCGGGAGAAAGAAAATGGAGCAGTCCATTATAATGGCAAGTTAGGAGCTTTATGATCTTTAGTGCTTTGTAAACTGAAATCTGGGTTGATTTTTAGACATATTTTTGTTGGTAATTTAGATATTCTGACTTGAATACTTCTGAATGAAGTTAACTGAGGAATAGGTGTTCCTATGTGCTTTGTGGATGGGGGCGGCTGCTCATTAGGGCCTTAATATGAAACTGTCAAGTCGGGAGAAATTGATGACACCCTGAACAAAATATTACTGACTTGCCCTGGCTTAAATATTCAATGATCTCACTCTCTGTCTCTTTCTTTGTGTGTCTCTCACACTTCAGTTACAACCTTGTAAAACATTTTAAACCAGGAGAGTGCCATTGATTGTACCAAAGGTCGACAGGCTGGCAGTGGTCATTTATGCTCTGTGATAAGAGCAAGATAAAAGAGACTCAGATGGCTGACCCTGTGTCTCATGTCTGAGCTGAGTGATGCTTTCATTTCCGTTGGACAAAATGGCAAAAAAACTGCAAGGAGCTGCCAGGCAGGTGCGGAGGCAAACCATTGTGCTGAGTATATAGCAATTGGTTCCACATCTCACAAAAAAAAAAACTTTCATTTCATGAGGCTCAAACATAAATGCAAAGAAAGAGAGAAAAGATGAGAACCAATTTCAACCAAAAAAAAAAAAACAAAACAACATGAAATCCCTCAAAACCTTGTTGAAGCATTTTGACATCCCTTTCCTTTCCAGAATACTGCGTTAACACTGTTTGAGAAATTATAGTTGCAAGGGGTTATGTATATAAAATGTATAAAGACATTGAATGTGAAGTTGAAATGTAATTTCTGTATAATAGACAGGTGGTGTGGAAATTTCCAGTAGTCCTAAGTAAAGAAGAACGCGTGTGTGCATAAAGATAAGAGGTAACAACTCTCTAGGTTGTTGAGCGTTCCCATGAGAATAAGATGTCCTTTGGAGAAGAAAGAAGAACTGTCTGTAATCATAGAAGATTATATTGGGGAGTAACTGAAATTGGGCGGATTGCCATCATCGGGTGAGGAAAACAAGCTCTGCGAGAACCGAAGACTCATCGAAAAGAAATAGCTAAAGGACACTGAAGTAACTATTGACCAACGAAATGTTAGAGGTGGGATCTCCACACCTACCATGAAGATTATGTAGTCATAAAAAAAGTATAAAGGATGCGTGATTTTTGTATGTACTTTGAATCAGATCTCAGAGGAGGCTGGTTCCCAAATGTGCATTTGTATTAAACTTGTGTTGATTGAAAGCTCTTGTTTGCATGTTCATTCCTCTCTAAGATTCACCTCAACAGGTCATAAGGGAATTTACCTGACAACACAGAAGAGTGAGCCCCAAAAAGCAGTGAAAATCTTGGATGACTCAGGTGGCCAAGAGGTGGACAGGGGGCCCAAAAAATATTCATCAATGTCATCAATAAGTCTAGAGAAACCCATCTGATCAACCAATCATTAAGATCAACTCACTCTCATCTCAAATAGATGCATTTTCATTGGCTATCCCACTAGAATGGATGTATTTTCATTGGCTATCCCACTAGAATGGATGCATTTTCATTGGCTATCCCACCAGAATGGATGCATCTTCATTGGCTATTTTCAGAACATTGGTGCTTGAGGAACAAACGATAACTGCATCAGTCAGAGAATGGAAAGTCAATTAGCATTAGAACTGCAGCTGCTTAAATCTGGTTGGAAGACAGGACCCCAGAGGTCTAGTTAAACATGAATCTCTTTGTTTTAAAAGCCTGTTCCACCCACAGTAGCTAGAGGCGTTTTCATGTTTTAAAGGGCGTACATGTGCTAAGTGTTTTAAAACCCTTGAAGATATTAGCATAGATGCTTTTTAAGGCTTTTAATTCAGTTTGCTTTTGGCATATATAAGGCTAAGTTTGTAATGAGACTTTATTTAACATGTGGCTTTGCTCCTAGGTGTGACTCCATTGCTTCAGCATTTATCTCTCACGTCTTTACGAAAAAGGGTTATTAATCACTTTTAGACATGAGCTGCAATTAGTTAAAGCCAGACTAAATGTAAGGTGCATGTGTAAGTGGAATGAAGTAAATAAATTCTGCAGGAAGAAAGAGACTGAATTCATGCTTAGTTGAAGTGGAAAACATGATCTCAGGCAGAATTCCAGAATATATCTGAATTAATACAATCCATATCTAGTAACAAAGATGTATACAAGATCTTATTAGGCCTCATTAAGTAAATGACTTGTACATAAAGTTTTAAGAAATTATGTTTGGTCTCAGGTACGTCTTATGTCCTGGAAAGTGTAACTCGGATTGGGCTTTCAGGTTCAGGTTACTTTCTCTAGGCCTCGTCTCTTAATTGATGTAAGCGTGTGTGCAGTTTGATCAAAAAATATTTTTCCTTCCATATCAGGGAGGCAGCCACAACGAGTTCTGACTTGGACCAGGCTTGTGACATAGCACTTCCAAAAATATCTGACAAATTAATACGTAAGGGGTTCATAGCGAAATGCTTATCAGGATTTAGTTATTGTGCTGTTGCAGTAGAGGGAATTAAACAAATGTCCAAGAATGTGATATTATAGTGAAACAATGTCATACCTCAAGGGGAATGTTCACAGTGAAAAAATTTTGCAAGAACCATCAAAGGTACTCTGTTCCGTCAGATGCAGTCTGTTCGGTTGTCCATAGATGAGTGACTGACAGAGTTGTAGTTCTCGTTGGTGTCACAGACAAGGTTCCAGTTTATTTATGCATTTAATAAATGATATTCTTTTAGCTAGCGAGCTAGCTGATGTTTGAGTCTCTGTTACATATTGTACCATTATGCAGTGGCGTCAAGCCAATTAGTTTAGGTGGGCACGTGCACACCCAATATTTTGTAAAAATGTATAAATTTGTTATTTTGTCCATCAATAACCTGCATACATCATTAAGCCTGCAGTCAGAGTAACCGGGCCTAGGTTTAGCTGAAATGAGCGAGTTTCCTCCGCCAGATCGCATCTCTTAATCCCCTCCCCCACTCCTCATCCTTCCCGTCTTCTACCGATAACTTCCCAACACCCATGAGTCGCGGCGGCGTACGCAAAGGTTCGCTTTCTTTAGCTGTATACAATTGCAAGCCCAAGCAGATGTGCTACTGCAAAAATAAGACGGCAACTGAACTGTTCGTGTTGCCCCACAGATATATGCTGCAGTACCCTAAAAGTGTCAAAATATATCACACACATGTCAACTTGACTAGCTATTTAATCAATATGCTAGCACAGACGTACCATGAAGCTGTGTTATCAACTTATATTAATGTTAGCTAGCTAACGTTAGCCAGCAAGGTATCCTTAGTTATAACCAGACCAGCTACAGCTCTGTAGTTTCGCCTGTGTCCAATTACAGTACATTGTCCGTTAGTGCTTGCTAGCTAGCCACAAACACCAACACAACGCAGCCTTTTCATTCTCCATGTCACGTACAGTAGTTTGAACACAAATAGCAAACTATTTTTAGCCTAAAGAGCCTCAAACCAATGATGTTCTGCTAACACCACAGTTAACCTAACATCCCCATAACCAATGCTGAATGCTGCCACCCCAGTCAGCCTAAACTCCTCTTCACCACTACGTCTTATGCCTCAGTTAACATAAATCATCTCATTATGATGAAAAAGAATTCAAATGAGCACAGCACATGGGGCTATCTAACTCCCCTGAAAAAAAGCTCAACAAGCTGTCTGACCACCTGTGACAATAACTTGCATTAACATGGAAATATAGAACTTTTACCAATAAAAATCATTTCAAAGAAGCAAAAACATATTGTGGTCATTCTGAAAAAGACATAGTCTGTATTAGCTCAGATCATTTAAATGATACCCAATGATAATGATTACCAAACAAATGGCAAACATTTTATATAAATACATTAATATGCAAGTCCAGCCAGCAGAACACAGTACCCTTTTAGTTTGGGGTTACTGCACTGGTAGCTACCCAGTTTTATATAGGAATAAAGTGAAAACATGAATATAGTTCTGAGTGAGGTTTTATATAGTTTTGATCTTTAAATAGGTTTGATTGTAAGAACTGTACCATTTGAAGCTATCCCTTTAAAAGGTAAACTTCAAAGACTTTCTTGCAATTAGTGGCGTCTATGATTTGTTGTAGTCTGTGCTTTTATTAATGTATCCTTAAAATATTACCATTCTTCATCACGCTAATGTGTGATTGTCATGTTTGTTATCAGCCATTTTAGATAGACCTTATCCATTTGTTTAATAAAGGGCAAAGATACCATTGCAGCTTAGACAGCACCAGATGAGCTAAAAAGACTTTTCTATACAGAAGAATGACTTATTGTCCTTTGGGTCCTGATGTCCGTATTTCCATTATGGAAATAATTACTGTCCTGATTTAACAACTTCCTGTCTCCCTACTCACTAGAGTAATAAATACAAATTTAAGGTCGATGTAGCGACTCAGAAGGCACCCTTGGGGAAAACCACTGGGGAAAAGCCTTTCTGAGATCAGAGAGGAGAAGAAGCAAAGTCGTTTCAAACAAAGGAAAGTCAGTGAATCACTTATGCCCATTAGATACCTGAGCAAATTCTCTTTCAGGAAAACAACAGACTGCGTAATGTATGTTTAATTAACATAACACTTAAGAGATGCCACTGGCCCCCAGAGGCTGCATGCTGCACCAAAACACTTCACTCCAGCACCGGGCAGGTCAGAGAAAGGTCAAGGAGAAGTATGGGGATAAAAACACATCAAGACAAAACATTCATTCCTCAAATCAGCATTAAACGTAGTGACAGTAAGAAATTTAGGCAAAAAATAAATAAAACCTAATTGCCTTCTTCATAGTTTGTGCTGGGAAAGCTTTGTGTTGTCATACCCTAGGTCAAGGTACAGAAAGGTGATGAAAACATTTTCTGACTCCAGTAATATGTTTACACTGGTGTCCTCTGAAGAAAGTGTTGATTATTAAATATGACCCCTTTCAGAATTACAGTATAAACACAAGAGGGGAATCAAGGAGAAGCCAAAACCAGTAAATTAATTGGCTTATCTTGAAGTTCAGTGGAACAAAGGCTTTCATATATTTACCCAGTCAGCAGAATAATCTAGTAAACATTGTTTCTGCTACACTTGCAGCTCACCAGTAAGCTACACACTGCACTCCTGGAGGTGAGAGTTTGAGAAAGATGTTGGATCTGCCTAGCTGGCAGTTTCCTAGCTGGCAGTTTCAAACCTGCCTCCTAGTGGAAATGTGGCCTGTAACGTGTAAAGGTTTACTTGAAACTCCAGTTAAAATTTTGCACCCACAGCCGTCACTAGATTCGTCTACAGCTAACAACTGCATTTAACCTGATCCACATTTCCTTTATCCCACAGCAATGAAAAATAAGACATATCATGATTTTATTATTATTTTAATATATATATAATTTTCGGTCAATGTCTTGTGTATTCTTTCAAAATAGCCCACCCTTTCCAGTGTCAAGATGTCCCAAATGTCCAAATGTCCCACAAATACTATATAATAATTTTTGATGTCATCATCATATCTTATCACACAGACAGAGAGCCATGTCTTTGCAGCTGGAGTCACTTTTCTTAGATCCAAGTCTGTAATTGGATGACTGTGTGGACAGTATTCCATTATGCGACTTAGGTCTTGGATAGGTTCGCCACATTCACATCTGCTGTCCAACTTTAAGCCCCATTTTCTCATGTCGTTGCGGGTTTTGCAGATGCCTGCCCTTGCCCTGTTTAGTTCGCACCACTCCTTTCTGTTGAAATCGATGCCTTTGGGAAGGCTTTTCAACTGGGTCCTGTACGGTCCTGCTAGAAGTTGTTTGAGCTTTCCATGTGTTAATTCTGTAGGACTTGGGAGTGGTTTCCTGTCGAGAAGCTTTTTCTTGACATAAGTCTTCGACCTTAGTGTGGGTATATAGAGGCTGTCTCGGGTCAGTAAGCTGTTTATTTTTTTCCACTGTGGCCAGAGTGTCCCTTCTGATTGGTGGGGGGGCTGGGGGAGGGGCAATACCCACAAGTCTATAAAGGCTGCTTATTGGGGTGGGTCGCAGGGTGCCTGTAATAAGTCTGCAGGCTTCATTTAGCTCTGCGTCGACTTTGCTGGCATGGCATAATCTACTCCACATTGGGCCGCAGTACTCTGCTGTTGAGTATCAAAGAGCAAAGGCTGTTGTGCAGAGTGTCTGGGGATTTGCTCTCCATTTGGTATCATTTTTTGAAATGCGCTCATGTAATGTACTTACAGCGCATCCACTTCCGGTCTGTACAGTATGCAAATTCATTGCATGATTATGGGTATAAATATGACTGTAATCCATGATATCTCTGCTTGAGATACATTTTTTTTTTTTAAAAATGGCAGCCTATAGCCTAGTGGCTAAGGTACTGACTGGGACCCCTGAGGTTGGTGGTTCAAGTCCCAGTCCAGCCACAGCAAGAACACCATTGCTGTTGGGCCCCTGAGCAAGGCCCTTAACCCCACATTGCTCCCAGGGGAGATTGGCACTTTGTTAGTCTAATCAACTGTAAGTCACTTTGGATAAAAACATCAGCTAAATGACAGTAATGTAATGGAATAGGACATATTGGAGAAGAAAGACATTTTTCTGTGCCTTAGAGGTAGTTTAAAAACTACAAGAAAAGTGTATCAGAAAATGCTCTGTCTTGGTAAGAGCCCTTATGGAGTTAAGTTATCTGCACCAAATTTTTTTACAGAGATGGGAGACATGTAGGGGATGAAATTTGTATTATAATTATCCCCTAGCTGACTATTTTTTTTTCACAATAAATGTAATGTCAAAAAAAACCTGATTCACCTGATAACTGCCCACCAAGTCAACCTACAGATAGTCCTGAAAGACTATAGCTGCCCCAGATAGCTGTCCAGTCACTCATTAAATCCTACCTCTGAACATAGTAAATACTGGCTTGGGGGATATTCTGTTTTAAACTTGTACTTGTGATGTCAATATTGGCTGTAAAATTGATTACTTAAAACTTTACTTCACACTGCCAAAATGGACTTTGTTAATTCTCCTGTAAGGACACCAACACCAGTAGTGGCCAGACCACAGGTAAACTGTGTGACCCTAGGCCTAGATGATGGGTAAACATGTGATTCATGTGAGCAGGGCTACCCTCTGGGTTTGGTGCCAGCTGGCCCTGTTTCCGTTCCCAGCAAGGAGCAGGGAACAAGCATGGAACCAAGGCCCAGCTCTTACTCTTTTCTCAGTCCATCAGTGAACATCACACCCTCGAGCCCCGAGCTCTTTCCGCTTATTACCAGCTTCATCCACAGAGCTGTGCTCCTCTTTGTCCTTGGTACACAGGTATCCAATTATTTTCTTCTGCTTCTTTTCTGGTTCAGGTTTGTTTGGTTTCTTTTTCCCCCATGTTCTTCTCTCTCCTGCTTTGGGGCAAAATAAAAGATGTGAAGATGCAGCCTATTATTTTCATTATATTCAGGTCTGCATGGCTACCTTTCTGATATGTGCTTTCAGTCAGTGAAAAGGACAGTGTTTGGGTTTGACGGATGAGGGCCTGCCTGCTTGTGTGGAGACTTGGAGCTCGGGGGCCTTTAGCCTGTGGTCCTGTGTGTGTGTGTGTGTGTATTTGTGTGTGTGTGTGTGTGTGTGTGTGTGTGTGTGTGTTCCTGTATGGGTGTGAGTGTGTGTGTGTGTGTGTGTGTGTGTTCCTGTATGGGTGTGTGTGTGTGTGTCTGTATGGGTCTGTGACTGTGTGTGCCTGTATTGGTGTGTGTTTGTGTGAGTGTGTCTGTCTGTATTGGTGTGTGGTGTGTGTGTGTGTGTGTGCTTGTATGGGTCTGTGAGTGTGTGTGCCTGTATTGGTGTGTGTTTGTGTGAGTGTGTTTGTCTGTATGGGTGTGTGTGTTTGTGTGAGTGTGTGTGTGCCTGTATGGGTATGTGCACATGCCTTTGTGTGAATGTATGTGTGTGCTCTTCATAATTGCAAGTGTGTGTGTATGCTGCATAGCTGCATATATGCTCAACAGAGTTTCATTAGTTGTACGAGTGGGAGTGTGTGTCTGTGTGTGTGACTGTATGTGTGAGTAAGTGTGTGTTTTTCTGTGTGTGTGTGTGTCTGTGGGTGTGTGCATGAGTGTGCATGTGTGAGTGTGTGTGTGAGTGTGTGAATGTGTATGCATGTGAATGTGTGTGTAGGTATGTATGGATGTGTGTGTGTGAGTGTGTGAATGTGTATGCATGTGAATGTGCGTGTAGGTATGTATGCATGTGAGTGAGTTTGTGTGTGTATAAGTTCAAGAGTGTGTGCATGCATGTGTGAGTGTGTGAGTGAGCGTGTGTGGAAGACTGTGTGGATATGCTGCTTAACTGAATATGTGCTCTTCAGAGTTTAAGTAAAATGTTTTAGTTGCTCTACAAAGAATGTTTTGTCCAGATAGCTCCTCATTAGGTCTGGTGAAAACAGTCTTTGTCATGGAGGTAATGAGTACAGTGCCAGTGTTGACATTCAGAAACTTGTATGAGTTTGTGCAAAAATGTATTTGAGCAAAGGATCTGCTAAAATAATACAGCACCTTCAAACAGAAATACAAAGAAATCAGTGTGAATGAAGATTCCCCTCTGGGAGTACCTAAACGAATAAAGACTACAGATCCCACACTGTGTAATGAAACTGTAAGCAAGGAATCCAGCTACAGCAATCAAAGAATTACAGCTGAATGACTCCAATCTTGGCAACATCTAATCTGATCAAGAGAAAAAAAAATAATTATACCACAGGCATATAGAATTATACCAAATCTGTAGTCAAGTGAAAGTACCACATTAGAAACAAAATTTTTTAACATATCATTGAGATAACAGTTATCTTCATCAAAAGGATGAATATTAACTATTTTATTCATTTTATAAAACAATATACTGGATGATTTTCTTTTATTTATTCACCTATTTAGTTAAAAGGGGCAGCACACAGTAATTAACATATCAACTACTGCAACCATAGATGTACTGCCAGAATTAGCAATAAGCTGATTTCCATCTGTAGTCCCTTGAGGTGAACAGATTCCTGCTGTAATGAAGAATAAAATGGATCCGGCACTGAGTTGAAGTGGAGAAGAATACGGTAATTTTATGTTTTATGTCTTATAGGTTCATTCATATACACTTGTTAAAATATGTTTTAGTTGAATTGCCCCCTTAATCTACTCCTTCTTATGTACAGTGAAGGTGGGAGAGGTGGGCCAGATTGTTTGAATTCTCTGTTTTGTAGACTTGCTTGATGATTTGGTAGATGTGTCACGCAACGTTTTGCTACAACACTGATGAAACAGCGGTTGTGAAATGGTTTGTTCTCTCTGTTCAATGAACTGCTGTTCTTTTGTGGCTTCACACCAGCAGAGAATACCTTGTATTTCAGTGCTTTCAGCAGTGGTCTGGTCCTGGAGATTCAGGTTCTATAAAATAGAAAATACTCCTCTATAAAACTGAAAAAACTATCCAGAATATAAAAGTATAATCGGATACAATCAGACATGAATGGTGATGGAATCATCATTTTGTAAACCATTTTATCTTTATGAGCCGTTATTATAGTTTTACACAAACTGATTGGATTTTCCCTGAGAATTTGTGAAGGGGTAGAGTAGGGATATGGGTATTTCTATTTCTCTCCCTTTCTGTCTTTTTCTTTCCTCTTTAAGCATCATCTTCTCTCTTCTGTCCCCCCATTCCTCATCCCTCCTCCTTCCACTTGCTCCATTACTTTCTCCTTCTCCATTAGTCTTTTACTCCCCCTGCTCATGCCCTTCCTCTCTTTATCTCTCTGTTTCCATCTCTATGCCTTTCAGTCCTACTCCCCATCTCTTTTATGTGGTTATCCCCCCTTTCCTCTTCTGATTCTCTTATGCCCAGTTCTTCCCTCCTTTTGGGAAATTTGTATTCTGTAGCTTTCATCTTTCCGTTCTAACACTCCACATGCTAGCCTCCTGTTATCCGAATGGACCCATTTACCAAATGAGATGGGTCCTAGACAGGCCATAGGATTAATGAGGCATCTCCCCTTTTCTCAATCAGGCCCAAGGAGTGTACTTGCTCATCTTTAAGCTGCTGCATGATTTGCTTGTCCAGAAAAATCTGTGGGCCACGCATGCAATAAATGTATGTACCTGTATAGACTTCAGACTGTACCAATAACAAAAAGGCCAATTGGCAGGGCTTGAGTTGAGGGGGATGCAGGGGGATGCCATCCTCCTTGGAAAAAATCTTGACCACAACCATCCCCCTAATAAAATTGTCTTCTCCCTTCCCTTCCCATCCCCTTTTCTGTAATCGAACTAGCTATGCTATTTATTGCGTAATTGCGAAAAGACGAAACCTCAGCGATATTTGAATGTCAATCTTACGTTATTTGCGCTCCAGTTTGTGCTGTTTTGTATTCTGTGTGCCTCTGTGGCTTTTGATTGCTTATTGTTTATTTCCATGGAGCCTGCAAATGCATGCTTCTCATTGGCTAATGCTACTTCACTGTGTGTTTTGCTTTGGACTAGGATTGCAGATGGTACAGGTTAAATAGGCCGATAGGCCTTACTCTACACTGTGCAGTAGATGCTATAGATAAGAAAGAGAATACCATGGACAATATATCATTTTTTTTAAATATCACAAGATATGCCATCTACCTCCTAGAGACAGCTCTGTTATGTACAATCCCAGAAACCCTTGCTTCAATCTATGCTGTGTGCATAATTAGTTACAAACGTGTAGCTTAGAGAGCAGATGGCTGATGTATCTTGTTTAAATTTATCATTGTCATAAAACTTTATAGACATCTTCCAAAAGCTCGTTTTGGGTTTTATGATACATACTCCTCTTAAATCTTGTGTTTCTTGAGCAAACTCAAATGTATTTCATATTAATTTAAACAACATTAATAATAGCAAAAAATAGTATCTTTGTCTTCTTCTTCACACTGTAACTCCAAAGCCCATATGTATTAATGGTAATAAGACTACTAGCTGGGTATACTGTCTGAGGATGTGGCCATACTGTAACTCCAAGGCCCAAATGTGTCAAGGTGTTGGCTTAACATAAATTGTATCAGACTAGGGTTTGAAATGTAAAGCTGGTGTATTGGTGACTCCAAGGTCTGTTGTTGTCCTGCTGTGTGGGGCTTTCTGCACTGAGCCCCCTGCTCCTCACAGCAATGAGGAAATAATGACCAGCTCAGGGAAATGAATGCAAATGAGCACAGTATACAACCATGGATAAACGTATTGCTAATGCGGCATGGGAACCTCACTGACACTGACCAGGTCACCTTCAAACAATAACTTTATTTAACCAAAACATAATAAAGAGAGTTAAAAAAACATTCTTATTTGCAAATGTAGTAAAAATATATAATATAGTATTACAGTAAAAAGTTCATTTGTTTGCAGTTTTTGGGATTTAAAATGCGAATTCCTTTCACAAGCCGTTGGTACAACCTCTGCTGAGACCAAGCACTGTCTTCTGTCCTCTGAAATTGACATTAGCTACTGCTTCTTGTCATGTTAGGCCACAAGCTTGCAGAGACACAGTTACATTTAAAGACAGAGTTCAGAATTCAGCAATATACATTTTCATAAAAATGAAATACATTGGAAGAAGTGTATTGTTATATGGTGAGTAGTATATCAGATAACAAATATTTGATCTTGGGTTTGGAGAGCAAGGGGGTGGTATCACTTTTTGGATGAGGTGAAAACTTGTTGAACTACTGGAAGAAAAAGGTGATAGACAGAAGAAAGGGCAGTACATAGGAAGGTGAAGATAGGGTGGATGCTGGATGTGCTGAGCATGATGGGATGTGATTTTACACCTGTGTGGAAAACCAGATTTGACAAGCAGAGGTGTTAAAGTGGGGAGTTGTCTGAAAGTACTCTCCCAAGCTTCTGTTTTATAAAACTCTGATTTGATTTGTTCACACTGCCCTGTACTCATTGTAGTGGAGATGGCAATATGCTTGTTGCTCATGGACACAGACTGAAGAAACATACCTACTGTATAGCAGGAGTCGGTAACTGTGGTCTTTGAATGGTGCACACTCTATGGCAACATCTATAGGCAACCAATCGCTATGGAGACCAGCAACCAGCCTCTTGTCACAATCATAAACAAGCCTACCACACTAACCCTGGCCCTTGAGCATGGGACTTTAATCATGTCAGTAGTTCACCTGAGTATGTCCAATCAAAAGGTCTATGAGAAAGAGCACTTAAAGATAAGCTCCTTCCAGAAACATCAAGGAAAGTTGCAGCCGACTGGTACCAGAACCTTCTGAGCATTGGCAACACACCCATGATCTTGCACCTGATCAAAGCCTTTTACCCAGACGAACAAGTGCATTCCCATCAGCAAAGAGCCTATTTAAGCTAGAAGGAAAGAGCTCTGGAAATACATAAAAGCTCAGCCAACAAGGAAACGCAAAGCACTAAAGGTGAGCTATATGACCAAACCAGCCAGCAACTCCGGGCCCTAAAACCAGCAAATCATGCAGCTGTCAGACTTCAAACAGTAAAAGGATGCAGGAGAGTGGGAATCTGTAAGGAGGGGCCGTGATGATTCGATGGGAGGTGAGACAGTCCGAGGGGGAGAGATCCAAGGGGAGTCATCCGCCCATCCCGCTAAACCTCAGCATCGCCACCCTACTCAGGTGGAGTAAAACGCTGCACCCCACACTGAGCCAGCCCTGAACCCTGCTCTCTCTGCACCTTCACTAACAGCTGAGTGCTGTCAGCTTTCACTCTAACAGAGCACCATAGAGAGAGACGAACGGGCACAGCCGTCCCAAACCCCCACCTCGAGTCACCATCCACATCCCTGGAGTCTCAAAACAGACACTACAGAAACTATATAGACTGAACTGTGTAAAAAAAAGAACCATTGGATCATTGAAATACTAATGCTTATTACACTTTTTTTATTCATTGCAAGAAGTTGTTTATTGAAATGCTAATTTTAATTGGATTGAATTGTCCATTGACATGCATGTGTGTATGGCTGGATTAAGTTGCTGGTTGTTGATATATAGACCTACATTCATTTAGCATTAAGACACATTTTAATTACCTGTGACTCATGTATTCAGTTCATATGCTGTTGAAAGTCTTCCTCATCACATAAGTAAATCTAACTGCCTTTACTACTACCCGACTAAACTCATATCCATCCTTTACAAATTGGACACATGGATTTCTACAAATCGAATGACCCTGATTACAAGAGTTTCAAATGGATTTCTCCACCTAAAAAATCAATGTGCACTAAATGAAAGACCGAACAAAGCATAACCAACTCCCAAAGCTCAGAACAACAAAAGCCATGAAATGCATAAAGAGGGATTATCTCAGCTTTTCATGTGAGCTGAAGCTCATCAGCCAAGGAGATTAAATGTTATTGTTCTTGATTGTAATATATTGCCACTTTCAACTGCTCTCGCCATGCTTATAGTTTGAACATTTCCTTCGTTTCCTTTATCACCTTATCTGTCCCCATACCCTCCCCCTGTATACACATAGAAGTTATCTGTGTCACTGAAGGGTGAGCCCTGGGCCCATGTCTGATAGGAGTGGGAATGCAGGTGGGTTAGGGATGAGGAGTGGGCGATGTGAAACCATGTAAATATGTGCACTCATTCTGGAGACACTGGTGCATGTCTGCATGTGCATTCTGGGGACACTGGTGCATGTTTATATGTGCATTCTGGAGACACTGGTGCATGTTTACATGTGCATTCTGGGGACACTGGTGCATGTTTACATGTGCATTCTGGGGACACCGGTGCATGTTTATATGTGCATTCTGGGGACACCGGTGCATGTTTATATGTGCATTCTGGGGATACTGGTGCATGTTTACATGTGCATTCTGGGACACTGGTGCATGTTTACATGTGCATTCTGGGGACACTGGTGCATGTTTACATGTGCATTCTGGGGACACGGTGCATGTTTACATGTGCATTCTGGGGACACCGGTGCATGTTTACATGTGCATTCTGAGGACACTGGTGTACATGTGATGAATGGGACTGAAAATACATTTTAAAACCCTGAATATGCGCCTATCTCCTTAAAAATAAAATTATAGCTCCACAAAATTACAGCAGGTGATTTTCACCTTCAAAGTTTGGAGACAAAGCCGAACATTTAAAAAAAAAATGGTTGGGCAAAAAAGGAGAATCAATACTGCTATTGATCACATTTCATTTTACATCTTTATGACTGGTGTAATGGCAGTAAATGCCGGTGATTGCAGCAGTAGTGGGTCATTTTAAACCCAAATGTTCCATTCATCAGCCAGTGATTCACTTGTCCAGGCCCTTATTAACTGAGAAATCAGCATTTTCGGCAGGTCTAAACTCACAGTCAACTCAGCAGTATATAAATTGGTCCAACTGAGTGATAATTGCTTTAAAAAGTTGCTCGGACAGCCATATGCAGCCTCAAAAATTATTTGGTCTCCCAGACCCAAGGAACAGGTGAATTTTCTCCTGGGTTTGTTATTAATATTTGTTAATGTTTACTTTGTGGAACACCCCACTCTGCTGTGCAACACTCCCCAAAGCCCCTGAAATCGTCATGG